>JAWNLU010000818.1:0-1200000 GCA_035042165.1 Drosophila kuntzei
CAGATTAGATGTTTGGGACTGTCTCTTACATTCTGACCAAATTTGGTCAAAGTCGGATTACTATATCATATAGCTGCCATAGCAATAATCGGATGAAATTAACCTTTAGTATGGAAAACTTTTTTGTTTTTTAAGATATCTTAACCAAACTTACAGATTAGATGTTTGGGACTGTCTCTTACATTCTGACCAAATTTGGTCAAAGTCGGATTACTATATCATATAGCTGCCATAGCAATAATCGGATGAAATTAACCTTTAGTATTGAAAACTTTTTTGTTTCTTAAGATATCTTAACCAAACTTACAGATTATATGTTTGGGACTGTCACTCATCATTCTGATCAAATTTCGTAAAAGTCGGATTACTATAACATATAGCTGCTATAGGAACAATATAATGCAAATTATCGATTAGTATGAAAATTGTTTTTCTTTCTTAAGAAATCTTAACCAAACTCATACTAAAGGTTACTTCGACTAAACTTAATTAACATTATTAACTAAATTGTATATCAGTCATTCATCATTCTGACCAAATTTGGTAAAAGTCGGATTTCTATAACATATAGCTGCCATAGGAACAATATAATGCAAATTATCGATTAGTATGAAAATTGTTTTTCTTTCTTAAGAAATCTCAACCAAACTCATACTAAAGGTTACTTTGACTAACCTTATTTAACATTATTAACTAAATTTCATTTCCGCGAGCGAAGCGAGCTGGGGGTTGGCGAGCGAAGGGAGTAGGGGCGGAGCCCCTAGTATAATATAAAAGAGCAGCTTTCAGATTTAGATTAAGTATATTTTATTATATGAATAAAAAAAATCTTTTATATTGTGGAAACAATATGTAATCAAATGTACGTATATTTATGATTTCAATTTATTTATAACAATTTATTTCGTATTTCCGAATACGAAATTTTACGAAGTAAATATGATTTAAAATTTTTTTTTTAATATTTGTATGATTCATTTGAAACCTTCACCAGAAATGGGAAACAACTTATCCCAGATTCTGTAACGTTGCTCATTAATCTTGCCTTTTTTGATAGTCAGATTTTCATCGATTTCCAAATATTTGGGTTGATTGGGATTGTATACAGGCCATTTTAAATCGCGCAAGTATTCATCAGCTGCATTGTTAGGATTACTGTAAAGGACACTTGGATAAGTAATCAGAAGAATTATCATATTTTTTTTAAAATTATTTACCCATTAGAGGCGAATCGAGTCCACATTCGGGTAAGTCGTTCAATAGTCGTATTCTCAGGATCGGTTCGATTAAACAGGGGGGAAATGATCGGCACATGGAACAAATACAATAGCTCATCGTGATGCACGGCGCCTAGAATTATAATTATTAAAAGATATTTATCTGCCTGTGTCATTTCTGTCTACCTACCCATGGTTTTGTTGGTATCGGGATCTTTAAGGAAACTGTAGCGCCCCTTATAACGGAAATAATAGGTGTATATGGGAGTGTGAGGGGCCATCAAATGCATAAAGCGATTGTAGCCCACGCCTATTATTGCATCGCTATATAGTCTTCCAAGGGCTTGCAATGATCCAGGATTCTCAATGGGGCCACTGACCAGATACTCGTTTCTGAGTTCAGTACTTGCCTCCTTTGAATGGGGCGTGTCTCGCTCATAGAGGAACACAATAGGTGCAACATGATTCCAATTGGAGTTCAGCATGTTTCGTATGCTTTCATTTCGAAGATCAACTGTAAGTGAAAGTAGACAACTGTAAGTAAAAGTAGATAAGCTAGAGGTAACAATTCAAAATTGATTACTCACAGAATGCTGCTGACAAAAACTCAAACTCAGTTATGCCAGAGATGAGAGGCACCTTGTAGAAGTTGCCACTCTGTGCGGTTTTGAATGGATCCTCTATAAGAAAACGCTCCTGCCCGTGGTTCTGTTCTACGACAATTTGCCAGTTGGACATGGGATTCCAGCCAAACTCAAACATGCCATTGTAGGAGGTGACAAAATCTAGCATAGGCTTTTCACGTAGACAGCTAACCAAATCCGTAAGCGGAGTTTCTGGGCAATTTAATAACCGTGCCTGACGCTGTGCCACCTTTACGTCTGATGTTTTATAACCGGACTTGCCGTAGGGCGAGGCACTCATGCAGATACCGCGATGGAAAAGACCTCGTGACATCGGCGACAACATGTGCAGGGCAATACTCACACTTCCTGCGCTGTATCCCAGAAGTGTTACCGACCTTGGATCGCCTCCGAAATGATGAATGTGCTGTTGAATCCAACGAAGCGCCAACACTTGATCCTTGAGTCCTGCGTTGCCAGGAGCATCTGCGCTGTCGGTGGCCAGGAAGCCCAATGTTCCCAGACGATAGTTGAGCGTGACCAGCACACAATCACGATCCATTAAATGAGCAGGTCCAGCAAAGTATTTGCTCTGTCCGGAGAACACATAGAAGCCACCAGGATGTAGAAACACAATGACAGGCAGTCGGGCTGTCTCATTTAAGTTCTTCGTGTAGACATTCAGTCGGAGACAATCCTCGGAGACATCTGTCATATTGTTCCATGGCTGTGGGCACATGGGGCCATCCTGGCTGGCATCGAACGTTGCTGGCGCCCATGGCTTAATGGGCTTTGGATTCTTGAAGCGCAGCTCACCCAGAGGAGGTTCCGCATAGCGAATGCCTCGAAAGGCGTGAAATTTGACACCCAGCCTCGAAGTCAGATCAACGCCATGTACCCGTCCCAAATCCAAGTCCACATCAACACCCAATACACCTGTATATGACAACAGGCACGCGAATAAAGCAAATTTAAACATCTTTCAGCTCCGATGCGATTCGTACTGATTTCAGCGAAGTGCAAGGCCGCATATTTATAGAAACTGTTTTTAGTATTCTGAATTGAGACTGGGGTTTTACCCTTAGTCACTCACAGATTGATTCAGATTATTTATAAACAAGTAACGTTATGTAAAAACAGTGCGTCTTAATTATATACATACGTACAAATGCAAATTTACTTTTATGAAGTTTAAGCAATAGATATAAGTTCTTAGAAATGTTAATTTAATAAGATCAGATCTTTCTTATGCAACCTAATATTCCAATTTTTAAGCATACTTGACTGCCCTTTATATACATCTCCACTCCATTGTACGAAATCATCGTTTGGGCCAAAAATTAAATTTAAAAAGAGAACGTTTATATATTTTTCTATGTTTTGGCTTGCCGCATCCAAATCAAATTTTTACTATGTTAAGAAAATATACTTATTTAGCAAAATTCAAGATATTTTCTGTAGAAAACTTTAAATTTTCCGAGGATGACAGTTTTTGTGGCATATAAGATAATTTCTCCCACAACTTTTCGGAAATGTGATTGTGAAATTAGTCACTTGTGATAATAATAATAAACACAGTTTAAATTGCGCAAAGGAAGGATATTTTTTTTTATTTTTGTCTCTGTAATACTTATCGGTAATGATCTTTATTTGCTTGTTATTATTTCATCGCAAAAAATCGCAGGCGATTGTCAAATGTGGAAACTTGCAAAATTTATTTGACATCACGTATGTATTTAAATACAATAGATTACTAATGCATTTATATATTGTATTCATTTGCAATAAAAAATATACTAATAATTCTTCAATATTGCAAATAGAATCATTCACACTTAAAAACTATTTCTCGTCGGAATTGGAATGCTTCCAGAAGAACGTTTTGGAAGTACTTAAGTATAGGACTTCGAATAAACATCAATTTCGATTAATGTTACTAGAAATATTAAGAAACGCTAGATGTTGAAACAGATAGTAGAAGATGTATAGCTAAGAAAAATTAATTTATTTTGATGAAAATAATTAATAAATTTGTTAGACTTAAATTGTGTTCTTTAACAAAAAACTATAAAGAACAACAGTATCTAAACTAACGATTTTCATTATTACAATTTTATTTTGGCATTAAACTTTTAAAGAAAAAATAAAATAAAATGAAATTACTGACTTAAACGTCGCGTCGCTGAAAAATTATAGTATACAGCAATGCCTGAAAATATAAATCTGTTGACTTAATTGGGGCTTGCTGCTTAAATTTAAATTCCAAATTTTTTAAATTTCAACTATTGACGTCCGTATCTTCGAACACCTCTCCAATATGTGTGGCTTCTTCAAATGATGGTGGTCCTTTAAATAAATAATCGAGATAATTATAATATATCATTTATGACTATCCGTTATACTTACTGTAGATGTCATAGCTTGGTGGCAGATCTGCAGCTGCCTCTTCTGGAGTGTCTGGGGTCTGAGGAATCCATGCTGTCGTATGAGTGGGAACTTGTGCACTTTGTGCTAGAGGAATGGTGCCAATTATGATGGGCATTTCAATTTCCCAATCCCGTTGACAATCTCCCGCGTTGATGAACATAGAGATCACATACGATACGTTAATAATGTAACTTTTTGTGGAGGAGGGTGCACGGTTGGTATGACCAGACTACCATTTATTAATCGCTTCGACAATCGTCGTACCATTTCGGCGTGGAAATCTGAAGAGTTCTCCTATGAACTCGCGACTTTTTACTCGAAAAATCTCTGAACTCGTAGATCTGTATTAGGGAAAGCTTAACGCTTTTAAGATCATTGCCAAGCGCCTGATTATCTATGCACAAGTTATAGTTAATTCTCTGGCCAGGCGCATATCCACCGAAAGGTATCATTATATCCATGATGACTGGACCCGAAAGCCAGGGCCAGCAGCAAAAGAACTTGATGTCTTCATACTTTATAGGAATCTTGGGGGAAAAATGAAAATTGTATGGTGTGGAGTCAGTGAATCTAAGGAACCTATCAGCATCTCCGGATAGCTGTTGAGATTTTAGGTCTGCACTACGGTTAACGGCTTTTTGAATACATGGATCAATTTGGTGGAACGTACGATAACTAATGATAGCTCATAGGATACCTTTCCGTACTTTTCTTTACATGTGGTCGGGCACTGGAGCGGCAGAGGTATACGGAATGTAGAAATGTGTGTGCCAGCTAGAAGTTCTCTTTCACAATTAAAGTTTGTGAGGGTATTAACATAAGCCTTGGAGCATCGAACTAGTGACTGCCAGCTTTTTTCTTCAAAAGAAACTTTTGCCTCCCCCTGGACTGATATGTAGAGCGCTATTTGGAGAGATGGCGAGAGAGATATGAGTATATGAGCTGAATAGGCTTGCGCGCACTCTTAGATGAATTGGAGGTTGCTCTAAAAGCTTATTACTCTCTTTGGTCCAAAGCTGCTCTCTGACTGATTAAAATCTCGCACTCAGCTGCTGATGAATTCAAACATGCTTGGTCGATCAAACAAAACTGAGCTTCTTCAGAGCAGAGTGTTTATTTTTTTGAAATTGAATTCTCAGATGAAAACTCAGTACACATCTCCAATTTCTGCGCGAGGCCTTTTTTCTGTGTATTTCTTCGTCGTTTGTTGTGATATTTTTTCAACTTGAATTGAGTGGAACATAAAAGTAATCAATCTTCATACTTATTCATTATTTAATACTAAAAACCGATGAAAATAATACGTATTTTAATTGCAATTCAGTGCAAGCCATATTCGGAATACTTCTTGTTTAATAGGGTTATTAACCTATTATATCACAATATCAACACATACAGCAAGCACTATAAAACTAGTCAAATAAGATAACAATTTTGCCAAAATATTATACAGCAACTTGGTTTGGTTTACCCTTAACAGACTTGTTGGTTGTTGTGGTTAAAATAAAACGTCCATTAATTTTTTCGCCACTGTAGAAAATCGGCCTGGAGCGATCATACTTAATAGTACAACTTGAGGGCATTGCCGATTAATAATCTCAGCTTAGTTTGAGTCACGTGTAATTCCAACTTATGAATTGAGCGACACATGCAAACGCCAAATACGAGTAAACTGCCAAATTTTTAAGGGTTCGGAACTTATACTATGTTTGGAAGCATGGAAGAATCAAAGCTCCGTCGGCGTCCAGATACATATGTATGTATGTGACATCACTTGTTGAGAGCGATAAAACGAAATCGAAAGCTCGCAGTCCGAGTACAAAATACAGAGAGAACAAGAATGCGAGAGTAAATGCGAGAGAATGAGCATTGCAATGCTTGAAAGTTACCAAAACAATGTATGTTGTCTATTGTTGTTATTACGCTTGTGACGCTATAAAATAATCGGATATAAACAACAATAGATGATGTAATATTGGCAAAACCGCTATTTGATAAGTTCCATATGTAATTGAGTATTTATTAACTCAAAAGAGATCTTTCATCATTTCAAATTAGTTCTAGCAATTATACCCTGTACCTGTACTATATGGATAATTTCCACTTATCTGTCTGTATGGGCCCGCCGATCTCAGAAACTATAAATCTAGCATTTAGCAGCATCAAGCAGATCAAGTTTAATACAACATTTGGATACCACCCCTGTGACTGCTACAGGGTATCATACTCGACTGACCTCTTTCTGATTTATTCATATATTTCTTGATATATCTCAACCAATCTCATACTACAGGTTAACATAACTAATTTTCATTTCCGCAAACGAAGCGAGCCGGGGGTTGGCGAGCGAAGCGAGCAGGGGGCGGAACCCCATAGTACATATACAAAGTATTACAAGCATTTTGGATATTAAATTAAGTTCAGTGATCTTGGGAATGAGATAGGAAAATTTACTATATTTTTTTCCCAAAATTTATTATTAATAAATATTGAACTAATCCTTTAAAATTATAATTATAATAATTGATTAATTAATTTCAATTAGGAATGGGAAACAACTTATCCCAGATTCTGTAACGTTGCTCATTAATCTTGCCTTTTTTGATAGTCAGATTTTCATCGATTTCCAAATATTTGGGTTGATTGGGATTGTATACAGGCCATTTTAAATCGCGCAAGTATTCATCAGCTGCATTGTTAGGATTACTGTAAAGGGCACTTAGATAAGTAATCAGAAGAATTATCAAATTTTTGTACTATTTTACCCATTATAGGCGAATCGAGTCCACATTCGCGTAAGTCGTTCAATAGTCGTATTCTCAGGATCGGTTCGATTAAACAGGGGGGAAATGATCGGCACATGGAACAAATACAATAGCTCATCGTGATGCACGGCACCTACAATATTAATTAATTATCAAGTACCTGAATTTTTCATCTTTAATATTGCTTACCCATTGTTTTACTGGTATCCGGATCTTTTAAGAAACTATAGCGTCCTTTATAGCGAAAATAATAAGTGTATATGGGCGTATGACGAGACATGAGACGCATGAAACGATTATATTCGACTCCTATAACTGCATCGCTATAGAGTCTTCCTAGGCCTTGCAATGAATTAGGATTCTCAATCGGGCCGTTGCCCAGATAATTGTTCCGAAGTATGGAACTTGCACGCCTGGAGTGGGGCGTGTTTCGTTCATAAAGAAGTACAATGGGTGCCACATGCTCCCAGTTGGAGTTCATCATGCTCCGCATGCTATCATTTCGAAGATCAACTGCAAATATGAGCAATATTTGTTTTTAGCAAAGGGGATATTAAGAATGACTGAATTGTATACTAACAGAATGCTCCTGTCATAAGCTCAAGTTCAGTTATGCCCGAGATCAGAGGCACCTTGTAGAAGTTGCCACAACGTGCCGTTTTGTGTGGGTCTTGCACCAAAAAACGCTCCTGTCCATGGTTCCGTTCTACGACTATATGCCAGTTGGACATAGGATTCCAGCCAAACTCAAACATGCCATTGTAAGAGCTAACAAAATCTTGCATAGGCTTTTCACGAAGACAGCTAACCAAATCCGTAAGCGGAGTCTCTGGGCAATTTAATAACCGTGCCTGACGCTGTGCCACCTTTACGTCTGATGTTTTATACCCGGACTTGCCGTAGGGAGAGGCACTCATGCAGATACCGCGATGGAAAAGACCTCGTGACATCGGCGACAACATGTGCAGGGCAATGCTCACACTTCCTGCGCTGTATCCCAGAAGTGTTACCGACCTTGGATCGCCTCCGAAATGATGAATGTGCTGTTGAATCCAACGAAGCGCCAACACTTGATCCTTGAGTCCTGCGTTGCCAGGAGCATCTGCGCTGTCGGTGGCCAGGAAGCCCAATGTTCCCAGACGATAGTTGAGCGTGACCAGCACACAATCACGATCCATTAAATGGGCAGGTCCAGCAATGTATTTGCTCTGTCCAGAAAACTCATAGAAACCACCAGGATGCAGAAACACAATGACAGGCAGTCGGGCTGTCTCATTTAAGTTCTTCGTGTAGACATTCAGCCGCAGACAATCCTCAGAGACATCCGTCTTACTCTCCGATGGCTGTGGGCACATGGGTCCATCCTTGCTAGCATCGAACGTTGCCGGCGCCCATGGTCTAACGGGCTTTGGATTCTTGAAGCGCAGCTCACCCAGAGGAGGTTCCGCATAGCGAATTCCTCGAAAGGCGTGAAATGGGACACCTAGCCTCGAAGTCAGATCAACGCCATGTACCCGTCCCAAATCCAAGTCCACATCAACACCCAATACACCTGTATATGACAACAGGCACGC
Source organism: Drosophila kuntzei (assembly GCA_035042165.1). NCBI lineage: Eukaryota > Metazoa > Arthropoda > Insecta > Diptera > Drosophilidae > Drosophila > Drosophila kuntzei. Next base: position 8,607 of record JAWNLU010000818.1, read on the forward strand.
GAATAAAATGAATTTAATCATTACTCAACTGCGAGTCTAATTTTAATGATATTAAATAAGTGCAAGGCCGCATATTTATAGAAACATTTTTTAGTTTTCTGAATTAAAACTGTGGGTTTTCCACTGAGTCAGTCTCTGATCGATCTAACCTTATAATGCGCACTTATTAAACAATTGAGATTTAATTAATTGAATCACAGTGTCAGTCAATGGTATACGTGCGTCAAATTTTAGTTAAATAAATGATAATTAATTATCTATATATTAATACTATTTTTTTGAGAGATCGCTTATCATCCGATTCAGACCCCATAAAAAAATATATATTCTTGACCAGCATCAACAAACGAATAGATATATCCACGACCGTTCATCTGTTTGTATGGGATGAGTGTAAAAAACGAATTACTCATATGAATTTTAACGCTAGAGCTTTGAATTTTAACATACATTATGATTTCTATAGTTAGGATCTGTAATAAAAATTTTAATACGATCTGATAATAAACTCGGAAGTAATACAAGAGGAAGAAGAAGAAGAGAACACTGACTTTGTAATATACAGATATGTTGGACTGCATCATTGATATAACTTTTGATTTTTATAATAATTTGTTTTTTTTTTACACAATAAATATGTATTAATTTTAATACCCTCTGATAGGGTATATAAATATGTTAGCCATTCCCATTAAATTGTTATTTCGAATATCAACCATTATGCGAATACACGTCTAGTATATTTTTTATTTCTTTTTTTTTCTGTATAAGTAAAATATATTATATTATAAAAATATCCGTCAGCTTGTCCTTTTCAATAGGACGATATTTATTTATAGCACACTACAGGGCTGATTTCACCATATTTTGTAGCTCTAGCTCTTGTCTCTGAGATCCAGATGTTAATGAAGACGGACACAGTCAGAACTTTTGGAATCTGCCAAGTCCTCTTCAGCCTGATACGCTCATTTCTCACTGAGATAAACTTAATACACCCTGTTTAAATTTAATTACAAACTACTATAAGTATTAAAAAATGGCCCATCTCAACTGTGATTTTGGTTGGGTTTCATATGACATGCAATTTTGATTAAGGATGACATTATGGGCTTGTTTATTTATTTAATATCTTATTTAAGACATTTGCAAACAATAGCGTATACGTGCACTCATGGAATAACACTAGTCTCTACTGAATAATATAAATACTGTAAAGATAAGATATGGCTTTCTGATAAGTTCTTAAATCTCGACTGGCGATTCCACTGGCTCTCTGTCCTGTCCTCTACTCTGGTCTTTCATTGGCTGCTTTTTCTCATCACGTTGCTCAGCACGGCGACGACGACGATTCCTTTTCTTCGGCGGGGGATTCGGTGGCGGGCTTTGGAATGTATCCACATCGAAGACAGGATAACGTGGAGTGAAGCGAGATGCTTCACTGACGGTGTTGGCATCCGTATCCGCGATGTCGGCGGTCATAAACATGGCCTGTTCGTAGGTCGGCGGTGCTGCAACAATTAAGTGGAGTTGGAATTTATTAAGAAGGTAAAAGAAAGGATTTCAAAGACTTACGTAACTCTGGTGCTATATTGTCCTCGATTTCAAACTCATCATCACCATCCTCGGGCAGCTCGTAGTCCTCCAGCTCCTCGGTTTGCTCGTAGCCAGCATTGTTCACGCCAGCAGCTAATTGCATGGCCCTGGCTGAGGTGCACGGCAATTCGCTGGGGAGAGGGGCACAGACGGGTGTTGCAGCTGGTCCAACGGTAACCAATGGCACATTGCCAATGGTGATGGGTATTACGACCTTTGGATTGGGCATTATCCAGTTCATCACTGCCACAATGCGCACCTCGTAGGAGACACGAACAACTTTGCTGAGATGCTCACATGTGGGAGCCGTGGCCGGAATGCGGAATGATTCCGTGAAAGACTTCTGGCAATGATGGACCACTGGTCCCCCCTCACGCTTAGCCAGCAGTATTTTTTCGGAGACGGTACTCAGAGCGGGCATATCAGCTGTGTAGGTGGCTCGCAGATAGAGCATGATCATCAGCTTGGAACAATCGACACTGGAGTCATTACGCACATCGGCATGGATGAGCATGAACTGCCCAGGCACAAATCCTTGCTGCTGTAGCGTCACCTTCATATGCACCGGCTTCGTGTGCATAAAGCAGAAATATTCCATGGCCTCACTACTGGCCGGTTCACGTAGTAGTTTGTTCTCCTGGTTCAGATCGAGCAACTTGAGTACCGTAAAGCCGACATTCGTAGTGCGATTTGAGGCTCCGGCCCGCATAAAAATAACCTTGGCAACGTAACGTATATGTCCATAGATGCCCTCATACGAGGATGGGCAATGATTAGGTATGGGACAGGCAAACGTGTATGTATAGGTTCCAGCATCGATATTGATCGTTTGACCTTGATCTGAACCCATCAGAAATGTCGTCGACGCTATGTAATCCTCTCGTCCGGTAAAGAAGTGCTTGCGTCCCGGCTTGAAGTTGGCCTGGCTTGTGGCCACCGCCTTACCACGTTTTCTACGCCATTGAGCACAGGCATAGCCGCTGATCTGTAGTTTAATACCTGTCAATTCAATAACATATATTTATATTTAAATAAACTTTAAATCATATTTTTGATTTTTGTAATAAAATTAAAAAATAACGCAAACTTTTATTTTTTTATTATAGAAATCAAAAATATTAATTGAATGCGTATTCCGAAAGTCACATCTTATTAAATGCTTTATACATTTCTGGACAAACTAATTACATATATGTTTGCGGGTTCTTAATTAAAAAAAAAACACAATTATGAATAAATTTGGTTATCCATCAATATATAATTCAATCTCCACTAATATTAGCTTGTAAAGTAAGTAAAATCATGAATATTTAGGTATGCACCTCGTTAAATCTTTAATACTTTGTAGTTTAGTCGGTTTCCATTTCCATAACATTTTCCTCATAAACTTCTAATCAAAATATTTATAATACATAGGTTGTGACTAATAAATTCTGGCATTTCCTGATTTTTGGGCTAGTTCAATTTTTATCAGCCTTGTAGATCCCCCACGATTTTTGACTTTAGCAACAACTACAACGATAATTTTGTGATTTGCTAAGGATCAATTATTGTGCATTTGTTTTGTCTGTGCCAATTTCGGGTTATCATTAAATTATCAATAGTATAATAGGTTTGACAAAATGAAAACAGAACAGAAAAATCAAACAAACACAAACACATATCTCAAAGATAAGATTGCAGTATGATAACTGCGAGGCCAACTCTCAGTTAATAAAATGTAGAAAAAGTAGGCGAATATTAAAACTGGCTGAAAAACATTTGCAAAAGTTTACGAACCTCGAAGTTTTTTGGTTTTATTAAAATTGACTTGCACCTTGCCGGTTACGACCTGGCCTGTAAAATATGTCCCATGCTCATTTCGATCGAACGTTATGAGACAATTGTTGGACATTTTGTAACGCCCAACGATTGATATCGGTTCAGTATTATTTCCTTTTGATTAGGATATGATTCCCGGGTCTAACGAATAGAGCTGTCCGATTCAGCTCGTTGTTGAACAGTAACTGAGCTCGTTTTGTGATACTAACATAATATTTGGGGGCCATAACAATTTCCGAATGCTATCTTATCTCTAATACTCTCTTTGTAATCCCAGACATGGGTGTTATTATAGTCTTTGTGAGTAAATTGCTGTCAGCCTGGGAGAGCCAATGCCTTCTTTTTATTTCTCTTTATAAAATATTTACATAAATTATTTCTCCAAACATACAAGAAAATAATTTTATAAAAAGATTTATGAAAAAGTTTCATAATGGCAAATATTTGATAATATTACACAATGTAAATGAATGTTTTACTTTTTACACTTATCGTTGTCTTTAAATATAATACATTTAAAAAAATTATATCTTAAGTAAATAATTTTTGGTTGCACATACCAAATGTAACGTTATTTTATGAAATGCCTAATACATAATAATCGTATTGATAAGATAATATGTGTGAACTTATATGACAAAAAGCAATTTATTTTAAATTCAGTGTGAATTTACCAGCTACCCGAAACACTGACAACGTGGAAGACAAGTCTAATAAAATTATTTTCTATAACGGAAATAGTAAATACTAAATTTAATCATGGTTGTAAGCTGTGAAATAAGTTTTAAGAATAATCCACTTGGCACTTACTATGCGGGCCAAGTTATTTTAGGTAGTGTACTTTTGACTGCAGATAAGCCAAAGATGGTACAAGGTAAGTTTTAAAGAAGAGTTAAATATAAAATTATAATTCTTATTGTTAAATATATTTAAAAACCAAAAAGACTTCAAAAATATATACTTTAAAGTATTTCAGACATACAAATGATTCATACTTATTTATACATAGTTATCTAATATTATCTATTTTCGTAGCAATTCACTGGGGGAACCCTTTGGCTAGCTCAGTTGAATGAAAAATAAATTATACATATTTAAGTTGCACTTGACTGATTGTATTCATTGAGCATTAAAAATCTGCGATGACTGACAATTGTAGAATTGGAAAATACAATTCTTATAAATATTATCAATATATTTATATTTCTTTTACTATCATTTTAGCTGTCATTTTAAAGATAAGAGGCTATGCTTCCACATACTGGACGAATTCAAAAACAGATATAGATAATAAAACTACGACAGAAAGTTACAGCGGCCGTGAAGATTACATTAGATCAAAAGTTGAACTATTAACAGCTGATAGAAAAGGTATATCGAATCAAATGCAATCTATAATTATATTTAAATTTATATTGAATTTCATAGAAGTCGCCCTTGAATCAGGCAGCCATGTCTATAACTTTGCCTGTCAGATTCCCGCCGTCTGTCCATCTTCCTTTGAGGGAACCCATGGACGTGTGCGGTACATGGTGAGTGTTAAGCTCATCCGACCCTGGAAATTTGATCAGATATTCTCACGTCCCTTCACTGTACTGAAAGTGATGGATCTCAACAGAGAAGGCCTCTTCCTACGAGTATGTTTAACAAATATGTATACTGTCAATATTTTACAACATAGTTTATGTCTTTTTATAGACACCGGCACACTCGGAGGACCAGAAAACCTACAACTGTTGGCCCTGTCGCTCGGAGCCGCTGAGATTACAATTGTCATTACCTCAAAGAGGATATGTGCCTGGTCAGACCATGCCAGTGACTGTGCTGGTCACCAATGACAGTCACATTCGTGTTGAGGAAATCAAAGCCACCTTGGTCATGATGGTGCTCTATTACAGTCAATGCAGTGTGGAAACCATCAGTGAAAGGCTTGTGGTCAGCAAGAAGAAAGGCGATGGTGTCACTAGGAACTGTAAGAAGCAGTTTACCTTTGACCTGCACGTGCCGGCAACGCCACCCACCTGTTTTGACTTGTGTCGTATCATACAGATTGCCTACCAGGTCGAAGTCGAGACTAAAGTCAAGGGTTGGCACATTAACGAAAGGGTTCACATGCCCGTGACCATAGGGAATGTGCCTCTATCCAGGCAGCTTCAACAACAGCCCCGTCCCTTTCCTGTTGAAGTTGAGGTTGTGTCACAACAACTGAATGAGAAGGCTTTGGTTTTGCTTGAAGATGCGGAAGACGAGCCCCCGCTGACCATCTCCAATCCATGGGCTGTGGATGACACCATTCGTAAGTATATTCTGAGTTATCGATCTCATTGACCATTAATTCAATTTATTTAACAGAGCCTCCCAGCTATGCCGAAGCCATGCACATAGTTCGTCCTGCTTCAACGAAGTCCAAGAACTCCACTTCCAGCCACAACTCGAATAATGGCAAGGTGGTTAACCCCTCATGTTTACAGATCGAGGAAGATTGTGAATTTACTCCTCTCTATGCTGTATTCAATATAACAAGTTCCATTGATCCGCCTCAGGAAGAACAGAGTGTTAGGACAGAGAATGTTGAAGGCAGCACTTGGATTTAAAAATGGGACAAAACTCATTCTGAATTGTCCACATAATTGGAATTATATATCTATTGTGTTCAACGATTCGCAAACTGACCTTCAACAATATTTTAGTTAACTGTTTTGTTCACGTTGCGTGCAAGTTGATGTATGTATTTTAACATAAAAATATACACTGAGAGAATTTTTATGATAAGTGTTAATGTATCAATATTATTATTATGTGGCATCAGGGTCCTCGATTAAAATGAATCCTGGTTATTTTACAAATGTTTATAAGTTAAAGTGTTTCACAATTTGTTGTTGGATAAATTTTATGATTAAAATGAATCCTGGTTATTTTACAAATGTTTATAAGTTAAAATGTTTCACAATTTGTTGTTGGATAAATTTTATGATGTATCTTTTAAAGTTTATAAAAAGGTTCTTATAAAAGATTCAATTATTGGTATGATTGTTCAATCACTGACTTTGTCCGGAATTTTCGAATATATAGTGAGAGAAATCTTAAATAATTGTGTAGGTGTGATTTTTTTTTTTTATTATAATGCATTCTTTAACAAAATATGTAGTTATTGAATGTTCCACAAAAAATTATCGCACTATCAGGTATTTTTGTATACATTGCACTTGGCGAAATGTATAATTTATAATTGTCACACGCGATAAGATAAAACATTGTCCATTTACCAGAACTGAAGGAAAAATTTGTTTCAATTTCATTTTGTTTCAGTCGCACGAATGGGAATGTTTCTGTTACCACAGAACTTGCCAAACTTGTTGCTGCTGTTGAGCGAACTTCAAGCGTTTAATTACAATCAAATCAGTCGTGTTTTGGATTTCGATTGCGGCAAGTGCGATTCGTGGCGGAGTAACAAATAAAACTAAGTACTCATAATTAATTGCCGATAACCGATAGAATATTGTAAGATCGCGTAATGGGTGTCACTTGCATAATTGATTTCGATAACAATCCCCATGGGACATACTTTGCGGGTCAAGCAGCAACGGGCAAGGTCACATTGAAATTGGATAAACTGAAGCTTGCAAGAGGTAAATATAGTTAAAGTTCAATATCAACCAATAAATTGTGCAATTCTTTCAGCTCATAAGAGCAATTAAGCTCTAGTGTTCTTCCCAATGAGTCATTCTTATCTTATCGACAACTCATTTTTAATACTTTAGCACAGTTCATGTCAATATTGTAAATTTTGAGGATAGACCCGTTTGCGGACAAGGTGATTCATCACATAAAAGTGTAATGGCACGCGCTAAATCTAGTAGCTTAATATTTTCGACTAGATAACCGCTTATCATTTTAAATAATCTGTGATAAGCTCATTGGTCATTAAAAAAATTTTGTATTAATTTTTACTAAAAACAAGAAAGAACATTTTAGTCGAGAGAGAACGACTTCGAGATATCCGCAAATAATAACGGACAATCGGACAGGGCTAATTAATTGATACAAATCACGAATATACATATAGTACATATATACTTTATAAGGTCGGAGATAACGGGCTTGGTTCCCCCAAAAAATTTATTAAAAATATAAAATTAATACATGATGCACTGTATAGTATTTTAGTTATTTATTTATTTACCAATAAAAAATAGCATGTTTATTAAACTTTTATTGAAACAGATTTTTTTTCATCAAAAAATGTTGTATTAAAAATATAAATAAGTCAAGGAATAGCATTTTTAATAGACATAAGATCCAATTTGAATGTCGGTATTTTAAATAAATATTTATCATAACGACTTAGAAATATTATTAGTAGTAATTTGGAAATTATGAAACCTACATTCGACAGCGGAACTATGCAGAAAACATAATAATAACAATTTTCATTGCTTTTAAGCGGTTACTTTGAACATTAATGGATATGCTGAAACTCACTGGACAGAATCAAATAGCCACAACAACAACGATAAGCATACCTCCTCCTCAGATACATATAGCGGACGTGAAGACTATATAGCATCCCAGACCTACTTAGTGGGCTCCCATCTAAGCAGTAAGTTTGTAAATCTCAAATCGAAAGCTCTCAAAGTTAACAATCGGTATTGTGTATAAATATTTCTAGCGGAAGTTTCTCTTGAGCCTGGCATCCATGTCTATAACTTTGCCTGCCATATACCCGCCACATGCCCCTCTTCCATTGAGGGTCATTATGGTAGAGTGCGCTATATGATTAAAGTCTCCCTAGTTAGACCCTGGAAATTTGACCAATCTTATACACGCTGCTTTACGGTGCTGAAACTAATGGACTTGAACTATGATAGTCCACTACTGAGGGTAAGCCTACAGCTACAGAGATGGACTAAATACTTATAATATGGCACTTGTTCAACAGGTTCCCGCTCATTGTGAGACACAAAAGACATACTGCTGTTGGCCATGTAAATCTGACCCACTGCAACTGCAGATGACGCTACCGCAGACGGGATTTGTGCCAGGTCAGATTGTTCCCGTTGACGTATTGGTCACTAATGACAGTCACATACGGGTAGAGGTATTGCAGCTCAGCCTGGTTATGATGGTCACCTACTATGCCACACACCTGTCGACAACACACTCCCAAAATGAACGTCTTATTGTCACCAAACTGATGGGCGATCCAGTGCCAAATCATTGCAATAAACAGTTTAAATACTTTCTCCGTCTGCCTGCCACGCCGCCAACTTGCTTTAATGCATGCAGCATTATACAGATTGCCTACAATGTAGAGTTGAAGGCTAAAGTCAAGGGTTTCCATGTGAACGAGGTGGTCAAAGTCCCCTTGACCATAGGCAGTGTGCCTCTATCGGAAAACATTCAGATGCAACCACGTGATATGCTGCATTATCCACCCCAAACTCTTGACGTTACGGGTTTACCTTATCCCGCAGAGATAGCGACAGCGCCACCTGGCGCATCCTGGGATGCCAGTATTCGTAAGTATTTACTCTAATAACAAAAATGTTCTTCTCAAAGGATTTTTTTAGGTGACAATTTGTAGTTTTTCCCTTGAAGAAGAATATGTTCTTTTTAGAAACTATTTTATTCCTAAATCTTGTGATAATATTAAAAATACTTTGTACTTTTAGAACCACCCAACTACGAGGAGGCTCTTCACATGCGAATGAATGGTGCCAAAAACATTGATGAACTAGATGGCAGTGCAGTACCAAACACGGTCAACTTGGATGGCTCCCATTTTAGACCTCGGTATCCCATATTCAATATACCAAGTCCTTCGGCGCCGATGGACCCCGTTCTAAATAATAATGAAAATGTGAATTCTGATACGAATGCGAACAAGGGCACTTGGCTCTGAGCAAGGAAACTCTTTAAGATACTAAATACAGGAAATCATATATCATCTTAACATGGTCTAGTGCATAAAGTGCAATAAGTATTTTATATGTAGAATCGGATCATGAATTATATAATAGTCTTGGGATAAGTGGTATGCCGGGAACACAGTTATTATAGAGATATAAAATAAAATTAGAGCCTTGAGAAAAAAAACTCCGCAAAAATTTCATTGAAACATAAGAGTTTCACTATACCATTTCCGCAGTACTTTAGAGGTTATTCAAAGGGTTTGGGAACCTTATCATTATTTCAGCATAAATTTGAGCATAGTACATTGTCAAGGTCCATTTAGCTGCGATAACGACACACATAAAAATTTGAGAGGCAATATTTAACTCTTATAAATTCCGATTCCATTTTGTTGCGTTTATACGATACGAACTTGCGTCCGGCCTTATCGCTTATCTTATTCCATAACAACAACAACAACATATAGTCCACGACCAGCAACGACCCAGGCAATCAGTATTCACACCTACTTAAATTAGTCGCAACCCGCTGCTGAGCCTAAATGTGGTGCTGTCGGAATTTTGCTCTTCGTGAATCAAGAAATTAAAGAGATTCGTAATATTGTGCGGTTTTTTCTTCTGTTTGATGAAATGGTCGTTACGTGTGAGATTAGCTTCGATAATAATAAAGATGGAACCTTTTATGCCGGTCAATTGGTGAGCGGATGTGTGACCTTAAAATCGGATAAAATCAAGGAGGTGCAAGGTATTTAAAAAAGCCAGAATAATTTGAATTCACCTATTTGATAGGGACAAAGTCAAAGAGTATTTGGGTTTTGCGTATCAGGAATTTAGATGTCCACAAATTAAACTTCCCCTATACATTATAAATACTTCGGCGATAACGAGATATGTGTGGGTATATAATAACTGATAGACTAAATTAACGTATGTATGTACATACTTCTATATGACGACATTGATTTAGATAATATTTTTTTTTTTTGCAAAAAACAGTGAAGGAATGTTAAAACTTCCGAGATAAGAGCCGTATATAAATAAATATGAGGTCTTAATCAATTTGGTGTGAGCTTATTACCTAGGATAGTTCTCCAGCTTGGTTTATAACCTTTAACTAAACGGTAATCGTTGTATATAAAATTCTTATCAAAGTAAGCTATTTAAAGGTCAAGTTATTGGAATATTGAACGGCCTTAAACTAAGCTAATATATTGTTTATTTACTCTTACCATTAATAAAGCACATTAAAACCCGATTAAGAAGTTCTTTTACAGTCTTTGCAAATATTTGCTTAATATAAATTCCTTGGGAGCTGGCAGCTTATCACCTTACAGCTCACAGGGATTATATCATATCCAAGATAATAAAGTTATTTTTTAAAATTGTATCTATCCGACAGCTGCGTTAGTCAAAGTAGTTGGATACTCTATAACAAAATGGAGCGAAAGAAGAATGGCAACAACAAAACTCTTTTCTGGCCGAGAAGAGTATCTTTCATCGCAGACTTATCTATTGGGATCAGAGCAGAGTAAATGCTGAGGATAGTAAAGAGTTCTGTGTAATTATACATATCTTTTAATAGGCAACGACAGACATGTCATACAAGCGGGTGTGCACTACTATAACTTTGCCTGCCAGTTACCCTATCAGTGTCCTTCGTCCTTTGAGGGTCGATATGGCTGTATACGCTATATAGTCAAGGTGTTGCTGATCAGACCTTGGAAATTTGATCAGGCCTATACACATGGCATTACAGTACTCAAAATGATGGATCTGAACTGTGAAACGCCACAATTAAAAGTAAGTTTCAAAATGGAAATTTGCAGATGGATATCAAACTGATGTATTTCTTTTTCAGAGGGCTGCTCACAGTGAGAACTACCGAACCTTTTGCTGTGGACCCTGCAAAACGGACCCCATCAAAATGGAGCTGAATCTGCCCCAGGCGGGCTATGTTGCTGGCCAGAAGATTCCTGTCACAGTTGTAGTCATTAACAATAGCAATGTGGCCGTCTCCGAGCTGAGACTCTCACTCGTCATGCTGGTGCGATACTTCAGTGTGACACCCGAACACTCGCGAGTGGATCGAATTGTGATATCTAGAGCCAAGGGTGACACTGTACTGCGCCGGTCTACGCGATCCCAGACCATCGATATGAATGTGCCCTGTATACCGCCGACATGCCTCACACTCTGCAATCTTATACAAATTGCCTATCAGCTGGAAGTGGAGGCATTGATCAAGAGTCTACGAGAGCAGCAACTGATTACCATGCCCATCACGATTGGCACTTGGCCACTGGGAATGGGATCCGGAAATGGTGTCGTACAGCAGCAGCCACCAAGACGTAGCGCTCGTTATGAAGTTCCGGTCGATGAGTTGCCTGTGGTGACGGCAATGTCGAACGAATTGAGACAGAATTCTCGAGATATAGGTGAGCTCCAAAATTGTTTCTATTGGTCAACCTTTCAAAAGTCTTCTTTGTTGTACAGCTCTGCCAAAGTACGAGGAGTCAAAGCACACACTACGTGGTAATATCAACGAAGAGGAACTCCACGCATTTGGTTTGAACGAATTTGCGCCCTTATATCCAGTTTACAGCATTCCAAGTCCAGCGCCGGTTATTTCTCCCAACAGTGTAAATATTGGATTCATCAACCAAAGCTTTGAAAAATAAGAGCAGGATGGTAGATAAAGCTCTCGGTTGTGCTTTTGTTCTTATGCGAACTAAAATTACTAAAATATATAAATTTGTCTGTAATACAGGCTAACTTTATACAGTTGTTATACATTTTGAAAGGAAATTTGCTATTTTAGATCAATGATTCGAATACAATTTGTGGTGTCTAAATATGTGCAAGTTATGTATAACAGTTTGTACTGGGAACGGTTTTTATGTTATACAAATGCCATTTTTCTTATAACATTCTTATGTCAAGTTGAATTTGGAGAGCGTAGCACAAAGTGTATAAAACATTTGTATAATAGTCAACATAAGGGTTGAAATGATACTATTTTTGGTATTTGATAACAAGGGTTTATTTTGGTGAATATATTTATACCTACATAACATGGTCAGAAATTTGGTTGGAAACATGGTTGAAAATACGTGAGTAAGAGTTTTTTTAAGGTTTGCCTGTGAATATTGAAGGAAAAAGTATATAACAGTTTTTAGTTCAAGGATTAGTATGTTTTACAATAATTTTGTATGCGGCTCAGTTGTTTGATTGAGTTTACGTGCTCTACTAACACAGATCTTAAATATAACTTTGGATAGCACTATCAATATATGTATTAAGGTTTGAAATTTCTTTAATAACTGTATAAATAAACTGTTCAAATACTGCTTGCTAAGCTTATACATATCAATCTGTTAAAGATTTGACTACTTATGAGTAATTTGTAAATGTACCATTTGCACTACAATAATATTAAACAACAGAACTATTCCCAAAAGGAACTGTCATATTACTGTGACTTTTTGAATATGGTAAAAACAACACTATTATATAAGACATAGTTATAGCTCTAAATATAATAGAATAACGGTTTTAATATGACACTAAATATAGGGGTTGTGTTTCGATTATAACGTAAGGCAGTTAAATACAATTTTGCAAGTTTTGTATAAGGTAAGAGATTTGAAATTTGCTATAATGACAAAACTGTTGTCCCAAAACTCTCTGTTAAATTTGATAAATAGAATCTGTTGTTTTTGCACTGCTTTAAAAGAATAAAAGCCAGCGAAATATATTTATACATTGCACAAATAAATTGAATAAATAAATTAAAAATTGAAATAAATTCCAAATATATAAAAAATATTCTTACTTATTCTTTATACACGTTTGAAAAGACTTATGAACTAAAATTATAAGTATTCTTTCGCCATTCCCTCAGATTTTTTAAACTATTTCTGGGCGATAGCCATGTACACTGATAAAAAAAAATGCTCTAGAATCCAGATTTTGGTCTCAGAACTAAGAATTTTGGTAAAAAAAATGCGTCGAGAACATAAAATTCTTAAAGTTAGAAAACACATCTTGATTTAAAGAACATTTCTAATAAGAATAAGTTCTTGTTTTTAGACCAAATTCGAGTGTTTTAAACTTTAAATTTTAAGCTTTTTTTCTGATTTATTTTTTTTATAAATATTTCGATTATTTGTTTTTTTCTTGACTAGGGTGGGTTTTAAGCCCTCGGCTTGTTATCAAACTGAATCGGCGACTCTAACTACATCCATTATTGTCTTCATATTAAATACATATTATAACATATTTATATTTTCTTAACAATTTAAGATTATTATTTCTTAGATTAAGAGCTGCGGATTTTTAGATTAATATTCTTAGTACTAGTAATTTGGTCTTAAAATGGTCTTACTTTAAGAACAAAATATTTAAGATGAATGGTCTTGATTTTAGAAGTTGGTCTATTTTTTCTGTGTATTCAGTTGTTAATATAAATAAATTGAATATTTAGTTTTAATAATTAATGTTCTCTTAAATAGTAAAAAATTTTTTTTATTTATTTTAAGAAATTTATGAATTCCTGCTAATAATATCAATACACCCGTAAATGGATGTGTTAGTCGGACAAAAAATACTTATTGACAAAGTAAAAGTCTAGTTACGAAACCCTGTTGCTTTCGTCACTAACGCGGATTGCCGTCCGTAGTGATACTGGTATAACCAGTCTATCGATAACGAGCACATCGCATGCGAATTAAGTTTTAATCAGTCCGACTACAGTAATATTATTAGCATGGGTTAACATAAAAGTCAGAACTAAGCCCCAGCGTACGTTCTAATAGGGTGGGTGGGGAACCCCAACTTGTCCATAAAACTAAGCTCTATTTAGTTCTCCAACATGTTTAGCTTTTATCGCTACCTCCGCCATAAGCAGAATCCATTGTCATGTGGGACGCTGTTTAATTGTCTCTTTGGATTTCAAATGTTTGTCCGTTTTATACCCTGAACTAAAAAAAATATTAGCTTTGTGTGTCACTTAAAATTAGTCAGTGTCAAAGACCATTATCCTACCCGTCTGTCTGTAAGAAAACATCTTACTTATGCTGACTGCTGTTTGTTTGTATTTAAATATTATTTATTATTAAATATATTTTTTAAAGACATTGATACAGGGTATCATACTGTTGCGTGAGTTCGAATGTAACATTTCCGACTTTTCTGCAATTATTTTTATGTTTCAATGTTTGCGGTCACAATGCTTTTGTGGTGAGGTGATAGCTCTAACTGAAATGTAAATCCGAAATGTTTCAAATAATGTTGGCGCCACGAGCTGTACACATTTTAAAAGTTATATCCAGCTTACTGAGATTAGAGCTACATTTGTTTAAATAACAGTTTATTCTTTTAGGAGAGATCAAAATGTAACTCCCTGACAACTAAATTACATAAAACTGATACATTATTCAAACATTCTTTAGTATGTGAGCTACCAATTAGACCACATTTGGAGAAATGTTAACATCGCTTAGATAAGGCTAGCATTTGTGGCTAGTTTGATAGTTTCAGAGCTAAACTCATTTAGTAACGTTTCACGTCTGGCCTTGTTAAGTTTCGGCCTAATGCAGTTAACCAAATACGCAATGAAAATGGTAATGTGGGCATTAAGTAATTTTCAACAAGGCATATCCTACACATACCCAGCTAATATATACATTCACAAATATACACATGTATACATACACACGTGTGTATCGGATTCGGATTCCAAGTCGGCGTCACTGGCTAACACAATGAGAATTGAGCGGTAATTGGCATTTTGCTTTAGCGTTTCAGCTTTCAAAGCTGGATAAACAGAAGAGTTGCTATGCGGCTTGTTGAAGTTGCCCTTGTTGCTTGCCACCTCATCTGTTGACGACTCCCGAATTTACAAGTTTCTATTTATACCCTGTTAGATGGTTAATGAATGAGAAGCTTTAAAATTAATCAGAATTAGTCAAGATTGTTAAGAAAATCATTTGGCTCTTAAGTGTTTCTTTTACAGGATATAAAATGACGCACATACAATGGTTTTAATTTTCTGTACTAAAACCGTAACAATTTTAATGGGTTTAAAGATAAATACTAACTTATTTGCAGAAAACGCGTTTTCGGTTTGGGTATATGCATAAACTGTCTCTTAAGAATCAATTTTGACTTTACCACATTTAACAGGGTATATCAATAATTACTCACTAAGAATTATCTTTCTTTATTTAGCCACTTTATACAGGGCAAATATAATCATTTTTAATTGTAAATTTCATGATATGAAAAGTCTTATTCACAAAAAGACCAGCTTAGCGACTTGGCAATATATTTTATATTCAACCCCTCAGATTTGTAGGATTTATAAATATCAATTTAATTTTATGTGATTTTCCAAGATATTTATTGATGTTAGTCAAGTGCTGGAAATTGATTAGCATGCTTAAATAGGTTTTATTTTTTACTGGTTTTAGATACACTCGCACACAATCAAATGTGCTTGATAAACATGTCCTGCTTGACAATAAAATTTCCAAGTTCTACAACAACAATTCAAGGATTTTACATATTCGACATGCGAGTGGAACTCAGCATGTTCCTTGTTTATCCATCTACTTTGCACCTTTGCGCCACAAAGCGTGCTACCATTTTTTTACTTGGCCGGAACTCACACGTTTTGTGAGTGTGCATGTGCATGTGTAAGTAAGTGTACGTGTATACGTTCTGCGGCTTTCACGGGTATTTCACTGCTAGCTGATTGTGACTGTGTCCTTGTTGCTGTTGTTGTTTTTATTTGCTAACAAACACATTGAGCTAAAACGCGTCTGGCAACAATCACAAGTGAATTTTCTTCACAAACGAAATTCAGCGGCCTCTCGTATGTGTTGTGTGTGTGAGCTAGTGAATTTGTGTGTGTGTGTGGGGGTAAATACTTGTTTGCATAACGCTTGTGGGCTAGTGTGGCTGTGTGAGTGCATATGTGTCGAGCAATAAAGATGAGTGGGCACTTGTTATTAGTGCATCTGTTTTGTCTTTCAAGGAACCTGACATGTGCACAAGGCAAATCAATTATCGACAAGAGCAACTCAACTGTTTGATAATATCATTTCCATATACTAATCAAACTGAAATAGAAGAAGAACAAAAGAAATTTCATAAGCACTCCACATAACATTGTACGAGAACAGCTTTCAACTTACACGGATTCAATGTGTGGCCAGAGGGTCATTAAATTCTAATGATACTAAAATAAATACCCAACTTTTGCTTAATCTCATTATGAATCTAGTTCTTAGCACCCTCTAAAGACATTTTTAGCTCTGTTCTATGTAAGTATAAAAAAAGTTTATTTCTTTTAAGTTTTCTAATGGCAAAAAGTCGTCACGCGTTCGCAACTGAAAACTTCATTGTCACATCACAAGAAAGAAGACAACAAACATTTGGCGAAAATATCAACAACAAAATGCACTAGGAAAATTGCAGATGCAAGGGTTAAGCCGAGTCGCCAAAAGTTGTGTGTCAAAAACACACAAAGCTCTTTCCATGTGGATATTTTAAGCTACTTTACAAAGCCGCAAATGAAGGCGGGATAAGAGGAGACGCGACCTACAATATATCTAAAGTCAACAGATGCGAACAAAAAATGGTGCAATGGGCGTGGCACATTGGAAGCTTCTATTCAATTAAGTACAGGTAACAAAGAGCAGACTACCGTTGCACATGGCCAACTGAAAGTTAGACAGTTAGTCGAAGTCAAAGTTTATAGCAGCCACAAAATCAATGCAGTGCTCCCTCCAGGTACAGAACAGGGGTTCCATTGTAACACCCTGGTTCGAAGGTGTGGAACAGTGTCAGCGATGGCAGCTTACCTCGCCTCTCCTCGCCCATGTTTTACTCAAATTTCATAAATCAAAGTGGTGCGGGTTGCGCGTGCAGCGACTCAAGTAACATTCCCGCACCACAGAGTATAGAGAGGAGCAACAAGGATTCAACTTCAACTCATGCCACAGTAATTGCTTTATGCTGTGGAGCGTGACGCGGTCAACAACGCAACGTGAGCAAACCATTTTGATATTACATACTCACCATCACACACACACACACACACAAACAGACACACACACATATTCACATACACATAGTAGATGGTCAGTAGAGAAAAGTTGAAAAGTTTTATGATATTTTAGTTATTTGATGCGTTGCCGCAGTTTGAGCACAGCCCCAAGCCCAAATTTGTTGCTTACACTGCATTGATTTTGTAAATGGACACTACGGAGGCAAAAGTAATAAAGTAAAGCACTCATATGCTATTGCATGAATCATCTCTTTTTAATAAAAAAAATGTAGATTTCTTGTAAAATGTATTCTTCATTTTAAGGAATAAGTTTTCTTCTTAATTCCCATTATTTAATACCAATAGCTTAATTAAATTAAATTAATTAGTTAATTCTTCTGTTCT
Organism: Drosophila kuntzei; assembly: GCA_035042165.1. Taxonomy (NCBI): domain Eukaryota; kingdom Metazoa; phylum Arthropoda; class Insecta; order Diptera; family Drosophilidae; genus Drosophila; species Drosophila kuntzei. The sequence goes on from JAWNLU010000818.1 coordinate 26,388, forward strand.
GTAAGAACATGTAGAATTTCTGAGTGATAGAAACTCTAGCATAATCGACAAAAAAGTCTTAAAATTTAATCAACAGTCTATTTATAAAAAATTGTATTGCTTTAATTTATTTATTTATTTTCTAAACACAAATTTTCTTCAGAATTGAAAATTAGTAATATGACTGATTTTCGAATAATATTGCTGAACTGTGTAGTGTTTTTGTAGAACTACACATTTTAGAGAAAATAATTTAACTTAAACATAATATAGAATTGCAAATTCAAATTATCTTGGCTTCTTTAAAATTAAAAACCAATGTACCCTTTTTTGAACTTAGGCAATAGAATTATTAATTCATCATTAAATACATAAAAAATTGATAAATTAGTAATGCAATAAAATTTAAAATTTATTAAAATTAATTTTCGTGAAATTCAAATTTTAATCACCAGGCGCATTAATTATTCAATCTACTGTATCTAAACATATTCTCACATATACTGTAATACACACATATGTACATTACACACACTCACAAGCATAGTCACCTGAATATGCCACAAAATGTTGCTGACAAAGCAAATTAAAAAGTCATCAACCTGGGGTCAGAGATGGATATGGGAAAGGGGAAAAAATCCCTAAAATAAATCAAAAATTGCATAGACAAGACTAATAAATTACACTGTTTGTTGTTGTGCTTATTTTCCTGCCGGCGGCACTAAAAAATCTTTTTTATGTACCAAAGAAATTTGCAATTCTTCACGAACACAAACACAAACACAAATATCTTTATAAAGTGCAACACACTCGCCCCAACACCGGTTGCATAAAACGAAATGAATGGCAAGGCTAATAAGCAGATTCTTTGAACGTTGTTTGCCCCAAAGTCATCTCTGTTTACCCCGCTATCCCCGCCACTCACCCCTCTTGTCACATCCCTAGTTTTCTGTATTTTATTTCATGACAGATTTATGGTAAAAAAAATAAAAACCACAGACGATGTGTTGAGAGCGATGATAGCAAGCAGGTGGCGAGATTTTATAGCCCACACTCAAATACATATGAGCTGGGATTGCATAATAAAAATGCAAAAACAAATGATATACATACATACGGGAATAATATTTACTAGTATATATATGTAAATAAAAACGAAACCACAATTTGCAGAGCTGTCGCTCTAATTAATAGAAGACTTTGCCACTGTCAAAGCACAAAGAAAATTTTACTAATTAAAAAACTACAACATTCACTACGACGACGCTGCAGAACTTTGCTGGTTTCGTAAATCCCTTAGCGGATTTATATTCAAAGATGTATACATATAAAGGTCTCAAGTTGCATGGGCTAAGGTATAACGTATATATACACATATATACACACATATATATATATATAATAGGAGAATTTGTGCAGCTTGGCCATTTCTTGTGATTATTTCTAACAACTTGGCCATGTTGCATTGCGAGGCAGCCTTACAAATTGCTCGTGGGCTGCAAGTAATTGTCACTGCTTCGTTGCTTTGTGTATGGATTTGGATTTTGGATTTGGATGCGGATTCGGCTTTGGCTTTGGCTTTCCTGCCGCTCAACATCATTAAATGTACATAATGGAATTGCTGTGATTTGTTTCACAGCTGAAGATTTATTATCTCACTCGCCATTTTCCAACCGAAAAAATCGGCTTTATGTTACGCTTGCCTGGTGACTGAGTGCAGCCAGACGAATGAGAACAGGAATAGGAACGAGAACAAGGACAAAGTCCCTTACCATAAACATCACAATGACAATCAAAGTCCTTTACACAAGGACTTTTGTGAAATTTATTGCTACGAGTGCGGCAATTGCAAAACTTTACGCATTTAATTTGTTCAAAATTTGCTTATGAGTCAAATTGAATTAACCTGATGAAACTTTTGCAATTTGAAATTCATTCCACAATTGGATTTCGCCCTCATTTCTACTACTTTTTACTACTAATATTACACAGAACATAACCCTGTTGAAATTCATTTGATTAATTTTACTTTCTCTGTATTCTGAAATCTTGTGAAATATTTAGAAATAAGAAATATTTTGCTTTCACAATAACAATCACCATACAAATCCCTTGCAAAGATTCATTTGGAAAACTTCCTGAAATCTTGTGAATTCAGTTAGAAATTATTTTGAGCCCACGCAAACAAGCAAACGACATTTGGGTCCAAGCTTTGCAGTTTTCATCATTTGCATTTCGCTGCAAAGTTTCTAAACAAGTTTTTTACATGTGCTCGAGATGATTTTATGACTTCATTTTATTAAAATATGTTGGCTTCAACTTGAATAATAGCAGCAATAGTTAAAATTAATTGCTTGCAAAACTATACAAAGACTTTACGCAATGCTTGATCCAATGGTCGATTGCTCCTTTAACATTTCTCTTGCTTGTCAAGGTGAATAATTTTGTAGTTATCAAATAAATTAAATGTTGGCCATGAGAAAAAGCTGTCACAAAAGACGTTAAGTTTCGGCTGAGTTGCAAATTGGTAAAATAATATCTCTCGGTTTTGGCCAAAACTATCTGAATTCATGAGTGTTTCTGTCTGTCATGCTGACACACAATGAAGGATTGCAGCATTATTTAGGGCAAAAAAGGGTCAAATAAGTTTCAACTTCAGACAAATACTTGTATGTACACATGTATTTTAAGTTTACTTGGGAAAAAAATTTCTGAAGTTTATCCAAGCTTAGCAATGTAATGAAATCCCGAAATACCCATTTTCCTTTGCGTACAAACTATTTATTTAAAATTGCTAATAAGTGATTTGAAAGAAATTTGTTTATAAATAATAATATGGTATATATAGACAACAAGGTAATTCCACTTTTAAATAAAAACTTTTTAAAGAGTCACTTTGCCTTACATTACAAAGCTGGAATTATGTTAATGCAAATCCCAATCACCTGCATATTGTTGTTAATTTTACATGAACATTACATATTAAGCCATCACGACTAGCAAATTAATTGAAAGCTCAATTTGCAGTGATTTTGCTTATACCCTATGAAAGAGAAATAGACCGTCCAATCAACCTACGTATTTCTGAGAATAAACATATGTAAAGGGTATCTCCTTGTCCGACTATTTAAATTTGCAAAGCTTTAAAATAGCTGCAATCAAGGCTGCACATCAGGCTCATTTAATAAATCATTATTTAATGTTATGTGAAGTTTTTATTGACCAATGCTTGAATGCAGTTGAGTGCAAAATGTTTTTAAAATAATAATGCCCTTTGATAATGCTAAGCAATATATCGAGCAGTCTGTCATCAGTTTTTTGGAAGCTGTTTTCAAATGCCGCTCTTTAAACCTGCTGCCAATCAACAGTTAAAATAATGCCCAACATAAATGTTTGTGTATTTATGTTTGTCTGTATTTCGGATTAGCAAATTAGCCACACTTAGTGGTAATACGGGGGAGAGTTTTGGGTAGCAAAGTTACAATGAATTTGTTGCCTGCACTTAATATTTGGTACGTGACTACATGTATAATTAATGCTCGACGTACACTGGTAATAAAATGGATTTGTTTGATAATGTCAAACATTTTGGTCGGCCTTTCATGACAATAAATTGACATTTGAATTTGTGCTTTGTTTACCACTTAATGCGTTATTTTTTTTTTGTCAACATCGCTGAGATAGCGAAAATGTTAAAAAAAGTTAAAAAATTAATACATACATATATAAATTTGGAAGTTTAATAATTTTGTAAATTTATAATACCTTATTTACACAACAATATATGGAGAGCGCATATTCATTTCAGCCCTGGAGAGCAATCGATATCATTTGGCTTTCATAATATCTACATATGTTATTTCAGTTAAAAAAGTTGTATGTCATCAGGTTCCCCAGGTCATGGTTGAAAATTAATTGCAATGAATCGATTGCCAGAACTTAGAGGACTCTTTTTTTATATCCAGAAATTGCAATTTTTAATAAAATAAATAATTTATATGAAGTTATTCTTAGCAACCAATATCCAATCTGCAGTATATACTACGATTTTTTGTTTGTACAGGTTTATATTCTTTGAACTCTAACTTAGTTTACTCCAAATCCTTTCTTAAAGCGATTTCTTTATAAGCCTACTTCAAACTTGTTGTTTCTGAAACGAGCTTAATCCTCAAAGCTATCGAAATGGCTGAGTTTATAAATAGTTCATTGCATTGCTATTAGCCTCGTTTTCACTTAGGCAACCTCATACTTAATTATATATTTTGCCCAGCTCTTCTCATTGACCTAATGTGTGCAATTCATTAACTGCAATTAGAGTTCAATTCAGATGTTGAACCAGAGTTCAAGGTCTACCAAGGCTATAACAGAATATAGAGAGCAAATGTTTCCATCGCACAGCCTACTTCTACATATGGCACTTCATTACCAGGGACTGACAGCTGCCCCTTCTTCCACTCCCCTCACTTATCATGCCACCCTCCTGGCCAAAATAATAATAATAATGTGGTCGTTTGTTTTCACTGTACACGTGCCTTGGCGTTGTTAAATGCGTCCTTAATAGGCATAACATTTGTGGCCTTGTTTTTGGCATCGCAAACATTTGTTCCACATCGTGCGCGTCGTCCTAGAAAAACTCTCCTGTGAACGAGCTACTCCTGTGGCCGTCTTGATGGCTGAAATGTTGATGACTGTGGTTGCTGTTAACGTATGCTTATAAATAAAATGAAATGAAATATATGAATACGTATGTACATCGTATAAGTCGAATAGTATGTATACGCCTAGTGTGCGTATATAATTGACGGCGTGTGCCCATTAATTAGTATTCCATTTTCGATATACTCTTAATTGCAGTTATATTATTCACATGAAATGCTCCAATTTTTTTTTTATTATAATATAATAAATAAACTTATAATTATAACCAGATTTAAGCGATTACCAAATGAACTCTTTCTGATTTAGATGAGAAAATAAATTTTAGTAATTTTTCTATGGTAGAACTTTGCAGAAAGCTAACATTGTCATTTGACAATTTGGATTTGATTTATAATTCATATTATGAAAGCCTAATGCTTAAAGGATAATATAAAATAACAGTTCATATGTTATACCAAAATTCTATAAGTTCTTGTTTTGGGTACTTTGATTACGTGCTATCGAAATATGCTTCAAAATGAAAGTAGCAAATCAAGCAATGTATTTCAACATTTTGACGGTCAAAAGTTTTCTGTCCGCAGCACTAGAAAAAGTTTTTCTTTCGGTGAAAAGGGTCGTGGTCGGGAGAGCTTAGCCTCCCAAATTTCTAATGAATACAATATTAAAACGGAACCTAATCGGCTGAGTTTGGGTTCTATATCGTCAAAAGCATCTGAAGCGTTGCGCGGTAAGAGTAGCACAGTTCATCGGCTCTCAAAGGTAATTTTCCAGAAGAGACATGAAGGTAAGAAACTTGCAACTATACTAACTCAGCAAAGCGCCCTGGCTTCGAAATATTTTGATACGACATACTGGGATCAGGAGCACTGGGTGGAGCGAAATAAAGTATTCAATGATGAAGCCGATATTAGCGAGCATCCCAGTTATACAATTAAAAATGTTGCCTAGTGAGTGATTTGATCAATCTTTGTTTATTTTGGTGAAAAGCTTATGTACTATAGAGAAGTAATCTTGAGTGTGAAATCCTTTATTTGGAAGCTAAGGAAAAGTACGATGCACAGTTTTTCCGTGAGATGCAGCATATTATAAAATCCAAGAAAAGGATTTCGGAACAATACTATACTAAGCGGTAAGGAGAGTGTATCTGACAATATTTTAAGATTTTCATTGGATTTTATTTTAGAATCCTTTCCTATACCACGCTCTGGCCACCTTTGCATTCAAAAACCGAGCTGGACATTTTCAATAGAAGATTTTTTCAACTATCTCCAGTTGAAAGAAAACGCGTGGACTATTTAATGGAAACTGATTTAAGTGAGATTTAATTGCAAATCTTAATATGTTAGAATAACATTTCAAGCATAACTCTGCTTGCAATTAAATAGGCAAATAAATCTGAAATTTATAAAAACCCTTTTACATTGATTAATAAACTCCATTGAATGTACATATTATTCGCTAAAAAAAAAGATTGTGAACGGTAATTAAATTTGTAGTGCAACACAGTATTAATTGATTCAACAAGTATTTACATACATATCACATTAAGCAAAGTTGTTTGCATTATTAATGATTTTTATTTAATGGGCTTTTAAAGTAACATATAGACATAACTTGTCTACGCTATAAATGGTTAAAAAGGCAGATCGATGCATTTAGATATCTAGTAGTTGACCTGACTTAACTATCTCACACTAATAGTTTAAACTCGGTTTACTTTGCTTTAAAAATGAATTACATTTCAATGGCCAAATTATTAGATTCATTTGTATTAAATATTTTACTCGGTCGCTCTACACTTGTTTTTTGATCAATTATAAATGAATGCAATAAATGAATAAAATTTAAAATACCATGTATAAATATTGTCATGGTGAAAATGTTTATTCAAATATTTAAGTGTTTTTACAGTTGTTTTCCTTTTTTTATATCATGTCATTCAGATAAACGTGAAATGTCGCCATTGTCTGCGCCATTCTCTGTCTTTTTGAATGTGTGTGTCTATGTAGTTGCGTGTGTTCGTGAGAATAGGTGTGTCTGTCTGTGAACAGGAAAAATGCCATTTGTCAAACAATATTTTATGACTAGTTTACATTTTTTCGTAAAAACTTGAAAACGACCTTGTTAGACCAATATATAAAAAAATATTTTTTGGCTTAAATTCTTGTTAGTTTTGACTAACAATAAAAAAATTTATGTATGGATGAAACGGATGAAATAAGGATAAATTATTTTCAGAGGACTGTTAAAGCTAGCAGATCGTTTCTAACTTGCCATCTCTCAAAAATTAAATAATCTTAAAAATATATGAAAAGTTTAATTATTTTATGTTTAATATTAACATGACAAAGAAAATAAAAGAATAAATTTAAAAATTTTGTAGGTAGAAAATATAAAAGTATGTATCTCTAATATCTTAAATAAAAATCACATTTAGTGCAATGTTTGACTTAAATTACTATAAATTTCAATATCTTTGAGAATTGAATCATTTTGTTTGAATCAATTCATGTAGATAACATTGTGAAGTAATGATTATTTTCTCTGAACTCAGACTAAAATGTATTGTTTTCAATATTTTACGAGCTACACCTAATTTTCACATGAGTTCATGAATATTTAATAAAAACGATAAGCTTTTCGCGCTGTTAAACCTTTGCGAAGGTCAAAGCGAAACATTTGTGGTTTCCACTTTTCATTAACGCACATACACAAGTACTTTCATTAAAGTTTAACAGAGTGTACAGCTAAATTTTAGGGGTAGTCACGAGGGTTTCAAAAGGGGTGTACTGTATGAAAACAAATAAAAGAAAAATCACAGTAGCCACATAAACAGTATCCGCAACTTCGAGCAATAAATTATAATTTCCGCATGCTGAGTTTCTATTTTTTTCACCTTTTTTCACCTGTCCTCCAGCACCTGTGTGACCAAAGAGACAGCCGCTGGGCAGTGGCTCGCATGGTCATTCCCTGGTTTTTATGATGCTTATGAAAAAAAATTAATATTATGGTGCATAGCTGCAAGGTGTGCGCCAATTTCCGGCATGAGTGGGCCTGTATGAGTTGGTTAACTTTAAATGTTTAAGTCTGCCTTTTTTGTTGTGCTCTGGGCACGAGAGCATATGTTGGTACAAGCGCATCAACTAAATTGTTACTAATTGCGTCTTTATTCATCCAACCCAAATACAACATATTTTCCCAGTAAAGATTTCATAATCATCCTAACTACTCGTGTGTGAACTTTACTGCTTCTTATACTGAGTTATTTAATCATAGCATCAGTTACTCTGTCAAAGAACGAGAGCAATGTGTACGCAATCAGTTTATTTAAAAACATTGCGTATACGCAATGGAGACATTCAGAAATGCGCACTTACTGCCAATGCTGAACAACTTACCAACACACTTGCTGAACACAGTACCAATTTTTACATTAATATTTTATAATTCAGCTCGGGGAAAATAGCAAATATTTTCAAAATATGTATTTAATAATTTTTAATATATTCACAAATTTTTAACAATTAATGATGATTATGATTTCATTTAACTGTTTCTTTTTTTTTACATATTATAATTTATCCGAAATAAAGAAAATTTAATCTAGTATTTTATTTTAATTTAACTATTCTGTCTTGTTCCTTTTCAGCAGTGTATTTACTATAGAGTATCATATCCAGCCATTTTATACGCAATCTGTAGATAATTTAAGTGCGGTCAGTATGTGTTACATATTTAACAGATAGTATTCCTGTGCAATCATTGCCAGCCAGTATTCTGAGTCTTCTTTTTATAGCATAATTTTTTATCATCTGCTTTTTCTACGTACCCTGTAGCAATGGAAATGAGTGAGAGGGATATACGGTTAAAAAAAATATTTCCGCGCCTGTCTTATGAGTTTGTAACAGAGATTATGACTTTTATTTGTAACTTAATCTTGATATTTCTTTATACATTATTAAGAGAATATTTTCCAGTCTATCACTCTCGAGTATGCGATCCTTCCTAATTTTCTGCTCAATTTTATCAACTACAACTCTTCTGCTCGCAAGTGTGTTATGTATGTCCTGGTCCTTTTGGTCGTAACTTTTGCTCTGGGCGCACAACACTTGAGTATTGTGGCATTGCAAAATGCATTTTATACGCAATAAAAATACACTTGCCGGGGCTTTACAGCTCGCTCGTTCCTTTTGGCTGCCCGCTTTTTTCTTTGGTGCCGTTTTTCCTACTATAATATTTCCTACTTATATAAAATAAAACGAGAAGTCAGAGCTTGTGTGAGTGTGTTTCTGTTTGTGTTAAGGAAATTTAATGAGCTACTTTATGTTGTTGTTCTCCGTAACTGAGTTCATTTTTTTACGATTTTAACAAGTTGGCTGTTAAATAAATTTAAATTACGTTGTCGTTCCCTTTACTGACCCACTCTGGTCATTATTGGGTTACTTTTCCCCACTTTTTTTTCTGCTGTGGTAAGTTGCAAAAAAAAAGCACAATTCATCGCCGTCTGTCGAAAATATGATGCCCGCAAACACTTAATCATTTCAATAGCTCTCGCTCGTTTTCTGCTCAAGAAAATAATATTTTTTTTTTGAGGAAATCAGAAATTTTAGTTGAAAATCGCCTAATCATATTGAATTAAATATTTCTTTAAGATTTTCATACTTGATGACTGACACATTTGGTTGAGTTTTCAATATTGAAGTTATGGTAATTGATAGCACTTTGAAAGGTCAGACATTGGAAATAATCATAACTCAAATCATCGATACACGGCCATGATAAGCAGAATTAAAAATTTCTACTTGGCCAAGGTACATTAAAAACATTTAGACACAAAGTTTTGCATTTTTTGCGTACACATTTGGTTGGGTTTTGAATATTGAAGTTATGGTAATTGATAGCACTTAGAATGGTCAGACACTGAAAATAATCATAGTTCAAATCATCGATGCACGGCCATTATAAGCAGAGTTGAAACTTTCATTAATTACATTTAGAGACATTTGAATAAAATTGTAAAACTGGATTATTTGATTTGTCTTCAGATTTAAGCACGATCTGAAATAAATCAAATTTCAATTTTATATGAGGCAGAAAAGGGAAACATATGAAGGATACTAAAGCGAGCAGAAAGTTTTGCATTTTCTACGTATTTTAAAAATTTGTTCTTTGTCTTTTTACTCTCTTTTTTCGCTTGAATTTACTGTAGTTGTATTCCATTTAAGTTATTTAGAATTCGTAACGCTCGATTGTTTTCTGAGAATTGGTAATATTTACGATTAAAGGAATGATGAATTTGATTCTATAAAAGGTGGATGAATGGTTGAATCCATTCACCATAGAAATATTTAACAACAAAATTGCTTAGCTGATATTGATAATAACTTTAGTGTCGTGATTTTGAATTTTGCACTCAGCTCTCGGAATTTTATTCAATTATGTCGGATAAATGTATGCAGCAAACACAAATGAAACACATAATCAGCAGCGGAACTAAAAATCTACTGCCGATTCGATGTGGCATGCGTAGGCAATTGCAAATTCAAAATGCAAAATGCGAAATGCAAATGAAAAGTAAATAATAAAATTGTGTTGCAACTCTGCAAATGAGAATCGGCAAATGATGTGGCTACCGTTGCATCAACGGCAACAATCAGCAAATGCCATTGATAAACGAGGTCGGGGCCAAATCGCATTAAAGGCCATGCAAAATGCCCAGAAGCGGTAATCAAATGTGCAGCATGGATGTCAATGTGTTCCTAGGTTGCGATTCGCAAATAAGGCAATAACGGAAAAGCCAATTAAAATATGAATTGATTCGATTAAAGTGAAAATTTATATACTTTAATAACAACGTTTAATAATGAAATTATACCAATTTCTACGCATTGATTTACAGACAATTAAATACAATGAATTGTTAATCAATTCGGTAAGGATTTCAAGTGGATTTGTTAATTTCCACTTTTTCCACTCCATTTTTAATTAAAATTACTTATATTATTAACATTAATACAAAAGATTATCAAAACTTTTGCAGTTTAAATAATTATTGAAATAATATCTAACAAAACTTTTCTCATGTTAAATTATATATTTACTTAAACCCTATTTCATAGCTTCTGCGGTTTGTTAAATATTTTAAAATAATTTATGGAACCTTTTTACGCATGTTTTTCTACCCTGATGTTTGAAGGATTTTGAATTGGCTATGAAATCGATTTGAGAAACTCAAACTCGCTGGCGGTGTAAAAACGAAAATTGCTGCCAAAATCCACTTTGACGGTCGTTTGAATCCAAAAGGGCCAGGCGATGAGTTTATTCAGGCCAAAGTCATAAATCGCATAAAAATCGGGATCTGGTTTTTGTGTGGGCCATTGGCCCAATTGGGGCGACAGCTTTGTGCATCGCAACTGTTTGCCTATGCATGTTAAATGAAATTATTGCACGGTTTTTTTGTCGTGTTTTTGATTTTTTCCACCGTTTCACATGGCTTATGCGTAACGCTTGCTCAATCCATCAATCAGAGAGTAGAGTCAGAGTCGTCATTTTATGTTGTGATATATTCTTTTTGGCAATCACAACAAACAAAATGACTTAGATTTACGAGTGCATGCTAGTTTCCACAGTGGGTTTTACTATTTTCACAACAACCACTTGATGAACAATTTTAACAATTTAACTTTTATTTCTTGCTAAATAATAAAACTAAGCCAATTAAGCTACATTATACTGTTTGCGTATATCAAAAATATTTCATAACTCTGGTGCATAAATTATGTGAAATGGAGAAATCGAGTTTGCAAAAAGTAAGAGAAGAGCGAGTAGTTAGAGATCCAGACGAATAAAATGGAAAGGAAGTTAATTGTGATATAAATTTATTTTTAAGAATTACGTATACGTAACAAAAAAATATGTCTTATATAAACCTAGTTTGCGGCGGAGATGAGCTGGATAGGTTCAAGAATAATAATATAAGTATCTTTAAGTCCAGCATTTGAAATAGTAATACCGTTCTATTAAGTTTATGAAACATAACGAGCGTAAAAAGCAAAAGAGGCGTGGCAGACTCCATATAGATAACATATTATTGAACGTCTTTCTGATAGTCTAACTCAACACCAATCTTGCTATGGAGATTTCTGAATATTCTAAGCAGATAAAGATTGGTGGAGAGTTTTGCAATCCTCCTTTATAATCCCGCAAATTGAAAAAAATGAATTATGAAAATAATTTTCAAGCTGGAGCCAGAAAATTTCGTAACACGATCGGATAATTAACTCGGATGTTATTCATGTCACAATATTATGAGACAGCAGGTCAAAGGACTTTGGAATTTTGACTTGCATCATTAACATTGTTTGCTTTTTTTCTTTCCAATATTATCTTTTTACAGAACAATTACTCCATCTGTCAAAGCTGTGTCTGCAGTACTGTAGCCTTTTCTATTCATTTTTGGTTGTATTTTTTCAAAATCTTGATTAACTTTCATCATTTGTGCTGCTCTCAGAATCTAAGTCAAGTATATACATGTGTATATCTTTTAATTTCCCATTTAGCTAAACGTATTTGCCAAACTTTACACAGCCAGGTTTCCACAGGTAGTTGGATGGACAAGGGGATTGCAATTCAGGCTCGTTAGTGCTGGCGGCTATTTTAAATGTTGGAAACACAACTCAATTACGCAACGTTGGACTTGGCTGCTAGCAAACCTCCGATTAGCCTGGTCGAAACACAGCCAATTCTCTGGGGGTCCTCACTCAAAAATTACTCATGGCTTGGGGTATGAGTTCTGAACGTTTTTGGGGCCAATTGACGGCAGTCAATCTGGCCAACTGGCAGCAGGTGTACCAGTATTTTATCTGTCTGCAATTTGCACTGTTTGTCTGTGTGAGAATGAGAGTGTGAGTGAGTGTCTATGTGCGTGTTAATTACATTTGGATTGCATTTGTGTAAAGTTGCCCAAAATTGAATTACAAGTTTTTGCTTGCAGTTAGGCAAAGTGTTTTTTCGACCTGTGTTCGGTATTTGTAGTCGCTGCCCCATTTGGCCACACATGGGTCAGACCTGAACCCAAAAAGTACAAACTTTCTAGTGCACAGCATAGTTTTTGGCAACAGTTGCAGCAAGTTCGAGAATTTTGTTGGCAAGTGATAACTAAAGCAGCAGTTTTTCACATACATTTACGGTATGTTTTTTCAGTCAACATAAATGCTTGCCTCGAGATTTATTAATTTTACTAAAATTAATTTAAATTTATTTTATTTTAGCTTTTACCTTTAATAATTAGTTGCCAGGTACTTAGAGGCTTAAATGTTATCAGTGTTCTAACCAAGTGAACTGTAGTAGAACGCCAATCAATTGCAAACCCTTAAAGTAATACCATGAATATAAAATTCATTTCGTTAGATTTTGTTGTTTATTTTACTTGAGTTGGCTGCTTCTTTGTTGGCTGCATTTCTTGCGGGCCTCATTAACCTTTCTCTGAGGCATCTATTGTCTACTTTGTTGAACATTGCCTCGCCCACTCATTACGCAGCGCCAACAAACAATTTAATCGGAGCTGAAGCGCGAGATTCTGGACGGCAAGTGCGAATAATAGAAATGCATTGCCAAATTGCATAGAAAATCGTTGAGAGGGCGCTGTGAAGGTGCCGCTGGCAACTTGGCAACACCATTTTCAAAGTAACTTTTCAAGGCAACACGAATTGTTTTAATTACCGCAAACGGCTTCAGTAAGCGCATTACGTATACGCAGCATTGCAGCTGCCGATAAAATCGCATTTAATGCAAGTTAATTAAAATGCGACGACTTGGTTAAGTTTGGCTCTCGGCTTTCTTTTAATTAAAACTTATTTTGACAAAAGGTGCATTTCGGCTACTCCAATTGTTCCTCTAGGCTCGAATCGTACTCACTATCCAGTCGATGTAGTCGGATACGCGTGTATAGACGCCGGGCCAACCCTCCAGTCCGCATCTGTGACCAAACGAGACGACTCCCTCCAAATACCAGGCATTCGTGAGACGCATCAGCGGACCACCCGAATCGCCATCACAGCTATCGCGAATGTATTCACCGCCCACACACAACTGCGAATTGATCAGATTGATTTTCTTCGTCGCAAATTTCGTCTTGCAGTAATTCTGATCTGCGACGGGCAATTCGAGACGCTGTTTGATGTTGCTCTGTCGAGCTGCAATGAAAGAGAGACGACGACGTTATTAAGAAGTCTTTCCTTTTATCCTGTACTATAGCTAACCTGTGAGAGTACGTCCCCAGCCGCTGACTACGACTTTATCGTTGGTATTGATGATCGATCGAACGCTGGCCAGTGGCAAACACACTGGCTGCAAGAAAGCGTTGAGTTCGACAGGTTGGCTGAGACGCAGTAGAGCAATGTCGTTATGACGATCATTGCTATTCGCATCATACTGAGGATGCACGATGGACTCTTCAATATCAACTTCAATCACGGGCTTATTACACACACCATTTATACAATCAATCTCCTTGCTTATGTCGTACTCGCCCAATCGCACTCTAGTGCTGAAAAATAATTCAATAATAATAATAATCAGGGATTAAATCCGATACGAATATAGGTTTCAGTTATGGTTTCGGTTATGCTCGAATTAAGGTTTTCGGTTATCGGTTATGCAAAATCTTGGAGTATCGGTTTCGTAATGTTTATCGGTTTAAAAATACCAGTATGGTTTCGGTACACAAAAAAAATAAAAATTAAGGTTTTCGGTTGACCAAAATAAGAAGCGTTATTCATTGCTTTAAATGAAAAAAGACTTAATGCTCTTTTAAGCCTGGAAAATAATGTTATCTGGTTACTGGAATGGTCCTGCGTAATGTCGATTTTATTATAATTTGAACTCATATAAATTTGATTAATTTGGTTTGAACATTTCGATTATTTTGATTTTACTGATTTTTAATGTCATCGAACTGCCATAACTTTGTCAAAAGTCAATCAATTTCAATGCGCAATGTAAATTTGTGCATGATTTTAAAAATTCGAGATTTTTCGAAAAAATCAAAAAAGACAAAGGGGTAACACTGTAAATTTTCGAAAAAATTCGATTTTCAAAAATTTTCAAAATTGAACAAAATTTAAATGCAGAACGAATTTAAAGGTAAATTCATGCTCAAATTTACATTGCGCATGAAAATTGATTAACTTTTGACAAAGTTATGGCAGTTCAAAGTTATCAAAGTTGCTCAGTAGTTGCGACGGCCAGAACAGAAATTAACCCTTATAAATGAATCGGTTACTTAACGGTTATTTCGGCATAAGGAGTTTCGGAGTTTTTATCGGTTAAAGGTTACGGTTTCGGTTAAGGCTTTAATCCCTGATAATAATACATATGTATATTTTGAAATATTTTTAGTTACTCACAGCTGACCCACTTCGGTGGTGATTTGACCGGTCACACAATGCGCTGCAGTCAAAACATAACGATTGTTGATCAGACTGCCGCCACAATTTAATAGAAATTGTCCACTGCCTAAAATACGCATAGATTAAAAAACTTCCTCTTGGATTTCTTTTCAGATACGATTGACTTACGATCCCTATACTCCAGCAGTGCCATCCATACAAAGTCATCGAGTGCCGTGTCATTGCCATTGTAAATGCGATCGAGAAATGAGCTTGGTCCGCATGCCGGTTCTCTGGGCAGTAAGCTTTCTCCTTGACCATTCCCTCCATTGAAAGGTGTGGGTTGAGGTCTCATTGTTGTTGTTGTAGTAGTTGTTGATGTTGTTGTTGGGCGACCAGCGTAATTTGTATCTGGAGTGCAGCAGACAAACGGCATTCGACCAAATCCATTATCACATTGCGATTCCCGAATAAAATTGCGCTCATCAGTAGCAAGCGTAGGCTTCTGGGCAACACCAATTATACTGGGACAGTCATAGATTGACAGGCAATAGCCCGTATTTTGATTTGGATTGCGACAATCTGTAATGCAAATTAGTTGACATTTTTTAACTTATAATCTTCTAAGGAAATGCCCGCAATGACGTCAATCAATTTGTATAAAATTGTGAGATGGCAAATATTGATTATAATCAATTAACCATAATAACATCTAAATAACGAGGAAGCACTTTATAAAGAAGTATGTAGTTTCCCGAAAGCATCAAAACAAATGTAATTTAAATTGTTCTATAATGTATGACACAAGGTCAAGAAAATGTTTTGAGCTACTGTTATCAATCATAAATTGTAAATTGTATAGTCGAGCAGTGCCTTATTATATTGTGTATGTAAAATATTTTTAAAAGCTAATGATTAATTAATACATTTCGTTTTATGTTATTCATGTGGTTCAATGACAATACAGTCCCAATTGTATTTCGATTTCATTAGCTTGTCATTGCCCCTAAATAAGCAATATGCCATTTACTTTCACACATTGAAGGCATCACACTGCACACGAGGCGAATAAAGCGAGAATTTCATGATTATTAATACTGATAGTGACTGAGACACTGAGCGAACCAGATGTAGATGTCGAGCCATAGAGTCAAGTTCATTGCGAGTGAATCACTGTAAAACCCGTTAATTAACCGCTTTATACTAACTTTGTTGTGCGTGAACTGCGCAAAGCAACAGTGTAGCAACTAGAAGGATTCCCACAGACTTGCACGCTAACTTCATGATGGGAATAACACAAAATGCAACAACAGAAAATTCTCCGAATTTTCGTTATTCAAAATCAATGTCACTTTCGATCACACGACGGCGAAATCAACATCAACCTGTTGATAGTTAAGACGAGACTGAACGGAGCGACAGATGGGACAGGCCTTTAAATAGCGAGAGAGATAATTGAGACTGTTAATCGGAGCACAATTCATTCTGAGATGATACCTGTCATTATCTCTGAGCGCATGGAAGCCGCTCTCTGCCAGCAGTGAGAGCCCGACTGATCACTTTTGTACGAGTACAAATGAGAGTGAGTGGGAGCATGAGAGCAGTGTAGCTTTCAAGAGCGACTTAACAAAACCTGTACTCAGACTATACCTTAACTAATTTATGCAAGAAAATTATAAATATAAATCTGCTGCATGTATTAACAATAAATCTTCCAGTTTTAATTGATATTACACTATCAATGAATGAATCATTGCGATTGAATGGTATTTACCCCAGTTATTATTTATTTTATATCGAAGTGTAATCTCCCGAATAATCGGTAGAGTCACGAAACATCATTTTGATAGAATGTCGTGCAATGTGATGTGTGCTTTAACCTTGAACAATCTCATGTACTTTAGCGCTAGGAAGAAATACGAATAAATACATATAAATATTTGATTTTTAAAGTTCTTCAAGAAATGTTAAGTTAATTGTTCCGCAGAATCCGAATCAGATTTGCTTCGAATTTAGTCTTATGTCTATAGAGACATAATACTATTCAGGCTACCTTTGCTTGAACTGAACAGAGACAAGTTTAAAAATTAGTACATATGTAACAATACATTGAAAACAAAAAAATACTAAAAATATATATACAAGATTTTTACATACTTATACTAAAAAAAAAGAATAATAATATCCAATACAATAAATAACACATAATGGCATCTGTCGAAAATGAATTAGCGGATGTAAGATTTGATTCGAAACGATCTTTGCGTCCCACACGCGTATCGCGGTTTTTGCAGGTACAGGTGCCAAATGAGGACAATAGAAAGTCATTGAGTCGCTTTACTCAGCGCAATGCCAGTGAACATAAAATAGATTATCGCTTCGAGTCTATGATTAATGAACCTAGTGGATACATGAAGTACAAGCCCAAAGACACCGCCGATTTGGTGAGCCGACAGCCAAGCTATAGGAAATTCAAGATACCATAGTAAGTATCAAATGCATTACGATAAATTCATTTTGCAGTAGATTACATCAGTTGAGATCTCACACAGTGAAATGATATGTGGCAATCGCTATCGAGAATCGATCAAGACATACGAAGCACAATTGGTGCATGAGGTTAGGAATAATATCGATTTCCAAAGAACTGCAGCCGATGCATGCTACTTTGTGCGGTATGTAGTACAAGAACAAATTAATACATAATCTAAGCCATTAACACATGTCATTAGTTGCATGGCAATAACATCATTTTGGCCGCCGTTACATAATTTGACTGAAGTGAAGCACACGAGCAAGAATTTCTTTCAGCTCTCAGCAAAAGAAAAATGGCGTCTTCAAATTATAATGGACACAGATATAACGTGATATCACTGATTTTGTATAGTACAATTTCTACTAAATTTAATAAAACTTACACATATTAAACATACGCCCTGTTGTCTACACTGCATCAGATTTCTTTATAATCATACAACACAATACGAAAAGCCTAAGCCTAAATATCAGTGTTAATTGAGGCATTTGGCTAGAAAAGGAAATGCAACAGAGTGAAGTCGAGTAAAAGAACGCTCGTAAAGCTTAAAAGAATTTTTTCTGTTGCCATCTAACCGAACCGAATCAGTTGGTTGCCTTCAGAAGAGCACTGCATAGTTTTGGTAGTTAGCCTGGACTTTGTCTGCCAACTCCTGTCGAATGACTCTGGATTGTATACAGTTTTGAGCATGCACTTTTTGTTATTTTGTGTTTTTGCTTGCCTGGGTAGTCATAATTCTATGTCCCGTGGGGATGGCTTAAATTGAAAAGCAAACAAGCAAACAGAAAAACAGGTGGCTCTACGGTTCGCTCTTTACAGTGGATACAACTACAAATATACAAGAGGTTTAGCGGGTGGTTCTAGGACTCTCGGCTGTCACTTTGTCGTGTTGTGTATGTCGCTTGATGCTATTGCATTTTTGCCTTGTTTACGCTTGGTCCGAAGCAGCTAGTGTCTCCGGGCCTATCCCAGTGTTGGAGTTGGCCATTTTGTTCTTTGTCTTTGGTGTCATTTTGTTTATGGACATAGGTCAGCATTTTGCTATTTCATAGCTACATTCACTGGCTTTCAGCATTCATGTCAGTTGTTGTCCTTCTGATCCTCTGTGTCAACTCTCATCTGCCCTGCTGTCTATCTCTGCTGCATTGTTTAATAATTTTCCTGCTTAACCCAGGTTCTTGCAGCATGCCACCGGATGATGCCCGGCACCGGTGAAACTTGTTGGAAATTTCTGCAGCCTGGCAAAAAATTGAACAATAGCTGCTGCTGCTGCTGCTGCTACTGTTAGTAGTTTTAGAGCTATGGCTACTGCAAGAATAACTTGCAGCATGCTGGACATAATGATGAAATTACAGCAGCTTTTAAAACTGATGATAGGTATCAGCCTGTCAGCTAATTTGCGTGTCGGCCACTAGCACTTGTTCAAAAGTTTACTCAATCCTTAAGCCGTGGTTTTGTTGTTGACTCTTTTGTGTGATTTCTATTCGGCCCAACTTAATCTCTGCTTTAAAGTGCTTTAATATATATATACAGCAAATTTATTTACACTTGATTTCCACTTAAAGCAATTCAGATGCCAGACACTCAAGTGCTATCAGCCTAAGATTTATGTTTTAATTTACTCAGTCATTGGACGCTGCAATTTAATTGAAATTTCTAATACATATAATATCAAGTCCTTTCAAGTGCTAATATAAGAGTCCCACTTCAAGTCAATACAATTTATTAATAAACTCAAGAGTTAAGTCGGAGAATGAAGTAAAATCCAATTAGTTTAATCAATAATTTTTATTATTTATATAAGTGCCGCTAACGATGATTTTAATGGCCTATTAGAAATTGAATTTCTGAAGCCCATAATATGAATAATTCTAGAAGAATTGTTTCTTGGAATAATAGGACGTCCTTGAATTTTATGTCTTAACAATCTACTTTCGTCCCAATTGTCATGCATTAAGTATTTTAGATAATTGCGAATGCCAATCTGCTGTCAGAAGTTGAGTTACACCAGCTAAACTGACAAAACAGAGCTTTAAAATGTATGCGTTAAACTGTTTCAAAAGTTGTAAGTGGTTAACTAATTTCTACTACAAATTGAAAAGAAAAATACACAAATTTTGTCGTTTGACAATGGCAATGTTTACATTAAACGAAACTACACGAAATTTATATCTTAATTTGTTTTTATGCTTAAAAAATTCACTTTTTCTGCTGTCGCACATAAATTGCGTGGAGAACAACAAAACAAAATATTCAAATTATCCAGAAAAGGGACAAGCAGGTGTATATACAAACACCGACACACGGACACAACTAGCTGCAGTTTAATTTGAATTTGACCCAGAGAAGTAACCACCGAATTAATGAACTAAAAAGAGTCCAAAAAGGGAAGACCACAAAAAAAAATACGTTGGGAGCAACCGCAACTCCTGCAAACACATGTTCAATTAGGAAAATGTGCTTTTGTCTGACATTTTTATGGTATAAAATGCTGCACCACAGTGCGAATGTGTAATTTACAGAATGCATAACTCGTATGCATGCAAACGTGATATTTAATTAGTGTTGCAAAACGCTCGCTGTTGCATATTTTCAAGTGTTGCTGCTGAAATACCAACCGCGGTGCTTTGTGCTTCTCCATTTGATGACGTTAACCCGTTGCTGCTTTTCACCTGTTCCACGTGGCAATTAAATTATTTTTCAATTAGTTCTGCACCGAACTGTGTGCACATATTTGCATTGTGCACACAATTTAGCTATTATATGGTTTTGAAACCATATTTTGGCATTGCTGGTAACATTTAGTTGGAATTCTTAAGTAAAATGGATACACTCACTTAGACCTAAATAACTTATGGTTTTAAGTATGCTAATGAGTAGTATTTAAAGCCAAAACATGCACTTAGCTAGTGAATTTGCCTGGCAGGCATTTCGATTAGCATTTAACACTCAGTGGCAACAGAAAGTTTAAAAATAGTCCTGTTGTAATGAAAAGAGCAACTAAAAACCCATTAACCCACATTTATACTCACTTTAATGCACCAACGTGCCTCTCATCTGTCTGGGCTTTGCATGAGTTTGTAACAACAACAACAACAACAATGGGCAACCCACTTGAGTAGACTTGAAATGCATTTCATTGTCACACAACCTTTTCATTTGCCATTACAAATCCCCAAACAGTAAATAGTAAACGGCAAACGGCGACTAGTCAACACTGGCCAACGACAACACCAACAAAGCAAACAACAACCCTCTAGTACGGCTCACTGGTGAGAGATTGGGGAGCTTACTGCTTACCACTCACCACCATAGCTTACCCGTCAAGTGAATTTTCCATGGGAATGCTATTGCATTACCCTCTGCATTACCAATCGCCATTGAATTCACCAATATCCACAACACATAAGTAAACAGTGAATACCTTTCCTTGGTGAATTGCATGGTGAATTCAACAACATAATTTTTCGACTGCTACTTGTAGTACTAGAGGAAACAATCACACACATATGAGTCTAAGCTCAGTGTCTGCTTCAGCCTCAGCTTTCGTTTCAGCCGCTGTCGCATGCTTTATTAACATTTGTTGTGCCAAAACAACACAAGTGGCACTTGACGCAGCTTCCGTGGTGCGAGCAGTGCAGCATGTTCATACCATCCTGCTTTGTCCGCGCAAGCAATAGCATGCCATTCCGCTTACACAGCAAAGAGAACGCTGCGCTCTGTCTGCAAGACTTAAGAGAGCCAAAGCTCATTTGCTGTCGCTTCGTCAATTGAAGAGCCGAAGTGACAATCGGCTTTAGCAGCATGCGATTCGTGCTTAGTCTGCCTCATTGTATTGTGGCGAGCACTTGACAGGCGCGCACAAAGGTATGCTTCAATTATTTTGCTCGAAGAAGTTTAAGAATTTTAGAACAACTAAAAGTTGCACTGCTCATTTGGTTGGGCCGCATACGAAGCGTAAAATTGATAACGAAGGTGAATAGACACAGTAAGATCTGGAAGGCAGAGGACTCAGACTATATACGAGAATACTCGTAAAGACATTGACACAGTTCTGGACATAGTTTTCTGAGGGCAACGTCAATGCTCGACTTGCAACTCGGCATACCCAAAGTTGCACATCAAAGTCGTTCAGGTGTGCAACAAAACGTAAAGCGAAACTTTGTCTGCTGGTTGCAGTTTCAGTTGCAATTCAAAAAAAGTCAAGGGGAGAGACGGCGATACTTGTATTTATTTTTATTGCTGTTCATTAGTTGGCAGTTGTAATAATTTCAATTTTATAGCTTGCCTGCATATTAAATTATGACCGAATGCGCCGAAAGTTGCTACTGCCTGGGTAAAAATTGATGCAAGCCGAAACCCTTTTGCTGCTTTTGCTGAATTTTCTACTTCGCTTAGCAGTTAATGCTCTTGATGGTTTAGCAAACTTTTTGTGTAGTTAGTTTACAACTTTTTTTCAGTTTAACTTTTTTCAGAGTAAAAATATTATGTAGATTTGAGAACAGCATAAATAGCTGTTGTTGTACAAATAAAATAATTGATTGCAATGATCATGACTTTATCATATAAGTAAAAGGTGATTGATAGTTATTTTGTAGTAATACTTAAATAAATGAAGACAATAGTAGAGAAATTAACTTGAATAAATATGAATATTGCAGAGTATACTATATATTTAAAATTTTTAATTTTAATAGATCCCAACTATTTTAAACAGACAAATAAACATATACATATGTATGTATGTTTATTTTCCAACAAAAATCTGTACATAAATTACCTGCTGAATTATTCCTTGCCTTTCACAATCGAATTACGTATAAATTTTGTCAAAAATTGAACATAAATAATGACAGCAAATTACGCAAAATTGCCCATAAGCAGCTTTGTCTAAACAATTTGCATATGAAATGCATAAGACCTATTGAAACATTTGGCAAAAACACAGTCTGACAGTCAATGCTTGTAATTTGTTGGCAAGCCAACTGACCAGGTAAATACTTGACCAGTTGCCCAACCAACAATCTAACCATCAGAATTAAATTAGAAATCATAAAACATGAGCTTTTTGGCCCTTTTAACAATATTTAACTTTAGTGAATTATGATTGTGGCGATTTAATAGAAAAATTTATTTGTGTTTTTCGACATGGTATATTTTGCCACATTTTACGTGTGTGAAATCTGCAGAATGTAATAATTTTTTTTTTTTGTTGGCCGGACTTGCATACACGGAAATTCTATAAGTCATAAATTTAACGCTTTACGCCAAAAAGTAGACAACAGTTTTGGTTGCCACGTGCAGTTTTTCGTTTTGGCTTCGTGACTTTTGCATATGGAAGTAGCCAGAGTCAGAGTCAGAGCCAGAGTCAGAATCAGATCCAGAGCCAGAATCAGAGCCACAGTTGAAGTTGGATTTCGTTGCCGGTAGCCATTGCCTTTCACAGCCAATTGCGCCGTATTTAGCCGCTTGTTTTGAAAACTCTATTTAATTTTTTGGGGACTTTTTTACTCACGTTTTGCCACATTTCGGGCTCGAGTTTGGTTTCCCCTTTTCATTTTCTAGCGCGTCGCATTTTTCAACTGGTTTTTTGCTTGGCTGCCCAGTTGCGTGTCAGATTCGGAAGGGGCGACAAGAGACGGTTTGCTGCCCAAACGATTTTCAGCATTTAATTTAAGTTACAGCACAAGCTTTTGAGATTTATTACTGACCCTTAACAAGAGTGTCTGCCTGTGCTGGTTATAGTCGTCCCTACCATTTTGATACTCTTTTGGACTTAACAGTGTCATAGAAGTATCTGTAGACAATATGACTGCGAGTGTCCTTTAGTTTTCTATGGGAAATTAGACGTTTACAAAGTTTAAGCGTACATTGAAACAATGAAAAAGAACGGTTGATCAAAGAAAAAATTATTTAGTTGAGTTGAAATGTAATTCTATTAAGCTCGATGATATTAAGAAGTGCTGCAGTAAATGTAATTTTGCAAACCAAATTTGAAATTCATCCAATATCTAGTTTGATAAACTTTTCAAATTAAAAAAAATTGCTGTATCTTATATAACTCAGTTAGCTAACATCTAGTTAAACTTTACATCAGTCTGTTGCTCTTTAGTCATTTCTATCCATACGAGTATTCAAAGATTTTTCATGCGATAACTTGAATAAATCCTATGTTCCCTTCACCTGCATGCTCCTGCTATCCATAAATGTTGACTTTCAAGTTTCAGTTTCAGTGCCGGCGACTGACCAACAATCTGCCAGTGTTCGGTTCAATAAATTAAACCAAAACAATTCATTTGCTCAAAATCGAAGGCGTGTGGAACGCATGCTAGCAATATTGCCGCATTTTGCTGCCCCTTGCCAGTTTCTTCTACATGTGGCTTGGACAGAATGAGAGAGAATCGACCGTCTGGGGCAATAAAGCAGAAAGCGACTTCTTCGTTTGCTTGCAGCTCAAGCGGAAACCACATAAATGCGGAAATGATAAAAATGCCTGCAAACATGTTGTCAAAGCGTATGCGATAAATTGCAATGGTGTTCACCTTCTCCTCTACCACCACTTCCACCTCCAGTCCATGCTGCTGCATTGAGACAATAAAATAATAATAAAAATAGAACAAAGTGGAGCACAGACAACGACAATGATGAGGACTCAGCGCAAGGATGCCGTTCTCGTTGCCATTCTCGTTGCCCCTGTCGATGTCGCTGCCTTTAGAATTGACTATACTGTTCAATAAAAGTATATCGATAGCCAAATGGAGGGCGGTCACATGATGCTGTTTTATAAACACAAAGATGCTTCTCGCTCTAACTACGAGTTTAATGAAATTGTTTTACACTCAATTGAGCTGGCCAACTGTTAAACAAAAGCAAAAACAAAAGCGTTGTTTTTTAAAAAAGGAAAATGAAGGACACAGCCAACTAAATGGAATTGAAAATAACAGCAGAACCTTTAGATCATTTTACATAGCGTTCAATAGCAAAAATACCATCAATTCGCAATTTACGCGATTGCTAATTTTATTCAATTCGTTAAAATCGTGAAAAATTTGTTTGCTTCTTTAAAATAAAATCATCACATTGCTGCTGTATTATACAAAATGGTTTTTATTCTCAAATTATCCCAGTATTTTCAGATTACATTTAGTTCTGAGCAGGGATTAAAACCTTAACCGAAACCGTAACCTTTAACCGATAAAAACCGATTTATATTTGTAACCGTAACTGAAACCGTAACCGAAAAAATATTTTTCGCTGTACCGAAACCCATAAACCGAAACTCCTTAAACCGAAATAACTGTTTAGTAACCGATTCATTTATAAGGGTTAATTTCGGTAATGGCCGTCGCAGCTAATTAGCAACTTTGATAACTTTGAACTTCCATAACTTTGTCAAAAGTCAACCAATTTCCATTCGCAATGTAAATTTGAGAATAATTTTACCTCTAAATTCGTTCTGCATTTAAATTTTGTTCAATTTGAAACATTTTTGAAAATCGAATTTTTTCGAAAATTTACATTCGAATTTTCAAAATCAACAAAATTGAAATGCAAAACGAATTTAGAGATAAAATTACGCACAAATTTACATGGAGCATGGATTTTTATCGAGTTTTGACAAAGTTATGGCAGTTAAAAGTTATTAAAAACCAGTAAAATCAAAATAATCGAAATTTTCCTTGCCTTCCAGTACTAGATAACATTATTTTCCAGGCTAAATAGGGCATTAAGTCTTTTTTCATGTAAAACAGTGAACCACGCTTCTTATTTTGGTCAACCGAAAAACTAAATTTTTAGTTTTTTTGAGAACCGAAACCATACCGGTATTTTTAAACCGATACTTATAAAAAAAAACCGATAACCGTTACGAAACCGATACTCCAAGATTTTGTATAACCGATAACCGAAAACCTTAATTCGGTCATAACCGAACCCGTAACTGAAACCGATATTCTTTTCGGTTTTATTCCCTGGTTCGGAGTTTAAATTTAAACATTTTAATGGAATGAATTTGAGTTTGCGAGCTTTATCGTTATTTTCTTGGACAAATTAATTCTTCAGAATTGTCTTTAGTATATATTTGAAATCATACAAGAAATATATTTTTTTTGCTCTACGGTTTCTATAGTTTTTTATATATATTACATTTTTTAAATATAAGCCTGTAACTTTATTGTAAATGTGACAAGTTTACAGTGTTTTTAAAAACAGTGACTCTTAGCTCATTTCATATGAACAATTCTATGTCCCATTCCTAGTCCCAGTGCAGCTTGATTGCTGAATTCTGTAGTCCCAAGTGTCATGGCTGTCGTGAACTGTCGCCTTAAAATTAGCCACCCACAAAATGCTGCAATCCTAACCCTGAGCTCCGATCTGACTTTTACGATAATGTTATGTTGGGCAGAGGACGAGGTAAGGACAGAGTAGGACAGGACAAAGGATGGCAGGAAGGGATCAGGCCATAAGCTGTTTCTATTACATTTGCTTATCTGCATTTGCCTCACATATGCGTGTGTGAGGCTGTGTGTGTGCGTGTGTGTATGTGCATGTGTGTATGTGTGTGCGTATCTCAGGGCCCGTTATGCAGTAATAATCATTTGTTCGTTAGCGAAATTACTTGGTTGACCTTGTTGTACCGTCTGCAGAAATTGGTTGGATTATTTTGAATTGGTTTGACGACCGACAAAAGGCAAACACGATACGTTGGGTCTGACCTTGTTTCGCAATGAAGTTATAAACCGAAAACTGCTTGTTATACATACAAAACCCATTTATTTGAAACGAGCTAAGAAAATTATAAACTTTTTTACTTGCAAATTGAATTTGAGTGACATTTTGTGTACGTCGAATGATAAAAGTAGACAAATATACAAATACTTTTCATTGTGGGTTGTTGTGTGTCGACGAGAGTGGGTGTGTCTGAGGTTCGTCGACAGCCTCCCATCTGCTTGACAAAGGTCACACATAAATAAATCAAATATTTAGCTGACATTCGTTCATTCAAATTGAAAAGCCACTGTCGCTGAAGCTTAGACCTTTGTATGACTCTAAATTCCTAGAAATAAGTAAAGGCAGATCTGACTAAAAGACGGACAGACAGATACATATCAATGGCGTCGATTGCATTGCGCATACGACATGTTGCCAATAAAAATGTTGCTTTGGTGCCCATAATGAAAAGTGATAAAGAGGCAACAAAAGTGGCGTGGGCTACAATAACATTTTGCTTGTCGTCCAACAACTGGGACCTCAAGAAGATTAAAAGCAAAACAAGAGTTGGGTTCCTTTGGGCTTAGATAAATGTATAAATGAATGTCGTCGTCCAATGACAATGAAATCATGTTTGTTATCTTTATTTTTTTGTGTATTGAATGATTGCAATAACAGATAGAAGACATAAAAATCCTTTCATGTTATTTATTTATATTTAAATTAGATATACTAGTAAACATTGTACGTTGAACTGCTGGGACATTTTGGTACAATATTGGCAGTCAAATGACTTCATTCCTGTTTTTATGTAAGAAATAAAATATATTTGAAAAACGTACACTAATAGAAAGGCTGTAAATAATTTATAATACGCTTTTGATTAACAATAGTCAAAAGTAAGTAATTAAAGATGTGAAATGTATTAATTTTATTTAAATTTAAATGAACATAAAATATAATTTGCCTTAAGGGAAACTCATTGAATGGAACATATTAAAACCACACATCTTATATTTTGCATATATTCAGTTAAGGAGCTTAAGTTTACATATGTTAACGGCCAACATGACCATTATTAAACAATCCATATTGATTTTGTATCTCGGTTATAAATTGTGAGGTATTTAAACGCTTCATCCTTTCGTCTTATTTTCCAGTGGTCTTAAATAGCCAGACATTGAATAGTGCCACCTCAAATATCAAAGTTTTCGATTAAGAGTCAGCTTTTAATTAAGGAGATTAAGTGGTAATAAAACGATAAGTTGCCTGAGGGCCATCTGGCCCAGCTTAAGCCAAGCGAATCTGAACTGTAAGCGGTAGCTGATTATGAGCTGATATTAAACTGAACATAAAATGTTTGGGCTCAAGAGAAGTGTCTGGTGATGTGAGAAGGTGTTTAAGTGTTCGTTAAGTATACGCCCGATGGTTGGCAAAGGATTCAGGACACATAATGGCTGCAATGTTTACGATGTGTGCGATATAATGATAGCTGGCAAAGGATTTCAACATCCTGCATTTGCATCTTTCATTGCAGCATCGCACAAAAGTGCATCAATTTAAATGCTGAATGCGATCCTGCAGCTGGCGGCAATCTGTAATTCTCTCCAAGGTAACGATTCCATGGGTACGACACGAATGCATATTGAACAGGAAGTCGATGGTATAACATGTCGAAATGCTTCGCTTTAAATCACGTTATGAATGAGAAAATCTTAAGCCGCGTACGTGTGCATAGGACACAACAACACGAAACAGGACACAGAGGACGTGGGACGCAGGACGCGTAGGACGCGCAGGACACAAGCGAACTGGTTGAGGCTGCCAAGAAAATTCGAAACGAAATGTGATGCCATTGTTGTTGTCGTTGTTGCTTGCTGAGGTCTTTCCTGGGCTGTTGCCTGGTTGTTGCCTGGATTTTGCCTGGTTTTACCATTTAACAGGATTATTTATTTTATTTTGTTATGCGCGGCAAACATCTTGTGTAAAGGATTTAACCAACTGCTGTATGTGGCAGTAGGAGGCACAGGAGCAAGGCAAAATACGAATATAAAAAGGCGCATAAAATGAAATACAGAAATTCAAAACCAGCAACAACACCCACAAAAGAATCCTCCAATATTAAATTCAAGCCGCACTTGCACTTGTCAACAGGCGCCAAGCAAGCAATTTCCCTATTCCATAGTTGCGCAGTACAGTGGGGCAAGATAACCACAGATCTAAGCATGAACCCTCTAGATTCTGAAACAATGCCCTTTAACAAAAAAGAAAATGGCACAAAGGATAATAAAATATTATGCAAGTGGGATTTGATATGCAACAGCAGCAGTAAAAGGCGCAAAACTGAAAAGGAAAGGAGAAGGGGACGAAAAAAGATACGTTTTATGGCCGCGGGAAAAGAAAATGAAAAGCTGTGATATAACATGATAGTAGTAATAAAATTATCGTAGGAGTATTACAAACCTTAAACTCAATTCGAGTGAGTGAATAAATGGAAACTTGATGATGCTACTTTATGATATACATATTAATCGAACATAATTATAACGTAATGGTTTCCTTTAGCGGAAAACAGGGAGGAAATAATTTATTAGAAGTAATAAATATTTAAGACACTTGAGAATGCACTGGAATAAATAAGTTAATTAATCCAAAAGTACAGCTTATTCAAGAACACATTCAATTATTAAATACATCTTAAATTATCAATAATACATACTCTGTATTTCAACCCAGTTGTCAGTACCAAAGTGAAGCCCAGTATTAAATTATGTGTGACTATGGACGAGTTATTAATTAAAATGAGCTCAACGAACAATGCAAGTTTGAATTCAACTCAAAACTGCATTTAAACTGCACTTTGTGCTTAATTATCATCTGATTGTCATCATCAATAAGAGCCAGGCCAATCGATGTACTTAACAATTGATGCTGAAAATGAAATAAATTTATGTAAATGTGTACAGTCGGTATCGTAAATGAGCAGACAAGATGTTTGACTGTTAAAGGGCTCTGCAATATAATTAATACCTACTCAAAATTCAGCAGTTGGCTGAGTCGGGAGGGGAAGAAACCATCGAGGACAGTGCCATTCCCGGCAAAGAGTCATTTTGTGCAGTCCCAAAAAAATTAATCAATAAAATATTTAAATTGTACAAACGTGCGCAGAAACACAATTTTCACTTATTATATCCTGCAGTCACATATAAAGACAAGGGATATTTTTAAGTGTTGTTCCGTTTGCATTTACGAATAATTTTGTTCAAATTAAAAATCTTTAATCGAAGGAATCGTTTCTCAAACACAGATTAAATTAGTTTATTGAATACCTTATATCGAGGATTAAAACCGAAACGAATATCGGTTTCAGTTACGGTTTCGGTTATGATCGAATTAAGGTTTTCGGTTATCGGTTATGCAAAATCTTGGAGTATCGGTTTCGTAACGGTTATCGGTTTTTTGTAAGTTTCGGTTTAAAAATAACGCTATGGTTTCGGTTCACAAAAAAATAAATTAAGGTTTTCGGTTGACCAAAATAAGACGCTTTATTCACTATTTTACATGAAAAAAGACTTAATGCTCTTTTTAGTCTGAAAAATAATGTTATCTGGTTACTGGAATGATCCAGCGTAATGTCGATTTTATTATAATTTGATCTCATATAAATTTGGTTCATTTGGTTTGAAAATTTAGATTATTTTGATTTTACTGAACTTTGAACCGCCATAACTTTGTCAAAAGTCAATCAATGTCCATGCGGAATGTAAATTTGTTCTGCATTTACATTTTTTTCATTTTAGAAAATTTTTGAAAATCGAATTTTTTCGATCTTTTTTTGATTTTTTCGAAAAAATTAAAATTTTCAAAATGAACAAAATTTAAATGCTGAACAAATTTAAAGGTGAAATCATGCTCAAATTTATATTCCGCATAAAAATTGATTGAATTTTTGACAAAGCTATGGCAGTTCAAAATTATCAGTAGCTGCGACGGCCAGAACCGAAATTAACCCATTTAATCAATCGGTTACTAAACGATTATTTCGGTTTAAAGAATTTCGGCTTATGGGTTTCGGTACAGCGGAAAAATATTTTTTCGATTACGGTTACAAATTTCAATTGGTTATTACCGGTTAAAGGTTACGGTTTCGGTTAAGGCTTTAATCCCTGCTTTATATACATGATTTGACTAGATATTCACTTGTTAAACATTCACACAGAGAAGTCAGAAAATTTTATAGTGCCTTTTGTGTGACATTGACAAACAATAGTGAGTAGATTTGACAACTTTGAAATATGGGATCGATTATGAACAAAAATTACAATAAATAATTTCAAAGGTCTGGTAACAGGGTATATTAGAGTCGCATATAGTCGTACTAGCGCTTACTTACGTACTTATTAATTTGTTTCTCTTTGCCGTTTTGTATTATTACTGTTTCAGCATTATATTCCTTCTCGGGAAGAAAGAAAAAGCTCAAAGGAGTGACTGTTGGTAATGCTCAGCTGCTTTTTGTTGCTCCTGGAGCAAAAGGATATACGTTGACTGGTTTGTCACCCATTAGCTATGGGTAATGCATGTAACAACCTCTGTAAGTGTGGAATATACAAAAGGATGTTCAAGTGACGAACATGTCAAGGTGGAAGGACTTTAAAGGAAATTCGCTTGACTCGTCAATCATTTTGTGGTTCCGAACTGCACTTGGCATGACTAAGAGGGATATGATTTCATCTTATATTGTATAATGCTGCTAATTTTCTTTTTTTTACAGCAGAAATGTTTGCGGATTCAACCGTGTTTGAAGCTTATGTTACAATTATTCAGCAAAATCAAACTAATGTGATTTAACATTGGTGATAGTAAGTCAATTAATATTATCTAAGCTTAGCATATGCAAATTTATTGATATCGTTGGAGTGATAATATATGTATAAGACGATTGATTATGAGCCGTTATATCTTTCTTAAAAGATAATAAATTTACATTTAATATAGCAAGCTTAAATTTTAAATTGTAATTTATGTTTTTTTCTTAACAATTTCAAGATATTTTTTAACTTTTTCTACATTCACTCGAACAACACAAATTTCACTTAAAAGTTTCCTGAAATTACAGAGGATATTTTTATATTTTACCTTCCATTAAGGCACATCGCAAGTCTTGCAGACACCAGACAAAAGTAGTCTGCGGAATAAAAATACTTTTTAAAAATAGTTGAAAAAGCTACATTCGAGCAAACTCGACTGTAAGCGGCCCTTTAATTATTTAGTTAGAAAGCTAATTGTGGTAAGACTTAAATATTTGCAATGAGGCAATCCAACATGCTTAAAGTAACACATGAATATATGAACACATAAGAACTCATACTTGGATCGTGATGAAATTCATAGGTCAGATCCGGACGGATGAAAAATCAAGGCGAAAGGAAGTGTGGCCCGATTCTAAGAAAAACAAAATCTGTCTAGGATATTGAGAAACATACATATGTATATAATATCAAATGTTACAGAATATTAAATCTAGGTGTTCATACGGACGATCGGACAAACGGACATAACTATATCGGCTTGGTTGCTGATGCTGATCAAGAATATATGTACATACTTCCATTATTTATTTTTAATATATTTTTTGACAAATTTATGAGACCCTTTGTACTTTTTAAGCGCACGGTCTAAAGAGAAGAAAGCTGACCACTTTCGGTCATGTCTGGCCACATCAACAAGGCAACAACATGAAAACAAGTGCAACAACAAACACGTCCCCCTCACAATTGTTAAATTACTTTGGTTAACACTTGCAAGTGTTGGTGCTGCACCTGCAACTGCTTCAAGCAAACCAAAAAGTGTATAATATTCTGTAGGAACAACAAAGGAAGCAGCACAACAAGTGCAAAAGAATAATGAAAAGGAAAACGACAACAATAATAACAACAAAAGAGACAAACCATGAAAATTAATTATTTTTTACGCCAAAGTAAAATGGGAAAATGTGTGAAAACGGATGAGCAGAAAAAGTGTAGTGAAGTGTAGACGACTGATGTATGCGGAAATTGTGCTGGAGTTGCCCAGCGTTTATTGTATAAATTTCCAACTCAAGTGTGTGTATACTTATGTGTGAGTGTGTGTGGGTGTGGGTGTGTGCGAGAGTGTGTGTGTGTGTGTATGTTAAAGCTGTACTTGGCTTTGTCTGCTGACGATGGCAGCCAAAAGGGATCAACGGGGCCAACGCAGCCGGTGGTTGCCGCTTCCGGCAAACTCATGCATTTTTCAACAGTAGCAACAGCAACAGCAACTGGAACAGCAGCAACTGCTGCAACAGCAGTAGCAACAAAGTAGCAGCAACAACAAGTAGCTGTTACAACATTGTGCAGGGCAATGACAATGACAACAGCTTTGCAGTTAATTGCAAGCAACGTGGCGAACATTTACCACCCGCTCACCCACTGCCCCACCTAACGAAAATCACCAATGGACCTCCGCAGTCTCCACTCAAGTTCAGTAAATTCTGTGCGCATTCTGTTTAACATAATTGAACGCTTAGCGATGGATTTTCTTTAAAAAGAGCAGAGCTGGAGAAAAAATCTTAAATCTATTGCAATAGATATATTATAATAATCTCAGCATAAGATGAAGCTATTAATTTAAATATAAATTCGAAAATGTCCAGTCTCAGTCTGTTAGGCTTAGCCTCTCTTCAGATATTTGGCGAATTTGTGAAAATTTTTCTACCTCTCTCTGTTCAACTGTCATGCATCAACAAGCATACAGCTGTCATTGGTACGTCCATAGGGTGACAGGATCGTAATGAAGTTTGACATCCTCCATGATTTGAGGGCTCTGGCTGCTGTTGTTGTTGTGATAATCGATAGCTGTGGCAGCTGCTGTTCTGCTGCGTGTTACAGCTGTCAATACTGTTAATTACACCAAGCCATTTAATTAAGTTTTTAAATTGTATAATAATTAACTTGACGCGTGTCTACGGCGAACAAACGATATCAGATTTCAGTTCAACGAACGGCAAACAAAAACTCGAACTAAACATAAGAAACACAATTTAAAAACTTTTGTGGAGAAAATAAAAAAGCAAAACAAGTTGCTTCACATTTTGAATATTTAAATCTTTATGTTGTCAACGACTTTTCTCCTCAAAAATCTTGAACAAAGAACAAATGTAGATATTGTATACCAATAATTTCTTGACTAAAGTCATTATTTTGATTTTAGAAAAAATGAATTGAACACATACATTTTTTCAAAACATTTTTTTCTTCAATGAAATGAAATTGAATACTAGACAACACCATTAACTGAAATCAATTCTTTATTTTTATATTTATTTCACCAATTAAACGAAATCTGTGCGCCTGTTGCAAATATTTTCGATATGCCAGGCCATTAATCATGAATCATTTGCTTTGTTCGTTTTTTTCCCTATTCTATCCACATGAAATTTAAATTGAACAGCGCAAAATGTCGAGCAATCAAAAGATATTTTTAACAACATGGCCTCAATGACACCTTGCACAATATTTCTGGTGTCATCGACAAAAAATGACACGTACTTTAAAGAGTGAAAAGCCCATAAAAATGAATTCAAATTGCAAAATTTTCCGGAGAGGGGGTAAACCCCTAAAAATACACCGCTGTCAAAAGGAAATCTGCACAATATTGGTCATTAATAAAAAACTTTTTATCGATACATGCGTCAAGCAATACAAAAAGCAAATATTGATAAACACAAAAAGAATGAATATAGTTTAAAGTTGAATACAGAATGTAAAAAAAAGAAATCAGTCCGCACAAAAATGAAAATAAATAACAAACAAATGTGTGAAAGGCCACCATAAAAGCTTCAGAAATGCAGACAGTTAGCGATGGGCACGTGATGTAAAGCTAAAAATGACTCTAAATTTAACAAAGATTTTATAAATATTCCAAAAGAATAATAGATAATCCTTAAAGTAATTAAGTTAATTTAAATTCGTTGAAGCCAACGCACAGCGTCGTCTCGTCGTGACTTTCGTGTTGGTCTGCCACCTCTATGAGAAGTCGGCCTCCTGTCTCTCCCTATCAATTTATCTCTCTTTTCAGCTCAGCATCATCCTCTCTTTCTCTCTCAATTCACCTTCTTTTTTTTTGCCCTGTAAGCGTTAACGTGCGCGCGATTGCGAGTCAATTGTGTCGTTATTTATCAGTCAGCATAAATGCCACGACTTATATGTATGTGTGTGCGTGCGTGTCTGTCTGTCTGTCTTCCTGTGTGGCTGCTTGTCTGTCTGTCTGGACGTCTGACTGTGTTACAGTAGCTGAAACAATAACACCAACAACAAAAGCACAACAATAACAGTATACTTTCAGCCATTGGCATATTTTTCGCACTCACATTTTTCTGTTGCATGCTTTTAGGCGAAGCCTTTTGAAAGGTGTAATAATAATGTAACCACAATAAATAAAATATTTATGCGAGTGCCGTTTGTTAGTCAGTGACTGTTGCTCTCTAACGTGCTGTTCTTTCTCATTTTATTTTATTTTTATTTTCATTTTTGTTTCTGTTTTTATTTTTGTTATGGTAAAAGCACGGTCGGTAATTGTCGCCATTCAGTGTTGTTCATTAAATACATTGTGTAAAATGATTGTTATACACTAGAGATATTTTGTTGTGGATTATGTGGCTGATTTTTACATCTCTGATGACTCCATTTATTTGGTGCGAACTTAAATATTTTTAAAGTAAACAGATTTTCATATTATGTTGGTATTCGAATTTTACCTATGTTATATTGTTTGTAAGCTTGCTTATCTGAGATTTCTTACCTTTTATTAAGCATATTTAAGTCAATAATATATTTATCTAATCATTCTCCACTTAAAAATTATAAATATTAAAATTCAAAGTGCTTAATCAATTCGTAATCATTACCACAAATATATGTTAAACTGAATCTCAAACCGTATTTAGCTTAATATGGACCACAAATACAAAATTCAATTAGAATTTTAATTGTCAAAACATTCAACCACATCTCATTTTGTTTTCAAGTCATTGGTCGAGCCACTAATCGTTTATTGTAATTTGTTATGTTAAGCTGAATAAAGTCTTCTCAAATAACATCTATTATCTTAATTTAAAAGTTGTATGTATTGAATCATTTATGATTGTTTTGCTTGTGTACTTTTATATAATTTTAATATTTAATTAGAAATAATAAATGTAATCTTAAGCTAATTGTCTCCTGATAGAAATTAATTTGTGTCCTTTGCAATAATATTTACCATCATTTGATATTTGAAGTAAGCCTGCTTCATATTTATTCGCGCTCACAATATAATATAGAAGCATGTTTATATATAATAATATGCTTGAAACTATCAACTATTAAACTGCACACCATAAGTGCTACAAATATAATTAAAGCAACTGGGGCGTATGAGTGATGTGTCATGAAATTTATATACATAACTCATACGTCTTGTCTGTCGGCATGAAAAGAGATACATTTGCCTGTCTCTCAGACATGTTTGTATGTGCATTTTTTTCGTGTGAGATATGTGGGTGTGCTATGTGTATATACGACAGCTGTAACTTAATGATTTTTACGCTCCTCTTGCACTCAAGTTGCAGTTTTTCTCTCCTTTTTCGGGTTGTTCTGGGCGTTAATGGCAAACGGTGGTGACAACAGCTGGTGCACATAAACACACTTCAAGAGAAATTCGCTCATTTGGCTGGCGGGCAACAAATTCCAAGTCATTAGTCGTTGTCCTGGTCCTCGACAAATGCACTATGACTACGGCGTTGGGTTTTCATCATGAAAAAAGCATTGCAACTAAATTACAAGCGCTGCAAAAAGCAATATTTACATATATGAGATTAGAGCCACAACATAGAAACACAACCCAAGTCGGAATTTAATTCTTGTTTAGTGACTCCCAAAATCCTTTTCGAAGCAATTTCCCTTTGCATTCGCTTTCAAAATTGATGCGGAAATTGACTTTAAAGCAAATTTAAAATAATTGCAGTTGAAGGGAAAGAAAATTATATTTAAGATTCTTTTTTTAAAGTATGCATATCCATTTATGAATGTGGGACAAATTTTTCTTTTGGAACTGCCAGCACTTGTCATTATTTTGCACCCAGTGTCCAATGTCCAGGAAACTCTTGTGACTGTTGTGAGTGGGTGCTACAGCAGCTGCGGAATTTAAAACATATTTCATAAGCCAAAGCGACGAAAAAATTTGCGAACTGACTGATGAATGTCTCCCTAGCTATATGTACATATGTATGTGTACACTGTACATACATCATACATATATGTATGTATGTTGACGAAAGCCGCCTGTCAACAGCCGGAGACGCCTGCCACTGTCACACTCCATATCCATATCCAAGCCGTCATCGTCGCCTGCCATTGCTCATCAGTGTTGTGTGCTTGGATCTCTATTCGTTAAAAGAATCTGGCATAAGGACAGTTGCTTTAAAGGTAAAATTATATCAAAATGAAGTATATATTCTCAAATAAGCTTTCGACAACCGAAAATTAATAAATATATTTAATTTATTTATTAAAGATCTCAATTGACCTTATTTATTTAAGAATATGCTCTTAGTCTTTATTTAATTTACGAGAATATACATCTATTTTATATTTTAGAAGTTTTTAATCTATCCCAATTTTCTTGACTTGAACCTATTGAATTTAAAATTTGCAAATTTTATTTTTTATTTTATTGCGTAGCTTGACAACAATTTAGCATTGTTATTTTTCCTCAAACTCCTAAATAAACTCTGACATCCTCTAATTAAAATTTCCTCTTTCTGTTGTTTATTTAAGCTATACAATGGCTGTTATAATAAAGCAACTTGTACCACATTTCTGTTCCGGCGGAAGTTCGCGAAGTTTTCACCAGTTTCGACCCTTTTTACCTGGGGTTGGTCAACGGGTGTGTGTTGTGTGGGTTCTACGGTGAGTATTTACATATGATGTGTTATCAAAAAAAAAAAATGGTCTACAAAAATGGAGACCCAATTTCTATGAAGGCCAAAAAGAACAACATTCGTTCGAGGACTCGCCCAAAACTTTGTATGTAAATTAGGTAAAACCGAAAGCAAAAGTTGTTTGTTTTTCTTCTTCTTTTTTACTTATTTTTTTTATAAAAGTTTTTCTTTAACTGATCTTTTGCAGCTACACTTGCTGCTGATTTTGTTGTTTATTTTTTAAATTTTCTCAAATATGCAAATTGCATTTAAGCGATAACTGAGTACATCGTTCACGCTACGCAGCGGTGCAAAACCAATTTGGTAATTTTACATTTTTTATGCCCGCAACTTTTACAGTCAAAGTACCTTGCTGCTGTTTATTTTTTCTTCATCTTTTTATAATAAATCATAATTTATCACATTATTTAAAGCTTTCTTTTGTATTTACTTTTATTTAACTTAAAAATCAAATGCTAAAGTTCCGGGCTCCACATAACTCCGAGTATAAATATAAAAATATATGCTGTCTCTATTCATAATTTTAGTCCTTTATAATCGCTGATGTCACCTTAACACACTAGCTTCTACATATGCTAGTTGGCATCTGCTTTTAATTTTAATAAAAAACTTTAACATTCTCAAAGCATTTATAATTCAGTTTGTCTATTGGCCATTTAAGTTCATTCTTTTAGTGCGTTTCGAACGATACTTCTATAAAGTTGCCTCATGAATTATTCATAAACTTTGCAAAAACAGAACAAAATGAAAAATGAAAAATCTTTGAAAGATTGCGAAAGCATGTGGAGTAAAAATGAATAAAGTAAACGAATTCAACCGTCTTGTTCATCTTGTTTGAGAATGAAAACAAGATTAAATAATAAAAAGTTTGTAATTGTCTTGTTATTAATACAAAGATTATCATACAATTTAAGTTGGAAAACAGCAAAGAAAATTACCCAAATAATTTCCTGGCTTGTGCGAGAGTCGACGGAAGATTAACTATGAGAAGAATTCGCTTGGCCAAAAATAATATTCTAAATGAGATCAATTAGACCCTTTGGGGGGTTTCTTTTTATAAATAACCCAGCACTTAATGGCAACAAGCTCGACACCTTTCGGCAACCGCCGCCATTAACAATTTGCAGCCATAAATTTATGACTTTTACGCGCCATTATCGCTTAAATAATTTAGTTGGCTTTACCTAAAGAGCAAAACGAACTGTCCAAAATGGAGCATAGAAACAACCCCAAAATTGCGAAAAGTAAAAAATGTAAAAATAAAAAAATATACAAAGTAAATTGCAGGCAAATTGCCCCGAAATGGCAGGAAAATAAACAAGTCATAGAAAGAGAGTGGCTTGCAAATGGCTGCATTTTGTGTGCTGCAAATGAAACGCAATCAAATTAAAATCAAAATAAACAGCATTTAACATTTTCAAAGAAAGCGAAGGTCAAAAATCCGCTTAGCAATAATTTATGTACGGTCTGCATAATAAAGAGCGGTCAGGTCCCGTCGAAAAGATTTAACTTGAATAGACTCGAGACAATGTCGACATTGAAGTGCATTTAAAAGAACGCAAACCAAAGCTGTGAGTAAGCAGCGAAAAAATAATATTCACAGGATATTAGGAACCTTTACACCTGGCTTGAATCTTGTATTGGCTGCGATGACGTCTGGGCTGAGCAAACAAGAAAATGTTTGTTTTGTATATTTTTTTGTGCTTTTTAATTAAAACTCGGGCGTCTCGGGCTAGGTACACAGCGCAACACGGGTGAGTGATTGGGGAAATGGCAGGGTAAAAATTGCAAAAGGCTTTGCTAATTAAAAAATTGCTTGGGCCGTTTAAAGACGTCAGCAGAATTCTGTATCTCGTGAAAAATTAATCGTATTTTTAAATAGACTCGTAGTTATCCTTCCCATTTCATTTCATTTTATTTTATTTTGCTTTTCACTCCAGTCTTTTGGCTCTAAAAATTAATTAAACGCTTCGTCCAGCAAGGTCATGGGAAAATTGTTTCCTGACGCACTTGCTTAGAAAATGAGCTGGGAAAATCAACATCTATGCAACGCAAGTTGAAAAACTTTAACGGTCTTGGCCAAGCAACGCAAAGGCTACACTAGCTTCAAGCATATCGTTACACATCAATGGTTTTTAGCTAAGTTTAAGCAAACTCTGCGCATAGAATTAAACATTTAAACAACTTGGTTTGCTACAATTTCAAGTCAATAGGTCTGTCTTAGTTAGTTAGTTCAATGAACTTTAAAGAGTTTTCCATTAAGCTTAAATAAAAATGATTAAAATCATTTAATGGGATAAGTCGAATGACTTTTCAAACCATTTAACCAATTCTTATCTAATTATATGCGAACAAAGACAGCTTTGTAAGATGCTCAACTCATGAGTGGGCCTAAAATCATTTGTATTACTTATAGATGGTCTGCATGAAATGTCGATACTGCCTGCCACGCCCACAAGCTGTCAATGTTTGCAGAAACCAAACAGGAGACTGAAATGGAAGAGGTCATAAATAAAGCGACGGACGGGACTTTGTGTACTGGTGTATTTTTAATACAACAATTAAATGCAAATACGAGTACAAACGCAACAAGCAAAAATGAAACTCGGCCCTTGCCAATCTGACAGCCTGGCATCGGGGCAAATGTTGAAGGATGGCCAACAAACAGTAGGACCAACAGAATCAAGCAGAGCAGCTGTGGAAAAGGCAAGAACAACAATTCCCAATTGGGCTGGCCATCAACAACTTTTTTGTGTGCTAGCATAAATATTTTTGATTCTCGGTAGAAGAAAAAAGCAACAGCCTGAGTGAATATATAGACTATGGACACGCCCCAAGCCGAGCAACGCCTTTGGCAGGGCAAAAAATCATATATGTAGTATGTATATGTGGGGGAAAAAA
Source organism: Drosophila kuntzei (assembly GCA_035042165.1). NCBI lineage: Eukaryota > Metazoa > Arthropoda > Insecta > Diptera > Drosophilidae > Drosophila > Drosophila kuntzei. The sequence continues at coordinate 66,556 of JAWNLU010000818.1, forward strand.
ACGTTGGATAAACTGGGGGGCTGACGCTGTTGCCGCCTTCATGTGGATAAGTAACAAATTGGCTTAAACTGGCCCATGAACGAAATTCGCTTTAATATAATTTCAATTATTTAAGTGAAAGCATATTTTTAATGCGCTTTATTGGCAATTTTCGTTTAACAAAGAAAACTTCGCCGATAAATGCTTGTAAGTTGCCTCACGGATTATACGCACATACATATGTATGTACATACATATACATTTATATACTATATGGAAGAGAATTTATTTTTTGCCATGTCCCGTTTGGCTCACTAGAGATGATCACTTCAGTGACTTTTTGCGATTGGGAGCCGCTAAAGCTCAAATTTATAACATACTAGGGTACTCGCTTCGCTCGCGGAAATGAAAATTAGTTATGTTTACCTGTAGTATGAGTTTGGTTGAGATATCTTAAGAGACAAAGAAGTTTTTCATACTAAAGGCTAATTTGCATCCGATTTTTCTATGGCAGCTATACGATATAGTAATCCTGTGAAAAAATTTGGTCAGAATGTAAGAGACAGTCCCAAACACATAATCTGTAATTTTGGTTAAGATATCTTAAGAAACAAAAAAGTGTTTCATACAAAGCAACTCCATGACCACTGACCTCATATTAAGACAGTTGCAGGTGGAATTTCGTAAAACGCCGTCTTATTGCACGATGAAATTGTCTGAGCAATGTTGTGTGAAAATTTCAGTTTTTTAGCCGTTTGTCCTACACAGTGAGTCAGTCAGGAGAAAGAATTTGATATATATATAGATTTATGTTTTATTCAGAATCTTGCTTAATTATTGTACTATAGAATTAAATCTAAGCTAAAATTAAAAATGAATATATAAATAATAACATTATATTATTTTTAATATTTGAATACTTACCTGAATTGCTAGTTAATTTATTAAGAACGAAGTATGTTTCTATATATATAGATATTTCACATCGAAAATTTCCGATACTATATGCATATTTTTAATTGAATCACTGTGAATGAAAATCGCTCTCAATGCTCATCGCTATCTGACAGTTTCACTGAGTTTTTTTGGCTTCTTTGAAAATTGCGGTCAACACAAACAGTAACATACTTTTTTACTTTTTGTATATCTCCTTTTGGAATGCTTTGTAAACTTCGCTTGTTCAATCTTTGAAAAATAAACTATACATTAAATATTCGCTGGGGAAATTAATTTTTTTTGGTCAATTCAATTTTTTATACAGTTCAACAAAAAGTAGACATTTTTAATTATTTTCAGCGGTTCACAAAATGCAATTATATTGTCCGGCCTTTTCTGCTAACAACCATTAGCCAAGCCAATCGAAAGCATTTCTTAATTGCTTATGTTTAGTTTCGATATTTCTGATTTATATGAGTGCATTTTCTGCACTCGGCCACAAAACGTGCGACCGGCCAAAATGACGGAGATTCGGCTTGACCCATTGTTCGCATTGTTTGGATTTGGCACGAGCCGAAATTGGCGCTGTGGGCACTTTGAAATGTGAACGTGACCAGGGAACAGTTGCGAAGTTGTCGAATTCAAAAGCAGACCAATTCGATTATTGTTCAAGCAGCTGGAATTGAAATGGGCATACTTCAGACTCTTTGACAGCATTTTATTATAGGCAGAAAATAGCATGGTCGGAAATTTGGAAAATTAAAATAAAATAAATACTTATAAGTTGGCAAAGATTAGAGAACGGTCGAATATTAGATATCCTGTAGTCTGTTTCCTGTTTATCAGTTATAAATGTTGGTTGAGTTCCTCAAATTAAATCAGTGAACAATTCGAAAACTTTTTCAGATCATAGATAGTGTCTCTACACTTTACTGTACAATGTTTAAATTCAATTATGTATTTTAAATATGTATTTAAGATTTTTTTAATATTTACATTGACATTCAATTAACTTCTCTTTCAACTTTGTATTAATACAGAAATACATGCTTAAATGCCTCTGGAGACCAAGAATGCTGTGTATGGAGTGGGAAGTGTTACTTTCGAATGTATATTTAATTCACACACCATCAGTTTAATTGCTCCCACATCCTTTGACATGTCAGCTTGAGTAAATGTTAAATTAAATTAACGGAAGCCAACAGAAGTTTTCACTGAATAAATCGAGCGCAGTCCTTTGGCTGTAAAAATAAAAAAAAAATACATTGCTTTTCTTTTGCCTTAATTAACTCCATTTAAAGCTACGTAATGAAATTGAGTTTGAACATAAAATATACTTAATTTTTATTTATAAAAGAATAAACAGGCTCGAACCTGGGGTCAACTAGTCGATGTCATCATCATTGACTAGCTTTGCATTTGGATTATTCTGCATCAATTGCGCATTGTGTTTATGAATATTGTAATAGAAGAAGTAAGATTTGCTGTACTCAAAAGTAGATATCATGATGGCACAGGCAGGCGCCACCTTGATCAAGCGTGGACCGTAGCCAGCGAAGAGTCCACGGAATCCAAAGACCCGATAGATGGACGCCAGGCGGCTGAAGGTGGATTGCTTGCTTAACTCCTTGGCTGGTGAGTCTGTAAATATGACTCGTTCGCCAAATTCGATCTGCTCGTGTGTCTTGACCACGTCGAAGGGGCAAGTGACAAGGGCAGCTACAGAGCCGGCCAACACGCCAGCGATAAAACAAAGCCCAAACGAGGGCTGCTCGCTGCTGTCGCTTAGACTGATCTTGAGATACTCATAGATAGGCCAATAGATGCCCGAGAAGGGCACATCCCGCAGTATGGTTGGAGGCAGGCCACGCCACAATCCCGTAATGCCCTGCAAAGCGATAACATTGCGAACAAAGCTCATCACCTGGGCATAGCTGAGCCTCTTCGACTGCATCTTGGTGCGCACCAGCTCGATGGGACTGACAAAGGTCACAGCAAAGATGCGAGCTGTTACTCCGGAGAGCATGGGCACCATTAGTGGGAGCTCCTTCTGGCTAGAGCCAATATCTAGGGACACAGGAGCCGCAAAATATTTCTTATAGATTGCAATATACCTGGCCTTGAACTGCTCGTAGGCCACAAAGTAGACAACAGTCGACGGAAGCGCCGAGACGAGCGTAGGTCCCAATCCACTCCACAACGCACTTATGCCCTCATGTCGACTGATCTTCAGCAGTGCATCCAAGGTACTTGTAAATTGTGGCTTCATATTTTTATCGATTGTTGGGTATGAACTAGAGCCGCACGAGAACAGATGATCCATCAATCCGTTACAGTAGAGGAAGCACTTGTTGGAACGCGTCTGCTGCGACTGCATTCGTGTCTTGATGACATCCAAGGGGGTCATGAAACAGGCCGTGATCATGGCTCCACTACAGGCCGATGCCACCTGCTGGAGTGGCCTAATTTGAAAGCGCGGATCGTTGAGCATTTTCTTGGGTTTCTTTGGGTTCTTCTTGTCGCCATTGTCATTGCCGGAGGATGAGTCGAAGCTGCCGTTGTTACCATGGAGTAACGTGTTATTGACGGCAGTTTCGCCTTTCGACATGGCAGTGTTGCGACTTCCGTTTCTGTTGTTTGTTTGACAGTTGACCGAGAAATCGATTCGAGTTTAATGATTCTAACAAAAATATAATTCAAGTATATAAAGATAGCTTTGCCAGATGTCTCCTTTTTGTAATGCCAACCCATTTGTGTAAAATGGCAACCCTATCCAGTAAATGTCTGGCAGGTCTCGTTACTTTTAATTCAATGCCTGAATTTCGTATTCCGTTTAAGAGAATTTTATACGTAACAAGTACAACATTATTACTACAGTCTCCCCATTGTTTCAGCTTTATTTTCGGCAATTACCATGCGACTCCGTTCAGCAGCAATTTGCTGCTCCAATTTGACAAAGCTTAAACTGCGAACAGAAGCAGTCAAAAAGCGTATGGAGGGAACTACATATCTTGATGGGAAATAAGACTACAGCGAACAACGCGTCGGATTGAAACCTGAATCCACCTCAAAGTCGTACGCCAAAGAATTTATAGAAACAGCTCTGCCAATGGTTGAGTAATTCACTATGTGACTGAGTTTGAGTCTGGTTTTGGCCATTAACGTGTCGCATTTGCAGCTTCCGCATCTCTTTTTTGCAACCCTTGTAGTTCAGTACTATAGTACAAAGCTTGTCGACAAAATAATTGACATCAAAATGATGCGAATAGCATTTTGGTTCACTGGCTCTAACTGGAATGGAGCACAAATGAACATCAGATCGTTAGTCCATTAACTCGAATAAACCAAATCAAAGGAGCCCCCTATTTTTTAAGATTACATATGTACATGTATATTTATGTACGTAGGAACTCAAATTTTTTAATTTTAGTTGTCATTTTTTTTAAGTGGATTTAATTTTTTGTAATGGGTAATTTAAACATAGTTTAGATGTATTTCCCAAAAAAGTAGGGAAATGATGTAGAATAGATTCTTCTTATCAATAAATATAATTTGGATACAATTCTAGTAGTGTATAAATATTTTTCTTTTACTTTAAATTATTAAACTACATAATTAGTCATCAAACTATTTCTATAATCGAATCAATTCATCAAAAATGTATATGTATAGCATATTAAATAATATTCGTTTTTCCTATCAAATTTGGAACTTTTCAGATAATTTGTAGTATAATATTTCAATAATTTATAGTTATTTAGTAAATGAATAATACAATTATGAAATAGATAAAATGAATTGCTGTATCAAATGAGTTTAACTGCATTACAATTCCTCGCTTTCATTCAATTGCCTTCATGAATTCATGAACTATTTAGAATTCCTTTCTCCCATTCTTCTCTGACTGCACTTTTGGAACCCCATTGAGCATAGTTGGGCCATGGAATCTGGAAAACATACAAAAGGCAACAAAAAAGTAGTTCACAAGCAACAACAGACACAACATCAAGCATGTAAAGCATATGCATCACACAGATAGACGTGTATATACGTGTGTGTAAGGATTTTTGTATAGGTAGAAGGAGAACCGGCTGACAAAATGTATCGCTGATATGATTACGTTGTAAGAGACGAGCCAACTGAAGTTTTGGATACCGAAAAAACACTTTAAATGGCAGGCATGTTGGGAGGACCAAAAGACTGAAAGGAGAGTATATGCATCAAGAGCTATTCGAGGTATGGAGAGAGCGCTAAAGAAAATATGCCAACGACATGCACAACTCTCACACCCTCAGACTCCATAACGCCCCCTCAAGCTGCAGACATTGTCTAACATTTATGAGTAACTCGGGTATTCGGAATTCGACACGTAGCTGACGCTGCGTGGCACGTACTTTCAGATTGGTAGGGGATCTACTTGTACTTGGGTTAGGTGCCGAGGTCGGGGTGTGTGTTGTGGCATGAGCATGTGCCAGAGTGGAGCTGGTAATTGTGGTGTAAAACTGTGGAATAACAACACTTAGTTGCTTGCTAATACGAGCACGTGTTTGTTCCGTTACACATTACACAACACTGGTTCGCATATGATAAGGTTGTTTTCTATGGCCCCGAGGTGTTGTGGGGGAATATTGAAATCATCCAGCGATAAATGAAAACTAAAAGCAAATCGGTAACTAAAATGCACCATTCATTATAAATGTCATTAAAATTGATCTACGACAAGGGAAATTAATGAGAAAAATATTATTAAAGAAGAGTAAACATTTCGAATGTCCCAAGGGCAAAAGGAAATTATCGAGATCCGTAACAGCTGCCGAATGCATTTGTCAACACAGTGAAACATGCGACAATAATCAGCTTATGTCAATGTAACACAGTTGAAATTTTAACGTATGCGTATTTTAATTTAATTAAAGTCAAAAATAAATTGAATGAAGCGGCACCCAAAATGTGCACAGCAAATGTTGAAGCATTGACGCATGCCTCATGCCACATGCCACTTGCCTCATGCCACTTGCCTCTTGCCGCACACCGCGCCGCAAGCCAATTGAAAGCCTTTCGAAACGCCAATCCATCCGCCAAGGCAAGGAAAGCTCACAGACAAAAAGTCAGAAGAGGAAAAACCGAACCAAAACGAGGCGTGCCAAGGCGAAAATGTAGCGCACACCATTCACCGCACAATTGCATTACGTAAAGCAAACATCAGCTGGCGTTTGGCGTATGACCGTATCGAGAAGGATTCGCATTGAGATTGTGGTGCTGCGGAGATGTGGGCGGTGTCAGCTACAAACTGGATGCCAGTAAAGGCAACATATTGAATATTGATGCGCATCGATTTCGACTTGAAACGGCAAAAAGTTCAAACCAACACACACACTAGCACACGCACTCTTTGTTTATAATAAAAACATTTGCAATTTCTTATTGCTACACAAACTCATTGATGTTAACACTAGGCAACAAAATTAAATATTCAGCTAGCCAACTCAATATTTTTGTATCACTGAATTTTTGTAATACTTTTACATTAACACTCCATACGCAGGACTGTCGTTATTCATCAGATATTAATATATTTATGTAAAATTTATTATTCCAACTTATTATTATTCAAATAAGCGAAATGATCTCGAATTACAAATGTTACTATGTGTAGCATGTCACCAGAATTAGCTATCGTGAGGGAAATAATACTCATTGAAATGTCTGAAATGTAATGAAATTAATTCCAATGATTATTATTACACAAATGCATAACATTTATTTGTAGTTCATATATAATATGATGTACAAAAAGCATGCATATTTCGATTTAATTAAAATTATCATTAATAATGTTAAATCTTGTAAATAGAAATTAAAGTTGAATATCATTTTAATATATTACAAGTATTTTGTCTTTTTCACCATCTGAAGAGTTTTCACACAATTGTACTTTCTCCAGTTTTCTTGACTTCATCTTATGATTTGGACGTAGGGGGAGGTCACAACCAGTATTCTATTTAATGATTTATTTATTCAATATCAAAGTCGAAATTATATGTAATTTTATAGAATCTTGTTGGTTTGTGTAGTCAGCATCCATCTGGGTTAAAAAGCTGCATTCAGCTCAGAACTGTGGTGGCGGCAGCCAAGCAATTTGGGTATGCGCGTCGAGCATTTAAAACAATTGGTGCCAAGCAATTACAAAGGGAGATGAGGACCAAGCTCCAAGCTGCGAGGGGTGAGGAGAGACGAACCAAGGCTTTTCGCGGCAAATTAGCGACAAATGCGTGGCAGACAGCGCGAGGAAGCGTCGGCGATGGAGATGGCGACGACAACAACGACCCAAATTGCAAATTGCAACAAACTTGGCGGGATGTGGAGCAATGTTGGCGACAACGTTGTCATCGTAGTCGTCTGCATAAGTTAACGCTTGCAATAAGCAAATTGAACGTAAAGCCCGAAAGGCGCTCTAAAGTATGCAACAAAAATAAAACTGTTTGCCTTTAGTTGGTGGTGCAAGTGTCGGGCTGTCAATGCGTCTCATTTGGCATATGAACGCTGTGCCATGCCACGCACAAATGGCGCATGCCACGTGCCACCGAACCGCAATATCATGGCGTTAATTGCTACTCGAAGGCAGTTAGACTCGTACCCATTCTCGTTCTCGTCCTCATCCTCATGGAGGCAGTCAGGCGGGAGATGACGCCACGTTGCATCAATGGTGCTGCCTCACTTCTAGTTCAAGTCACGTTTTATAAAGTTTTCTCCGAGCTTTTCTGCACTCCGATTTACTCTTAATGGATATTTTTTATTCCTGCAATTGTCCTCTGGCAATTTGTTTTTGTATATGCTAGGGGACAGGAAAAATGGGGGAAAATGGGTCATAAAAACCAAATAAGTAAAGTGCGCTTCATCATAAATTTCGAGTTGGTGTGCGTGTGTCTCTTCCGTCTAGCCGTACACCAGGTCCCTCCCTCCCAGTTATTTTTCTTTCTTCCGTCTGATGCATAATTTAATTTAAGAGAAGATATTTAAAGGATGCTTATGTCAATCGCTTGCTGGTGGTGATAAATGTTTATTTCATTTAATTTAATTCTTGCTATTTTCTATAATAATTTTATTATAATTTGTAACGTATAATTCTGATTAATTTTAAATATCTACCTCATTTCCCGAATTAGTTGATATTATCAAAAAGATGCGGCATTTCACGGGCCATTGAACTGAAACCGCAATGTGAAACCAAAAACAAATAAACAATTATGCACATGAATTCAAATGAAATAGCCAACAACAGCAACTAATTATATTTAATTAAAAATTTATTTTATTACTTTAACACGATTATAGCCAATGTGTTTTACTATGCAAATTATTTGAAAACAAAAACATAAAATCGACCACAAAATTACGTTTGATTTCAAAGCTGCAAATATATCGGGCAGAATAATTCAGAATATTTACATATTTACTTGTCGTTTTGCTGTTGTTAATGTATTCTAGCAGTCAAAGTAATTAATAAAATAGTCCCAACATATTTCGAAAATTTAATTTAGCCAGCAACAAAATGTTCTCTTCACTTACTGTAATTATGAACATTACGCTTTAGAGGCTGATATAAAATAAAATTTAATTTTGCATTTGAAAAAAATTTACGATATGTGACATTTTAATCCGAAATTAAATCAAAATTTTGTATGAATCCAATTGTATTTCGATTATTTTATTTATTTAATATACACATAGTAAACTCCGATTCTCTGCCCAAACTTCATTTAAATTCTTACCAATGTGGGATCAGACTAGCAAAGTGATTGTTCTCATCACCAAACAATCAAACACACAACAGACCTCATTTCAAAGCGAGAGCTAAAAAAAAACACATTTATTTGTGAAAACATTATAAATATAAATAATTGTGGAATATAGTGGATTATATTTTATTAATCCAGGTCCCACACTAATTATATTATCACAGTTGTATTCTTCAACAGGAAGCATTATTATAGCAAGATCTATAAAAATACGCTGCCAAAATTCTTTAGAAAAAGAGAATTATTTGCTTCATATCTGAAATTTACTTACAATCATCAGCCGCAGTAAAATAAAAAAAGTCAGTAATAGTCTATATAGAGTGCATTATATTTAACTCAAATATTCAACCTTTTGTTGTACAAATACAGATTAAAATTATTGTGGGTTTTATATTATTTACACGTTCTAATTTAAAGTTACATATGTCCTTTATTTATTTGTGCATGGTTGCTATTAAATTATTAAAATTTTCATTAAAAAGTCAAACAATGTAGGGTACATCATTAATAAAAAAGAAAACAAACAAAAGCCATCAACATAAAGTTAAAAACATAATTTACATATTTATTTTGGTTTTTGTTGTATTTTTTTTTTATCCTTTTTGGCCTTTTTTTCATTATTCATATTTGCTTACTGAGCTTTTGTTATTTGCTTTGTATATGTATAAGTAATGCCCGGGCTTGTCATTTTCTGGAATGTTTAACCAGTTTATTGTTGAATGCTATTGGATTTAAACTGTTGACCCTGTTGGTGTTTGAATAAATATATTGTATAAAGAAAGCTTTGTCATATTAAACTTATAATACTAATTATAAAGTGCATTAATTAGTCATGACGCATTTAAGCTGTTTAATTTATGAAAAAGAAATTCACAAATTTCATCGCATATGCATTTATTATGAGCAATTATATTTGTTTACCTGCGCCTGTCACTTTTGATTAATGTTAATATATTTAACATAATTTTGACTTAATTTTCGACATTGGCCATTTTAATTTAATGCGATTAAATATTAAATTTCATACCTTGTTCTGTTTTGCTATAAATATTTTGATTGCACGTTCTCTCTTTACGTTTTATAAGCTGTAACAATTAATGGTGAATAAAAGTGAATCTCCAGTCTAAAAACGACTTAAATATAAGTGTACATATATTAAATCATTTCAAATTAGACTGTCGAGTATCTTAAGGTCGAGCAAAGAGAACTCTCGCAATTTCGTTCAATTGAACTCCTTCTGTCTGCGTCTAGCAAAAACTCAGCACATTTGGAAACTATAAATCAAATATGTGGTCGAAATTGTATGCAGCTGTATTTATGCTTCAACTATTGCCAGTGTGCAGGAAGTTTCTACTTTTTCCTATTCCTTTTTGTGCTATTTATTTATTTATTTCTCTTCTTTCTTTACTGATGTGTGTGAAATAACCCACTGAATTTAATTTTAATATGGTACTAATATGTGGTTGTCAGCAATTTTGGTAAATAATTTTTCGTAAAGCGAAAGTCGGAAAGATATGTTGGTGGTTTTGTTGGTTAAGTTCTGAAATTTGGTTTGGGGCTGTGGCTTGAAATTTCAGTAGCTAACGCAACTTAATCACAAATAAGTAGCTTAGAGGAAGTATGAGTTGTTAAATTATCTTCAACAAAAAAAAATCAAAAAAAAATTATGTTTAAAACATATTTTAGTTGTTCTTTAGCTAACACAATACTATTCATATTACATCTTGCCTTTGTCAATTAAACCAATGCTACCAAAATTTTTCAGGGATAATATTCACAAAGGGATATTCTCAAAATGCAGTAACCCACATGTCGAGATACCCGGGCAAAAAATTGAGTTCAAATTGAGTGAAGAAAACGTTTCGAGCATATTCCAGTAGTGGCAAATTAAGAAAGCCGACCAGCAGGAAAATTCTTACACATGGAAATAGATCCAGGCTATGTCAATGGAAATTGCAAATGGCATTCGCAGAGGAACATTAAGTTTCATCCTTTCTGTTCTCTTTGACGTGCCAATAAATGTCATGTGCTGTCGACACCACAACATGATAGGAGCCTAGAAGCTATGTTTGAAATCTATGTGATCTCTTTGAGCAACATAATTCTGAAATTCTGATAAACTTGCTGTTGACTTGACTCAATTATTTGGCAATGTCGGCCTAAAGGCCAGCTAGTAAAGTCCAACTGGTATTCTTTCTGCTTGGCAGTTACTTAACAAAATTAGCGAAAAAACAAACAAATATTTATGTAAAACAAAAAAAAATTTATAATCCAAAAGAAACGAATCTACTTAGCATACTTATTTCCCAAAAACATAAAAACAATTTAATTGTGCGAACAATTTAATTAGAACTTTTGTACGCAATTCGTTGGTTCTCCTTACGGCAAGAATTTGAAAATTCGATAGAAAGCGAAAAACAACTTGTACATTTGCTGGCCAAAGTTGATGGCTTGTTGAATCAGATGAAGTAAAAACGTTCTAGTAACAACTGCATTACATCAATTTGCATAAAATTCCCCTCCAAAAAAAGTAGAACAAGAAGAGGAAAAAAGCAAATGTCGACACAATAACTCAATTCTCTGGAAAACCGAAAAGTAATTCACAAAGCAAAGGCATAAAAGCCGGCGCAGAGCTTGCACAGGCAGGCACAAAATGCTACAGGATAGAGTTTAGGGAACAGCGCAACTATTTTGTGGTGACAACTTTGATATAACTCCCTGCGGCAAAAACAATGACAACTACGACAACAACAACTATTTACAGAATGCCAAATATTTGAAAAATTTGCAGTTTCACAAATGTTGACTTTCCTAGAGATTCAGCTTCACTTCGGAATTGTTGTTGCTGATTTTGACGAATAAATTTTCTCCGTTGCAAATTAAGTTGACAGTGCCAAGAAATTGGTTTTTGTGTATGGGTAAATCCTGAATCGTAAGTAGCTCTTCTCTGCCAAATTGCTGACACAATAGTTGACCAAGTTTTGCTACGGAAATTGCGTATTGTTATGCTTATTTGCAGGTAACAACTTTCAAAAGCGGTTAAAACAAAGTTTTATCAGTAGTAACAATAAGCTCAAATAAACAAGTAGAACTTACGAGTAAATTGGATAATTATGTATATTCTTGTGCTTATATTTAGGTTAATTGTAATTCAATTATCATAAGGCTTAGAGTAATCCTAAGTGTCCCTTCTCATAATACTTGTTAACGATTTTGGCATTCACAAAAATCGATTTGCAATACAATCTGAATTAGCTTTTTCTTATTCATATCATATTCATCTCTTATCTATATGGATTCAATTATATTAATTCGGCCGCCTATCGATTCGTTTGTAAATTCAATTTATCTTCATTTTTATCCCAATAAATTTTGTGGCTTATGCATTTTAATCTTATTAATGTTTATATTTTTTAATAGTCAATACAACTATTAAGACATTTTTTCAAACTCTAACTTTTTTTAAGCCAGATGTTTCTTAAGATTTGTTTTACATTTTTTTAATTTCAATATTTTTCCCAAATTACTTTCCTTGACTTTAAAATCTCTTACAAAAATTTCAATCTTCAGTTAAAAGTTTCTCTGACTTTTCTTTTATAGAATCAATCATATTTGCAAATTTTCTCATGATGTAATTTGTATGAATTAAAATTTTTAATTATAAAATTCATCTATCAATATTTAACTCAATTTCTTTAAAATTATCTTCAATAGTTGAATTATTTCTGTTCTTTCCATTATTTCATTTGGTACTTTGATATTCTCATTTCTTATTTAATTACAATTTTACAATTACCAAATTCATTAATTAAAATATACGTATTTCTAGTTTCAATTCAACTTTCTTGTCATTTAATATTCCCTTAAACTTGTACTTTCCTCCATTCAATGAATATCTCGATATTCTACAATTTTTAATTTAAATCAAAGTCTAGGCAAACTTGCAACCGTCTTGCCTTGTTGCAAAGTTCTTTAAACCAAAGCGACCACAGGCTGACTGCAACCAAGCTCCTGCTGCAATCCGACCGCCAAGTAAGAGATAAACTTTCCTTTTCCGAAATGTATTATTAAATTTACGCAAACACTATAAAATTCGGACAGGCTGCGCGTGAGGAGCCTTCACTGTTGAGTGGCAGAGCCCAAACCACAAGCCGTCGGTCGTTTTAACGGATTTGGCAGGCAACTCCGGGAGTTTTTCTGGACTCTGGCTTAGTCGCAATGCGGACTTAGCGAGCACAGCGGGCACAGTGAGACTCATTGTTGCATTGATGACGTCAAAGGAAGGAATTGCTTGCCAGATTTCCGGGTGCCTTATATATTTGTTGTTATACTTTTGCTGGGCTGCTGAAATTGCTGCAATTCCGTGCGCACTGTGCCCGTCGAGGAGGATGAAGATGATCCCGTGGAACACCAGGAGGCAGCCGATGCCGAGGAGCCATTTGAGATTGTCGAGTCAATGCGTGAATTTAATGTGGACGAGTTGTTGCTGCCACTTGCAAGTTCTTGGGGTCCCATGTCTTTATTTGACGCCTGACGTTGCAATTGCGGTATGCGGCTCGGGGTGGTTGCAACAGTTGCTGCTGTCGTTGTTGCTGCTGCTGCTGATGGATTTGACACTTGCTGTCCTACGTGTGTCGCTGTTGGTGTCTCGGGCGACGTCTGCAGCAGGCGAGGTATAAGTGATGTCCTGGAGGCGGACTTCGTTGGCTGGGCATACAGGTCACCATTGGGCGCCGACCAACTAGTGGGGGAACTGGGCATCGAGCTGACACTTGCGCTCGCCGCAATGGCATAGACACACTCGGTGCGTTGACCTTGCGGTGGGGTCGCCTCATGCGCAGGCGGCACCGACTCGAACGACTGAAAGGAGCCGCTCAGTGTGGACATTGCAGTGGTGACACCGCCTGATGCCTCGGCCTGCCCCGACTTGAGTGGTGATTGCTTGTTGCGCTTCAGGGATGTCGCTGGCGACTTGGGCACAATGGGGCCCACAATGAGCGTATTTTGTGTGATTTGCGGTTCGCCTGGCTCATCCTCGACACAATCCTGTGCCAGCATTAGCGGCGATGTGGTTATATTACTGCTGTCCCGCCTGCGTCGGCCCAGCGTGCTGCTGATGGTCCGTGGAGGCGGCAGAGGCGCAATGAAATTCTGCGGCGGCAACGAGTTGCGTTTGTAGCTGTGACTGCTGCGCAAATCCTGCGCTGTGGGCAACACCTTGGGATAGTTGCGTTGCCGGAGCAGATCGAGCTGCTGTGCGGCAGTCAGGGGTTGCAGGTGGAGCGATTCCTCGTCGCGGCTGGTCACGTTAATGTCCACATCGTCGGCATGCACAAAGCTGGTCACCTGCTCATCCGCAGCCAATATCATGTCCACGGGATCCGAGTGGGAGTGCGAATGGGAGTGACTGTGACTCTGACTGTGTCTGTGACTGTGACTGTGTCGAGGCAGCAGAGTCGCATCGCTGGGTTCAGTCAGAGCCGAGTGTTGGCGTTGCAGCAGCATCTCATAGTGCATGGCATCCTGCTGCTCGTGCATGTGCTGAGGGGTCAGGAGTGCGGCGTCGGCTACCTCAATGTCCTGGCAGATTATAATACGACCATCTGTCTGGGCCGCAGGAGGTGGCGGTGGTGTAGTGTGAAAGCTGCCGGACTTGGGCAGCTTATGTCCTTGATTCTGAGCCGACATCCATTCACACACCTTGGTGTGCGTGTCCACCGTGGAGGTGCTGAGCTGTCTCTGAATAGCATAGCCATTGATGGGCGACCTCTGACCCGTCTTGATTGCTTCATAGGTATTGGACTTGCGGACCACGTCCAAAATGTAACTATCGTCGCCATCGCGAGACTTACTGCAGCGCTTCAGCTCATCGTCGTTGGCCCCATCGTAGCTGAGGATGTTGCCACCCAGCTTGCGTTGCAGGGATGTGCTCCGCTTGCGTCTCTTGCGCAGCAGGAAGGTCGCATAGATGGCCACGTTAAGCACAATGAAGATGGCAATCAGTGCGATGAGCAACTGCAGCGTCGTCTCTGATTTGGCTATCGGCTCCGATGGCGAGGCTGGAGAAGCCGACGCTCTGTCTTCCCCATAATCATTGCCATGCTGTCCCGGTTGAGTTACCTCGTCGCCGGATATGCCTCCGCCTACCTCCCCGCTCTGCTGCCTATGCACGTGTCCGAATGTCGGTGGTGCATTGTACATGTTCTCTGCTGCGGTCTCTGTCTGCTCCCCCGTTGACAGCGGATCCTGGAGCAGCAATTTGAGTGTACGCACCGGATCCTCGGCGCCATTGTCACGCGCCCCGTATTTGCTCATATGACCCGTAATCACCTCGTTTCCGGCCATTGTCGATGTGCTACGTAGCAGCTGCTGCTGCTGTTGCTGCTGTTGTTGTTGCTGCTGCCCCTGCTTCTGTATCGCTGCAATTTGATTCAGCTCGTCCGGCAGCTCTTTGTTCCAGAAATTCATGTAGATTCCACGGTATTTGTAACCGACTGTTGGCGGTATGCCTGCCATGAACAGAGAAATTCGATTGCAATCAAAAACAAACACATCAGAACGTGTTGCAGAGTTTGGCTTCTATTTGAGATTGAAGTACTTACCTATATTGAGATAGGCCTGGCTTCGCTTGCTAAACTCGGGCCAATCCAAATCATAGCGTTCCCATTCCAAAACATGCGAGTTCAAAAATGTACCCCTCCAAGGTGCCTTAGGATTACTATGGGAAGGTTTGAAAAACAATAGTTTGTATTAGGATAATTGGATAACTTTGATAACGCTCAAACTAACGGTGAAGATAACAATAGAAAATAAATTGAAACTAAAATCGCATATTTTCGAACTTTATTAATTTCATCTAAAAACAATTAGCACATCAAATTGAACAATATGAATAACTATTTCCCAAATAATTTGAAACTATAGAGAACAAATTCAATTTACTTAATAATTTAAAAAATCAAACAATTATATTTGCTTCAAAAATATTTTGTGTATGTATAATTATAAAATATTTATCAATTAATAATGCTAATGATAACGATGAAGAATGCAATAGAAAATTAATTGGAATTGAATTTAATTACATTTGTATTAAATTAAAATCAAATATTTTCTAACTATATTCCTCTCATCTTCAAATGATGAACACGACAATTTGAATAGTATAAATAACTATTGACTAACTATATTTCTCATATCAATTTAAATGGAATGCACCAAAAAAATAAAATACACAGAAAATAAGTTAAATTTACTTAATGAATCAAAAAACAAATTCAAACAACTATTTTTGCATCAAGAATAGTTTGTGTGAGGATAATTGGATAATATTTTAAAATTGATTATGCTAATAAAAACGATAAAATGGATAATGCTAATAATAACGATAAACATTGCAATAGAATATAAATTGGAATAGAATTAAATTACTTTTGTTTAACATTAAAATCAAATATTTTCATCTTCATCTACAAACGAATAACACCCCAAGTTGTAAAATATTTATTATTTATACAATTTCTCAACTGTATTTCTTTTATCAATTTAAGTAGAATGCACAAAATTAGATTCATTTATAGAGAAAAAATCCATTTACTTAATAAATAAAAAAAATCAAATAAAATCCTGACAGTCGCATTGTCATTTTCCTTGACAAAGTCTCCCCAGTATTTCCTGCCTTTTTGCTAAGCTCCTCCAGCATTTAAATTGTTAAATCTCAGGGTCATATTCATAGCTAATAAGCACTTGGGTACGGATGTTTGGACATCGAAATGAATGCCAAAATGACTGCTAACGATGTCTGATTTCAGTTTTGATTTCCATTTTGCTAGAGCGTTGCCGCATTTCAACTAATAATATTTGCATTGCTCGTATGGATGTTGGCCTGCTTATGGCTATTTTTGCAGTTGTTTTTGTAGCGAAATAATAATAAAAGCGGCAGTAAAAATTCTATTCATTTCACTGTCCGAGCGTTGCAGATTGCAAAACGTGCCACAGCCCAGTTCCATGGATATCGCACATTGCATTCGCATTCGCATTTGCATGCAGAGCTGCGACTCTTCGTGTTGATGGCTCACTACCTCCTCGTCTACCCAATCTCTATCTCTACCCGCTTCCGCTCCCCTTTCCAATAGCAAACTTTCGCCAAATACACTCTTCAATTCTCTTTACCACAGACAGTGCTCACCCAGTCTTTACGAAATTCGTCCAATATGCCATTACCGCCTCGGAAAGCAGCTTTTCCTGCACGGAATAGTTGTGACTGGCAAATGGGCCGGCCGGCGCCAGCGGTGCACCAAAAATGAACGCCAACTCCTCGCCCATAATGCTGTGTGGTAGCTGCAAATGAAAGTCATAAATTTTAAGCTTATACAAAGACTAAATAAACACACTATCTTCGAAAACAAAAATTAAAATATAATAATTGAAATTATCAAACTGACAATCTTCTTATAGACATAATATAAGATGTTATTGCGCTTTATGTTTAATCATGCAATTTTCATTTATTTATTTAAAGTCGTTAATATTAACATTAAATAAATGTTTAATATAAAAAAATATATATTTATTAATTTAATTAGAATATTAACCTTAAATAAATGTTTAATCTCAAATAATATATATTTATTTATTATTCTCATTAAATTCGAATTCATATTTTGGCTTATGGAATTATCAATGTACTCTTTCAAAGGGTTTAATATACACTGTAATTTTGTAGAAAATCTTTCAATTTTTAGATCAGATTGAAAAGCTTTTCAGTTGCTTTGGACCAGTCAGCATCAATCTTCTTAGCTATCCTGCATAAATATTTAGCCAGTGAGCCAGACAGACATTTGGGCGGGGCAGAGGGGCAGGACGGGGAAACAGGACCAACAACTGCAGTAAGAAGATGGGTAATAAAGCCAACTTTTTACTGTTGCCATGAAAAATGTAACAAAGTCACAAAGCATTTTGCTTGGCGGTCATAAAAATGGCTGTCGCCTTTTGTAGCCGTTGTCCTTCTCCCATTTCCCAGCTCATTTTCACTTATTTTCATTCTTGTCGCCAGCTTTCGGGGCGTTTATGGATGATGAATGCCAGTTTTGATTTTGATTTTCTTCTGTTTTGATGAAATGCGCAAATATGGAAAAGTAAGTATATTGGCTTAGTCGCCGTTTTATTGTGTCGTTTGATGAATTTTAGGTTCAATAACCTCTTTATCAGATATGCGATATTGCAAAGTACGGTCATATGATACATAAATATATTTTTACTATCAGAATTTATATCATGTACCAGCATATGTTTATTTCGTTGTCGCTCAAGTTCTGTAATGCCGGAAAGTATTTTTCAATTGCGTATAAGTCGCTTAAGAGAGAGAAAATTAATTCGCAATTTTCAAAAATGTATAAACATTTTGATTGCTTTTGTTATAAATGATAGAGAATTTTAAATAGCTTCTTTATTAATAGCCTCAATTAATGTTAAAGATATTCAATATTCGCCGCTATTTTATAAAATGTTGGATGCATTATACCAATTGAAATACATTTTAAAGTGCAAATTAATTGATTGTTTTAATAATTTATAAATATGAAAATTAAAAAGAAGCAATGAATTTTGTTTTTGGCAAAGCTTTATTTAATATTGCTGATTGGATACCGTAAGCACTTCCTGTCCAAAATTATTATAAAAATTGAAAATAAATGCGAAAAACTGAAAATTAATTTAAAATATTGCGCTATTTTTGGAATTTATGCACTTGTTTGCTATCCCCTCCAGGATCTCGATGTTTATTTGCCTATTTTCCTCTCTCACTCGCTATTTTCTGTTACTCTATCTCTTTCTCTATTTCCGCATTTTCTCTACGCCAACGGAAGCAACAATTTGACTGAGCGCCATTTGTCCTAATAAACCTAATGAAGTTGATGGCACTGGTGGAGTGTAAAATTACCAAAAATGTTTACCTAATTCGCTCTATGAAAGCGAGGAAGTGGGCGTGGCATGGCTATTGGGGAAATGTGGGCGGTTGGTATGAGGGAATGATTGAGGGTGTTGCGTAATTTATAAAGTATCACAGGCTTATCTTACAGGATTTTATAACATTAAATCGACCACGTAAAGACTGTTGGTCTTTAATTTTGATATAGACTATCGAATAATTAATATTTTCGGCCACACTTGCAAAGTTCTTTGCTCATACTTATGTTACTTGGTGTCCCATAAAGTATGCAACACATTTAACGTTACGTATAAAGTTTTTATTATTTGCCAAAGTCTTGAGCCGAATTTCTTTTATGAATGCGGTCAAAAAGTTTCTCACTTTTTGAAGCCCGCGCGACGAAAAATAAAATAAAATTTTAGTTATATTTTTATTTATTTTATTTTCATGAATTTTTCGTTTCCTTCCGCTTACAATTTATGTCTCATTCTTATCAAGAGTGGCATGGCAGAAAGTTTTACCAGACACAAAGAGAAAGGACAAGGACCAAACAGGACATACTTGAAATTCCCAAAATGGTTTCGTGGTCGTGAGTAAAAAATGCTGAATTTAATAAGCATAACATATTAAACTGTGAACGAGCTTCGCCAATTCTCGAAATACACAAAAATAATATCAAATTGAACGGTATCTCACTCTACAGTTAAGTTTTGAGGTTGAACGACATTATTATTGGTTATAAGAAAATATTTTTCTCATATTAAAATAGACTCATAAATATTGCAATGTCTAATGTTGCGATCAAATTAAAAACGATGCCGATAGCTGAGCCAAATTTATGTGCACAAATGCCACAAATTTTTCGTCAGTCTTTCTTATTTTATTTCATTTTACGAGCAATTTTTAAATGCAATTGATTCTAACTGGCAATTTTGTCTGGTTTCTAGAAACGCTACTTTACTTGCGTTTAAGAACTTCTTTCATTCGCATCATTTTCGCCATTTGAACAATTGCCCTGAGCTGAGTTGCCTTCGCCTGCACTTCAGAGCAAGCACCAATAAGTATCTCTCCCTCAGCTGCCATTTGGTAAGAGAACAGCAGCTCCTTGGACTCCAGTTTCCCAACTGCAAACATGCAAGACATGTGCCAAAAAGTTTTACAATATGCCCGCGGCTTTAGGCAAGATACTCTATCCAGGAGAAAGAGAGTCAGAGAAACAGAAAGGAGACGGGCAGGCGTCGACTGGCAGTCAGTCAGTCACTTTGTCAGTTGGCATTAAATCTAGAGAGTGGGCGTATGGGCGTGGATTGGGTCTGTTGTCAGTCAGTGAGTAGCCTGTGGAGGATGCTTAAGCATCAGCCTAGCATAAAAATAAACTTGGTCACAAGATGCAGAAAGAAGCGCAGTTTATGCACAAATATTCGCATTCAGCTGAGTTTTTGGCTTCGTCTCTAACAAAGCACAAAGCAAATGCCGCAAAAATGGCCAAATAAATAAAAAATAAAATGTCTGGCTAAAAAGAGAAAAATGTTGCGGCATTGTTGGGACTCTCCTTA
The DNA here is from genome assembly GCA_035042165.1 of Drosophila kuntzei. Taxonomy (NCBI): domain Eukaryota; kingdom Metazoa; phylum Arthropoda; class Insecta; order Diptera; family Drosophilidae; genus Drosophila; species Drosophila kuntzei. Next base: position 86,754 of record JAWNLU010000818.1, read on the forward strand.
TACATACGAACACTCTCGCAATATGTATGTATGTATGTATGTATGTATGTATGTCTGCCTGTCTGTTTGTTTGTTTGCTTGTTGGTTTATTTGTCTGGCAACACCCCCGAGCACATGGTCTCTGGATTTCAACTCTCTGCCTCTATGTGTAGCGATAATTTGTAGGCAAGCCGCCTCAGCCTGCAACTGTGCTTGAGCCTGCTTATCCCACTTGGATCCTTTTCATATGTACGCAAGCCAAGCAGAGTTTTGGCTTTGCTTTGCCATGAAATATTTAAGTGAATTTCATTTTTTCATAATTTATTTGTAACTAATGCGCTCTGGCGCTTTGCGTTGATCGTCCTCTCATTTTTTCTAATATCAAACACATAAATATAAATGTCGTTTAAGCTACGCGACATGCTCTCATCTATTATTTAGCCACTCTCCAACAGAATCGTGAAAAAATGCGAAAAACAACATTACACTTAAAGACTTAACGTATTTTCCCCGTCTTTCTTCGTGTCCGTAATTTATCATTCATTGCATTGTATTATTCTAGTTTAATTGCAGGCTATTAAAAAGTTGTTGCACTTTTCCCACTGCCAACAGTTGCCACAAAATTTGTAACTTATCATTTGAAAATATAAAAGTCTGTAATGCAGGCATTACGTTCCATTCCACTTGGTAGAAGTGCTTGGTCGACGTCTATTTTCATTTAGTTTGAGCTTAGTTGACTTGGCCATGGTTTATGGCCAACTTTGCACCCGAATCGCTGGCAGCCATAAAAATACGCTTAACTCTGAGCTAAAGTTTCTCAAAAATGTATAATGCGATATAATAACTTTTTTTCGCTTGTGAAATTGTCCTTTTTATTTAGATTTTTATTTGAGTTATCCCCATCCATTATTTCAGTTTCAGTGCACTTTATTTGGGGTTTTGTTTTGAGCTCTTCCTTTGGTTGCCAACAGTTTGTTGAGCTCTGCAGCTTTGTTTTTAAAATAATTCTATTATAATTTACTAAATATCAAATATCTATAATATCTTTGTTTATTTATTCAATGTAATTCACATTTTGTTGTCAAATCAGCTAAATTGCCATTCAAATTCAGTTTGAATTGGTATTGATTCGATTGAACGCTTATTCAATTTACATTTATTTCACAAAATTTGATTCATCCCATCAAATATTGGGTGTACGCTCTATCTAGCTGTGTCCTCTCTCTCTCTTATTCTAATTACAAATCGATATACACATTTAATCATAACATAGACAACGAACGCTCCATGCAACTGAGCAGCTATTTCACAAAGGCAATCAGCAGCAAATCCATAATCATGACAAAGCTATAAAAACTGACGGCAACAGCCATAACACAAGCTGGCCAAAAAGGACACTCAGACGGATAGACAGGACCTTAAGCAGAGACACAAATAACCAGACAACTTAGTCAAGAAACCAGTCATCTATCCAATCGGCCACGGGCAGAATGAACCCCTCCACTGAAGTGTCCCGCACTCTACATACTTAGTAACTGGCCCCCAAAGCTTAAGCCGTGTTTGTTGTATTTTCAGCTCTTGTTTTGGTTAGGTTTTTTGTTGTTTTTGTGGACTTGAAGTCAGCTCATTGTCTTTATTACGATCGTTACGGACCGCGGCCTGTACAGCCTGCAAACTTGTGAATTGTTTTGTTGAAAAGCCAAAACGGAGGCCAATGATGGAATGACCCAGCAGACAGAAAGAAGTCAGCAGCCACAACCCGAGTGCCAGTCAGAGACCACAACGGGAACAGGATGGGACAGTGGGAGGAGGTCAAAGTTTTTGAAAATTATTTGGCCAGGCAGTACATGAAAACTCATTAAATGGCAACTCATGCTGGTTATTTGGGAAAATACTCAGTGGTTTCTTTGACCACATCATTTAAATTAAACGCGCTGCGTAATTGGAATCACAATTTGACGTGCTTACAATGAGGCTATTATGGGTCTATGCAATACATATACATACATGCATAGACAATATACTAGGCTTACGCATACATTGAAATTGTGTACTTACATTTGCATAAGGACCCGTTGCGCTATTATGGCCAAAAACGTACATATAATTGCGCCGTTGAACATCCGCATGGAATACTCCGGTCTGCAGAAGAGGTCCAACAACACGGGCATCGGAGAGTATGTCCAGCACAACGTCCCGATGCTCCAAATTAGTGGCCTTAATCGGATTGTTGTACATGTCCTGGTATCTGTGGGTGAAAAACCAGAAAAACACCGCGTATGCGTAATGTGCATTGTTAATGTTTTTGTTAGCTGTCGGTATTGTTAAGAGTACTTTAATCGCTTAACGTTGCAGTTTCTATAGAAAGCACATCGAAATTAAGTATATAAAATAGTAATTGAATAAAAGTAAATTATGTTAACTTGGTTCAAGTTTATAGTAAAGTTAATAAATAAATTTAATGTTCGTTGATATGGTTTATCATCAGACTCTACTCTACTCTCAGTGAAGCTGGAGTAAAGCAGCGTGAAATGCTTATGGGCCCCAGCAGGATACAAAAACTACAACTCGTATTCAGGGTATACTCTCAATGGGTTTGCACATGTCAAGCACAACACTTGGCCTTTTGCTAGCAGCTGCTCAACCAGGTACAAGAAGCCAACACAAGCAGTACACCAAAAGGGGGTAATAGCAACAACAGACATATATACATATATATAGTATACATATATATTCACTGGGAGGAGGCTGTCAGGTGCGTTTTTCAACGTAGAAGATGTAGAAGACTTCTTGGCCTGGCCTAATGTACAAATAAATGGAGCCATATTTTCAACATTTTCGCAGAGGTTTTCACTTCGCTTTTGCCTCATGCCATTTGGGTTGTGTGCCATGTTATGCATTTTATTGTCGGCTACTTAAGTTATGCGCTTTGACCTCAATACAGACAACCGCTGTGGCAAGGGGCAACGGGAAAGATTCTCTCCCTCTCCCTCCCCAACCCCCCGCGAAGACAGTCGGTGAGTCGCCTGCAGGGGGCACTCATCATGAATGTATTGCCCAAGGTACGAATATCTCAAAAGACGTTGTCTTTTTCTTACATTTAGCTGTTTGCTTCTGTTGGCTGTTGATTTTGGTTTCATTTTGCTTTTGAGAGCTGCAAGTCCTGTGCCAGGATAAGTACATAGTACTTGCTTCTGTCGCCGGAGACACATGTTTGTATACTTGCTTTCTTGCCATTGTTGTTGCTTATGTCATGAGTATAGAACGCGATACATTTATTTGCGGTTTCTATTATGTAATCTCACACACTTGAGCAAACGCTTAGAGCATGTTTCCTACTATATGTTGTTATTGCTTTGAGCAAGCTTTAGCAGGATGTGTTTGTCTGTCTCTGTGTACTCGTCGTTTGTAATAAATAAAGTGAAGATGTCAAGTCTAAGCTTACTTAAAAGACTGCACAGTTCGAGAAGGCCAAAACCACTTTACTCATTTAAATTATTAAATGGAAATTCTACAAAGTAGAAATGCAAAATTCTCTGACAAAAGTTTACTATATGTCTCTCTTGAATAAGAGCAAGCGTCAAGCATCTCGTGGCACTGATTTAATTCACTCAATTCGAAAAGTAACTTTTTGCGGACAGTGGAATTCCACGAAAATGCGATAAATTTCATAAAACCAAATAGAATTTTTAATACCACAAAAAGCAACCAGTTCAACAGGCAAATTGCATAAGCAAATAACGCAAATACGTAATTAAAAGTTTGGCCAAAAAACCTGAAAATCACAGGAGTGCAAGATTAAATCGCATACGAAACAAGTTTAAATCTCAGACAAAACTAAACGAAAGTTGGTGAAACTAACCCAACCATGATAGTTTAATTTAATAAATTCGACAATGTTACGTATACGCACCGCAGAATGTGCCACAAAGGAGACCAAAGCAAACGAAAATTCTCCAAACGAGCCACAAAACACTTGAAACCCAAAACGCAACGCCTCTTAAAGCGACCACCAAAAATATTCACAACAAACACTCAAAACCATTCAATGAAGAACAGAGGGGTAAAACTAAGTAGAGACGCAGATCAAGGGAAGAAAAGTACAACACAACCAAAACATTGTCGTTTTGCCATTTTGTTTTGTGCCACGCCCACAAAGAGCATATCCACAGCCAGATGATACGAGTACCTTGACTGGCGAGCAGCTCTGGATCTGGCTCTGGTCGTTCACACCGAATACACAAGTGTACAAATTGTGCTTCCAGCTCAACACTGTGCAACATAATTGTGTTTTCAGCTATTGCCATGGATAATGCTATCAATAATATCATACAACAAATTAATATATTCTGTTTTACAAAATATGTAAATGCTTTTTCATAAGCTAATGCATAATCGAAAATCGGAAATATGCATTGCCTAATATTGCAAATATATGTATGAATAGTAAATACAGACATAGATTGCATAGGAGAAATGAATTTACTTTGGTTTGCAATGCCTGAATTTTTAGTTTCATTTAAAAAACAAATTAAATAAATTCATCCTTTTTTATATTTAACTATCTAAAGTTTATTTAAGCGTGATTTACCAACAGTGGAAAATAATGAATAAAATCTTTAATGTGAGTTGGTAATATTTTTATTAAATACTTTTAAAGACGTTAATAGGTATTTATTTGATAGGTATTTATCGAGTAAGTATAATATAATCAATATAGAGTATGTTTAGATTTTTTTTAGCTGCTTAGTGTAATGGAGCGACAGTTCTATAGCCATAGCCCCAAGTTTGTTTCCTCTGAGCCACTGAACATAAGCTATGCTCACATTTAATTTCCGAACAGCGTGTGTGACACTTTAAATATTTCCGCACTCGACACTCGAAAAGACATTTCAAGTGTCTGTAGGTGAGTGTGTTTGTAGGTGACTCTGACTGTGTGTGTGTGTGTAGGAGTGTAGGGAAGGGATATGGCAGTCAACTTTTGGGTAAATGCAGCTATTTGGTGAGTAGTGCCCTACATTTTGATAGTCATTGGCAGAGTCGAAATGAATTTGCTAAAGAGTTTGCTAATGAAGTTGTGCAAATAAAATGCAATTTGATTTCAAATTGCATTAAATGAGAATCTGCTACCGGATCTGAGTGGATGCTCAAGTGAAGGTGTTAACATTTAATGTTGACTTGCAGTTGAATGATCCTAACTGAAAATTGTTAGCTTCCCACAGCACTTAATTGTTGTGCAGCTGTTGTGTAATGGATAAAGCTTTACATGCTTCCCAACTTTTATATTGCTTGCATTTATATGCTAATCTATATGTTCATGTAAAAGTCATATAGTTTTGTCGATATAACCCTGCTCTTGCAAGTAAAGATGCTCGGATACAAGGAGAATTTGAAAACAGATTTTAGTTAAATGTAATGCCCAGAGTATAATTCTAAGATCTTTCGACTATTCTTGTTGCTAAGAACTAATTTCTCAGTCTGCAATTTGCCGTATCCATTTCCAATTTGAATTTTATAATCCTAGAACAATCTCAGCCACAAATACACAACCTTCATTAGCATATATAAGCAAAGTGGAATCTGAGCTTTTGCTAGGCTATGAGTCAAATCCATTTAATCGGCTGTATGTTTCCTCATACTTCTCAAAATACACACATGCCATCTGATATGGCAGCAGAAACACTCTAAGCATTTGCCTAAATAACTGGCTAACCGAATCGAGTTGTATCTCCAGTCACACACACACACACACACACACACACATACACACTCATAGCCACATACTCACAACACTTTCAGGCGTTAATGTTTATGTTTGGTTAGGGTTAAATAGAGTTGATGCCAAGGGGTTCATGGACCCCACTTAACACGACTCGCATTGCCGGTTACATGAGCTACCCATTAAAAGCTGAAGCCCGAAGCTCTTCAAGGCACAATTTTAACTAAATAGTGAACACAGGCCGCCAGGATTATTCACAAATGAATGTGCAACTAAAAGGACTGCTAGACAGGACTTAGTATCTAGGTCTGTCAGTTCGACATACATATGAATAGAGATGTTATGCCTTTTGACCTATATTATTGTTACACTATCAAATAATTTGCGTTGCTTTAAATAGAGAGTTGTTAATCTAGTTCACTTTTCATATATAAGAAACAATTTGGATTATTTATGGCTAGAAGTCGTGTAATAGGCTATTTCCACGAGCACTAACATTTGCCTCATTCACTCACATATGAATGTGCCTGATTTTTGGATTTCCACGACCAAATGTGAAACGGGTTACTAGATTTGCCATTCGCCCCAAATAAATCAGCTGTTAAGTGTCTGTGCAACAATAATAAAGTATAAAATAAAAGCTTAATTCTAATTAATATTAATGAATTAGGTCCATAAGAATGGCCTCATGGTCATGTTTCACTGAATGACTGCTCTCCTTTGCTTGTTCACCAGAAAATATAGCATTTTAATATTCCTTTTAAAAATATATTTGGCGCAAATTTTATGTTTACTTTTTTTTCTGACACAACAGCTGATATTAGAGATGATTCTATAGTTTTTCACGAGATCATCGATAAACATCGGGTTTTCGATAGAAAAATACTGAATTCAACCAGGGCGAATGGCAATAAATGACTACATTTTTTTGGATGATCATTTTTATTTTGTATGGGAACGAACTGAACATTCGGCCTGGGATGATGAAAATGGCGTCGAATGAGCCAAATGTGCTGTAGTGGAAATAGCCTATAACATTCTAGCCAGCTAACTATTATAGAAATATATTGCTCATACGTCAGCGTGGCCCACGAACGTTTACCAAAATTACTCTACCGCAAGCTGCGGCCGTTTTGTGTACAGTGTGCACCATTCATTGTTGTTGCCGCTGTGTACATAGGCCAACCAACAACATTGCCACAAAATACGGACAAACGATTATGAATAACTGTTGGCAACTCGACTGCTTGGGTGTGGTGTGTGGATAACTGTGGTGTGTCTGTGCCGAAATATGGGAGATTGCTTGCGCATTTATGATTGCTTCAATGCATAAAGAGCCATTTTATTACCCTCAGCAATAACACAGTGCAACAAATTTAAGTAATGAATGGTCATAAATTTTTACTGAAAACTTACTTTAATTCGGAACACTGTATATTTTTGGTATCTTATTAGAAACGAATTTAATTCACTGAGATTTAAACTAGATATGTATCTATAGTACATGATTGATTAAAAATCGTATGTGAATTGCAGTTTAAGTATCATATCCATGTTCACTAGTGCAATACGATTAAATAGCCCAGTAAACTCCACGCAATTTTCAAACAGATATGTGTGTATCTCTATCTGTAGACTGCCGGTTAACCAGCAAACTGACAATCCGAAGCAATCCCCGCCGTTGCATTCGCACTTCATGAATAAAATATCAGCATTAAAATTTTTGCCATTCGCAGATTTATACGGCCAACAAACATTAATATAATAGTCGCATATACGAGAATATCAAGCGAATGTTTTCCTGCCCAACTCCAAATGGTGCTCCTTCAATTGCATGCAGTAGTCCTACAACAACAACAAAAGAATAAAAAGTTTACCATATGCATAACACAAGCAATTGAAAGGGGATGGCGATGGGGATGGGCAGCGCGACGGGGGAAGTGGATGTGGGGGAGGCGACCAGATTGAGTTGGAACGCGTACACACAAGAGGCGTGTGGCAAAAAGCACGCATGTAATTTATGATGTTTCAGCGAGCAAACAACACGTTCTGTTCCCCAGCAGCAAAGTGCTGCAACTGCAACAGCCGAAAAACTTTATGAACCACACAACTACGAGGCATCAGTTGAGGCAACGACACTTATGCACATGGGATCCCATGTAGTGCATGTATACTGTACTATTAACATTTATATGAGCCAGAAGTTACAAAAGTTTTCAGCACATAGGCTCAATACTTGCTATTAAAACCAAGGCTGCAAACCCAAAAAATATTGGTAAAGGTTCGGTTCGGTGATTCGAACCAAAGAGCAAGAGCTAGGTTCATTTCGCGAACCGGTTTATACACCACGTGAACAAAAGGCTTGGGTTCGAGCCTTGGATCAATTTATTACATCAAAATACTTCTGTTTTATTTTTTGTTTCTAATTTTGTAAAAGAACTAAATAGTTTTAAAAATTTAAATATGGCTTATTATTTTATGATATTTATTCAAAGTCTCACATAGTTATGCAATATTAGAAAAGCATAAAATTTATCTAATTTTAATTTTTTTTTTTTTCAACCGAACCTTTTATTTAAAAAAGTGCCATATGACTAGGATATAACCTATACGATGACCTATGACTTAAATATTTTTTTAAATATAAATACAAGCCCTCAAATGTAGAAATTACGCTACCCGTTACTTTGGTAACGTATAGACTCGATAAACTCTTTGTCAATGACGAAAGAAATTGGATTTCCTTCATATTTAATCAATTTATACAATTTGTATACAAATATATCGTTTTCTAAAGGACTCTATTTCAAACAACTTCTCGAAGTCTTTCTATGTTTTCTCATTGCCTTTTAACAATGGACTAAACACGCCTCGCCTGTGAAAGATGGCTACAAAAATAATAGATAGAAAGGGGTACAGATGGGGAGAGAGTTACTAAGAGCGTGGGCGTCAGTTGTTGGCAAACAATGTGCATATTTAGCCGACGCATTAAAGACGAAATATATATATGTATATATATATATATACAAGGCAACGCCAGACAGTGGCGTTTAAAAGTTTATGGCCTTTGTATTGGCCACCCTTTATCCGATATGCTGGGAGGACACATAATGTATGCAACTTCCGGTACCAGCCCGAGGACTATAAATTAAGCAGCATACTGAACCGTTGCCCCCGCTGTCGTCGGAGCCCCAAGGCCCGAGGTTCGAGCATCAAGAACCGTGGCGACACAGTCAAGCTGCCACAGCTGCCCCAACGATGCTCTGCATATTTATTGTTATTTTTTTTTAAATAATAATATTAAAATAAATAAGTTTATGCTATTAAGCGTCTGTTGGCCAAACGCCTGCAGCATTTGTCGCCGCCGACCCCAAAGACCCCAAGACCCTGGACGCAGGACGTCGACTCCCTGATGTGGGGATCCAACTCCAGCTGCTCTTATCTACGTGTCTGGCGGCTTGTTTTGGCAACGTTGTGGCTAGCAGTAATTAAAGAGCTCGACGTTGTCGTTGCGGTTTATAAATTGGTAAAATTAAAATGACAATAGAGCTGTCAGCGACACTTTGAGCTGGGTTTGTCTCCATAAGCTGCTGGCTATGGCCAAGGCTAAGATAAGCCGCGGATTTCATACCATGCAACAGTTTTACAAAACGTGCTGGACACTGATGAGCCATGTGATGGACATTGCGGCACTAAGTGTGTATAAATTTAAAACGCCCGAAGACAGGTCACATACTATAAAGTGCCATTTATTAAACCGTTTGCTTTCAGAATTTTGAATAAAATAGTTAATTTAAACTTTAAGTAATCACTTAGGTTCTTTTGCGTCCTTTTGGCTAAAGCGAATACCACAGATTTCCTCCTCACACACACACACACGCACACACTTAGCAGTTAGGCTTTCCACTCTGGCCTTAATTCATTGGCTGACCAAAAACACAGAAGATTCAGTTGCAGGATATGGGGCACTAAATAAATGCCTCTCAGCTATTGCCTCAGTTGGGTAGACAATTTCAATGGACCATTAATCTGAGTCGGCATTGCGAATGGGTGTCGGCTTCACGTTTCAAAGAAGACAAAATGCGATGTAATACCGAAATGGCCAATTTCATGGCTAGTGTAAATCAAACACGCCTGCAATTAGACGATGCTCGACTCGCTTTCGGCTCGGGTCACCTGCCAGAAATTGCTGCCAACGGACAGCACAGTTTAGGCTAATGTGTAATCCCCAACAATTTGAGGCAATTGGTTTGCTTTTGCAACTCATTAACATGCAGCATGGGGCATGGCAACAACGAGCCTGTTGTTGTTTTTGTTGCTCTCCTTGTTGTTGTTGCGTTCTGTGTTCTGTGCAAACAATTTTTGATGTTAGTCCAGCTAATATTGGTCACCTGCAACATCGAAATATCGTGCGACACTCATGTCACCATTCGGCCACGTACTGTGTCTGTAATGTACCTGGGCAGAAAAACATGTTCGGGCCGAGCGAAAAGGATGTACCCCCTCTCCCACACACCCCACAGCTAAACACCGAGGTCGTTGACTATTAAAAGAAAGAAAAAAAGAAAGGCCATAAAGCAAAGTGTTGAAAGTGGCACAGAGCCTAAAGTTAAAATGTTGGCCCCAAAAAAACTTGCGACAGCGCCACAGATAAAATTCCAACTTAAATGGCACAAAATGCTGTGAAGGATGCTCGAGTCAGTGCCTCTTAGAGCTAAGGATGCGCTGAAATGAAATAATACCGAGCCAAGGTGAAACAAAAGAACTGCAAGTGTGCCTTTAAAGTGGCGCCTCAAAATGAAATTATTAGAAATTATGCACAAAGTTGCAACAGACACAAAAGATGAAGTTCTTCTGCCTCTTGCTCCAGGAAGCAAAGCCTATTAAATATTCATAAAGAGTGCCAGGCAGAGGCTAAACAATTTCAATCTCAATTGTCTTTGACTCGAAAGATGTTTTTCAATTTATAATAAAAATCTACTTTTCATCAGGCGATGACTATTTTAAATTTTTATAGAGTATATTTGACTATAAAGTTCAAATATTTGTAGAATAATAAAACATTTCTTATATTTTCTCGAGCATTTAAAAATGTCTCTTTAAGTCAGGCCACATTCAACCTCTTATACCTTTTTTCTTTTTGTAACGAACATTAAGAGTTTCGTAGAATTATGCTTTGCAATAAAACATAAATTAGTTTGGCTTTCACATTACAAAAGCATGTGCCTCAAAACTTATACAACCTACCATTAATTTTTTAGTTAATTTACATTTAAATCTCAATTGACTGGCGGGCATCGAATCTAAAAATACATTTTTGTTAAGTCCTTTTTGGATAATGTTAAAAAATGATGAAAAGGATTCTGTACCATTTATTTGCTGGTGAATTATTCCGAGTATCATAATAAAAAATGTACTTTACGTATATGACTGTGAGCACTAAAGTATTGAAAATTGATCAATTTAATCGTGTTTTTTCAGTTTTACAATTTATTTTATCTCTTTGGTTTATTTTAAATGGAAAAAAAAGGTATTTTAACTCAGTTTAAATATGTATATGCAAAAGATAAACGGATGTTTTGCCGACCCTATAAAGTATATTTTAATATCTTGTATCAGTATCAACTGTTTTATTCTGGATATTATAAGCAACAAAATTGGTTAGTAAATTCTTGTGTACCCTACTTAGGTACTACGTACATTTATCTATCTGAAAAGCTCTTGGTGCTATGATAATAAACATAGACTGACGAACGTTTCTAATTCAGTATTTGAAGATGCGTATATTTTGTAGATTGGATTAATATTTACTAAAATAACTCGAGTTCCTTTTAATTTGAGTATAATCCTATTGTAAATTCTTTCTTGCACAAGTTGCAAAAAATCAATAAAAGCTACTTCAGAATATGTATCTATTTACACTCACTGCACATCTTATCCAGCTTTCGGCATTGGTTGTGGCTGCATTTACTCAGAGATGGAATCGACCGCAAACAATAACTCAATCGATGCATTGAATGGTCCTTTAAAGCATTTTTTTATCAGAGTACTCTGTGAGCCCGTGCACTTAGCTGAACCCCCACAGTGATGCATTTGAAACGTGTCGTGTTGAGCAGACAACAAGTGCAAGTTTTTAATGTTACGAGGGTCAGAATACTGTTAAAAATAGCCACAGCCCCCAGCCAGAGGATCAGGCAACTCGTTTGGATGGTTAGTTGATTTCGTTCGTCTGTCCGCCAGTCTGTCCTCCAGTCTGTCCAGCTGTCTGTCAGTCCGTCATTCAGAGAGTGTGTGCCGCATGTTGCACAACAAAACAAAAAGTGCCATCGCTCCGTTGCTGTTTGGACTATCATTTAATTCAATGACGGACAACAAAGCATTGCCACTGGGATGCACTGCAGCAGCTGTTCGGATAAAGTTCCTGGGAATGAGTCAGATACAAAAATGTGTGTGTGTGAGTGTGTGTATATATTTGTGTGTGTATGCGACAGCAGAAAGCCTGGCAAGCAGCGTCAGGCAATGGCATACAAAACAATTTCCCTGGAGAGTTTCCATGTTCAGTTCCTCGTATGTGAAAAAGCGCATCTGTTGTTGATTGTGTGAACTTCCTTTCAATCGTTTGTTTGTCGTTGTTTCTTATTGTTTGTTGTGACTCTTATATTTCTTTTTTTCGTTTTGCTTTTGTCGAGGGTGTTATTGCTGTTATCCGCCAGTGGTATCCGCTAGTCCGCAGCTTAGAGTATTTTGTATAAACTCGCTTTCAAGCCTTTGACAGAGTTTTGTAAACAGCATAGGACATGCGACATGCGACAAAAAAGATTGTTTTTCGATTCGATTCTTCTTTTACATAGGGAATCTATCTCAAAATGTGGATTTAGGGCATTTGTAATTCGACTTGCTCAAATTGTTTTGTTGCCGTCTCCAAGTTGTGTCGGGCGACCATTGGCATTCCATTTGCCAGTAGAGTCCTTGCCCTGCGTCTTTAGAAACAATTGCGCTCTTTTGTGCAAATAACTTTATAGTACATTCGCATGGTGTCGCTCTGACCAAGTCCAAAGTCTTCTTCATGGAATGCAATTCTTCCAAGTACACACATACACACGGATTTTTAGCTAAAAAAGCTTAAATGTTGACAGTGCGGAGCGTGAGAGGTTCACATTTTGTGCATTGTCCTATTTATTTATTGCAAGACAGGGCAAGAGAACAGACAGAGAATTGCCAGTCTCGTCCTCGTGCTGGAAATGAGATAGTCACTGCCATTGTTTTGTCCAAATGAAATGAACGGAATAATGAATGTGCCCACAGGAGACGAAAGGGATTTCCGAAGCTCTCCCGAGTCTTAGTAATAACTAGCTCTTGGCATAATTGTGTGGCCCTGTTCTCCTCATGTATTGTCCTTTTTCGTTTATTATTATTTATCTGAGATAAGATATATTTTGTATTTTCTTACTGAAAGGCTGCCACCTTATATCATTTTTGACACTAATTAGCTGCACTAAAGTTATAACGAAATGATGCAAAATCTTTGATTCATGAAAGTGTGGAAAAATACATGGCTTCGAAAAATTTCAGACAAACATGCATACTTTGTGGAATCAGTTTGAATAATAAGTTTAATTGAGGGACGTCTTTCATAAATATATATTATTCTCTGGCACCATACAATGTTTAAAGCTGGGATTAAAACCGAAACGAATATCGGTTTCAGTTACGGTTTCGGTTATGCTCGAATTAAGGTTTTCGGCTATCGGTTATGCAAAATCTTGGAGTATCGGTTTCGTAACGGTTAACGTTTTTTTGCAAGTTTCGGTTTAAAAATACCGGTATGGTTTCGGTTCACAAAAAAAAGAAATTAAGGTTTTCGGTTGACCAAAATAAGAAGCGTTATTCATTGCTTTACATGAAAAAAGACTTAATGCTCTAATTAGCCTGGAAAATAATGTTATCTGGTTACTGGAATGGTCCAGCGTATTGTCGATTTTATTGTAATTTGACCTTTGAAAATTTCGTTTATTTTACTGATTTTTAATAACTTCGAAATGCCATAACTTTGTCAAAACGCAATCAATACCCATGCGCAATGTAAATTTGAGCATGATTTTACCTCTCGTTCTGCATTTAAATTTTGTTCATTTTCAAAAATTCGAAAATTTCGAAATTTTTTGAAAATTTATTTACCTTATCATTTTTAGAAAAATTTCGAAATTTTCGAATTTTTAAAATGAAAAAAATTTTAATTCAGCACGAATTTAGAGGTAAAATCATGCTCAAATTTACATTGCGCATGGAAATTGATAAAATTTTGACAAAGTTATGGCTGTTCAAAATGATCAAAATACCTGCTACGGCCAGAACCGAAATTAATTCTTATAAATGAATCTGTTACTAAACGGTTATTTCGGTTTAAAGAGTTTCGGTTTGTGGGTGTCGGTACAGCGGAAAAATTTTTTTCGGTTACGGTTTCAGTTTCAGTTACGGTTACAAATTTCAATCGGTTTCCACCGGTTAAAGGTAACGGTTATGGTTAAGTTTTAATCCCTGGCTTAAATAATTATAATTGATTATTTTTTTACTTATTTATAGTTTTATTTAATTATTTATTTCACGTCAACTAAAATAAACATTATTTGCCGTGATTAATATAGGCAGGTAACATACATAGATAAACGATTATACAATTAAAAATTTAAATTTTTTTTTAAATTTCTTTTACTTAATAAGTTTAATTTTGAAATTCTTGTTACTTAATAAAACATCATTAGTTTTGATTATGTGATGAAAAAGGGTATCGATGTTTATTTATTTTAATATGTCAACCTCTTATCCGAGGATAAAATGATATTTGTCAGCAAATTGACTATATAAATAAATTTAAATTTAAAGCAAGAATAAAGTAAGCCAAATCGTTTACTAACGTCAATGCGGAGTCACCTCGTAGGCTCACTAATTCCAGGCACTTAGAGCAAACAAATTGCCACATAAACAATTCTAATTGAGATGAACGATACGGATTTGTGTGCATACATATACTGGTTTTAAATGCAACTAAGTTGTAATTTTACCCAACGCACTCTCTTTTTGGGGAGTCAGATTCAGGGGCACCTCCTTCTCACATCACTTTCTGTGCTATAAGTCGAGAATCATAAAATAGCGCATAAATTTCACTTACTTTTTTAGCGTGGCAGCCAATGCCAAATCGGGGCGAACATCAAAGCGAGTCTGCATATAGAACCGCAATAAATTATCGCGTTCATTTTCACGTAATCCTTCCTTGAGTGCTAATGCGGCCAATGTATGATAGGATTCTGACTCCGTGATGCCGAATAATAAATCATAACTGCAAGAGACAGCAAACAGGACTATTAGAGAAAAGACACAGAGAGAACGAGAGGGAGAGACTGGACTGGGCGAAGCCTATTGAGTTATGTTATATATCTATATGAGAAAAGTAATTTTCTACACTTCAAAAAATTATTTGGCAAATCAAATCTATTGCTAAAATTATTTCGGGATTAATCTCTATTCAAATGCGTTAAAGTGGTTAAATTTGGTTAAATAAATGGTATTTTATTTTTGTTTAAATATGTAAGAAAATATTCTATAATATTTCGCTCTGTGCATCATTCGCATACTGCAGGAAACTCTATAAAAGCATATAACCGGCGGCTGTTAAGAGCTCTCAAAATAAAGCGAGGTCCTGCAGCGTAACTTGTTACGCTGACCCCTGATGAATGAATGGAAGAGCACCGACTGCGTGCACTACAGTTATGAAACTCAAGCTGGCCAGTTGAATGGTAATTCCCCTCCATTGAGATAGTGAAGAAAGCACTCGAACTATTTGGTGTCCTGTTGCGCGTCTGATATGGCGCTCGAACAATGCGCATCCAGAGTTATTAGTGTCTGGGTAAGTTTTGCGTACTGTCGATAAAAGTAAATGCGAAACTTGTCTAATGTAGAGATAGAGAAAGAGACAGAGAAAAACTTTTAAGCGTGCAATTCGACCGATAATTGCTGTCCTTCATTAACGCCTTATTTATTGACCAACTGCTGAGAGGGCTTTGATCTATGGCCATTTGATTAAAGTGCTTAAAAGTGAAATTCGAAACCCTAACTACAATCGCACAATTCAACTCAACTCTGTCTCTATCTCAACGTGAAACGTGCTTCCATTTAGTTTGTGCCGAGTTTACCTTGGCGGCAGTTGTGGGGTCCATTTCCGTTTTCCTTTTCTTTCGTGCCGTAATTAATGGCACTTCCTGTCAGCTATTATTCTATCTTTGCGTCGACGGCTAAAACACGTTCGACTTGCAAAAGGATAACAATTAAAATCCAATTAATCACGCATTTTATTAGATTATGCGGAGCTATGTTTACGGAATGGCAATGGCCAATGGACACGTGCCAATGTATATTGCGCACATTGCGCCCATCTCAAGAAGACAAAGAATGATAAGAAGAGAGAGAGAGAGAGAGAAAATAACAAAATAAAGAAAACGAGAAGAAAATGGTAAAGCGACTCCTTTTGTTAGGGCCTGAGTTATTACTTGTTGCCTGATTGATTGATGTGTATGCATTACAAGCACAGCTCGATATTATCGCAAATCCTTCATCAGCTCGAGGATATTATAGAGCCACATATTCTCTCGAATCTTAAATCAATAAAGGCGCTCAACCGAATTTTGGGCAAATCTGCTGAAAGAAGACAAGCTTAAATTTAAAGCCATCAACAATTCTAAATAGCTTTCCCTTTCTGTTAGTGGTAGCATTATGACCTGGGAGTTGAAAGAAAAATTAAATTAAATCATTGAAAATGCAAATAATACGCTAGAAATAATTTTTCAAATTGTTTACTTGGGATTATTTACTGGGCACTACAATTAACCAATATTGGGTTTCAATTGATCAGCGAATCTGCAATTTGTCTGTCAATATATTTTTCTAGAACCTTGGTAGCCTTTTGTGTGACCTTCAATTGGTGAAATAGCCTAAGGAGTGGTATTAAAACATCCCATTAAGTGGAGTGTTATGTTGCCGTTGGGTTCAACAAGTGGCATTTCAAGTGCCACTCACCTCATGTTGGCCAAGTCGATGCTCACGGCCATTAGGTGTTCAATCCGCAAAATGCATACTACGATTTCACGAGCGATTTGATTTTACCTGAGGGCACATGCCAAATGTCAAATGCCAAACATCTAATCAAGTAACACACAATAAATAAATAGTCCTAGGGATATGTATGTGTATTTGGCAGGTTACCCCAAAAAGCAAGGTCTACAGCAAATATCAAAAGCTGCACAAAGCGGGCGGGGGAGAGACTGTGACAGCAATTGCTTAACAAACCGGCTGAAATACTCCGTATTATGCGCCATGACCTTGTACGGTTGATTTGGTATTACGTGTCCATCGACAATTGGACCCAATGATGTTGAAAATTGTTGAAACGATGTTGGTATGTGCAAGATATCCTGGTAGCTGCAAAGAGTAATAAAAAGTATGGCATCAGAAAATGGCGTAAAAAGGTCATATAACTGGATGAATGACTGACCGGTCACGCGGTGAGTGTGTGTGGATTAGTGTGTGAGTGTGTGAGTAAGTGTCTGACAGAGGCTACTTTTCACTTTGATTTGAAATTTCTAATAAATTTTATGTGTGATTTGTTGCTGGACACGCACAGGACCCCAAGAGCTACAGTCATTTCTGAGCGTAGCTCACACGTGCTCCACATAAAGATAAAAACAACCTGATACACATATGGTCTCTGAGAAGTTTTGTTGAAAATATGCCAAAGGCTCAAAGCAGATGCTGCTTAAAGGTTTTCAAAAATTAATAACAATGAAATAACTAACTATGTGAAATATTTCAACCAAAACTAGTTTTAAACCTCCTTAAAACTAGAAACAAGCTTCATCTTCAATTACAATCATTTGTCTTATATGCTTCATACCTTTTCAAAGCTTAGTCTGAACTGAAGGACAAGTCTTGCCTAGAACCTAAATAATAAATATACTCTGTGTGTTCATATGAAATACAGTTAGTAAAAAAAATAAAATCTCCGAAGTGAATTTGAATTTTCTTCTTACTTCATTTGTATTGCAGTTGCATCTTTGTCGGCAATTCCTGCCTCAGTTGAATACACGTTGAGCTTATATCGCATTTGGTTGGGCAAATGTTACAGCAGGGTACAATTTTTGCTATAGTTTGCATACAAATTCACATATCAGAGACCTGAGCTGGCTGAAGTGGCAACTACAACTACACATACTGATATAGGGTACAATTGGTACAAATTAGAAGAAAAAATAAATCGATAGATTTGCATATTTGCAAAATTGTATCTCAAAAATGCAGGCAGAATAAAAAAATTGAATAGATGCTACCCTAGCTGAAGTCGAATGTAAGTTAACCAGATGCATTTTAATGTTCACATTATAAATATATTTATTTGTTCTTTATTTTTCAAATCAAATATTTCTAAAATGAATTAGTTTTCATTTTACCATTTAGAAATGGCTAAGTATATTTTCGAATTCCATCGGTTAAATGCTAACTAAATGGAAGTATGTATTACTGCATGAGATTGTGGTTTTATGTTTCCATCTGTTTTAGTGTTGACTAACGACGATAAAAGTAAGGACTACAACAATTTCTCTATTTTCTGCAGTCGAGAATGTCTTATTTTGTCTGAAAAAAATGCATTCGACTGCACAACTGGGTTATACCCGATTGCCCACTTCAATCACATTGCAATTTTGACTCTACGAGATGGAGAGTAAAATTTCGACTAAAACTTTTGCATATCAAATTTTTAAAATAACAGAAAATTTTGTAGTCAAATGTGGCTTTGATGGAAATGATGTAGATGTATTGGGCATATGTATATAATTCATATCAAATAACCTGTATATTTATAGCGTGAGAAAATATCCTGTAAAGAACAAATGTTGAAATGAATGCTGTCGAAAAGTGAGCTTTTATTGGGATATTTCTGTCCACAGAAGCTCACTTAAAGCTGGGTTAAGGCAGTAATAAATGCAGTCAATAGCCTTAAATCTACTCAATGACATTATCGTAAACCATTTAATCTTCACTGAAAGTGCAAGCGGCATTAGCCAACCATCTACCATCTGGGAAACCGCAAGCACTTTAAGACCCCGTCAACCGCAGGAAGACTATGCAGTATGCTTTTGGGTAGTTGTCAATTTCAGGACACCGGTTGCTGTGGTCAACGCCGATTGCCGGGTGTAGCAATCGACACATGAGCAAGTTTATCGCCTTGGCTTCTCTGCTGTTGTTTTTTCCATCGACACTTTGTGGCAGCCCTAAAACAACCGTGCAATGACTCCAGCAAAACTCCGCCATGTTCTCGTACAGAATTTCAGCTGCAGAGTGTAAAGTTGTGGAGTATCATATTGTGTGTGATTTATGATTTTCATATAGAAGACTTTTCTGTCTCCGTTCGTTACTGGGCTGCGTCTTATTAGCTTCTCTAAAGCAAAACTGTCACAACTTGAGCTAAAACTACGATTAACTCGTTAGATATACTTCGCTTACTAAGAGATTTCTTCATGCGAGGCTTTACACTGCTATTCAATTGAATAGAATCAAGAAATTTTTGCGTCATTTATCAAAAAGTTCAATAGAATCATGAACTCTGCTTAAATACAACTTTTGCAATTTGAAAAGCACAATTATTCAAGTATCAATTATTCATTAAATAGATATTTTAATTAGCTTTGCGAGAAGGACACTGTGCAATAAATTTAGATGCTGGCGAATCAGATATATTGGGGTCATTATCATGTTGATGAAAATGCAATTGTTGACAAATGTTGTTTCTATTTAAGTGCCTGGATGTTTATGTTAGGGTTTTACGCTATATTCTGTGACAGTTTTGTTCAGACAACTCGCACACAATGCACAAATTTGTCTGGCTAACTTCGAGAGGAGTATGTGTGTGTTGTTGTGTGGCATCTACGAAGATTGATGATTGTGCTTGTTTGTTGCATGCAGTTATTTATACTTGAACTAAACTCGATGTTGTGCACACAGAAAGATGCCTAATATATACTATGTATTTAGCCTGAATCTGACCTTGTTTTTGTTTCTAGCATCTTTGTTGTAGTTCAAGCTTTCTATTTAATGAATTTTTAATATGCTTTTCTTTTTATTTTGTCAATTAAGAGCGCTCAGCTTGTACAATGCAAACAATTGTGCGCGCTGGATTATTTGTGGGTCTGCCGGGCGTATACTTTATATGTATATACATACATTTTTCTTTATTTTTTTTTGCATAGCAGTTACTCGAATTTTCTATCTCTCTTTTGGTCTCTTTCTGTTTCGTTTGCATTGTAACCATTTTAAGACGATTAAATGCGCACTAAATTTAATTCGTTTGTTCGGTATTCAACGGAAGTGAGCACATAAATACTTAATAACAAAAGGGAGAGAAAATAAAATAAACACCCCACTGAAGTCTCTCTAGTGTTTTGTAAAATATCAAATTTAATACAAACTTATTAGATTTCTTTAAAAATGAATCCATTTGAAATGAATAATTTATTGATTTAAAAATGAATGATTTTTAGGCCCGTTTGCATAGTTTGTCGTAATACAATTTGCATAAATTATTCAAGCATTTTGAACAGCAATCAAGTAAACGAAATATTAGCACACTGTAAGCGTAAATAAATAATTAAAGTGCAAATGAAAATTAAATGCAAAATGCTCACTTCAAGTCGCAAACGTAAATGAAATAGTTCATCAATAGTCAATAATTAAATCAAATATTTGTCAATCGGAAAACTATGTAAATAAGGATCAGAACTTGTGTTTGTAGGGCAAATACATTATACATTGCAAATGAGCAAATGATTTGAATAACTACAACAAAACGCAAAACATTTCATTCTCTGTCTGTAATTAAATATTTAAAATGGGTTTGTCCCAAAGACAAAGGCAATTCACACACAATAACTTATACAAGTACTGAGTGTGATGTGTGTGCTGTGTATATGTATGTATGTATGTATGTGACTGTGGCCAAAATGTTTGCACAAGTAGTTGTTACCTGTACTTCAGAGTGTGTGTGACTGTGCAATGGCATTCACATTTCCACAGTAATTCATACATAATTCATTGCATTCATTTAACACTCGCACCAAGTTACTCACACATTCACTCCTTTAGCACTTTACTTGTACGAATATGAACTCGCACACTCAGTCGACGTATCCCCAGGCATATCTCATTCATTAACACATTTCTGCAGCTTTTTGGTCTGAAGTATATTATTAGCTTAACGTATTGTTTGCAGCATACATACGCAAATTTTTATCGAGAATTTCTTTATAACAAAGCAATTTAATAAATGCTTTATATTCTTATCATATTTTTAATACATATTATTAACAAAATAAAAAAATAAATTTGGTTTCACATATTAAATCGAATTTATGAGGATCGTTGGTTAAATTAACTACACTTAAATCTGAAATAAATGTTTATAAGTAACCGTATTTCAGTTATTCATATACTACATATAAATCAATTAAGTCCTTAATCCAATTTCATATCCTTTTTAATTTAAACATAAAGTAGTCTGAGTTCAAATCGAAATGCGATTGAACTGAAATTCTTATTGGATGTGAAATACACTTTAGGGTTTCTAAGTTGATCAATGAGTCAATGGGAACTTTTAATATTCTTACTTAACAAATTACGTATCTCTCTCCTTTATTTATAATTATAATAATTTAATTATTTAGAATAAATCTACATACATAGTTAAAATGAATACTCCCTCCTTTCTTATTAACTGAGATAGAGTATCTAAGCTTTGTATTCAAATTTCGAAATTCCCTTATTACTTCTTTCTCATTGGGTAGGAAGTTGAGATGGTTTGAGTTTTGGTGTAAATAAAACACCCCAACAGTTTTCCAACTTGCTCGCACTGTGTTAATTTGCACAAGACTAAAGAAAGTAAGTGGGAAGCACATACTCACATCTCCCAACACTCACACCCAAAACACAGACAGCAACATATACACACACACACACACGTGTATAGAGTAGTGACAGTTGCATCGGGATGTCGGGATGACAACGTGCGGAGTGTGAGCAGTGTGTGAGTGGTTGTGAGTGTGTGCATGTACTTGACATAATTAACATAATTACTATTATTGTTCCGTTGTTGATTTGGTTTTACATATATTATGTGTACGTATTTTCCTTCATGTGTCTTTATTCATTTTGTATGCAAATTGTATTTAGTTTGGCGCCTTTAACGTTGTTTTCAAACTTGTAAAAAATTCTCCTACTTGTTTTTAAGCCCGACTAATTTGAAGTTTTATAGCATGGGTAATTATTTAGTCTTGTTTAGAGCGAATAAACGTGAAATTATTCAAACAAATGTGTCAATAAATCAGCACTTATTTGTTTAGTTAGATTTAATTTTTTTTAACTCATAATTTCACCCTTCATTTAAAATCTCATTAGTTATGCATTTATTAATTTAAAAACCAAACGTGTTGACTATTTAAAATGTCACTAATTAAACAAATATTTGTTTGAAATATACATACAATACATACACTAACATGTTATAGTCTTATTACTTTGGGCAAGTTCTGAACATAAAATATCCTAATGAACGCTATAAATACATTAGAAAACTTTAAAACCTATATGATATGTTTGAAAAAAAAATTGTTCTTAAGCTGTCATTATTGTGATTATAATTTCAAAATTCCATTTTAGACTAATGCATTGAAGTAAAATATATAAAAAATTTATAAAAAATCCCTAATATCGTTTAAGTGCTTCTCGTGAATTAAGATAGGAAAGACAATAGACATGAGCAAAGTTATGTAAATAAAGCGTATAATTTATTGAGCCTGTCACCTAATGGGCTGTTAAGTAGATGACCCCAACCTCGTAAAGTCTGCAAAAGAAGTGATCCAAGAGCGTGATTAATTGAAAAGCAATTAACTGCGACCGACCCTGCCCCGCCAAATTGTTGAGGCAGTTGGGCTTATTATATGCGTGTTTTGAGAGCCGCTGGGGAAAATGGACACAAGGGATAACAGCTAATCCAGAAGCAAGCATGAAACAAACAGGCCTTTGGCCAAAATTCGTAGAAGCAAGGAAAGACCCATGCATGATTAGTTATGGTCAGGTTAAGTAGAGGGTTGCTCTACGCCTCATTGAGAACGCTGCGCGACAAACTTGTAAATTTATCGAATCATTAAGCAGCACGTTAAGGCGGAGAACGAGAAAGGGAAGGAGGGAAGAGAGGGACGATTCGGTAAATGAATCAAAGCACAGGATGTTGATATCGTAACCGTTGAGAAGATGCCAACGTAAATTAAATTGGCGCATTCACGGTCCTCACAGGCCAAGACAAATGCATGATAATGGACATGAGTGCTCAAAGGCATTAGCACGCATTGTGGTGTGATTATAATGACCACAAGTGACCGAGGCTGCAGATAGACAGAGGGAGGAGTTACCACAAGTTCCACTCGTGCCACGACTAAATAATGCAATAGTTAGGTTGACTGACTCACCGACGCTGACGTAAGCAATTCAAGAAAGCATCATCCTCTTCATGGTGGCTCAATGGGCAATTGAGGGCCTGGGCGATTTGTGTGGTCAATTGCAGTGACTGATTGCTGGAGGCCCAGTCTGACATTGCAGAGCCGGACATCAGAATGGCACGATGAAATAAACCTGTATTGAAATTGTTGCCACAATTAATCACAATTATAATCGTAGAGGCCAGAGGGTTGTGGGTTGAGGGTTGCATGAACCTACCTGATGACACCGGCGATACCATTAGATAATTGACACAAGCAGCTCCCGTGCTGTGACCCATCAATGTGACACGCGTATTGTCGCCCCCAAAGGAGCCAATGTTCTCCTTGATCCACTGCAAAGCAGCTATCTGATCCAGTAGTGCATAGTTCGCAATATTGTGAGCATCGATGGGACGCATGAATCCTACATACGGAATGATAAGTAATTAGAGACGATCCATTAGCTGACCCAGTTCAACACTTACCCAGCACTCCCAGTCTGTAGTTGACGGTGACCACAATGACCTCACCATAGCTCGCCAGCACTGAGCCATCGTAGGCATTGCCGCTATTCCATTCAAAGGATTCTCCATGTAGATACACCAGCACCGCATACTGCTTTGACGTAGTTTCCAGCGACATTGAATCTATCCGATATTCCACATGACATTTGGATTTGAAGCTGGCTTAGCACATCATTAACTCACCATCGTGCGGCACATACAGATTTAGATATAAGCAATCCTCACTCTCGGCCTTCAGGTACTGCATCAGTCGCTCCAAATAGTTATGACGACTGCTCTGGGGCGACATATCCGGCAGTTTTTGTGGGCAAACCGGCGGAAAATGACGTGCAATCTTCAGTCCCTGCCAGGGTAACGCCGCTCCTGATAGTTTTAGCAGCAAAAGTAGACAGGGGGAGAGGGAAAATAGTAACACCATTAGATAAGCAAACACAAACTTTCATAAAGTACTTTTTGACTGCTACTTCCCACTCGAGACTGGGAAAGTCAACCATTGCGAGCAAAATCAAGTACAGTGGGACAAGGTGAAAGTAATGCCTTATTATTTTATGACTTTTTTAATGCGGACTTATTAGCTTTGATCCACATAAAAATATTAATAATAATTTTTGCTAAAATCATTAATTTTAAACTTAAATTTTAGAAATATTCTTTTTTATTTGTAAGACATTAGATACCTTAGCATTCATTAAAAGAAATGTTTCAATTTTGAAGAATCTGAAATGTTCTGAAAAGATTCCAAGAACGTAAATTTTGTGTCCCGATTATTCTTTAAGCTATGAAAATAGTAGGATTTTTTGAAAAGTCAATGTCATCATCATCAGCTAAATGGCATAAAGATATGCAGGAGTATAAAGGATAAATATATAAGAAAGGTATTTATATCTTATATGTGGGAACAGACAGATAACGAACTAGACTTAACTAAACAAATGTTTAAGCAGAATGATTTCATTAAATTTTATAGCTCGTAAGCAAGAAACTTGATATATTTAAATTAAAAGATAGATCACTGCGGACGGCAGTCCGCGCTAGTGACGAAAGCAGCACGAAGTGTGCAAAAGGCGACTAGCAATATATACACGAAGAATGGAAAATTTGCTATGACTGTCCGATCGGATTGAGTTATATACCGATCGAAAGGTATGACTTTTACTAACAAAAGTGCATACTAACCTTTTGGTAACTCCCCTGCTTCTTGAGATAAGTGGGTGTAAGTGGCAGGGGCAAAATTTTAGTGATTGCAGCTAGTGGGGCCGTTGGAGCCTTTTGGCCTGCGCATTAAAATTATTTTTAGGTATACAGAATCGAGATCCCTTTGCGCAAGGTGCCGAATGCCAAACTTTTTTTTTTTAATAATTTTTATACTAAATTTAATATCGCTCGTCACAAAGTGGAATATCAGAAATTTTGGGGTAGGAAAACCCTTTCATCAATAGAATTTTACTTTGTAAAGAAGTTTTTTTTGAAGATTTGTCTTTGACTGGAGAGTCAAGTTAAAGATTAGCTTGAATTCAGCTCAAAATATAAACTATATTCCACTGTAACAGTTATAAGCGATTCCATGCTTGGTTATTTTTTTTTCCTGTCTCTATCACTATTTCACTTTCTCTTCCTCTGCCCCCGATGTTTGGGATGCCGCGGAAAAACACGATTCGATTGGTTTGCGTGGCATTTTGGGAGCACAAAGTCAATTTCGTATTTATGTAACACGGTCAACGGGCACTTGGAAGTCCCGTAAACAAGTAGACAGCCACATTCAGTGCTACATTGGCACTTCCTGCACATGAGTGTAACAGCAATAGAAGCAGAAGGAACAGGAGGAATAGACGTAGCATTCAAAGGACACTCGGGATTGCAACCAAGTTGACTGCGGTTTGGTTGGGTTTGGTTGGGTTTGGTGTTTCAGTTAACGTCGAATCGTCGTAAGCGAAAGGGAGTTTGATGGGGAAACCGCAACCACGATTTGGTCAACTTAGTTTGGAATTCGTTGCAAATGCATTGCATTGTTGCAACATCAAAACGTTGTGGGTATAGGGCAGATGTGAAGCAGTTGCCATGACACACTTTATGGAAGTCACACCCTGGTTGATTGACACTCCAAATTGCTTACATATTTTGGCCAACAAGTTGTTTCAGTTGTCTAGCATTCCGTTAGTGTTTTTAGTGCAACTGAAATGCATTAATTAACATTGAACAAGTTGTTAAGGTAAAAATGTGTAGTTTGACTAGGATTTTAATAAAGAAATTAGTTGATTAACAATTGGTGTCAACTTTGGGAATATCTCATGGAATAAACCGCACTTAAAGTTGTTCTCAACTTGCTTTAGGCAATCAAAAAATTTCACTAAAAACTATGTTATGAAATTGCCACACACATTTTGCTTATTATACCTAGACAAAGTCAACATAGACTATCAGTGAAAAACATTTTCAGAGTTTGTGGCCCCAAAAATATGCAACATTTACACTTTGACATATTCGACGCACACAAATTTCATTTTGCTGTCAAATGTTTCACGTTATTGTGCTCATAAAAAGAAGTCAAATCTCCACACACATGGCCACATCCTTGAATGTGCCACGGAACAGATCCTGCACAATAAACGGGATGAATATTAGAATGGGAGTGTGGACTATGCCAATGTTAAGGATGAGGATGACAAACAAGCAAATACGCGAATTTCGGCATACAAAGAGCGTCAGTCGGTGGCGTTATTTGCATTTTGTTATTAATAAATTCGGCAACAGGCAAAAGGACGCGCTCCTAGTCCATAAATAAAAGCGTACATGACCACGCCCCGCTTACCCCGGCTAGAAAGAGAAATAAGACAAATCTACGTACAAAAAGCAAAACAATTTTCCGACGTGTTGTCGAAAACTTTTCCATTTGTTTGGCTGCCTCGCACAAACAGCCAACAGTCTATCTCATCTCACTCTGTTTTGTGGATGTGAGAGTGTGTCTGTGTGTGTGTGTTTGTGTGTGTGTGTGTGTGTTTGTGTGTGTGTGTTTGTGTGTGAGTGCGTGGACCTGCTCTACACACATTACGTATACGCAAACGAATCTTGTATTTTCATTGGCTTATATTTGCTAGACAAAACTCAACGCGGATTGTTGCAACAATGTCGACGGCTGCTGCCACTGCCACTGCAACTGCAACTGCAACATCGACTGAGACTATGTCGTCATGTTTGCAATGGCAAACAACTTCCGCTGACAAATATGGCGTCACGTAGTCCGCAGTCTTCGTTATTGTTCCAGCTTGCCGCATGGATTGAGTGTGCGGCACTCAAGTGCTCAATAAACGCAACGCAGTTGCAAACTCTCGCCCACAGACAGACGCATATAACACACACATAAACACAGAAACCACACTCAGACACACAAAAACAAATCGTGCCAAGCACTTTTGTCACGGCCTGTGGAATTGGTTGTCGGCTGTCGACTGTCGGCTGTCGGACTAAGCAAACTGCAAAATGCGCCAGATAATTTATTGTCCTTACAATGTAGGGTCCTGCCGCTACATTGCGCATACAGAAAGTGTGAAATTGAAGGCTCTTAACAAAGCAGCAAGTTGCATTTTCCATTGCGGCTTTGCATTTATGTCCTCTGCTCCTATCGATGCGGTTGCCGGCTTGGCCGAGCATTCAATGACCGGAAATACCATAAGTTCTTCTCAATTGAAGTACCAACTTGTTTAATCACAATTGACAAATATTTGCAAATTGTGAGCTGATAATTAGTATTAGTTACACTCTTCAACATGACTCTAACACAACAGGCAAACTCAATTATAACAAACAAAAACAAAATATTTTACAGCTTGTTTCCAGATAAATTCACAAAATTCCAAACTTAATCTTACATACTATTGTATGTCATGTAGGCAACTCTGAAGAGCTGCAATTTGCATTGAATTTTCAGAAATATGCACAGATAATAACAAACATATGGAACATGAGAAACAAATCCATACACAGAAGTACACGGACCCACAACAAGAATGCCAAAATGTGTGGCATACTTTTGGGCGTTCGGTGTACGTGTCAAGTTTTAAAAGCCTAATGCCAGGTGCAGCTCAAAGATAATTGCTTAAAATTGCAGGCTAAATTTAGAATTGCCCTAGAGCCAGCTCGGACATGACCAGATTGTTGCCTGCATATGCTGTGTAATTTAGGTTTTGATTTTGTTTTTGCTGCTAGAGCTGCAAAGTGGCAAATTGCCATCATATTTGTTGTACTCAGTGTTGGCAGTTTCACTTGCTAAATTTCGGAAGGAAACTAGAGAAAATATGAAAATTTATTCAATAATTACTAAGCTAACTTTATTCCATTTTTATTTAACAGGAAATTTAAGATAGAGAACTTCTAGAAAATTTAATTGCAAAACCTGCAAAAATACTATTTTTCGAAAACTATTATTGATTTATCAGTTGGAAGTGAATTTCTTAAGTTTGTAAGATTTTAATAAAAGTTGCATCAAAAATGGCATCTATATCTTGATTCTAGATCCATCAAAATAGCCATCACACTTTCAAAATCAAAATAAAATACATTAAACAAATGTATTTTCTAACATAATTTTATATATTTATTTTTCAGCTAGATAATTTAAACTAAAGGAAAACCGGCTAAAATTGCAGCATCGCTTTTATAAATTTGTACTTACCAGGCGCCATGAAGCGTCGACTGCCAGTGGGAGCCTCCGCATAGGGCAGACCCAGGTACTGATCCACGTCGCGTAGCCCACTGGTCACCTGGAATCGACGTGTTATGCCCATCAGACGTCCCTGTTTGATTTGCATTTCCTTGGTATAAAGCAGTTTTTCACGCAATACATGACGACGCTCCGGATGATGAGTGCTTGTTCCATCACTTGAACTGGAATCGTTATCCGACATTGTCGATGTTGTTGTTATTGGAATGGAGTCGTTCTCTTCACTGGCCAACAAGCCGGCCAATCGATCTTTAATATTTTGCTGTAAATTGTTTGTGGAAGTTTTAGCCTGCCTCAATGTTAGATGGGCGAATGACTTGTGGTTTGCCTTCAGAGTGGTGATATCCGGCTGAGTTTGTGTTCGGATTGTTGTAGTTATATCCCCAATAACCGACAGCGTTTCAGCCATCGTTTGACCTGCGGTCTCACGAAATATCATTGCATTTTCCAGCTCATTTCCGTTGTGAATCTGCTCGATGCTGTCCGCCAATGCTGGCTCGATTGATTTTTGCTTTTCTGGTACAGTCGCAGTCGCAATCGCAATGGCAGCTGCAACTGGCATACCCCAAGTGGCCAGCCCGTGGCAACAATCAGCGCTTAATTGCTTCTGATTGCCGCCAACTGTCAACAGAAATAACCAAAATGTTTCCAACCGAAACTTCATGGCGCCTGCTTACGTTGATGTTTCCTTACTTTTCTCTCTTTCTTTGTCTCTCACTCACTTTTATGTATTTCCTTTTTCTTTTCAATTTCAATTTCAATTTCAGTTTCAGTTTTAATTTTAGTTTTAGGCAAGCTCCTCACTCTGCAGATTTTCACATTACGTTTGCCTTTGTATTTGTCTTTTGTCGGGATTTTTCTTTGCTGTTAATTGCGTTCCATGCTCTGCCCAGATCGCCACATTCTCCTGTACTTCATTTACATGGATTTTCCAGCTGTCCCGAAAAGTTTTTCTTTTACTTTATTTACTTGCACATTTTTCGCATGTTCCCGGCCCAGCTCAAGTTGTACAAGCACTCTTGCTGTTGCATTCCGACTGCAGGAAAACTTTCAATCGGTTTTCTCTAAGGAAAGTGCGAAAAAATAAAAAAAATAAAAACTCAATCAAAAAATGAGTAAACTCAAAGAAGTAAACAATTCATTGTTGATTTTATTTTTTTTATTTTGTATTATTCTGTGTTGTTTTTCATTGCAAATATTTACGTTTATTCGCTTTTGCCTGCTGAAAATTGTGTTTGTCAAAGGAATACACGATTTTCAAGGGACACTCTGGGAATTCCATTTAAAAATTTATAACCATGTTGGTGTTTATGGGACACTGGTCCAAGCCGATTTATTATTTTCAATTTGAATTATTTAAAATGAAATGTCTTTCATAATGTCATCAGTTTCTTTAGCTTATTTATTTATTTATCTTTTCTCTTGTTAAACTATTTCATCTATCTCAATTAAAGGCATTTGATTGACCCCCACTTCGAATTTCATACACTTTCCCACAGCACATTGCCTTTTCATGTGAGTATGTTTGTGTATATGCGTACTTGTAAACAATCAAAAAGCTGTCCATTTTTCCAATTTGAAATTTTTTGTTTTTACTGTCAATTATGTTGCAAGACACTTGCCATTTGTGGCAGCTCTCTCACAGTCAATTACTTATGAGCTTAGACTTTGGACATTGTCAAATTCAGTTTAAAGATTTCTTTCAAGTGAGAAGAGTTCGAGTACATTATAAAAAGATGCCATTAAATAGACTTTGTATACAAAAACACGACAAACAAACGCCCGTCATTCAAGCTCCGACACATGCCAAATGAAACTTGAATGCTATTTTAAAATTTTAGTGTCAGATTCACATTTTCTGTAGAATAAACAAACACCAAAAATAGAAAATATCCCATGACGATTAATCATAAAAATACCAATAAAAATTCAATTAGGTTCTTATGTTCCCATGGCAAGTACAACCCCCAACCCACTGGATGTGCTATGCGTGTATTGACGGCGATCTGGGCTAATATATATATAAAAGCCAAGCCAATGCAAATATCTTAGAACGGAAAAACGGAGAGCAAAAATCCATTTAAATGGTTTTCTTTTTACGACCAAATCAACACAGAGGACCATGCGAGTAACAAGTGGGCCAAGTGTGTGTGTGTGTGTTTTACTATATATCAAAATAAACACACCGGCGAGGCCCTCTAAAAGCATTTTTCACAAAAACAAACTTAATAAAACAAGTAAATTTGAAGAAAATAGAGCGAAAAAACATTGAATAAAGACACACAAAAAAAGTGAGCAGATAAAGAGATATGTAGGTGTCGACTAGGGGATACCCTGCAGCCAATTAGGAAAACTTTTGACAAACATTAACATATTGTATTTAAATATATTTGACAGAAAAGAACTGAATCTGCAGAATTTGTATCTATAAATAATAATAAGATTATCTGTATCATTGATTGAAAATACGAAAATATAAAGCTTGATCCATATATTCAAATCAATAAAGTCGTCTACCTCTAATAAATATTTACACATCATTCCCATACTCGTTACATTCTGATCCAGGACAACTGAACTAAAGAAGGTTAATAAGTAAAAGTAATATATATACATATATTACAATAAATGGAAAAAGGTATTGCATTAGTTCACTCAGTTAAGCTAAAGTTTAAGTTTAAGTAAAAATAAAGAAATAAATTATTTCCATCGTCATATCCGGCTATTTTTTATATTTTATGTTTTCTTAGTCACCGTTTAATAATAGCAAATGTGTGCCAAACAGAATAAAGGAAATACAAAATTCTCCTGTTTTCTTTTTATTTATTACATATTTTAACAAATGTCAAGGTACATACACTTGTTGAAAACATTGAGCTCATCTTTTTTTCAATCGTATTAAAAGGTTTTCCAGCACTTATGAAGCCGTGAAAATAGAGTCGTTGGAAAAATCTCATAAATTTTCACTTTACGTAGGGACTAATTGAGTCAGCATTGGCTGATGTTTACTTTAGCTTTTACTTAATGTATGTGTCGTCTGTATGTATTGGATGTTGGGTATTTATAGCACATTTTTCGAAATGAAATGGGAAATCATCGCTATTTCTGTTGCTCAACTACAAATTGATATCAGCTGCTTAATGTGCTCACAAAGTGGGCAAAGATTTGGTGACTTAATTCACTTTCACTTAGTGAGAATACAAATGAAGCAACTTTATTGTAATGCATCTCGTTAAAAATAACGCAAATAAATAATAAATAGACGACGCCGAGTGCAACCTCTACGCAAACTGAAATAAATGCAAAGCATTAAAAATAAACAGCGAATGCATAAAAATAAAAGAGAGAAAAATTCACGGAATTTCGTTTGCCTTTTTACTCTCCAATTGAAAATAAAATATAACTAGATAGAATTGCTAACATGCCGAAGTCTTAATACACTTTCCGTTAAAATATTTGTATTCCTCTATATTTGCGTTACTCATTTCATTATCGATACCTCGACAAATTTTACCACAAATGCAACTTGGGACCGCTTTATCACAGTTTCATTTTAACTAAGGGATATGGCATCATATTCTATGCATTTTCCGGAAAAATACTGATTTCAGTATCTGAGAACTTAATTGGACATTGAAAATAAAGTGGTCCTTAGAGTATCACCAAAACGACAAAAAAAAAAAAACATTGTGCAATCACGAGTTAAACTGGCAGAAACTGTTAGAGACTGGCAGCTGGTAAAAGGCCAAGACAAAAAGCTCTTCTTCTATTTGCAATTGAAATTTAAGTTGAGAAAATTGATTTGATTTGGCGGGAAATGCTTTGTTCTTTTCGAATGTTTTCAGAAGAGTCCCATTACACATTTGGCTATATTAATATTTTTAATTTCAAGTTCAATTATGGATATATTTCTGTTAGTTAAAAAAAAATTTGTAAAACCGCTGTTCAAAAAGTGTTTGCTTTTTGATAAATAAAGCTGATGAGAGCGTGTACACTGGAAAAAACAATTCCATGGTTTTTATCTTTCAGTCTATTTAAAATAAAAGGCTTAAGATGTAGAATTCCGTTGCACTGGTGAGTTTCATGAATAAACATCACGGCCATGTGTTATCGTCAAAATAAACCAAAAAAGCAGAATAAATGCATTTCTGATTGTCACAATATGCTGACCATAAGAGTATAAATGACACGCAGTTGCAGTCATGAAAAATGAAAATGAAACGACACAAAAAAAGCCAAAATCACAGGATTCACAGTTGGCACACTCTACACTCATTATACACACATGTTTATATAAAATATGTGTATATGTACTATACATATATTGAGAAAAATGTCAAATTCGAGGCGCATTTTATGTGCATTCTGTCAGAATGTCATAAATCATATGGTGCTCATAAAGGAACGGCGCCGTCGGCTGCAACCGGAGAAATTTCAGTAGCATTTGTAATGCAAATGATGTCAAAGAGGCCACAGTACCTCAAATGCTTTATACTACTGTGCCACTGTAACATCGGTCGGGGGAAATGAAATTTGCATAATTAGCATAGAAAAGACGACGCATTGAAAGCTGTCACATTTGACACGCAACTCGACGATGGGAGACGAGGCGAGACCAGGGAATCTGCCCCATAATATTAAACCCAAAATACAAAACAAATCTAGAAGCAGCAACAAGCTGAATAATAACAACAAATTATCTCCAACTAATTTTAGCTTCCCCGCAAAAATGTGAGAGGGGTTAGGCATTCGAAATTCAACATGAGAATTGAAAAATGAAACGTATTTAAGAAACACTCGCAAGTTCAACAAACCCAAAAACGCAAAAGATGCGCTGCAAATTATTTCGCATTATGCGATTTATTTTTGGGTCTATATTACAGTTGCAAACAAAATGCAGTTGCCCCCAAGTGGGGCGCTCAAAATTGTGGGCGGCCGGCAAGTAACAAAATGCATAAATCTGGCCCATTATCATGCAAATTAAGTGAAGCAAATATTTTTAAATGCCCCGGCAATTCTGACAATTATTTTAATGCCAAATTGTTTACACCAGAGATTTAAGAGAGCGCAAGAGGCTTAGTATTACATACATACAATCGATTTCAGCACCTCACTAAATATCGTTTCAAATTTGAAAATGAAAAATTTCATTTTATTTATAGGTAACTGCACATTTTGACTGACATGCTTTAATAAATATTTGTTCAAAAATCTTTAGAAATAAACTGGAATTTCCTTTAAAAATTTGTACTTGGATCCGAGTATTCACTTTCAAAAATTGCGCATTAAAATCAACAACAGATAGCTGCTAATAAATGTTGAAAGCATCGTCGGCAGACAAAAGTAACAATTCATTTAATTATTTACTATCAGCATCTCATATATTCATCTTCAATATAATATTCAAAAACAATTCAGATCCCGAGACTTATTGGAAACACATTAAATATTGTACAAGTCAGCTTGCTTGAAAAGAGTTTTCCAGATTTAAAATTGGGTTACTTTAAAATCGGCGTTGCTCTACTCGATTATCGATAACTAACATATAAAATGCATCACAATAACAATATATAGACAGCACAATTAACGACATTGTCGACACATTGTCGACATCAGAGTTTCAGCAATTAAAATCACGCGTCGCGGAACAACACTGGTAATTCAACTCGAGTTTGTATATAATATTTATCTGCAACTCAATATCATGAAAATTAAGTGAAAACATTCAGTTGATTTATGCCAAAGAGAAAAATGCTATGAAAAAATTTTAACACATTTTCACAAGAATTTCACAAAGTGCATTTTTTATACTATTTTCAATATTTTTATCATATTTTTTTTCTCAGAACACTGCAACAAATTATGCATTAATTAATGCACATTTTAATAGTTCTGCTGGAGGTAACAGACATCAATGCCATATGTGAATTGTAAATATTTGCAATGACTACAGATTTTTTCAATTTTTGCGATTTTTCCATCATGCAATAATTATACGCACTATCAATTTCTGGCAATTTGCATTTACCAATTTGCGTAACGACTTTTTCGCTTCATTTGCTTATTATGTTTTCGAGGCACTTTGATCTGAACTCGGAGAGCAAATTTGACAAACGCTTTGATCGCTCAGATCATCTCATCGCGTTGAACATTTGGCAACGATTAAATATTTATCTTTGTCACTTGGCATAATTTGCACAAATAAATAAATAGGAATTTGTTGATTATTTTTAACACGTACACAAGTTGATTGCATAAAAAACTTCCGCTTTTCGTTCCATAAAAGATATGGGCAATTTCACAGAAATATTTTCATTTTTTATTTTTATTTTTACTTTTGTTTTCGTTTTTATTTTAGTTTGGCTTCAGGGGTCTGACCCTTCCTTCCTTTTGCACTTGGCGCGCGCGAGTTGACGTTGTTTTTGTCCCCCTTTTTCAACTTGTCGTTTATTTTTAGCTTGGGTCGAAAGATGTATCTTGTAGATACTTTGCTTGGCGTAAGTATTTCCCAAGATGTTGCATACGGTAGGTAGGAGGAACACATGAACTACACAAGCGGCACGATCGACGTTCTAGCGACAACTGTTTTGAGTTTTGCATCTAGGTTGGATCTTTCGGATTTGTCGTATCTCACAGATCGTTCTCTTTCCGACTCTCTTAGCATTGCTCATTTTATGGCAGTGCTAGCATTTTCTCTACACATATTTATGGATTTATCCCATTATTAAACTCATCAAGAATTCGTGCTCATTAATCGAATAAACTACGAATAAATGTATGCATATGGTCACCCATAAATGCATATCCCTCCTTTTTAATTACCTATGCAGTTTGGTCCCTCACTCGATACTTGAGTCACTTATCCCTTAAACCGGAACTGAGATGCAGGTGCAGATAAAAAGAAAAAGACTCTTAAAGCCGCTTATCGGATACTTCCTGCCACAAATCTCTCACTTGGTTTAAGTGAATAGACTGAGAGTGCATCGTGTGTGAACAGACGGAGTGAAAGTCTTAAATCAGCTTGGCTTTAGTCCAAAAATATACCTAACACAATCGTGTTTGCTCTTGTCCTTTCTGGCGCATGTCCAGGTAAGAAAGAGTTTTTTTTTCCTTTTTCTAACTAAATTTGCATTCCTTTGAAGAGGAACAGCCACATCAGCAGCTAAGTGACTTGTTTGACTTCTTCATTGTGTCTGACTGCCACTTCAGAGCAACTCGGGTAAAAGCGTTTAAAGGTAATTGGCAACTCCCAAACAAACCTCTCGACAACCTTTTTCACCAATTTTGCGCTACACGCTCTGTGGAATATGTGGGTTTGACTCGCACGTCAGTCACATTGTGCTGCGTTGCTTATACGCCACGTAAGCCACGGGTGAAAAAATTGTTTGCCTATGTTAGCTTTGGACCTACGCTGACATGCTACAAGTTCAGCATGTTGGGTTTTCACTCCTCCTGCGACAGCTTTATAAATTGATTTGCTCTCTGACATTTTGAAAATGATTCGAGTAGCTAATTTACGACCATCAAAGTGCGCCAATAAATTTGCCTTAATTGCTAGTTAATTAAAACTGAAGACTCTTGCGAATCGAACACGTTAAATCGCATTTTTCTTATTGGTTCAAAATGTATCTACAATGCATTGGCCTAATGGCAGTCCCAAAAGACAGGCAATAACGATCGTAAATTAAGCAAATGAAAACGGAAATTCAAATTGAATTTATCATTGGCAAATTCTATAATTATGCACACAATAATTAAAAAATGTTTAGAATTTTCAATTGTAAATAAATTTATAAAGCGTGCAGCTACGCAACACACACATTATCAAATATTTATTACAGTTTAAAAGCTACCAAATATTTACATTCATTTCCTTCCCTTGTTCAATAGCAAAAGTATCAAAAAAAAGTTATATATTATTGCCAAGAATATTTATAGTTATTTCCCATCGATAATTTTGCAACCTATTTTTAGTTTAAAATATTTTTGTAAAAATGAAATATAAATCAAACGTGTGTTGTCCACAATCAATGTGCAATTCACCATTATGAATTTGTGTGAATTTGTGTTTCATTTGGTGCTTAAATTTTGTATAAACAAATTCGAATATTTTGCTAACAAATTACATACATATTTATTGCTCCTTTCTATGTTGTTTTTCAACCTTAACATGAATATGTTTATTTTTGTTTTAGCTTAAGGAGGATGTCAAACGATTTAAATTGGTATTAGTTTTAAATGAACTGAGGCATAAGAATGAAGGTCACATCAATAAATCCACATGGGCAAATCGTTGTGTCCTTTTATTGCGAAAGCTTCTCAGTCTAATCCGCTTGGCATTTTTCATGTTTAACATTGGGAAGCTCATTTAATAAAGAACTGACATTTTTATGACCCTTTCAATTTCTTGCTTCACTAATTCCTTGCCAAGCAATTTGCTCCATTCATTGAAGCTAGCAGTTCCTGGCTCGAGGGGATTACAATTTGCACCACAGTTACGACCTAATTAACTTCGATTTCTGCGCTGCAGGCATTTACATAATTGCATTTCGTAGCACATAATTTTTACATGTAACTGCCACGCCCAAGCCCAGAGATAAGGAAACCAAAAACAAAACGTGGAAAAGCAATGTTAAAACTAAGTTAAAAGTGAAAGTTGCATAAGAATAGAGTAGAAATTGCTGACCAAAGCGAAATGAACAAAAAAATGTGTAATTGTCTTTTTGCGATTTTTTCTTTTGTGACTGCTGCTGCTGGGCAAGGACATATGGCGCCTTGTCACAGGATCTAAATGAAGCCTGCACAAAACTGTGTGGATAGTCCTGAGCCAGAGTCCAAAGCTCCCACACGCTCCCAGGCGGCAATTCGAATGAAAAAAACCAACTTTAATTAAGCAAAGCAATGACCAACTTTCAAAAAGAAAATGTGAAAAAAATATTAAGAGAAAAAACGAAATGCAGCCAAATGATTTAATTCAAATGCAGCACGCAAAAGCAAACTAATTTGGTGGTAATTATAGCAGGACTTAGACTTGTCTTTATGAATGCCGTAAGTCGCTCTTAAGCTGCCCAATAAAACGTAGATTTTTGGCCAGAGCCTCGGGTACTAGGATTTTAACTGCAACTCAAGTGTTTGGAAGAACTCTGCATAAAGTGAACTGCAAATAAATTAGTCGAAAAAATTGGCAAAGAAAAATGCCGTAAAATGCTTTCAACTCAAGTCGTTTATGTCTTTGCAAACTTGGTTTCTTCTTTGTTTGTTTGTCAATGGGCAACAGCATTTTATTTTTAAAACGAGGACGAAGATTCTATTAAACTACGAAAAAAATCTTAGAAACTCTGTTTGAATGATGAAATATTTTGAGACTATACCAGAGAATGTGCATATTTACCTCATAGTTATTTTACATTAGGAATTGTTACTTACTTTTATGTAGATCTCCCGAAGCTCTTATCTGAAAATAGAACATTAACATTTATAATATAATATATTAATATTTGCGTACACACAAAAAACATTACAAAGGAACGAGCAATAAATGATTTTTTCAGCAGACAACCAACATCTTAGTTTTTTTTTTACATCTCAAAAATTAAAAATAATGAAGGATCTACTCTGTTAGGTTTCAACTCGTTTGAAAAGTACTCACAGTATAGGCTATATAAAGTATTTTCATAAACTTAAATTAATTTTGGAAATAATTATTTATCAAAATGTATTTACAATTTTCAAGTAGCTAAGCAATTTCGTTAAACACTTTAGACTAAGCTAAAGTGTTGACTCCTCACCAAAGTCTGTAGCTTTTTCTGTGGCTTTAACTCACCACCCGTGGGACCAAAGAAATGAAATAAAAAGTTAGTTTAATCTGTTGGTATTTAAATAAAGATTTCAGAGGACATCACATGATTCCAACCAGACGTTTCAGGTCGTTTTGTGGACTTGGAGTTTACAACTGAAAGCGAATTTAAAGCGTAAAATAAATGACACTCATTTACACTTGTCGCCTCCAAGTTGTCGGGTCAAAAAATGTGACTGTATGTATGTATGTATGTGTGTATACTTGTTATATAAACAAAATCTGCACAGAAAGGAAACTAAACGCCGACTAAATCAAAATGAGTTTAGAGTGCGGGAAACCCCTTGACAAAGTTTGGCAAAGGACGCTCCAAGTGGGCGGTCGAGTGTTCTACAAAAGTTGCCTTGAAAAGTAAAAAAACAAATAACACATTCATACACAGAAAAAAAGGATAAAGAAGAAGAAAAACACGAAGGACTGTCCACTTGTATTAAAGGAAAACGCTGCAGGCATTTTAAGTGTTGTTAATGCCGCTGCGGTTCAGCTCGAAACTTTTTTCCAACAGCGGCAAATGAAACAAGTTTCCACAATTTTTCAGTGCACGTGGTTAGCCACTGGTCCCACCGAGCCGCACGACCAGCCACCACTCGGGGTCGTCTCTCAGTTTTATGCATTTACGCCTAGTCATAAAAAATATAACAGAGAACAAACTCAAAAAACCAAAGCAAAGCGCAAAAACTTGCATCACATTTCGCCTACGCGTCGCTGCGTTCGTGCTGTAATCCTTCTCGCCAGGATCTTTCGTCTCATCACTTTGAAAATGGAACTATGCCCAGCACTTGGGTCAGTTGTCATTAATGAAAATGAAGCCTCTCATGGTATAAAGTAAGTAAATGCAAATAGTAGTTCATTTGGAATAACTAATAATGTAATGCTTTATTTTCTTTTTTTAATCAGTCCACATTAATAAATAATTATTTATTCAGCTGCTGTTTATCGTAATTGATTTATCTCAATCATTTATAGTTATTCATTTTTAGTGAAAAATGGCATTAATAATTTTTCTGCTTATTTTCTCCTGCTCTTTCTTTTCTATAATATATTTCTAGCATCTTTCGCCGTTCGATCAATTCCATCATTGATGAATAATCTTTAATGGCTTAGCACTTTACATTTGCATTTCATTAACCATTTTATTATTACAGCAGTTGCGTTTATAATTTGCTCATTTTGCATTTCAAATTCTCTTTTTGTGAGGGGAATAATTATGGAAAATGCTCTTTTTTTACCAATTGTGCGAATTTTATAATTACGCTTTCAGCAGCTGAAAAAGACATTCGCAAATGATATAAAATGTTGAATATTACCATAAAGGAACGCCGAAAGATATGCGCATCTGTTCCGCATTAAATATGTCATATCCTGTTTCCTGCGCACTCACACACAGACGTTGTACAGCTTATCAGCGACAGGCTTCAGTGCAACAAGGGAAATGAGAGAAGCAGCCACTATTTATACCCAATCCTTTTACCGAAGCAGCACAATATGCAGCTTGGGATTGGGAACAATCCAACCTTCTTTGACTCAAGAGCAGAAACTAAGGGAACTGGCCCCTGTACATCGGAAATTCACAGATTGAATTGCTCTGCGCCCCGTAATGGACCGAACCAATGCGACTACTTTGAATTCCCTAACCACAATTATATCTAATATATCACTAACTACATCTATATTTCTTATACTTTGTCTCTTCATTCACGGAATTGATTTATATTTTCGTAACATATTGTATACCTGTCTAAATACCTATAACGACATCTATTTCTATTGATACACTCTACCACTTTTTTTATTTCTCTCTCTACCATTTGTATTAATTATTGCCTTGATTTCTACCTTAATCTCAGTGGAGATATAAATCCATATGAATTTCTATCAGTTTATCAATTTTAATCCACATCAATTTTAATCTCTGTCTCTACCTTTATTATTCTTGTTGATTTAAATTGAATTTTCAAATCAAATATTATTATATTTTAAAAAGCATTAATTACTATGCCTCATATATTTCAGTACCATATTACGAATTATTAAGAGTTATAATTTTGCAGTGTATACAAATGGCAACTTGTACTTTGCTGAATTTAAATGATTTATTTTATTTTTGTTGCACATTGTTGCTGATGTGCCGTTTTGTGTATTGGAGTCTTGTTGTCTTAATTTTTGTTGTTGCTGTTGTAATTGCTGTCATTGTTGTTGTACTTTGCCTCTTTGTGCCGTGCTCTCCTTCTGCCGTTTTCTGTTGTAGGTGTGCACTTTCTGGCCCTGATTGTTGACGTGGCTGGCAAACGCACACTTAAGTGCACTTGAACGTTTTTAATTAAAACACAATTTTTCAACAAGAGAAAGCGACTGAATATGAGCTGAGAAAGAGATGCAAACGGAGACCGAGGAGAAAGCAAAGTTATATAAATGACTGGCCCAAGATGGCACTAAAAATATGTTGAGCTGTTGAATAAAATATAAACTGCAGCCCCTCGAAATTTGGCATTTTTATTCGTAGATTGTCTAAGCATTTGCATAAGCTGCCTCATTTTAAGGATCGCATTTATTTCGATTATTGAGAGCAAAATCAATGCAGAAAATGCAGCTAAGGAATGCATCAATCATATTGCCAGGAAGAGCGCGTCTTCCAATATTTGCCAGTCAATCAGACCAGTTTAATAGAGCCTCAAGCAGCTGTTGTTTCTATGCAACATAATCAACGTCATCATCATCGTCAGTCAGCCAAACAACAAGCGGCAACAATGTTGTCGTTGCAAGAGCCCCAACCCGCACTTGGCTCTCAATCTGAGGTTATTTATACTGTGCCCCGTTCCTCCTCCAGAAGTTGATGATGATGATGATGACAACAAGTGCACAACCCTTTGGCCTCGACGCTGAATTTGCTACGTCTATGGAGTACTTGTATCTTGTCTTGCCCTGCCGTTGGCCTAAGGGAACTATGTACGTGCCCCAACGAGGTATGCCACATTTACGCGCAGTAGCTGCACTTGCCACGCGTGCTACCAAAATAAACACAGATGAGCCGGGACTTGGAGTAGATATTGGGGATCGTTGTGCCACACTGATGGCAATAACACAACCACAAGTGTAGTTATTGAGAAGCGATACAACAAGGAAGAAAGACAATAATAATAATTTTAGAAGGTAGATCTAATGTAGCATACCATTTGATCACACACTACGGGCATTCTCATTTCAATTATATTCATAACAAGCAATGCTAACTGTCACATTAAATCTATGTATTCAGCAGCCATAAAATGCGATATTAATTGCATTTCCGTTTAGTTATGCCTAAAATATTCAAGACAGCAAAGCAATATTGTTTCGTATGGTAAACGACAAATTAACAATTACTAATTGCAGGCTGATGACCAATAGATGCTGTCAGTGTGTCAGTGTCAGCTCGTCTGCCCCTTAACTATGCACAAGCCATGTATTAAATGAGGCAACAACAATGAGAACCGAGTGCAAAGACACTTTGGCTGTGCGCCCAAGAGGCGAATTCCAAAAGCGACTCTCGAGACAACCCCGAGTTGCCAAATATGGAAATAACATATAGATGAGCATATATATTTTGACATAATTAGCACCCAAGCTGGAGGCGACAACACACACACACACATACACACAACAAGCCTCGTTTATAAAGGAAAAGAAAAGTAAAATCAGCTCTGACGAAATTTGAATACCCTATATTATAACAATGAGAATATTATAAAGTGAATTTAATATAGAATTGTTTGTCGTATCAGTTGCTGATATGATTTTAGACTTAAGCAATAGCATTAAAAGTAATAAAAAATGTATTCAGTATTCACAAAGGAACTAATTAAAACTTAATGCAGCTCTGATATTATGGAGCTATTATAATCAGTAAAAAAATACTACTACTACTACAGAGAATCCTTTTGATACAGCTTGTATCTTCTAACCGATTTTATTGTCATCTTCGATCTCGGTTTTTCAATCTCAATCAGCATTTTCGAAACAATTCTACATATAAATTTTTAGCAATTTTATTTAATTTATGAAAAAAGAGCACTCAGACTAATTGTCATAGAAAAGTTCTTAAACAAATATTACAGCCAGAAATTACTGGGAGGAGTGGAAAGATATCGGTTGATATATCACTCGTCTAAATATAAGTTAAACTAACTGAAGCTATAGCATTGTTAATATATCTGAATGGCTAACAAACGACATTATTTTGTTAATGTGCCTTGTGTATCAAATACACAATGTACTCCGTATATGTGATGCAACATATTGACAGCCATGTATATGACAGTAGGTACGTATTTGTGTCTGTGTATAGATATATGTATGTATATATGGAGTGTGGGGTCTCTGGATGGCATACAGAATTGGCGACACGTCCTTAGGCAGACATAAACATGTTCTGTGTAAATGTGTGAAGTCATTTAGGAGTGAAAGATGGCAAAGATGTTGCTTGAGGGGAGGTTCGAAGATATTCTGACTCCAAGAGGCAATTAGAAAATGATATAACGCAATTTGCATGCGATTAAAAATAGCGAGAGAGCATTTCAAATGCGGCACGTGAGCACTGCCACCAAAAACAACAACAACAACAATAATATTGAGTTGTCAACTGGGAAATATGCGTAAACATCCCATGGAAACATATTTGTATAATTGTAATGCCACACAATACAAATTAAAATCGTAAATAATAAACAAACCCGACGAGGCGAATCTGTTGCCCACTTTTGTGCGTGTCGCAAGTGAATCTCTTCCCTGTGGCAATGTCGTCTGGTGTTTTAATGTCTCAACATAACTCAAGTGGCAGCCACTGATGCTCAATTGAGTGGCAAGGCAGTTTGCATACTGTTAGTTACCGAGCGTTCAGCCTTTTAACTGTAACTCGCAAATGTCGTCTGTGTGTCTGTATTTGTATCTGTATCTGTATCGGTGTGTGTGTGTATGTGTCAGCGCCATTTTGTCGAGTGACAGCCATTGGAGTCGCAATCGCATCAGTCGTAGTCGCCTAATGGCTGCTTTGCGGCTTAACTGTGCCAAGCATGAAGTAGAGAGAGGGGACTAAAAGGGACTGTAGTCAACCCTGAGGTATTTAGAGGCTGTTGCAAGTTTGCTTGGAAATATTTTATGCAGTCAACGTCGCGTCGTCGTCGTTGTTGAAGTCACGACTGCGACTATTGGTCAATGTTTAAATATGCCTTAGTGGTTTCTGTCGAAGCTAGGGGATTGAGTGTCGAAGCACGAAGTGATATCTGCAAATGGATAATTGATGACCTTTAACTTTAAGTTTCTTAACACACAGAAAAAATATCCGGGTTTTCGAGATAAAATCAATCCAACACAGTGTCAGAATTGCGGAAACCCCGGATTTTCTAAACCAAGTACAAAATACTTGATTCAAGGACAATGTTTCCCAGCAATATTTTGTTTTTCGGGGTTCTGTACATTTTTTATTAATTAGGTCAAATATTTTAGTTTCTTTCACTTTTTAATGTTGAGTCGTTGCCATTTTATCCGCATATTTTCTAAATTTAAGAATAATATTCTGATTACATTCTTTAAAAATGCATGCTAAAATCAAGAATTTTAAACTTGAATTTTAGAATGGTTTTTTTCCGTGTAGTTCTTAGTACATATTGATTTTTATCGTCTTAAATGGCCATGAGAAAGAAAAAATTATATTTGAATTACAGAAAGTTATAAGATATAAAAACCGGGATAATCTATTTAAGTAGTATATTCCCATGCCTGGAAATGCAACTGTCTTTTATTCGCTTTAAAATGTACACTTTCATATCATAACGAAATATGAATGTTTATTGCAAACATGGCAGATGCAGTGCATCCTGCATATCCCCCTACCAAATGTACGCCCATTTTTACACCCACAGGTTGCACACGTGGATCGCCCCATGGGCTCAGGTCAGAACAATGGCCAAAAATCATTTTCAGATCCGCAGGCAATGCACAACTCGAACAATTTATGGCCACAGTTGCATTTTGCAAAACAATTGAGATGTTAATAAATTTGCGCACTGAAATCGGTAGACATTTGAGTTTTGTGTGCA
The DNA here is from genome assembly GCA_035042165.1 of Drosophila kuntzei. NCBI lineage: Eukaryota > Metazoa > Arthropoda > Insecta > Diptera > Drosophilidae > Drosophila > Drosophila kuntzei. The sequence continues at coordinate 131,196 of JAWNLU010000818.1, forward strand.
AAAACTTAAATCAATTTTCAGTGCAGCCTGCATAGCCCTATGGCGATTGAGGGGTATATTTGAACTGATTCACAGTCAGACCTCCATATCAATCACTTAACTATTTTCTACTCAAATTTATTTCCCCCAAACTAGAGCTTAAAAGGGAAAAAATAAAAAGCAAGTGGTTTTAAATAAAAGCAATTGCGCTAGAGCAAACGCAAAATAGGAAAATAAAAAGGATCACATCAAATTTTCATATGAAAATTCCGCACGTTTTGTGTATTCAATTTTTTTTGGTTCTTCGCCCATTGAGGGTGTATTGGTCTTGTGCAAGTGTATGTTACAGACATATAGTGTCTCATATGACCCTATTAAGTATATATACATACATTCTTGCTAAATATCAACTATTCAACTGTTTTGTCCCTGTCAATGATTCTTAAAGATAGAGTTTTCAAATGTGGAGTGTCATACTCTCCTGAATATTATTCACAGATTAAGTTATTGAAAATCCAAAAAGTAGACCAATTTTACAATTGTGTATATGCGATTTAATGTGCTTATATATCTATGGATGCACAAACACATTGAGTAACTAAGGGCATGGGTGCAGGATATCTCGTAGTCGTGCAATCTCGACTGGAGCATTCTAATTTTTTTTGTTTTCTGTGGTGAAAGCATAAAAAAAAATATAGTTCTCACCGCATTCTCTTTCTAATTCAATATTTCTCTATTATTCCGCACGTTTTGTTATTGTTCAAAAATATATTTTTTATGCAATTTATTCGGTTCTCCTCTATTTTATTCCGTTGGATTTCTGTCATTTCGGACCGTTGTTAGGCTTTGATACGAACACCAAATATTTTGGTAGCGACAAGTTTGGACCAGCAATAATTGTTTACAATGTGGATTAGGCTAGCTGACTGATGCCCTTTGTTTGTCAAAAATTTCAACATTTACGTAGGATATCAATACTATTTTAATATTTGTATTTGTATTCAAAATTCTGTTTTAATTTTCAAGAATAATTTGCATCGATTAAATGTGGATTATATTAAAGCATACGAAATGGCTATTGGATATTATATTGCTATGGATAGAATTGTGTTCATTTACTCTTTAAATACCAATAAAAGTTATAAATACATTTTAAAAAGGTGCTATGGTAATTTTTTAATTTAACTTTTCCCTTAATTTTCTTTTGTATACTTAAATTGAAATAAATGGGAGTATGATTACCCTAGACATTTTGCAAAATGTGCCTATTTTTAAGGCATTAATTTGTTCAGGTAAATTTTAAATTGTATTATTTTAGACATCGACCAGTTGCATATTGATAATGAAGTTGTTTTTGTTACTGCGAGTTGAGTGTGTTATTTAAAAACCTTTCCCACTGCAAAATGCAAATTGTTCTGATTTTACATTTATTAAAAATCATTGAAAATAATTTCGAAAGAGTGCTTCGTGTCAGGAGCTAAAAATACACAATCGAAAAATGGGAAAATTTGCACATAACCAAAAGGGTGAAAAAAACTAGAGTTTTTTATCATACAACAACGAATTTTGTATACTCTTAGGATGAGAATAAAGTGAAACTGTAGTATAATAAAACTGCCAGACAGCTTATGTTAACAGTATGATAGCGAATGGATTTGAGAGTGTAGGCATAGTCAAAGTGTATGACAAAGTGCTGATGCCGATGGCACGAAAAAATAAAGGAAAATTATTGTTTACCTTTTTCGCGTCATCCGCGACGACAAAATGAAATCAAAACACGCGCCGTTCGCTCAGTTCAAATACCCCGAGCGTGTCCCCAAGATGTTATTGCGACCTTAGCGCTGAGAGTTGAGTGCGGAGCGTATAGTATAGCGTATGTCGTATAGCGTAGGGTTGCCAGCCCCATAGGCTGGTGTGTTATGCTAAATTTAAAGCATGTTGTGGCTGAGATTAGAATAAAGACAAGAAGCAAGACGCGTGTTGCGTGTTAGCAGTGCGACATGTTCGTTGTTCCGACTGGGGTGTTCTCCCTACTCCATATGGGGAAAATCTACGGACTAACATCTGGCGTGGCATATCACACGCGTGCGCTCTTTAATTAGCTTCTGGGATGGGCGGGAGGCTGTGGTGCTGAATTCGCACTGCTTGCACACATGTCAAATGCATTTCGTGGGCAAGTAATATTCCAAACACACACACACACACACACGCAGGCAGAACGACACGCAAACACTCGGCGTGTGTTTACTCAAGTTGTCCGCCCAATAATAGTGCCCATGCATGTTGTGTTTATGTTTAGACATTGCAGTTTCAGATTGTCCAAATGCTATCCAAATGTTGATTATTTGAAATTGCTCATTGCCGCAGATACGCATGCAAATTGTAAGCCCAACCGGGACCACAAATCAAACACAATTGCCAAAATGCCAAGTTCAAAATTAAACAAACAATCCAACACACCGTCAAGTTGTCCTAATTACGTATAACCAGAAATCTGTACAAAACATTGATTTATTAAATAATAACGATTTTAGCCACGAAGATTTACTTGGCAAAATAATCTCAGATACCGTATGATTATATTTGCTAAGTAATCAAAATTCACAAAATAAAATCGGTGCTTCATTAATAATAAAAAAAATAACTGCTTCCATTACATTTGTTTCTACTTAAACAACTGATGGCAAATAAGCGATCTTATCGCATTTTAAAAGTTCATAATAAACATAGTACTATCTATATTTTTAAGCGGTCCTTAATCATCCGATTTTCTTAATTTTTGTTTGTTTTAAAAGAAATGCAGTTCCATCGCCAAAGACTGTTTAACTATATGGAAGCTTCGGTTGATGAATATCCTTAATAATTTATACTAAGTCGGAAGGTCGAATTTCGGATATTGTGCGAATCTAGTATAGTTAAAATAGCAATCAATTGAGCTGCTTTATTCATAGATAAGATAGTTCGAATTCGAATAGTTTCGTGTGAGTAATATCCATCATTTTAATCTATAATCTTTGAAAACCATCTACATCCGTTGTTGCCTATCACAATGATGGATGAGTTTGGCGTAAATTAAATTTTCAATTGGCTTCAAACAGCTGCTACATTCACACTTATCCTACTGCATTCTGTTAGACCCTGCCAGATCTCTCTTCTCCTTTTCCTTTTTGACCACAGTCGACACAAACATGAAGCATTGACCACACAAGCACACATAACTCACATTTACAGTCGAATTTTCAGGAGCTTCTCCTGGATCATGGGCTTGGGCTGAGCTAAGCAATGGCTGCAAATGCATTTCATTGGTTTTTGGGTTACGGAAATTGCAGATAGCTTGAAGCGAATGCATTAATCAAAACAAGATATTTTTGGTATGCACTCAAAGGTGTGGCATGTGCATAAATTAGTTATTGAGTGCAGTGTGAAATGAAAGCCTCTCGAATGATATCATTCAACTTATTTCCCATTTGCTTAAATACTCACAGCTGGATCTCACACACTGAAAGCCGCCTTATCTCCCATCTACAGCAGACAATCGGCCCACACACAAACACACACACACACACATATTAAGGCACTTCCATTTCCATTTTTTTTATGTGTAGCCCACAGACTTTGCGTCCTTGGCAGCAGACACAAAAAGTCTCGAAACTTGAAGCTCGAATCTTCTCATTGTAAAGCAGCCAAAATCAGAATCCAAATGAGAATGAGGATGAGAATCCGAATCAGAATCAAATTCAGGGCCGGATTCATGTTCATGTTGCCTCTGTTGCAGTTTTGGCTTTGCCACAGCGGAGGTTAAATTGTCCGTGAAGGATTTATTTGCTGAAAATTATGATTTATAAGTTCAGCAGCCAGTTGCACTTACTACTCGCATATATACACCAAATTTCTCTCTCTCTCTCTTTTATTGTAGATGCCTGTGAGCCAATTTCTTTGATTGTTTCTGGCCATTGACCTCGATTGGCAGTGGGTCACAGGTCACCACTAAGCTGTGGTGCACATCCTTTTCGCCCGAATGGATTCTGAAAAATGACTGGCACAAATCTAAAATTGAATTGAGTTACGCTTTGCTTTTAACGGCAGGTGAAGATACCTTTTGTTTAAGAACTAAAAGGTAAGCAAAAACACAATTGCAGCCAATGTTGCACCATCATAAATAGCAGATGACAAATTTAAAACATAGTAAGGACCGAAGTACAAAGTGCAATTGATGATTTTTTCCAGCAATTAATAAAGAGGTTTCATTTAAACCAAACTCAAAATAAACATTTATATATATTTTGAGATAATTCTTTACTTTATAAATTATTATTCCATCTAGAGTACAATCCGCGCTCTTTTAACATTACTTGTGGAAAAATGGAACTAGGAAGAGCTTTTTTCAGAAACTCGACGCTACTTTTTATACATGTTTGAATATTTGCTAAGGTTTCTGTATGAAATATGTACCTGTTGCAAAGTTCCTTTGTGCGAAAGCTACATTAAAAGCCATCCGACAGCTTTGTAAGCTTATTTAAGATGAATGGAATTCCTTTGGATTTGACCTTAGCTTAAAGAACATTTCCCTAAAATACATAGCTCATAGTAAAGATTTATTTTAAATTTCCTTTTAGTCAATATATGAACCTATTTAAACAAAAGTCTATTGTGAATATGTGAAAATTTTTTTTTACATTTACATGTAAGTAATGATATGCGTCAATAGAGTGTAGACTACGCAATTACGACGTGCCGTCAATTGAGGGTCGACAATGTTTAATATCTACATGTCGACAGTGCTTAAGCTCTCTATTCACTTATCGAAAAGTATTTTCGATATTTATTTAGTATATTTTGCATCTATTTTAAACAATAAACAAAGATAAATATTGGAAATAAAATTAAAGATACACATTTATATCAAAATGAAATTTACATCAATAACTTTATACACAGCCGAATTTCTAGTTCAATTAAAACACGACGCGTCTATTGACAATTGAAAAAAATTACTTCATTAATCTGCAAAAGCAGCCGAGACAATATAACTTTCCTGTCTAACTGCCCTTCTATCTGTATTACAGATATACCTTAATTTACTAAGTATACACCGTTTATACAATCTCTGTATATCCTACAAATTTTGTAACGATCAGATAATAAACATGTTATAAATATGTTTGATTTTCAGATGTGTAATTAGAATAAATCTAAGAGATTATAATGTTACTTGCAATATAGTTGCATTATTTTGTAACCAAAGAACATTTCTTTGTTGCATTAAAACAAACTGATTCAAACAAACATTTCCAACAATATTCGATGTTTCTTCGAAAAGGGGCAGGTTGTTTTTAAATTACCCATCAATTATTACACAAAATTTTCCCATTTCCCCAATCTTAGTATACTGGGAATAAATCTCCCCGCAAGACAATTCTCTCACAGTTGCCATGCGCACTCTTTCACGCTCAGAGAACGCACTCAATTAGTTCATCCAACGACCGTTTGGCGCCAGTGTGCATGAGATGCGTACGCTGAAGCTTCGGGCTGGCCTAACGAATAACACGAAGCAGCTAAAAACGAAGGGCAGGCATGAGGCTGCGCCTGTTTTTGGCTTTTGGAAGTAGCAAAGTGGCATGTCAGTTCACGTTCGATATTTGTGTTGTTTGGTAACGGTAAACGGGCGCAAGATAGCGCCAAAAAGGAACGAGCGCATCGCGTTTTCAATATTTCAACAATTATCTGCTCGTGTGCGTGCGAGTGTAATTGCGAGTGTGTCGGCGTGTGTGCGTGTGTTATGTGGTGTGTGTGTGTGTGTACATTGGGCCAAGACATTTCAAGTTGTTGCATTGACTAGGCCCGCCCGTCCGACCAAAAACAACGCCCAGCCCAGATAACAATTGACACTTTATTTGACCTCATAACACGAAGTCAACTGCATGTCTAACGGAAATCAGCATCAACTTCAACTTCAGTCTCAATTCCATAACCGCAGCCAACTTAAAGTATTTGGCTTTTGCGTGTGTGTATGTGTGAGTGTGTGATTGGGCATTTTTGTATGCGTGTGCGTGTGTGTTTAACATCACAGGCGCCAATAAGTCGCAACTTCCATAGGCACTGCCTACATTTCTGCTGTGTATGCCGCTAAAAGTAAATAATAAAATAAATAAATAAATAAATTACGCGCCAAGCAGTGCGGAAGTGCGACAGCAGTCAAATGAGAAGGGAATATAAGGAATAAAGAAAGAAAGCAATATAAAATAAGAAATATTGAAGCAAATTTATTTATTCCAAGTGCTTTGTGTTCAGTGCAAAATTCAAGTGAAGTGCGAGACAGTGCAATAAGAGTATAACTAGAACAGAATCAAAGTTTAAACTGTGCTGCAAGCCAGGCTGAAGGACTCAGGACAGGATCAAGTACTTGAACTCGGAGCACGTCTATAAAAACGGTAATTGAGTCATAAATCATTTACATCTAATTAAAGTGTGCGCTGCTTTTGTTGCTCATTCGCTACGCGGAATTTAACTTGAAATGGAATTTCAGATTCCGATTCTGATTTCTACTTTTTTTGTGTCAGAACACGCCAAAGTTTTTGGAATATTGCATGCTAATCTGTCATATGACAAACAACCACTACAACTAAGCCAAGTCAATTGGGGCCAAGACTGATTGATTAGCTGCAGATTTGCTTGGCATCTCCTACCTGGCCGATGTCGCCTCAATGACACTTCAAGTGCTTACCCCACATTTTCTGACATGTTGCCCCAACTACAACGCATTTGCCAAATTAGCAATTTCTTTATGCCATTGTTGCCTATCTTGTTTGGGCCGATTTCCCTCGTTGTTGACGGCAACAGCAGAATTAGTGCACAACTCGCACTTTGACCTGATCTGCGAGTGAACAATGCCCAACCTTTAATCTCAAGTGTTTTGTGTGCGTGCCTCGTGACGTTGTTTTTCGCATTCATCCTTCACTGAACTCATTGACCTGCCTTCTATTTATATTTGGGCCAGAGATTCACGAGATATCAGTATTGCATAAAACTCTTTCTAGGAAATTGTTTAATGTCTATGATTACAGTACATTTTGACTGCAAGGTGAACTAAATATATCTGCATTATATTATTATTTTTGTAGTTATTTAGTTCCGTGTGAAAAACAACTGGGTTCCCATTTTGCCACGTAAATATCTGTAATATACCTGTCTTGTTAAAATCCTTCTTAAATAATAATAATAATAATAATAATAATAATAATAATAATAATAATAATAATAATAATAATAATAATAATAATAATAATAATAATAATAATAATAATAATAATAATAATAATAATAATAATAATAATAATAATAATAATAATAATAATAATAATAATAATAATAATAATAATAATAATAATAATAATAATAATAATAATAATAATAATAATAATAATAATAATAATAATAAAAATAATAATAATAAATAATGTATACAACAAATATAAATTTTAATTTTCTTTAATAAGCATTCGTAGCTTTATTAATTGATGAAATTTGTAGTTTTATTTGTATTTTATGTCCATTGGTTAAATGTTCATCAAAATAATGGACAAAAGTTGAATTCATAATAATATTTAGCTTTTACACCTCAGTAAAAAATATCAAACGAGATAATTTCAAATATTAATTTATTAAGGTGCATTTGTAAAATTGAAATTTGAAACATTTGTAAATTATATATGCATAATTATGATAAATAAATAAACAATATTTGACTCCCGTTTCTATAAAAAAAAACACGTTACAAACATTAAAATAATATTATGTTACTAACACTGTTACTAACTAGTGTTTTATTTTATGGTAATCCATGTTCGTGCTAGCAACAAATAAGAAATAAAAAGCAATCGTACTTCTTAATTTTATCATTTAATACATATTGTTAAATATTCTCGATATGTCTTTGTATTTTGTGAAAGCAATATATGAAAGTTATCGTACTGACCACAGGCGGAAGCATCCATCAAGGAGACTGTGGAGATGGACTCAATGAACCTTAGGTCTCAGTCGACTTTTAATTAAATATTTATTTTTATGCGAAAATAATGCGAAGACATTATCAGGCCGAGCACAGGATGTGGACCCCGTGGGCGATGACTATTGTAATTATTTGTTAGGGCGGAAGTGCTCAGTTGAAGCATGGTACGATTATGGCTCTGGCTGCTTAGTCGCTGTGATTAATAATGCTTAATTGCAAGTATTTGCGAGGCAGTAAATGCCAAGAAAGAGAGCCCGCAGCGAGGCTTTGGTTTGATTGATTACAACATTTTGTCGCACTAATGCCAAAAGCAGCAGCAACAAGAACAGCACTAATCCTCTTGATAAGTTTTGCGTATACTTAACTTAACACTAAAGATTACCGACGCTTAGAGGACCATGCCATACCATGTCGGGTGACGTCGAGATTCCTACTCTGCCAATGTCTATATCCACTTGAAGACTAATCAACAATTAATGAGCAATTAATATGCAATTTAGCGGCACAACTTTGTTGCCCACTGCATTGGCTCCATGTGTGTGTGTGTGTGAGTGTGTTTGCTTGTAAGACCGTGTGTGTAATCAGGCGTGTCTTAAATGCATAAATTAATACATACACAAACTGTCCGTGTCTTATCCTGCACATTGCGCATACGCCGCGTTAGAAAATGCAATAGATCAATTCAATAAATTTAATATTAACCAAAAATAACAAAAAGGCAGCTGTGTTTATTATTTGACAAAGCGTACTTAATAAAAAGCAATTAATTCAATTATTGATTGACGTTTGCATCAATTAAAACTACATGCAAAACATAATATGGACTATTTTTCTTTCATCTTTCCATTAAATTTGTATACATAAATGTTAAACAAAGTGTATATTCAAGCGTTAAAGCGAATGCTTAAAATTAAAAAAATAGAGTGCATGAAATGTGTCATAAAATTCTTATATCTTTTTTTTTAAGTAAACAATGTAATTGTTTGCCCGTTTGAGTTGACCCAACAAATATGTATATAAATTCGCAGCTTTAATTAATTTTTAATATTTTACAAACAAAATTGCTGAATCGGAAAATTATAAAAAAAAGAACAATAAATAAAGAAAACAAGTTTGAAATATATATATATCTATAGAATTACAATTATATATAAATTATATGCTGTTCTTCTATAAACAATTTTACATAGAATTGTAAAAGAATGATTACTCAATTTAATGTTATTATTTGACTTACTTGTATCATTATTAGAATATAATTAAACTTCTTTGATAAGAATTTTAATCAATAGTTCATTATAAGACGGTTGCTTTACATGACGAAGATTAGAACCCGAAAGCACGTGCAGGTGAACATTAAATAATGAAAGCCATAAATCACGGTCATTGGCCTTGTCAGATGGCGAATACAATGGCTTATGCCTAATGTACACGCAAAACAAGTAGTTCAGCCCATAGAGAATGCAAAGTTAAATAATAGTAGTTAGCTCAAGTTGGCCTCTCTTGTATTTAATGCTATTAAAAATGAATTAGCAAATATACGTCACGCTCGACTCATTTTGGCTAATATAGCTTGGCTCAGCCCAAATTATATACATTTTCGACTAAGTTAAAAAATTACTCATGTCGATAATGTGTATAATTAATTCAAATATTCAAACATGAATCCATTCGAACTGTCGATGAATCGGACTCTCTATGCTGAATACTGTACATTAAATCAATTGTTGCTTGCGGATATTTTTACTTTGTTTATGGGGCAATTAGCATGGTTTTCTTGCTGGATGTATAAAAAGTGTAGCGTACTTTGCAGCGGCCAACAAGGCGCATCTCTCATGTGGGCGAGGTAAACTGCAGGCTGCTTGTGCCATGTAATTGAATATTAATCATACGCCACCCATGGTCATAACTCATACGACACGTTGGCTCGGGCAGGTAACGAGACTCGTTCAATGCCATAAAGCACTACAAATAAAAATGCTGCTCGATACGAGTATTCGCATGTCTCTGTGTGTGTGCTCTGCAACATTTATGTATGCAACAGCAAAAGGTTAAAAAACAAGCACATGCAACAGCAGCAGCAGCAGCAACAAGCAACAACAATGACAACTCCTCATGTCAGTGGCTGCTCGAATGGTATGCACAGCTATAAATAAATTTGCTCATATTTCAGCACATGAACAATAATTAAATTCGTTTATATTGCACATGGGAACTGCTAACCATTTGCTTCGCGTTTTATCCCCTCCCTTCTTTTAGTGCTTCACTCGATGTTGTTTTATAGTTTTTTTTTCCGTTTTGCCTTTGTTGACATTTATAATGGAAATGAATGCTGATGCTGCAGTCTGCCTGCCCCATCACAGCGCATTTTTTATGCAGCCCAATTAATTGTTTTTCTACATGCGCAGCACCAAAAATGTTTTGCAGTTAAGGCAAAAATTATTACACCACACAGTCCGGTTTCCGATTCTGAAGTTTATGACATACACTCGTTAAAATTCAGCATGTAACGCACTTTTTTTTAGGGACAATGCCGTATTGGAAATTAATTAAGGTGCCATTTGTGCTGTCCATCTGTGCTAATGCCAGAAATTTGTAATGGCTTTACTTTTACGGAAAATACTAAAAGCATAAAAAAATTCCTTTTATTATTAAATTATTCTTTTTGTTAGTGAGTTAATCAATGTGCGGATTATAAACGACATGCAATAAATATAGGAAAACTTAATGATGTAACTTATTCTTTCACCTTTTTTAAATTATTATTAATTTATGCGAATTATTAAAAAGGAGAATCAGAACTTTAAAATACAAAGGATACTGGTATCAAATTTTATATATATTATCCATTTAATTAAATATTTTATCGTAAATGATTTCTTTTGTAAAATATTGGGGACAATATTTCAAAGAAAATTTATTTTGCTTTCTTTAATATATTTTAATAAATGAACATCGTTTCACGTTTTTGAAATGTTGGCCAACTCATTTGCATTGGCATCTTAAGCCTGTTGAGTTAATTTAAGCGTTGGGAGAATGAAATGCAGTTGCCTTGTAATTGAGCTCCAGTGGCATCGGGTTGGAGTTTTGCCGGATACGCGCGGTCATAAATTTTATTGTGGCTGCAATTAAATGGGCAATTATTTTGCATGCCTTTGTGGAGCCTCGTTTGATTAAATTAAAAAACCTCGCAAACACATGATAAATGTTTTATTGTAAATATTATTACTGCTGCGCTTTGGGTATGACAATAATTTTCATTTTTTAATTATAATATTAAAAAGAAAATACACAGACACATATTGATTTAAATGGTACATTGAATTTAATTTGCTTGCGTGACGCATTTCACATACGCCTCGTGCGCCGCGACAAGTTTTAAATTTCTGACAAGTTGTCAGAGAACTCGCAACGCGACGCGACGCTAAACGACAATAAAGCTGCCAAGCACGAGAACAGCAAAGTCGCCAAGGGATCATAAAATACCAATACCAAACGGCAGAGGCTTGTCAGCTTCAATTTCAAGCGAAAGACATTATATGGTTGACAACTGTTAATAATATGGTCTGAAATTCCCCAAGCAATGCATGCTTTAAAGTAGGAATTTTAATGTATTAGTGCCTTTAAAGTGTCAGCAGCTGTTCGGTGTTCAATGGTTTCCGTGTCCGCCATTAGCTGAAAAAGCTTCACAATTTCTTATAAAATTCTCTGCATTCAGGAAATTCTTCCTGTTGCTTTATTCTTCGACATATTTAATGTATTTAATATATTTAATCCAGGGATTGAACCTTGACCGAAACCGTAACCTTTAACCGATAAAAACCGATTGAAATTTGTAACCGTAACTGAAATAGTAACCGAAAATACTTTTTTCCGCTGTACCAAAACCCATAAACCGAAACGCTTTTAACCGAAAAATCCGTTTAGTAACCGATTCATTTATAAAGGTTAATTTCGGTTCTGGCCTTCGCAGCTACTAAGCAACTTTGATAACTTTGAACTGCCATAACTTTCTCAAAATGCAATCAATTTCCATGCGGAATCTAAAGTTGGGCATGTTATTGCCTTTAAATTCGTTCTGCATGTAAATTTTTTTCATTTTCAAAATTCGAAAATTTTTTTAATTTCACTGTCAATTTTCTAAAAATTTCGAAAATTTTCGGATATTCAAAATGAACTAAACTGAAATGCAGAACGAAGAGGCAAAATCGTTACATTGCGCATGGAAATTGACTGAGTTTTGACAAAGTTATGGCAGTTCAAAATTATTAAAAATCAGTAAAATCAAAATAATCGAAATTTTCAAACCAAATGAACCAAATTTATTAAGAGCATTAAGTCTTTTTTCATGTAAAACAATGAAAAACGCTTTTTATTTTGGTCAACCGAAAACCTTAATTTCTTTTTTTTGTGAACCGAAACCATGCCGGTATTTTTAAACCGAAACTTATAAAAAACCGATAACCGTTACGAAACCAATACTCCAAGATTTTGCATAACCGATGACCGAAAACCTTTATTCGAGCATAACCGAAACCGTAACTGATACCGATATTCGTTTCGGTTTTAATCCGTGATTTAATCATATCAATTCTATTCGGTTTTAAAGCTGATGAAATTTGATTTAATCTTAATATTTCATTCTTTTCGCTTCTTCTTTTTTTTTAACCTGACACACTCTGTCACTATCAAAATGCCGCGTCCTTTGGCACTCACAAATGCTATAACTTAGTGACACTTGTTTGCGTAAATAACAACAAGGACAACACACCTGTCTGCCTTTTATTTTCTCACGCATTGTCCTCCCTCCTACTTTGGGCTCCACTTTAAGAATTTTAATTTTGAAATGTCTTAAAATGCTTCTCCTCCACCGTGTGACGCGTTTTGGAGTTTTCCGCTGTGGTTCTAAGTGACTTAGTGACGAGTTAATACACAAATATTACATTTCAGTCAAAGGGAGACAACATCGAGGGTTGCTTTAATTATGTCTTGTGTAATGCGACTTCTTATATCGTCAGCACAAACATTTCAGCACGTAAAATTGTGTATGCTGCCTTGACGAACTCCGGCTGTCATAAAAAGAGGGTTGCAAGTTAATTATGTTAAATTATTTTGTATATTGAGAATATGTTTTTTGTTTTAATTTAAAATTTTAAAACATATATACAACATATTATTTGTATTAAACAAAATAAGCAAACACAATCTGTCACATGCAAAACCAAATAGCTGTGACCGAAAGCAGGAAACTCGTGGCATGTGCGTCGATCAGAACAGGAAGGCTTTCTTTATATTTCTGGCTTATTTATGGGTTCCGTCGAGTAACAGACTTGCCGCACTTTCACTTGTGCTTTTGCCTAGGCACTTGCCCCTTATTGTAGCAATAATAAAAGAGATGACGACTATGATATGCATGTGTGGCAGACTGAGAGCAGTATAAGCCAATGAGATTGCTCAAGATAAATGGCATAAGTTGGCGTTGGCGCTGCTTGGCCATGCTAACTAAATGGTTGAACTGTTCAATATCCGTAGAATGAGAGAGCTAGGCACAATAGCAACACTTGATTTATGTTTATTATGTTGGCCTGTCAATACGAGTATTTTGCCTGGACTCGGATGGGGGCGGGGTTGTCTTTTGAGCCTGTCTTTGGGTGCTTTATTGAAAGACAATGGCGTTGACAGGCTCAGCAAGAAAAGAATTATGGCCATGTTTCAAAATACCAAAATGGCAATTAATATTCTCTTCAGCGTCGATGATACTACGACTATTTAGTCAGATATGCAAAAATCATTCGTGCTTACAATCATACATTCATTTATTCATTCGCTTTGAATATTCAAGTGTGCTACGGTGGCTTTTGTCTGTGCCACGACCTTGAAATGAGCGCCTGCTACATTCTTGCTACTCATTGAGTATAGTCATGATTAATTGAAAATAAACTCAGTCGACAACAATGAGTACATCATCATCATTCACCAACAATAACAACAACATCAACAACAATCGGCAAAAATATCCGTACTCATGCCAACTATTAATATCCATTTGTGTAATGCCAAACAATGCAAATGCACACAGAGACAGAGGAAATGAAACTTTTTTTTTTTGCCGCATGCAACGGCATTGAAGAGTGAATAGTGAATGGTGACTATGAGAAGAGTGGAGGATAAAACAGAGCTGCGAACTCATACTCACACACACACACACACTCACACACACACGTGTGTGTGGCAATGATTTTGCACTGAATGAATTCTCGGGCATTGTTGCACATGAATTTCCATAATTACTAAAAATTTTCAGTCAGGCTTTTCGTCCGACTCTCAAATATGAACTCAACCTTGAATTCACAACACAAATTTAAGGCTGCTTTAGTGAGAGATGTATGTATGTGTGGCAACAACGCGTCGTATGCGCAATTTTTATGCAAATACGCAAACAATACACACAACGGATCACCAAACAAACCCGAAACCATATCCGTATCCCGATGTTGCCTCTTTTAACAGCATGAGTGATTTTTTTTTCTCAGTTTTTGTGTTGGGTGTAGGTTGGTTTTCCTTTATGGTCGACGTCATCAGAGTGTGAAAAAGCGAGCTTTAAATAAATTAAATATACATAATATGTATAAAGAGTCCGACGCTGAATATGCCATGATGTGAGTAAACGGTGTGATTTTCAATGAATTCAGGATGAATCAAATCAGAACTTCCCAGAGCTGTATTATACGTATTTGTCAATAACACTTGACTACTAAATTTCAGTTTAATGCAAATTTCAATCTATTTTTATTTGAAAATCAACTAAAAGTAACATTTAGTGGAATCAATTTTATATTTATTTACTAAATTTAGATAGTTGACTAAACTCATATTTTGAACTTTGCAGTATTTAAGGGCAGCTACCGTGTCTGCTATAAGTTTTAAAATAAGAGTAACGAAATAACATTGATTTTTATATTTTAAATTTAAAGTTATTTATTTTTTATTTAAATTAAAAGTAAAGGAATTGAACCCATTTTTATTAAAATCTAAAAAGAAGGTAAAATTATTTTTAGAGCCATGTAGCAATACATTATCAAAATATTAATCATATTTAAATTTAAAAAAAAATACGAAAAATTGTATTCGTCTTAAATAAAATTGACCCTTTTGGAATTATATTACACAGTGCAATGTGTTTTTAAAAAATCTCTATTTAGTTCTTAAGTGAACGGTTTTTCATTTTACTTTCGAAATAAATGCCTCAAAAACCACGGCCTAATTCTATAAGTCGAAAAGTTAAAATTCTTAATTAACTCAACACCAACTGTGTTGCATGAGAACTGTGTTAATTTTTTGATATTTTTGACTGAATGCCTCATCAGAAATGACAAGCGGAGTGACATACAACTGATGTTCATTGTCAAAAACGCATCATCAGAATCAGAGAATTCAACTGCAGAAAGAAGGGCCGAAACTAAGAGGGAAACTGTGCTAATTTGTTTTTTCACTTGTTGTTTTTTTGTTTTTGTGTCACGGTCAGCTGCCAAAAAGTAAAGGACAGCGAGTGAGCCACAGAAAACAGACGGCATGTCAATCAAGCCAGCGCTTGAGCAAAAAAAAAAAACAGAAAATACAATAAGGAAACAAGTAAATAGGAGCGTAGAAGAAAAAAACTGTGAACAGAAATGTCTTCATTCGGCAGTGACACACACAAACATCTATAGTAGAAAAAAAGACACTGTATGTAAGGCAGCAAAGAGGTAGAAGAGATAGAGAACAGAACAGAACAGCCCTGTGGGTTGTACTATGAAAACAAAATTAATGTCAGCTGGCGACCCAACAATGATGATATCCCCCCGCTTGCCATCTTTCCCCCTTTAAGGCCTCAGTGGCATGTAACAGCTTTCTTTCATCAAAGCGAATTTAGTTTTGCTCATTTTTTTGTCTTTTATTTTTTGCAGTAGCGTCGACCTTGTTAATGACAAACAATATGCATAGTTTTTGCAGCTGACTTGTTTCATTTGTTTCATGTGCCATTTTGTCTCGTGAAATGGCCGCTCGGAGGGACTCGACACATTCACAACATCAGGCGGCACTCACCAGGCTCGCCAGAAAGTTTCAGGCCTTGCTGCCCCAAGCCCCCCACTTGCCACAGCCTCCCACCTTCTCCCCTTGTCGTCTCGTGTCATTTAATGTTGAGCAATAAAAAACGAAGCCGCTTTGCAGGCGGCGGCAACTGGCGAACTGGCAACAGCGGCAACATAAATAGGAAAACATTATAAACAAACTGTGTCCGAGTCGGACCGAGACAAGGCTGGGACAAGGGGGCTTGATGTAACCCCATTGCCTAGTTTGTGTGCCCAACGGAAATGTCAACAAGGGCAGAAAGAAGACGCAGACAGAAGAAGGAGAAAGATGAGGAGAAACGTTTGCAACTTGCTTCATTCTTTTTTTTATAGCACACACATTATGCAAAATTTCGTTACGAATTTTATTGGCGTAACAAAAATGTTTTTAATACGCAATGGTCTGGAACCGGAGTGATAAGCTTGAATTATATATTTTCCTCTCTTTATCACTCTATCTCTCTCTCTCTCTAGCGCTCTCATTGTCTCTTTCACACGTGCACAGTTGGGATTTTTTATTGGGTCCCTGGGCAACGGTTGTGGTTGCTCTCCTCCGAACTATTTGATGTTGGCAAATTTATCTCTAAATGTGGGTCACTTGGAGCTGTTGATTGAGTTTTGCATTGACTGTGGTCACTTTTGGGCCAAAACCAACCCTGTTCAACTACCAACTGACCAACTGAATGAAGTTCAGTCAGGAGAGAGCACAGAATACAAGTAAAAATTGCTAACAAACCCAGCAAGTGTGTGTTGTGTTTGTATAATGACTGTTCCTATGTTCGGTCAGCACGTGTTCAGTTTAACTTGTTGTTTTTGTTTTCATTTGTGAAAGAACCAAATAAAATTCCTGAATATGTGTGAACATTTAAGCTTTTGACTATGAAATTTTAAAAACGTATATTGAGTATTATGGAACTCTTTAACTTAAGTTTATATTTATTTTAGTATTTTCATACCCTAGGTACTGGGTATCAAGTAAAACACCCGTATAAACTTAATTAATTTATTTAGATAATAAAATTGTAAATCTAAAGAAATAATTAAATTTTCATTTTATAAATATTTTCAAAACGAGGCAGCTAAAAAACGGATATTTTCCGATAACTTCTATATCAATAACTAAACACTACCAAATTCAGACCCATCGAGAATAGTTTTAAATGAGACTCATTAACTCGGCCCCCTAAAAAACAAACCCAACTGAAATTCAGATACTTCTATTTTATATTAAGCTAATATCTTTCGCAATGCAGATAACGGAAAACCATTTATAGACAAAGAGATAGAAAAATAAAAAGTCCTATGCACATCTGGGCAAACAATAAACGCAATTAAATGTTGCCTAGAATATATTGTGCTGTTTCTTAAGTTGTGCATTTTGCCAGTGTCGTAATTTCATTGCATTCAATTACATTTTGTGCAACAATAAAATCCTTGAACTTTTGAGTCAGTGTTGGGCTCCCAAGCACTTGGGCTGACCCACTTGAGAAATGCTTGAGCGGCCCAGACTCTTGAAAATGAGTCTCCAAGGAGCGCGGATGGCGTCACGAGTCCTTGTTTTTGCCTTCGTCGCTGCCTCTGCCGCTGTGGCGTGTCCTTCTTGTGCGCCATTTTATAATAATTGCAAGTGAGACCGCCAAAAAAAATAGAATAAAATAACATAAATGCGGCCCTTAACAACAATATTTCAAGCCAACACAATTTTGCCTTTGTATCTGAACTGCGGGTGGCAACTTGATAAACACGAGGCTGGCTTGGGGCGTGTACATGCCTTTAACGTGTAGTAATTATGTAAGTGGAATATTGAATGGGACTGGGAGTTTAGCTGCGGGTTCTTGAAAATTAAATGGAAACTTTAAACATTAATGCTATAAATACATAATTGTAATTTTGATATTATTAAGTTTTGAAGTATAAATAAATATTGTAAGATAATTAAATTATACAAAAAAAATACAATTTGAAATAAAGTAACGAATAATAAATTAGAAAAATATAATACATGTGAATAAATAGGATTGTAGTCATTCCTTAAACACCATGAATTTTAGGAGACTATAGTTAAGGGTTTATCAAAAACTAATCTTCATCTAAATGAAATATAAATTCTTAACTAAATGCAACTAGAATGATTTAAAAACATGCCAGTCATGTGAGCTACTTTAAGTCCAACACATAAAAGTGGATGATTTGATAACCAAGTTGGAAAAATATTCAGGTTCATTAATTTAGGATGTATTGGTTGGATTCTGGGGTTGATAGTGCGGGAAATGAGTATGTGAGTGTGCTGATAGCAACAGAAAGTGAGGAAGAATCTGTTTTTGTGTACGTGACTTGCCATAGAGGCGTTACAAATGCCGTGGGCAGTACTAAAGCAGGCCGAAAATACAGTAGACCACAGCAAAGCGGTCGTCCTTTGGTTAGCACATGTAAAATGCCAAAAACTTTGAAAAGGAGCAAATGCGATAGAAATCAACTTGAAAAATGAAGCGTACAAAGCAAACAATGAGCCCAGGCAAACAACACACACAACAAGAATTTTTCCCCGACCACGCGGGCGTATACTCTATGTTAGTTTTCCTCGGGAAATTTTACAGCATAAATTTTGACAGGCTGAGAGACAAGGTAGAGCCGGCAAATGCTTTGAGGACACGAAAACAGGAAACAGGTAATAAAAAAGCACAAACTTGAGAAGGGACAACGAGCATAGGGAGGGCATAGAATAGATCGTAAGCTATAACAAATGTTGAGCCATGCGTCACTCATACGCCATGTAGCACAGCCAGGTGCCAGGCTGTGTGCAGTTCAGCTCGGCTTGTCTTTTGCTGTGTGGCATGTGATGTGTGTACTCGAAATGAATGTCCTACAGCAAATTGCCAACGTTGACGCGTATCCCGAGTCCGAAGAGTACAAAATTCAATAAAAACAAATTGATTGCTCTGAAGGATTTGAGTGTGTGTGCTGCCTAAAAAGGTAAACAGAAGGCAGAACGGGGCTATGTTTTTATCTGCAGCTTTATGCTAAGTGCCACATGAAAGATTGTCAGCGTGTAGGCGACAAATAACCAGAGGCAGCTTCCACCTGACAGCACACGTAGCCAAGATCAATAGCTGCCAAAACCCCGCCTTGCAAATGAGACGGACTGGCCTTGTTAGGCGACAGACAGACAGGATTAATGCGCTCTCATTTGACTGCTGCTTAAATTGACATCTTGATATTGCTCAAGTCGAAGATTGTAAGCTTTACTTTCCGCTTTATTTATATCTATAAATAAATATATATATATATATCGCTTGCTCACACGAAGAGTCCTGCCATAAATTCGCAAATTCATTGAGCGGCCTAAAAATGTGCTACTAACGCGTAATTCCGTTTTGGGCAGAGTCTTTGGTATTTTGTAGGGATTTATGTGAATTCTCTGTTGGCCTTGGCATGTGCGTGGTCATCCAAGCGGCCTGTTGACTTTGCGTTGGCGCGCATAAAACGCATTAAAATCCTTTTTATGGCCAACATAAAAGTCAATTCCGATTTCTTGAACTTGGTCACGCCAAAGCCCTTGACCCAAAAGGCGCCTCCAAAAGGTGCGCTCTCCACACGGACAAATTATTTGCCAGTGCATTAAAAAATCATACCATCTCAGGCTGTTGAACATTTTGTTTTAGTGCTGCCGCTGCAATTTCCTCGGTTGAATTTTCGATGGAATCATGAGGTTTTCTTCAAAACTTAGTATTGATTGGCAACCCAAAAGCTTAAACGTATACAAATAAAGCGTTTTTTATAAATTCTTATTTAACCGGGACGACCTTAGATAATTAAGAGATTACACGAGTATTATTGGATAGCTTAGTAAATAGACGATTTGAATTGTTGGAATTAGCTGGTAAATTGAATATATATTTTAAAATATTTAATTTTGTTATTAACATATTGTACGACTGATAATGCAGAAAACTTACAAAGAGAGAATATTATAACTAATTACAATGTATTATAGTACTCTTCTATTTTAAGAATTTAAGAATTATATTTAAATAGATTAATAGAATGCTGAAGGCTTAGAAAATAATTTAAAAACAAAAATTCAATGAATATACGATTGCAATATGCTAATTAATTATTTAAATAAATATTTAGTTCAATTAAAACACGATTGAGAGAGCAGAATGCTTAATAATTTAATATTAATAAAATTATTTAGAGTTTATATTTATTTCGTAAAAAAAAATAATTTAGAAAAATTATAAAGGTTCTTAAAGCTAGAAAATCATATATTATATATATATATAAAATCGCGAATTTGTACTGATGTTGAAAATGAAAAATAAATTACTGACAAATAGAAAAGTAAAGAAAGATGCATAGATTTTTTCTGTTCTGTATCACTTACATAATCTCGATATCGTTATGCTTTGTCTTCATTCGTAGCCCAGCATCCCTAGCAGCTCATCGCCTGAGGATTTTCTATTTTCGACATTTACTATCTCGATAAGTATGCTAAGAGCTTTCAATGTCTTTGGCAATCTTCCAAATCTCTGGCCCAGGCTACACAATTAGAAGGCCCAGCGACACTTTAACCCAAAAACAACCCAATTCACATGCACACACAGGCTTACACATATACTGACTGACAGCCAAAGGCATGCGGCAACCATAAAAATCCATGCAAACATTATTTAAATGCCCCCGAAAATATGCTATATGAAAAGAAAAATAAGGCAGAAGAAAAACAAAAATGGAACATCCCGGCATCGAGGCACAAAAGGGAAAAGCAAAAATCAAATAAATGGCAATTTAATACACTCAACATGCCATTTTATTGTTCATGTATATTGCAAATGTTGTTGCTGTTGTTGCTGCTTCAGTTGTTATTCTTTTCAAATTGTTATTGAAACAACATAAATTTGCTGCTCGACGTGTGTTCGCCGATACTTATTTGAATAAAGCGCCTACCCAGCGACAAAAGAAAAGCTTGCCTACAAAAATATCAACATACACAGACACACACACAGACACAAAGAACAACATGCGAGTTGGAAAAACAATTGTTGTGGATTTGGCAGCCCATTCCAAAGGGTTTTTGCAGCATACACGTATAACAAAATTAAATAAAACGTAATACGAATGCGCTAAAAATTTGTTGCTTTATTGCGTTATAGTATGTGTGTATGGCTGTGTTTGTGTGTCTTCATGCGCATGTGTATTTGCTTAACGCCTTTGTGGGCTACACACGCACTGTTGTTTTCGGTAAGCCGACAAGAATGAAATATAAAATCTGGCGACCAGCCGCGATCTCAAATGCGATAACGTCCAACAACAAATGCAGTCAAGGGCGTAGGCAGAGACAGGGGTGATTACTCATTACTCAATATTCCGAAATTTAAAATGTTTTTAATTAAATTAAATTATTTTGTAAGTGTTAAAAAAACGGCATGAAATAAATTTAGAATGATTTTATTAATTATGTAACATATACCTCAAATAATAATTTTATTTAAACTGAAAATCAATTGGTGGCAGTCGACTTTAGTCACTTCGAAAATAAGTTGAGGCAAATTGGATCTATGACATTTAAAGAACTCCGAAATTCGAAAGATTATTTTCAAAAGCAATTCTTTTCAAAATCTCTAGAGATTAGTGTGAACAAAAATGATTTGGGCCCCTCCCCCCCTTCGCACAAAGCTGTCTACGTCCCTGCTAACAATCATTGTCACAGAACATTTCGTAAAGCAAATTTACTCGTATGAGCATAGCTGCGATTCACATTTACGTTTACGTTTACAGTGCGAGTACCCAATTTGGTTTATTTAATTTTGGTCAGTCGTAAATCTGAGCAATCAACGGCATAGCGCAGACAAAAGGCAAACAGAGTTCACGTACAATCAATTAACATCAATTAAGGAACGCAATGAGGCGAGTGAGGAGGCAACTGCAGATGCGGGCTGACGACTGTCTGACTGTGTGATCCGCACATTTGGCTGGCTGCATCTGCACCTCGTTATGAGTGACACGTGAAAGTTGCATTTCCGCTCGTGTGTCAGAGTTTAGTTGCCCCTTTGCTCCCACTAACTGGGCAAACATGTCAGCTGCGCGTTGATGCTGCTATTGCTGGATTGGACCAAGTTTATGCCTGTCAAGTGGTAATGCAAATGATGTCTAATTAATTGCAAATTAGCAAATGCTGTTTGGGGCAAAAGTTGCTAAAGCCTTCTGTCAAGTTTTTCCCACAGATAATGAGTTAATGAGTTTGCCAAACTAATTAGTTCGCCTGAAGTTGCGTTTCTCAGTTAAACTTGTCACATTTCAACTAAACAAATAGCATCAGATTTAAATAATATAACGTATATTTACTCTTGACGCATTTCTACTCGTACTCATAAAACAATAAAGTTTTTGCTTTTATTATTTGGACTTAAATCTTTAGCCCTAACCCCATCGTGTCTGCCCCCTAATAAAACATTCAGTTGGCACAGCTGTCAAAGCTGCTAACTCAGTATGAGCCGAGTTCAGCTTCATCCAGCATAAAGTCATAAAAACAACAATAACTATCGTTTGCAAAGGATATTATATATTGGGCAAAGGGCCTAAAATGCGACATGCGTGTAGAAATCGGGCCAGGGCCACGGCCCAAACACACACACACACATAAACAACACAGTCCTATCGATATCGACATAAAATACTTGCGTTTCAATGTGAAATATAATTTTGGAAATTTATTGCACAACTTCAGCATACAGCAATGAAATTTTACGCACTACTTGCTGCAACAAAATAGCAGAAGAAGGCAAACTTTTACAATAAGCCAAAAACTGAATAAAACAAAGTAAAAGGGCCAATACAGTGGGTCACATTTTATGATACAACTCATTCGGCGTCTCAAACTGTGGTACTAAACCGCAAAAAAGTTATGTGTTGTTTCCCGCCAGGGACCAAGAACACGTCCAAAACCATCTCCCATAAAACTGGGCGCTTTGCTTTTATGCGCATTCTTTTGACTAATTTATTTATACGACTCATTTTAATCTTCACGAGTATGTTGAATGTCTATTTAATTTTACTAAACTAATTATTCTCTTACTCACATTTTAATTAAGACATTTCTGCTTTGCTTTTAATTTTATCACAGCAGATTTTGTAATTAAAATTGTTTGCTTTCGGTCACATGAATATTTATCATATTATCATGGATAAAGTTCATA
Organism: Drosophila kuntzei; assembly: GCA_035042165.1. Classification (NCBI taxonomy): domain Eukaryota; kingdom Metazoa; phylum Arthropoda; class Insecta; order Diptera; family Drosophilidae; genus Drosophila; species Drosophila kuntzei. The sequence continues at coordinate 154,493 of JAWNLU010000818.1, forward strand.
AGAATTGTTTGCATTCCTATTATCGCTATTCGCAATACTTCCCAACAAAAATAATAATATCATTTTAATTAATACTTTGCTGCGTAACACTAAAATATTTAATTAATTCAGCATATCTCAGATACTATATTAAAGAGAAATCATAAAAAACAAGAATATAAACATAAAGTGCTGCACCAGAATGTATAATATTTATTATTCAGATGAATATACTATGAAATTTACCAAATTATCAATTTAATCCGTACACAAACAATACACAAAGCTAATTCCTATTATGGCCTGAAATGAAAAATGAATCGATTAGCTTGCGGTGTAGGTTTTGTGTTATTGCTAAACATTTAGATTATATTAAATAAGAAATTGATTTGGACAAATACAAAAATGGTCTATATTTTTGGCATTGACATGTGAAACTGACATTTTAGATTAGATTGATGGGCTGAAGTGCTTTTTATACTTTTCCAATTACTCGAAATGCCACTCTAAAATAAAATATTTAAGTGCCAGCGTTTTTAAATCGAAAATGTAGATAGTTTTACTCTGACATGCTTGTAATGAAAGTACAATATCATAGCCATTCCCAGTGTTAGACTCCTTCATAGACTTTTTTATTATATATATTTAATAAAATTTATTAGCGCGTTTAGTGAATTTTTCAGTGATGACAATGTTTCCAATATCCATTTTTAATGATTTTCGTTTTAATAATTTTCACAGTTTTAGCTTCCAGCACTGTTAAGATTTTATAACTTGGCCCAAATGTGGTTTTGGTTTGGGGACAACAGACATTTCATGTATTTATGTTATGAGCACTTTATGAAGCCACAGGCATTTTCAGATGGCTGGTATATAAAATCACACGCCCACTGTGCTTGTAGCCAAAGCAAAGCCAAAGCGCCCAGCTGCTGTCGGTTTATTAGCCAATTTAAGAAACAGGCACTGACAGACGACTTCCACACTCTACACTCGTACCATAATGCGGGCACTTCAGATGTGGTGCGTTTTATGTGCTGCGATGAATTCTGGCGGCACTTTTTTGGGCTGTCATTCGCTTAATGACTTAACCACTCACACACACACACACACACACACAAGGACATACCCAGAGGAGGGTTGGCACGCCCACAAAAGTGCAACCCTGGAGCTGGAGGCTAGGATGTGTCCCCACTCTGGTCTGCAGTTAAAACAGTGACAAGTGCTGTTAAAGTGTTTTTGACTTTGGTTTCAGTTTTTGTCGCAGCATCTCGTGTGTCTGTCTGTCTGGCTGTCTTCTCAGCTATCACAGCTTTTGTCTGGCAGCACATTAATTATACGACTCGTTGACCGCACTATTAGTGTGCCATTTTAGCTTGAAAATGTACAAAACTTTGTCATACTTAACGCTTACTTTATGTGACTCTAGTCTGGGCTGGTATTGTGTTACTTGTGTTTCAAACTGAAGTAGACAGTCCAATTTTAATCAGTAATTTATCATTATAGTCTAGCTTTTATATTTTAAGATACAAATGTATGTGCACTTGACAGTTGTTAATCAGACTGCACTTTAATCTAATCAAAGGTACTTTATAATTTCAAATTATTGTTAATTTTGCTCATTTTGCCTTTGCCACAGCAATGGTAAATATGTTGGTGCAAATATTAGACATAAGAATGAAAACCACAAGACTCTATAAGCTGCATAGACAGTTGCCAAATGCAAAATAGTTGGCCAACATAAAATGCAGCCACATTTCATGCATGCCTGGCATTTTCTGAAATACTCACAAATTGATACAACAATGCACCCAACCAAAGACATCAGATAATGCAAAATTCAAAACCGCAGCTGCTGTTGCAACTGCAACAACAACTGCATCCAGATGCTTTCTGCGGTTGGATGATGCCTTTGTTTAACTCTGGCATTTCTACGCAATTCGAGCTTAATACGATTAAACTTTGTATCTATACTCTGCCAGATAGTATCTTAATTTCAACAGGAAGTTCGCTTGATGTCATATATATATGTATGTATGTATGTATTATAAATAAATTTAAGTTTTTAAAGCATTTATATAAATAGCATACAACATGTACGACTTATGTGTATAAGGCTCGAGTATATTAAAGCTATTTTAATTAAAAATTCAGAATATAAAAATTTATTCTTTTAATTTTATCGAAAAAGACATAAAAAACGGTATTTTATAAAAATATTTATAATTTAATACGATTTTTGAAGTTTAAAAAATGTGGTTCAAATTAAAGTAAAATTTAGTCAGCCGTAGTATCAAGAAAAATATTACAAATTTTAATTTCTTATTGTCTACAGTTAAAAGATTATTTTGCATTTAATAAAATTAAAAATTAACTCAATATTATTATACATAATGCGAATGAAATTCAATTTAACGCAATTTAAGCGTATTTACACTTTGGCCGACATTACTGATAATATTTGTTTAACAGAAACACCCACAAACACCCCCGTCCACACAAATTTCGAATAGTATAAATGTGTACATATGTATGTATGTATATTCTATGCATACATAACTGACAAAATATTTGTTTTACTTAACATAATGCTTCAAAGACAGCATTTCGCACTTTGAGCTCGCTTGGTTATTCCATTATAAGCATGCGTAATATCATTTATTATTATTGAATAATTGAATAAGCAAAGCAAGCATCTCATGTACGAAGAATATATGTGTATATGTATGTGTATGTGGTCATATACTCATACATATTAATATGTATGCATGTGCTGAAGCAGCTAAATTTATAATGCATTGCGGTTTCCATGGCTGCCTCTGTTGCCTCTTCTACGGTTGCGGCTAATGAGGCCAGCTGCCTGTGGTGACCCCGTCCCAAAAGATGTTCCTTTGTTCACACATGTCTTACACCTGAACCACTTCCTGCACCTGGGACTTGGACATTGGTTGGCTTATACATCTGTGCAAGCTCCGAAAAGATTCCTTTTCATTAGAGTGCAGCTTTTTCGAAACGAACCAGAAACTAACGCCACAGGCGAGTTAATGTCTGTTCATATATCCATTGTAATAATTCATAGCTGACCATATTCGCATGTATCTTTTACTATTTATGAACTGTCACACACACACACACACACTCATAAATATATATTTTCACATAATTGAATATTTAAGTTGTATGTATATGGTAAATTTATTTTTGAACACAGCTGGCAGTATGTATAAGTCGTACCTGCAATGGGATAATTTACATAGTTGCAGTTAAGCTTCCAATGTAATTTTAATGAAGTTCATTTTCAACTTAGTAGCAGATTATTAGCTAAAAATATCACAGTGATAGATGTCATGAAAACTTTTGATAACTCCGATTGACTGTCATTAATGTCGCATGATAAATCGAAAAGCTGCTTAAAAACTTTAACTTTAAGTCGATATCAAGTTGCAGCTCAGAGAGCTTTTCCTCTTCTGACAGCAGTATCTCTAGTACATGAAAATAAAGTTTAAACCATGGCAAAAATCAGGTCAAGTTACATGAAGGCTTACGGTTTGCCGCAGTGGTAATCCCTGGGTTCATGGAGACACTCCATATGTGCTTTTGTAACTTTTTTTATATATTTATTTTCAAAAGGATTTTGGACGCATATATAATAAGCAGCTGCAATGCTCGAAATATGCAAATTTTTGCAGGAGAAACCCGAAAAGTGTTAAATATTTATGCGGCGTGCTCGTGCAAATGTGACAAATATTATAATTTCAATACTGATTCAAATGCACGGCAACAGCAACAGCAGCAGCAACAGCAGCTTCAGTTAGTTGATTAAATGGATAAATGGACCTAACGTATTCACTGGCTTAAAGCCGTTTTGTGCTTCAGTTAGTCCACCCATTCAGACTCCTCGGGCTCTTAGTAGTGCACCTGCTACCATCTCTGCTTTGTTTTGTGGTCAGGTAATATTCGTCTGAGTTCTTGCCGGCGTGCGTGCCTCACATGCAAATGCTATTAGGTTGCTCGCTTGAGGCGTGTATGCGCCTTAATTATGCTGCAAACTTGCCTTGACGTACACTCCACACAGTGTTGCCACTGATCGTGACTTGGACGGGGTCCATTCTGTGGCAATGTCATTTATAAACGTATGCTTGGCGCACAATTAGCAAAAGTTGCTGCAGGTACTTTATGCACAACTTGGCAACGACAACGACAACGACAACAGTAGAAGGCCCCTCAATCACAATCTCTCTCTATATATATGTATATATATCTGTCTCTCTCTCTTTGTCTATGACTTTGGTAGCCCCATCCCGTTTGGTTTGGCACATAATGAAACTTGATTTAGCTGACAGCAAAAAGTCACGTACAATGGTGCGTATTAGTAATCTTGTGCTAACTTTGTTAGAAACCACTTGAGTATGAAACAACGACAAGCAAAAAGCATCAAAAATCTGTGAAAATAACATATTTTTCTAACCGAGCTTAAATACGAGAGTAATGCATCGAGATAAATAATTAATATTAAGAAACAATTTAGTTCGAGAACATTTTAGATGGAAGCTTATCTATGAACAATTTCATTATTTATTGAAGCTTATTTGAAGCCACTTGAATATGAAACAACGACAAGCAAAAAGCATCAAAAATATATATGAAAATATGTAAAAATAATACATTTTTCAAATCGAGCTTAAATAGAAGAGTAATGCACCGAGATAAATAATTAATATTAAGAAACAATTTAGTTCGAGAACATTTTATATGGAAGTTTTAACAATTGATCAATTTCATTATTTATTGAAGCTTATCTGAAGCCATAATCGCTTACATCTTATGTGTCGCATTTCCACCAGAATGTTAGTGTTTAGGTAATATTCTCTCAATAAGATGAGAATTAAATGCAAGTAAGGTTCGCAAACAACATCTACTAATTTCTTCGCTTTCAGTCAATTTACTTGTGGCCTGCACAAATTTGACTGGATTAATTGCCGCTGGACTGACCATAAAGTCTTCAGCCGTAGCAGACGGAGTGAGTATTCGTATTCATACTAACGAGTACCCGCGCATTACTTTGCTCTGCTGCGTGAATTACATTCACATGGATGCGTGGGCTTTGGCATCCCTCGTTATTTGTGTGGTCGTTGTGTGTATTGTTGTCTAGCATAATTGCTACACGGTTTTCAAGCTAATAGAATTAGAACATAAACCGCTTTATTGTCTGAAGCAGACATAGACATACACATACACTCACACATACACACACACATACACACACACATACACACACACACACACGTTTAGTCATAACAAAGCGGTTTTATGACAGCCCAGCGGATTGGATGTCATGAAAATTGTCGCATTTGTGAGTGTCCGCTATTAAATTGCACAATTATTTTGCTTATGTGCGGGTTTTTCTGTGTCTGAGTGTGTGTGTTTACTGGTCAAGCGTTCGCAACACCATAGAAAACAAAATACATTTCAAATGACGAAATTATGGCCTTAGTTGACGCACTGCAGGTGCGGCCATTTTGCTGGAAAATTTGCGGGAATTTGCTCTTTATGTCTCTCGACCATTTTCTGCTGGACCTCAGATACGACGCGTATGTAGGAGTATGTGCTAAAACGCGGTTTTATAGGTGGCATCATCATAAAAGAGATGAAAAATAAATTTAAAACAAAATGTTATGAGTTTATACTTTAATAAATAGGTAAGGTACTTTGATTTTTCATCTGGTTTAAATATTTTGATTAAATTGACTTTAGACAAAAGTACTTTTATCCTTATCAATTCATAGGATATTATACATTATTACAATCTTACAAAATTATGTATAATTTAGTTTTGGAAAGTATTCCAGCCACTGAATATTATTCAATTAGTTAGAAGACAAGATTCGAAAGATTTGAAAAATGGAAAAGAAGTGAAAATTATAAACGGTTCACTTTCTGACATTTGGTATACGCTTTACACTTGTTTAATGAGTTTAGGGTATACATAATAAAATAAAGAATGAAAATATAATACTTAAGTATTCGTATATTGTTAAGGGTCACACACCCACGCACATTCTTACTTACATACTCGTATTATTTTTCGTTCTGGTTTTTCTGCACAATGAAATCACAATATGACCTCTAGAAAATGATGTTGACATACATACAAAAGCAATAACAAGAACAGTTGGAATCACCACAGTCTAAGTCTTGTGAGAGTACTTGGTTATGTAATTCCCGTCAATGGCATGGCGAAAATTAAGCAAAAGCAAAAATGGCAACATAAAAACCAGCCGAAAATGAGAGCAAAACGTCTCCAACACTAATAAAGGAAGAGCTGGCAAAAGCAAAAAAATAAGAGAGAAGTAAAAATATGCAAGAAAAAAACTGCGAGTGCCTATATACCTAGCAACGAAATGGAAAAAGGCCTGACGCCCAAGGGAATTAAACGGTCGGTTGTGGTGTCGGTGCGGGCTTGAGAAGGACCGGAGGCATCTATGTAGACAGAGGAGCATAATTATCGGACAAACTACAGACAATATAACGAACATTTGAGCAAACAACAAGAGCATTTGAACAGGTGTCTAGCACTTTAATTTTAAAATGAGCAAATGTTTGTGATTAAATTTGAGTAATATAAAATGCACCTAGAGGTTTGCCTTAAAGCTTTAAAGCAAACATTGAGCCGAAAACTTTTGAGCTTTATAATGGATTTTGTACACTCGCATGTTGTCTTTAAAAACATTTAAGCGAACACAGTTCGAATTACATAAAATACGTTAGATATATTTCATACACTACATTAAATTAAGCTTCCTCTGTTATACTGTTTTTAATTACACTGAACATTAAAAATGCGATTTAAGAGAATGAAGCACGATGTCGATATACGCCTAGTGTAGGAAAAATCGTGTATTTTTATTAAACGAGCATTCGGCTGCTGTCACGTTGACTTCGTGTTTGGGTGCCTCGCACACAAGTACAATATTTTATAGTAAGCACATTATATACCTACATATATAAAAATCATTGTCCTGACTGACTGACTCACTCACTGACACATCAACGTGTAGGCCAAACGGATAAAGGAAAAGAGCTGAAATTTTCACACAACATAGCTGAGAAAATTTCATCGTGCAATAAAACGGCGTTTTGTAAAATTCCACCTGGAAGTGTGTTTACCTGAGGTCAAAAGGTCATGGAATTGCTTTGTATGAAAAACTTTTATGTTTCTTATGATATCTTAACCAAACTTACAGAATATATGTTTGGGACTGTCTCTTACATCCTGACCAAATTTGGTAAAAGTCGGATTACTGTATCATATAGCTGCCATAGGAACAATCTAAAGCAAATTATCTTTTAGTATGAAAATTGTTTTTCTTTCTTAAGAAATCTCAACCAAACTAATACTAAAGGTCACTTTGACTAAATATTATTAACTATATTTCATTTCCGCGAGCCGGGGGTTGGCGAACGAAGCGAGCAGGGGCGGAGCCCCCTACTATATATATAGATATGTATACTCGTAGCGTAGGATAGTAACTTGTTATGCAGTACACAAAACTGAAAAATGAAATCGGATATTGTGTTGGACAGTGTTGTACCTACACAAAGGCATACTATACATACATGATTGTATCTAGAGCGTGAAAAATCACCGGCACTTGCGCTCCTTGGCTTGTTAGCCGACGGCATCTGTTGCCGTTGCCGTCGTGTCGTTGTCGTTGGATAAAGCTCGAGGCAAAGTGAACGCTTTGTAACCCACAATTGTGCCACGTTTTGGTGGTGTGCGTTGGGTGGTGCAGGCGGTGGTGCTGGATCTACACTAACAAGATTCGACATTTGAACGAGAGTAATCCATCAGCGGCTGGCGAGTATCAAAATGGATTAAGAAGAAATGTGTGTTTTTACTTCGGCATCAGTTTCATATTGACAGGCTCAGCACCATTTTTTCCGTTTTTTTTTCTTTATTTCCTCTTTTAAATCGCATTTAATGTGCGGCATTTGCGTTTGGTATTTGCTACGCGACTGTGTTTCATTCTTCACAATGGAATGAAAGTTCAATTATTTGATTTGACAGGCGCTGCTATCAGGCAGACGAAAGAGGAGAGAGGAGACAACGGTAATTGCTTTTGCCAGATTTATACACACAAACAACTCAACGGGTATACGAGCACAAGTATTTTATATAAAACACAAAGTTCACTGCACAATTGAAGTGTAATTTTACAATTTTCTCATGCGAAATCAGTTTGTGTGCGCAAATTGTTGAACAAGTCACACAATTCCTCCGTTTTATAAAAGTAAAATCAGTTCTCTTTTTACTTTATTTACAGCTGTAGTTATTTGAGAGTGTTTTTCACTGTAAATATTCCGAATAACAATCGAAGTTAATAGATGTATTACATACATAAGTGCGCTATTTAAGATGTTGGATAAGAAAATAAGCCAAAGCTTTCTATAGAGTCAGAGTGTTATTTTCGGTCTACTACAAATATAAAAATGTAAAGATAGTATTTTTAACATAACTTTAGGATATATTTTCCAATAAGAGAAACCATCGAACATTGATAAGCAAACAATGCTGGCTTCGCTAAAAATAAACACATATTTATTTTTAAATTTTATTTCCAGAACGTATTCTTTCAAAAATAAATAATTTCAACTTAAATGTGATTATTTGATGTTCCATTCTTGGTTTACACACAAGTGTCGCAGTGAAATGAGTATGATGGCTTTGATTGTGGTTTCACGTTACGATAAACCCCATAAACAAAGTTCTCAGCTGCCTCATAGTCCATAGGCCTCAACATACACATTAGGGGGCACACATCAATCTCAATCCCACCCCTGTGAACCGCATATTGAGACCTTTTTACTGGGTGGTGTTAGATGCGATGCTCCTCTTACAATTTGCAACACATTTTAATGAGTTCTCGTATTTGTTGGAACTGCGTGGTACAAGAGGCCGCCCATCTGTGGGTTCTACAGTCAGCCATAATTTGCTTTTGTTTGGCTTTTCTAGTTGTTTGAATTTGTTGCTGTTGTTTTTGCAATGTGGTTTGTGGGGGAACTTTTTAGATTTTGTTTGTTTTGTGGGCGATAAGTGGTTGACAATTGTATCGTAGTTGTTCCTATAGATGTGACCTAATACTAAAAGCAATACACAACATGGAATTTTAAACAACTTTTGAATTGGAACTTAAATGGATTGAAATAGTGGCTGCATTACTCGTATAAATACAATTCGACAAAGAGAAAATTGGGCTAACAATTTAATATGAAATTTAATTAAACGTGTCTGAAACTTCAAAGCAATTTCACAAATGTGTCTTTTAGCTTTTCAATTGTGAAGGCAGCACCTAATAGGCTCCTCTATGGATTGCCATCAATAAGTCATGAGGTCTTTAGCAAATCATCCAGCCAATGCAATTACCTAGTGTGAGAATCAATTTGCAACTATTAAATGCGCGCCAGAAACAGAAGCAGAAGCTCGTCGAAAGGAAACAAAAACGTAGCCAACTTTAGTGATTTTACTAGTAACATAGCTTGTGAATGTGCCAATCTCAGACAAGGAGATCCCCAACCTAAAACCATCAGCCCACATTCAACTCGGTCGACTGTCGACATCGACACAGTCAAGATTCAAGCTGAAAGGCGAAGCAAGCGCAGAAAAGTGAGCTACAAATTGCAGCACTTGTATCAAGATACAGTCAAAAACAGGCAAAAAGTCAACGACAGCCAGTTCGTGCAGGATGTTTGAAAGGAGGACATTGTAGAGGCCATGGCATGAGTACGAGTATGTGAGTAGATTTCACCCTCTTAGCATTTGCATAGGTATGACTTGGAAAGACAACTAGTTAAAATTCTGTCTCTCTCGTTCTAAATGTACGTACACATATATATGCATACATATTGTGGTATGGCTTTGTTTCTCTTTGCTCTTGGGCTTTTGTGCTCACATATATTGAAATGCTTGGATCGTAGTCTAGAGTAAAGATAGGGCATGCAGTACTTAAAAATAATAAAATAGTTAAGCCAAAGTAATGAGAGCATCCAAAAGTGAGAAAATTGGGTGAAACTTTGCCAACAACTGACTAAAGAGTGAATTCATGTATTTACAATGCCAAACTATTTGTTAAGCTAGTTAGAAGAAGATTATCTGTTGCATAAAAATTTTAAGTTTCAGAATATATTCATCTACCAGTCATGTTTTCATTATATTCTCTGTTAAATTTCATGTTCAGTTAATACATCCTCGTGTTGCGTATACGCCCTGTCGTACTCTCGCTTTTGTGTTGTCTGTTAGGCCAACATGTTTGTTGGCTGCGAAACTAATTAAAATGTGCAAAACTTGCCAAAATACTTAAAAGCAACGCATACACATACATACACTTGTATGTATAGGTGTTTGTTTGTTAGTCTGTATAAACGCAGGTCGGGCACTTTTTTGCAATTTTCCACTCAACAGATTTTTGCGCAGTTTTCCCCTTTCCTTCGAGTTTTCCTTTCCCCTTGTCAGTATCTGTAGGGTATGTTGGATAAGCATAGTCTTACTTTAACAACAGACCTGTTTTATTTATGAGCTTCATTTACACAAACACAAACATATCCAAACTTCAGATGCGTTGCCATGGCAAAAATATAATTTATTTTCTTTCTTGCAGGTGGGTGTAACATTTGCAAGCAGTCGAGTTGAGCTGCAAGTATTTTCGTAAGTATTTAAAGCTCAAACTTAACTCTATATCTCTATATCACTTGTGTATATTTTGACAAGAAATATTAACCAAAATAAAGATATCGAATTAAGGAAACTGGCTTTGCATCGCACAAATGTGAAATTCTTCTTTACAAATATCATATTTTATGAAGGTTTGATCTTTGATCATTATGTTCTTTACTTGTTACATAAATAGTAAATAATGTAAACTATTTTATAATATTTGCTTGTCATTACATATATTTTTAGCTCTTGCATTTATTTTTTAACATTTCGTTTGAGTTGCTTTAATTTTTAAACTAAATATCCATGTGAATGTTCCAAAAAGTATATCAACATGTTAAACATTTGTATAACTACTCTTACATCCTATTTGTATCCAACATAACCATTTCGTAGTTGTCTAGAAAAAGTCGAAAGTCGGGCGCTGTTTTTGCCAAAGTTTTTAACTAACTTTCTTGCTTGGCTCAGTTTTCGTGCTAGAGACAAAGGGCAAAGGCAAAAGCATTGAGAAAAACTAAAGGAAGAAACTTGTGCAGCAAATTGGCGTACAAGTTTTTGCGTGCCAAGCACAACAATTAAAAGGATTTGTTTTCTTTATATCAAAGAATATATGAAAACTGTTTATTAAAAAATAAACACTTAGCAGTAAATGGATATATCCTAAATGCTGTTGTAGTGACGTGGTTGTTAAATTTTAAGCTGTTCTGCCCACTGCCAATAATTTAATTGAATGCGGCAATTGAGTTGCTGTGCCGCTGGTTATTGGCCAGGCAGTAATTAAAGCCAAGCCAACAAAATCAGAGGGAGATAGAGAGACATTCAAATTAAGCCAAAACATTTGGGTCTTGGCTTGTCTACGCTACTGTCATTGCCGGCTGTCAAACTAGTAGGCCACTTGACGCCTAATGACCAGTTTAATGGGGCCCAAAGCTAAGAAATGGGACTAAGGACGAGGATGGAGGAGGACTCTCCTATTTGAGTTGTGCGCGCGCGCTTTAATGTCCAAAACATTTGCCAGAGAAATGGCCTAAACAAAGGACAAGCGTGAGTGAGAAGGGCCAGACGATTACCTTTTCGAGCCGTTAATTAAGTTTGGGGTAGCTAAATGTTATGACCAAGTTTTCTATTACCGAGGCGGGCACACGTCCCTTAATGAGACACGTAGGCGTATGAGTAACGCACAAATAGGCTGCTCAGGTGCTCAGCAAGATGGCAACGTGGCAACGTGACAACGTACATTTTGGCCAAGGGGGCGTATGTGTAATTACGAAAATGCCACGAGTGAAACTTGAGAAACTAAAGAGCATGCGACTTCAAAACAGATCTAAAACATGTTCATATTCGACAAATTTTCAGCTCATAAGAGCACGAGTTTTGAACAATTCCTTCCCCTCCTCTGTTCAACCTACAATTTCTTTTCGTTTTTTCTGCTGTTGTACAGAACTTTCACTGACAGAAACTTTTTCCACACGATATTCAAAGTGGGCGTGGCGAATGGTGAGGGAAAACAACTGAAATCGAAAATTGTTTACCAAGCGAAGCGCTTAGCTAAATGTCTTCCGTGCCAGTTCTCCTCCAGTTCAACTCTGCTGGGAGGAAGTTCTTTGAATGTATGTGTGTTTGTTGTTGTCGTTGTTAGCTTGTAGCTTTGCTGAACCGAGCAGGTGCATCGCTTGTTTAGCTATAAAAAGCAACGACAAGTGTAAATGCCCCAGAACCACCAGCAGCCGCAGCCGCTTCTCTCCCAATTCCATTCCCATTCCCATTCGCATTCCCAATCCCAATCCCAGTCCCAGCTGTCGTTGCTCGTATTTACATGCAGACAATATGAAGCAGCAGTATATGTTTATAACATCCGCAAATTGTTGAAGATAACAATTATTGTGCATTGAGAGCAAAGGCAAACACCAGAAGCTTCCACAGACCGAATCGAGTAGTACAAGTATCCGTCTCTCTCTCACTCTCACTCTCAATCTCTCTATTTCTTTTTCTCTTCATGTATATACATATGTGTATTGTGTGTTTGAATGTTGCTTGTTAAGACTTGTGGCACAGTCGGAAATGGCAGTTTACGGAAACATACAGAGAGCCACAGACATACAAAAGCCAAGCCCAAATAGCATGGAGATGTGCCATTAGATACCAGCTTTAGTTTTGCGGTTAAACACTTGAAAAAGTTGTAAATTCTGCAGAATGACATGGCCGGGCGCCTTAGCACAGGTTTTTCATTATACATTTTCATAGCTCCCCGCTCAGGTGTTGCTCATTAAGGCAATAAACCAGGTGTCCGGGGTGTGGTTAGTTGATCCAGCAGATTGAATTATTTCAACGCCAATTATGCAATATAACCAACAGTTTTGTGGAATGAACACTTAATTGCTAAATACAATTAGAATTAACAATTTAATACGGAATTAAAATATTTTACTATCAAAGGTAATTAAAATCAATTAGTTAATAAACATAAAAGTTAATAAGGACTTCCTGTAATTAATGCAATATCATTTAAACGAACAAATAAGCAAACAAAAAAATGTATTTTTTTTTTGTTTCAATATTTATATTGATAACTTTAAATATTATTTTAAATTAAACTGCAAACATTATATTAATTATTAAGCTGAGACCCATTAATAATTGTTCGTGTCTTTAATTTAATTTTTGTTAATTTTTATCCTACATTCAAAAGTGTTGTATAACTTTCTGAAAAGCCGAAATGTCACGGCCTCTATCTTCCATTGCTCAGCCATTTGCAAAACTTCGTTTCCTTAGCATTTTTATAAGGCCAGCATTTAGAGAAAAATGCTTACAGTATTGTCATGGTCATAAGCATTTGTATTAACTGGGCGAACAGAAACAAAGCGCTCAAAATGGCTGCCAGAATACACTTAAGCCCACACACATACGCACACCGATAGAAAATTGGGCGGGGTGGGGTGGGATGCTGTCGCGCTGTCATATCGCAGCAACGCCCTCATTGAGTAAACATTGAGTCAACACTTCCGCTACGATAACATCAACATGGCGCCAACATTATGGAGGACCAAAAGCGGCAGCCAAAATAGATAAACCAGTTGAGATAAGAGCGAGCAGGCAGCCAGCAGCTAGCTGAAAGAAATCAAAATGCTTAGTTCTTGGCCAGCAATTTTTACCCAATAAATTATTTTATCTGCCAAGACAAAGACAAAACAGCCATCGAATGACAGTCACAGTCCCGCAGCTAGAAGCCGTTGAATGCCACGTGGCATAAAAGCAAATTAGAGCCACATCAAGGCACAAAATATCTGCGGCGACTGTTTATGAAAATGTCATTAAAATACAACAACAAAAATAATCCCAATGCCACTAAAAGCGAAACTAAAATAAAACAATGCCAACATTAAGGAAATTAATTAAGGGCAATACTCCAGCCGAATGAATAAGCGTGTGTGAATGTTTGTTTGATTCGGAAATTGATATTCATTTGAAATTGTCATAGCATTTGCTTTAATTAAACTCAATGGAGATATATAAAAATATATAAGAATGCTATGATCTTTTGATATTAATTAATTTTTATATAGAAATAAAATGATCGATCTATGTAAATTAAATATTAAAAATATAAGATTGTCAAATTAACAAAGTCTTCTCAAATGATCCATTGATTGTTGGTGGTTCTTGTTCGTTTTAATGTAATAGTAAAAGAAAATTTGGTATGTATTTGTAAATCTATATTTGTGTATGATAAGGTACCAAAATATATTTTAAAAAAATATTGAAAACTATAAAATAGTTAAATGTAAGAAATAACAAGGACATTTAAATAATTTTGGCATTTCGAAATTGTTGGTTAGAAATAATATTTTAGTCGCAATATCTATGCCGAAATCTAACAATATTTGATATTCAGAGTTACATTAAGAAATTCGCATAATCAAGCCAGTTTTTCTTTCAACAACCAAATTTTCTATCATTTCTAGAGCAGATATGAGAGTAGGTGATAGTCCGACATTTATCAAGATATAGATGAGGTCCAGTACGCACCACAATAAAAATAGAATGACAAATGCAAATGTAAAAAAAAAGTAAAGCATTTCATGTTTACTATCGTAAATCGAATTACAAGTTAGTTGATGAAAAAACAGGCCAGTGTCCTACTATTTATTAACATGTAAAGTATTTAGCCTTCGGCACACCGAGTTTTATATTACATTGAGTTTTCTTATGCGTTGTAAGTAACGTTGCTAGGATAAAGTCCTTGTTATTTGTTTTGTTTCTTCCCATGTGTTTTCGTCGATGCCATTGACGTCGTTTATTTGCGTCTGCGTTTCTGCTTCTATTTCTTGCCGAGGCTTTTACGTAATGTTACTTTAATATCGTTATATCACAATTCACAGCCGTGAGCCAGAGGCGAATGATTTTCTGCGATTCGTATGGGATACTCAACATAATGAATTCAATTTGTGTCCTGCCAAAAATTGCAAAAAGCACAAGAAAGGAGGCGGCAACAATTGCGAAAACTGGCAAATAATTTTCCAATACTAAGTGATAATTTATTTCAGAATTTGCTTTTAAAAATTTTTAGCCGCGAGCGCACAATTTATGCCAGACAGCTCACAAACACACAGAGATACACTTATGTATGTATGTATGTACACACATGCAAAATCACAGGAAAATTAATTTTCCTTACATTCGCTTTGGCACAATCACAGGCTCAATTGTGCGCGAAATTTATTGCTCAGCTAATGTTTGGCCCGAGGATAAAATTTGTGTAGAAGTCCTGCATAAATTATGCTTTGATGTAAGGCTCTGATTAAATTCAAATTGCATTTTCACAAAATTTATATATGCAAAATGCGTATTTTAAGCAATTCTAATGAGTGTCAATTAAATTCAGTTGTCTTTGATTTTATATTGCCGCATTGCAGATGATTAACCAAGCAAATTGATTCATTTCTTGCATTAGTTAAATGCACATTAAATGGTCTTGATTAAATTAATTTTTAGCTTATTCCCCTTGATAAACTGTCTTAATTCAATTCAACTTTAGCCAATCCAAAACTGCAATTAAGTAATAGTATGTTTGCAATAGTATGTTTGGATATTAAAGTTTTGTTTATGCTATCTGATTTAAAATTAGTATTTGGTTATAACTTTAATTTAATACATTATCTATTGGGGCTTTTGTACATATTGAAATACAATCGGATTATAGTTTTACTTAGTCACTTAATGCATTTTTGCCATCTCTGCCAAGCCTGTTACAAAAGCTTTACTTTTAACTGATGAGAGCCAAACTATTGTTTGAGTTAATTTGAATGCTGCTGCTGTTGTAATAGGAAACCATTGTTTTGCTGTTTACTATTTAAAAATAAAAATATACTACGAGCTGCCAGCTGCAAACTGAAACTGGAGACAGCAGTCCCACAGCTCAGCTCAGTCCACAGATAAGAGCTGCCTTTTTAAATTCTTTTAGATAAATAAAGCAGGCATGACTTTTTAAAAAACGAGTATAAAAAAGAGAAGAAAAGACATAATTATAAGCCATTGTTGGCAGCGAACATAATAAAAGCGGAAAAGCAACAGAAAATATAAACTGAGGAGAGATCCTATAGCTGAAGTCAAGTACCAACTACTCCATAAAGTGCAGCATATTTAAGTAATTTTATCAAGCGTCTGTGACATGCAAAATGCATTTCAACTAGTTATAAAGTCGCATTATTTGCCATCAAATTCAATGCTCGATGGTAAAGTTCTTGCCTCCTCTATTTTAAAGAGTACACTTGCTATTTCTCTCGAAGTTTCTTTACGCAAATTTTTACATAAATCTGCATGAAAAATTATCCGCTCCGGGTGAAGTTTTCTTTTTCGACTTCTTCTGTTATCAAGCATTTCATGGGAAACTATAATTTTCCCGCAAGTGCTCTATCTTCTCCTGCTGTGTGCATTTATTTTATAGCATATACATTTTGCTTGGATGAAAATGCATATATTTATTTGTCTTGCAACATTTTCTACACTTATGAGATTTTATATAAAAGATTGTGAGTCAACTACAAATAGTTGCTCAGAAAATTAATTAAATTACTGGGAAAAATTAAGAAAGACATGTCCTATGGTTTGTGTTCTTGTTGTAGTCAGTACCTTTCTATCAAATTATTATGCTTGTCAATCGCACCAAAACATTTCAATTACAAAAGCTGTTATTTCCATTTACAAGGAAAAAGTGCTCAACAATTTTCCCATTCGCTGCACATTCTCGTATTAATTTATTTCGATAGAAACTTGCTTGTGCATGAAAACTGATTTAATTTTGCGAAAATATACGCTACAAGCCGATCGATTGATTTAAATCAATTACATTTGTGCTTTGTAAGAGATTATATTTCTCTTTTCATTGGATTTTGCTTACAAAAATAATTTGAAATATAACGCATACGCAGTGTGTGCGCCTTTTCGATGTTTTTGCATCAGCAAGAACATCTTTAGTTTATCATACTTTGCTTTTATCAGCAAACATTAATATCCCTGTGTGTCCGTGTGTGTGTGTTTTTAGTTGTGTAAGTGTCTGTATGATAAATGCGCATTGTGCTCGCGTGTATTTTTGTTTTGTATGTTGTTACTACTGCAAGAAATAGTTCCTTTTTCGGTACGCTCTACATATTTCTGCATTTATTGTTGCATTTCGTTTTGCCGTTACACTGCGGTTTAAACATTTTAGGGGCAGGGACTTCGCATATTGCAACAACTGTTGTTGCCACAGCGTTGCACATAAGAACCACAAATGAATTATGTTGACGAATGCATTTATTATTGTGTTACATAGAACAAACCTTTGTCAAAGAAGAGACTTTGATTTAACAAAATTTCGCATACTTTTGAATCACAGCTTTGTCATCCTGAAACTGAAACGCAGTGTAGAATAAACACAAATAGCCATGGCATTAAATCCGCTTTGAGCTTTATCTGGACATGACACGGAACACATCTTGGCAGCCCCCTTACCTTTTAATTGCCAGTGCCCCCTGCGCACTTTTCTTAATTTAGTTGTGCTACTTAAGCAGTTTAATGCCACGTCGACTTCAGCGGCCTCTAAAGACAAATTAATGACCCTCGGTCCGAGAAACCCGGATCTGGACCCGGCACAATCGCTCGCACTGTGAAAGTCGTATCCTGTCTGGAAGGCGGCAGAATTTATAGCACAAAGGCTTGGCCAATGCGGAAATTACTAGAAATTGTAAGCCGAGACTCGAGACGCAAAGTCAAGCCGCAGCATAATTGTTGTTACACTATTGTTGTTGTTGTTTTTTGTCGGTTCAACGGTCTTACAGACTTTCATCTTGTCGCATTCTTATCTCGTTTTGATTTTTAATTAAAGTGAAAATTAAATGTATTTTGCGAAATGGAATTTTTGTTTATACACGCAGTTAAATTAGAGGCACACGCAAATGCTCGATCCAATTATCTTTTGACTTGAACACAAATTACATGCCCAAAACACAAGGACCAACAAATTGATAAAGTCATTCCAAATACGAATGCGAACGAAAGTGTAAGTAGGAGTAAGTACTCATACCATATTCGCAAGTTCTTTTCAAATTTGAACTTCTTGACAACTTTTTGCTACATCTTATTATGCTTAAACTGAACGGAAGAAAGTTGCAGTCGACTTTTAAGATACTTTTCACAATGTAAAAACAATATTTCAAATACAAAATTTCACAGAATCGAGAATTTTTAATTGAATTAAGGAAAACAAGTTTTAGTAAGTAAATTACACTCATTTAAATAAATATAATTTTACAATAATGAAGTAACATTATTGACTTCTCTAAAATTAAATGAGTTATGTTACGGTTTCGGTTATGCTCGAATTAAGGTTTTCGGTTATCGGTTATGCCAAATCTTGGAGTATCGGTTTCGTAACAGTTATCGGTTTTTTGCAAGTTTCGGTTTAAAAATATAGGTATTAAGATTTTCGGTTGACCAAAATAAGAAGCGTTATTTATTGTTTTACATGAAAAGCGATCTAATGCTCTTATTATCCTGAAAAATAATGTTCTCTGGTTACTGGAATCGTCCAGCTTAATGTCGATTTTATTATAATTTTACCTCATTTGGTTTGAAAATTTCCATTATTTTGATTTTACTGGTTTTTAATAACTTCGAACTGCCATAACTTTATCAAAATTCAATCAATTTTCATGCGCAATGTAAATTTGAGCATGATTTTACCTCTTACTTTACAGTGTTACCCCTTATAATTTTTCGACAAAAATTCGAAATTTTCAAAGTTTTCAAAATGAACAAAATTTAAATGCAGAACGAATTTAGAGGTAAAATCATGCTCAAATTTAAACTGCGCATGGAAATCGATTGACTTTTTACAAAGTTAGGGCAGTTCTGCGGCGGCATGAACCCAAATTAACCCTTATAAATGAATCGGTTACTAAACGGTTATTTTAGTTTAAAGAGTTTCGGTATATGGGTTTCGGTACAGTTGAAAAAATTATTTTCGGTTACGGTTTCAGTTACGGTTACAAATTTCAATCGGTTTCCACTGGTTAAAGGTTACGGTTTCGGTTAAGGTTTTAATCCCTGGTTACACATATAACCTAAGACATAATTAAATGCTGTCAATATGCATAGTCACTTCAAGTAACTGAAAACAGTTACAAAATTGTCATTCTAACTCATTTAGAATAACCAAATAAACTCACACTATTACTGGACGGGCAACAGTGATTATGACTTACAATTTTTACATGATATCCCCAGTGCCAGTAAGAGCAAAGTAAAGGCAATATCTGCTTTTGTCTACCTCCAAGTCAGGCCCGCATTTGATTATGATATACTTTTGTTGTTATATTTGTTGTTGATGCTTAAGCAAAGTATTAAATTGTATTCTGAAGTGGGCCTGGCAGTTGTTTACTTATGCGACTACATATTTAAAAGCCAAACTGAATGCCTCGGGCAAAGTATACGCCGAAAATTCATTCGTATTTGCATAAATAAATTAAAAAGCAACTTTCACATTGCTCACGCCCACTCAAACTGGTTTGGCGTTAATAAAATAAGGAAACAGCTCAATTTCCCCGAAAACAATTAATTCAACTAGTCAGGCCTGGTGAAGTACTTAAAGATTTCCCTTTTGGGGGCGACCTACTTAATACTTTGTTAATGACGTGCATAATAATTTGCTTACACTTGAGGGCGCATTCTAATTGAAAAGGTTGTACATCGACTTACCGAAATTGTCAAGTGACTTGGAAACACCACTAATATATGTATCCTTTACATACATATATGTACATAATAAGTAGAGAGTTTGCTAACAAAACTAAATATAAATTGTTAAATAATTAATTTTCTCAATTAAGTTTCTTATTCAATCTTTATAATACAAATTTTATTTATACTTTTTAAATGGTATACAAATATTACAAAGCTTTAACAAGTAGATAACAAAAATGGATCTCTTTATTTCTCTGTCTGCCTGTTGCCTCAGCTAAATTAGTGGTTTGCAATTGCTTTACAATTTATTCAGCAAAATAATATCGCCATAAGGAAAATTACTGTAACTTATATTGTGCTATAATTTTAATTTTAATTTAATTTTAAATCTGTCTAAGCAGAATTACAATATGCAAAATATGCGATCTAATTATTGAATTCATAAATTCATTTCGTTAGATAAATAAATTGTTGGCGCACAAGTCAGCTACTTAGTATGCATTTAAATGCCGCGTGTTTAAGCGCGTCACTTAATTAATTATAGTTTAACTATCGTAAATAAATGTATAAAAAACTCATCTTTCTCTCTCTCTCTCTGTGACTCATTTTAGCTATGCGGCGGCAGCTGCTTGAGAAGCCAACGATGTCAACGCGTTGAGCACGTGAAAGCCTTGAAAAAATGTGCTCGTCCGCTTGCATGACAATTGTAGCGTGCAGGCATTTAGACAACGCAGCAACAACGTCAGACAGCGCAGTTGAGCGCAGCGTACGTGAAGTGTGTGCTAAGAACTTAAGGCAGAAGCAGAGACAGAGAGAGAGACAGGGACAGGGACAGGAAGGAGGACACTAACCCACTAACACATGCATAGAGCACAGGCTTAACACCTGGAGAGAGGTGCAGACAGCCCACAAAGACATAGAGCAACGCACGGAATAAATAAGTGAGTTCACACAAAATATTCGAGCGAAAGCTAACAGATAGACAAACAGACAGACAGTCAGAAGATACAACAAGTGAGACACGTACGGATGGGTTATATATAAAAGACACATCAAGTGCATTATTCGAGGTGCCATATGAAAATGCCAAAAGCTGCAAGAGCAACAAAACTCACTCTCGGCAACATAAATATGTACTTTAAATGGCAGCTTTAAAAATAACAAAAACATTACTTTTTGTAATTATAATATAAAATTTGTAAACTGAAACAAATTGAAATAAAATTAAATTTAGAGTAAGTCTTCAGGTCTCAGTTTGCATTCAAAGTTGCATACCTAAACTTACAACTTGTATGCCAGATAATCTATGCTGCAGTAACTTTATTTAAGCTGAAAACTGTTAGGTATGCCTAAAGCCCAGGCAGCTCCAGAGTTTCATAGACATTCATTCAGCTGGTCCAGAGCAGCTGCCTGACATGTCTGACATATGCAAAATGCCAACTGAAAATGCCATTGTTGTTGTTTACGTTGTGTTTGACGACAACAACAAGAAGGGCAAGGACACTAGCTCAAGTACAAACAAGGTGAGGATTCCACACACTCAAAAAAACAACAGAAAGAGAGAATAGTAAGAACAGCAGAAAAAATGATAATAGAAAGAGAAAATTGCATAGAGAGCTGAAGAGCAAAGGCAAAGACAACGCGATGCCGCCAGCAAGTGAGCTGATTGAGGCTTGTGCAAAGAGCTACTTCTATGAGGACTTCAAAATGGCATTGCATACTTTTTTGGGCTCATCTGAAATGCTTGAGGCGCACTTGGCGGACGTTTTGAAATGCTGGGGGAGAATTCACAGAATTTTAATGTCAAGCAGAATATTAAATTTAGTACAAACAGAAAATATTTAATAGCTAGTTTAAAGCGAAAATTAAAATTGAACACTGAAAATTGTGCAAACAATCATATAAATGTGCATGTTGTTCATGCTGAAAAACTCTTTATTAATATGGCTTATTTGTGTGTGTTTTTGCTCTTCACAGTTCGCTTCAACTGCCATTAAAATGTGGAAAAGGATACACACTGTTAATTAAAAAACAAAAGGCGAAAATCTTTACAAACACGGCTGAATAAACCGGAAAATAAGGTCACGCCACAAACAGCGATATTGTGGTCAATTATACAACAACAACAACAACAACAACGGACAGCAACAACAAGTAAAAACTGCAGCACATAAAGTCATTCAACTGCAGCAACAACATTGCATCATCGCCATTTTGACCAATATTAATAATGGTAATGTTGCTGCAATTCAAGCGGCAACTGCCGGCAGCAGCAGCAACAGCAACTGTAGCAGCAACAGCAACAGTAGCAGCAACAGCAGCAGCAACATCAGCAACAGTATCGAGAACGAGAAGAAAACCCCGTGGCACAGCAAGGCAACTTATGCTGCTGCTGCTGCTGCTCCTTCTGCATGTTTGTGGCAGCAGAGGCGCTGGCATCAGCTACAATAATGGTGGCAGCATATCTGGCAACTTGAGTGCCACACAGCGCGGCAATGCGGCAACAAGTAGCAGCGGCGGTCTTGTATTGATCGGATCCAGCAGCGCCACGGGCAACAGTGGGAATGCGGCCACCTCCAGTTCGGTACCCTCATTATCGCTCACTTCATCATCGTCAACATCTTCATCATCATCATCTTCATCTTCATCAGCATTTGCTACGTCGACAAGCAGCAGCAGTTCGTCATCATCCGCGTCAAGCGGCAACCGCAGCAGTAGACTAACTAGCAACAACAACAACAACAATAGCAACAACAACAACAACAACATAAATCATGATCAATTACCCGCCCAACTCTCATCGCGCATCATCCACACACGCAACGGCGCCATCTCCGGAGTAATTGTCCAATTAGATGGACGGCATTTGGATCCGGTTGAGGCGTACCGTGGAATACCTTACGCCTCTCCGCCCGTCGGCAATTTGCGTTTCATGCCCCCCGTCTCCGCGGCCATGTGGTCGGGCGTCAAGAAGGCGGACAGGTAAGCTCTACCTAGATTTTTAATGCTACCTCGGGGTCGTGTATGTGTGCATGTAAATTGATGTCTACGGTTCGCTCTTGTCCTGTCCAAGGCAGCAGGTCGTCTTTATAAAGCCGTCAGCATAAATTTCAAGTACCCGGATGTTCTGGGTATAAAGTTTATGAGCTGACTCGCTTCCTTGTTAATCATACGACCTGTGGGAAGGCAGAACATGCTCGTAACACGAACTAACTAACAAGCAAAAAGCAAGCAAAGTCCATTATGCTAAACTTTAATGAATCGTGCTTATTTTTATAAATTTACATTCTTAAAAATTGGTAAATATAAATATTACAGTAGGGAATAATCAAATTTTAATCAAAATCAATTTTCTGTTAGTCGATAATGCACAGATAAAGTTAGTTAAGTATGGAAACTCCTTGGCAGTCAAATAATTGACTAAAATGCTCTAGTCGAAAAAATGTTAACAAATTAAAATAAATGCATATATGTATAAATAAACTTGATCAAGAATATCCTTTTGGTTATACTACTTAAAAAGCGAGATATGTTTTGTTCGTTTTTTCTATCAATATATTTATTATTTATTTATATTTTTTTCGTAAAATTGTTCTTGCAACTAGTACAGTTTAATAACTAATGACTAGAGTAAAAATTTATGCAATTACTATGAAAATCCATTAAAAATAATTATTTTTTAAGCTTATAGTCAAATCAGCAATAATTTAATAGGCCAACTTAGAAAAAATCCATTATAAAAGCAGAATCAAAGGTCTTAGTTGTTGTTTTTTTTTACAACTTTTTCTATGCCCTCATCTAACTAATTTAATGATGCCTTTGGGCGCCAGTGAAGGAAGGAAATAAAATTCAACCCCAATGCAAATGCGCTGTCAATTTAACAGCGTTAAATCATTTTCAGTTACTTGAGCTGCCCGCGGCGTTGAAGAGGGTTTCATTTGAGGCGCTGTCGCGTACTCGAAATACATAAAATGATCAAAATGCCATAACTCAAGGGCCTGTGGCAGGCTCAGCCACTCTAGAGGGTCGCCAGCCGTTGCCAGTTGCCCGGCAATTGTCACCTCAATTAACTTGCTCATTATTGTCGAGTACGCCGACCGACCCCGGGATGAAGTAATGTACACAAGAGTCAGGCAAAAGCCAAATTGCGAAAATACTAATAAAAATACTACAGACTTACACACACACAATGGCAATAATAATGATAATATGCGATGTAATGGCAAAAGAAAAAAAAAAAAAAGAAAGTCAAAGGTCAGCAGACTCGGCGGGCTTCCGCTTGGAATATTTCGCAAATTAAATATTTACGCTGTCACCAGGCAGCAGCTGTGCGACACTCGAACAACAACAACAAACACAACAAAGGCAACAATATTATGTACAAAAAGCCAAGCATCTAATTTACAAACGCTCCCAAGTGGCAAATCATTATTCACAAAGATTCCCAGAACACGGTTGTCCTGTAGCCATATTGTTTGCTTTAATAAAAAGGGTGCCGCAAATTTTTTCTTTCTCGCTTTATTCCCTTTTATGTACCCTAACAATGGGCACAACGCCTCAGTCAAGCAATTAATTTAACGTTGTCTTAAAATGATCAGACGACTATCTGTGTGAAGAAATCTCTCAGACTTGAACGTTAATATATGACGAACCAGATCAGATTGTCTAATATTTAATATGGATTTACATAGTAATTAGTTATAGAGTATCTAGATTTCGTCACCCTTTCTTGTAATATTTTCGCCTTTGGCTTCAGCTAATGAAAAAAGGTCAAGAAAACGGGCCGCTTGAAATCATCGTCGCTCAAATAAACATAATTTTTCGAGTTTTGTTCTGAGGAACAATGATGAATGACCCAATCTCAAAACGGTGTCACCTGCTGCTTTCCTTGAAGTGAAAATTTCGGCTGACATCATTGCAATTGTCAGGCAATCTCTGTTTGTCAGTCAAACTCTCCGACATTCTCCCTGTCTGTCTGACAGTTTTCACTGTACGGGGGCAGAGGCTTTATTTGTCAAGCCGCATTGCTGTGGGTCTGATGACAACGCCAGACTGGCAAGCCAATAAACTCCTTGAGTAATGTTCGAGAGATTTTTCAGCACGTCAGCGTAATAAAGTTGTTTCGAACGTCAACGGACAGACATTCCAGACAGACATTAAAGGTACAAAGGATCATTAGCCGGCTTTACAGTTAAATACGACAATGAATGCGATTTGGGCATTTTGTGGTCCATCCACAGCAATTTCGAAATTTACCTGAATACTTAACATTGAGTGAACTACAAAATTTCTCCGTAACAAGTGAAAAGACGACAAACTGGACCAAATATTAATATCTGAATTGCATTCAGTTAAATATCAGAATTAATTTCTAAAGTAAGGTTAACGATAATACGAAAGCCATCTAAAACATAAACATATTTAGTAAGGAAAGCAGCTTCAATTTCATTAACGTTTTCAACATTTCGATGTATAAAGAGATCTTTTACAATTAATTTAAAATAAAAATTCACTAGTTATACTTGAATTGTAAAATCGCATCATTAACAAATTATAGATAGTGGCAAGATATAAATCGAATTATTGACCTAAATTCGAGCAGTGAAAAATATTGTGAGTATATCAAAAAAGAACTTAAATAAGTTGTTAAAAAAAAAATAGATACAGCGAGAATGAAAATCAGTTGTCATTTGTTCTATGCAAAGAGAAAGAACATCGAAAGGCAATGCTAATATTGTTTTCCATTATCACATTAAGTGCAATAAATAATGCATTTATGTTCACATGCTTAAAGCTAAATGCAAGTTCCTATAATTAAACTTTATTTACGTTTGAGCTAACTTTACATCTTTCTCGCCAATAATCACACTCAGCAGCACTCCTTAAAAATGATTAAGCCCTGTACCTAGAAAGTGCAAAGGGAGTCTAGATGTGTCAAATGCGAAATGTGGTATGGCACAGCCCATAAATATATATTCTTAATCAGCATCAACAAACGAGTCTCCCTAGACAGTCATGGTAGTCTGATACAGGGTCTCTCGCGGTCCGGTTCTCTCAACTTTACTACGAGTTTATTTTCAAACATGCAAAGCTCAAGCTGTTGATGCTTTGACAGTCCAGGCGTATCACCACTAAGAGCCACATCCACAAAGTACGTCCCGTTTTTCCGATTCTCTTCTCCTCCACTCTCCACCATTTAACGCGCTTCACCCCACAGCTCAGCAAAGTCGATGTTTTTGTTGTTGTTTAAAAATAAATTTTCCAACCACTTTGCACTTTAGCTGTCATAAAGCTTTTGCTTTTGGTGTAAGGATTATGAAAAACAAGCGGATTAGCAGGCACAGGACGACGACTGAATCCTTTACCACCTGTAAGCTGTTCCCTGGTTATCAAAGTCATAGACGAGGTGAAAAAAAGAACGCAATAAACTGCGAGTCTTATGCATGACGTTTGAACGTTTTAATCAAAATGAAAAAGCTGCTTGCGGAAAACTCAACATAACCATTTTTATAATAAAAAGCACATTAATGAGTGCTTCACTTTTAGCTGGCTTCAATTGTAGCTGAAGCTGCTGTCTGTGGCCTCGCCAACCGCGAGTGTTCTTGAAGGCCAAAGGAAGAAGACGAAGAAATAAAAAAAAATACAAAATAAAAGATTGCTTCCATCATTAAAAACGTTAATTCCAATTTAAAGCTCAAGAGCAGACACGGAGAAAGAGAGAGTTACCACGAAGGGGTAAGATGGAAGCACCACCAACGCACCACCCGGTGGTTCTGCATAAATTGTGCGGCTGTTTACCAAAGGTGCCTGATTTTCTCTTTCGGTTTTGGCTGCCGCTGCTGTTGCTGTTGCCTGTTGTAAATGAAATTGCGAAAATTCATTTTAAATTGGATTTTATTTAATTTGACTGCGGCAAGAAAGCTTTATGCGTGCTGCCACCGCCACTGCCACCGTCATCGCCCAGTGGGGTGTATCAAAAGTTGTAGACTGGGCGAGACTGCCAATCTAATTTGTAAGCAGGTAGCTGGCAGCCAGCGTTGACGACGACAGAATTCTGCCCCGATGCCCACAGGTAAAATTAATCTATTTTGCTTGACGTGGCCGCAATGTCGCATATCATTTTCGGTCGGTCGGCTGCCAAGCTCCGCCCTGCTCCTCCTCCATCTACATAAATATCTTCCCTTGTCCATCCTCCCACTCTCCCGTTCTCTCAGTCGTGCATGCATTTTTCCGCTTGGCTGAGATTATGCTTCTGTTTGATGTATTTAAGCTAAAGCGCCAAGTGCTCCGAGTGCTTTTCTAAGTCGTCCTGTTCCACAGCTCCAAAGCTTCTGCCACTGACTTCTGCCCGACTGCGGTTGCTGCTCAGTTCAACGTTTGTTTACAGCCAACTGTGCGTGCCCCTCTCTATGAACTACCAACCACCAGCCACCAATTCTTGCCGCATGCAGATTAAGCGGGTCATGCCCAACATACACACACACACACACACCTCCTTATGGGACTTTTCTGAATTTCAATTGCATGTGTCCCCTTGTTTTGGGCGTGGCCTTCGACCAGTGTCCTGTATCTTATGTTCACCTCTGACCTGTTTGCTTCTCGCCGCGTGATTTATATGCGTAGCAGATTTTTTTGCGCCTGGGTCAGAAAAACTAAAAATTGTTTGTTTTTCTTGGAATAAATTTACGCTGTTTGCTTGCAGAAAATGAAAAGCGATAAACGGCAACCAGAGACCAGCGCACTAAATGGAAATTATGAGCCAGCATAGAAATTTATTTAGCTTGTTAATTATACGGAGATCGCTTAAAATTGTATAGATAAATTCAGAGCTACGAAATACCCTATAACCTAATGAAAAAATATTGTGTTAATTAATGTAAATATCTAATTTCGATAACTTACTGTATTTTTCATGATTAACTTATTCAGGCATATCCCTTAACTTAAGCTGAACCACTTAAAAAAGATAATGTGACGTGCTAACTATTGTTAACTGTTAATTTTTTAACTGTGTACTCTTAATAATGCCAAAACCCATAAGAGGGAAATATATGATCTAAAAAATATATAAATTTTGATCTGATATTTTTGATTGAAATAAAAATGTACACAAAGTATATTAACGTCACTGCATCTTTATACATATTTCATGTCTATGAAAATAAAATAGACTTTTAAGAATATAATTCCGGTCTTTGCCAACATCCTAATAATTCTTACTAAGATTTAAAAGGAACAACTAAAACTATGTTGATAGCAAACAAAGTCGAAATTAATTTCCAACTTAACTTTCAGTCAGAATAGTTTGTTTGGTTAAATTTAGCGTAGTCAAATAAAAATTGTTAACTTTGTAGTGCTCGCTCCCCAAACAGTTATCAATGGTAGTAAAATCTGGGGAAGCTGCGTAGTTTCACAGTTTAACTCTCCCCCTTTTTAGCTGACCCGACCTCAATTGACCACCCACTTTATTAGGTTAATTCCCATTGCCATTTCCCCCACCATTGCCAGGTCTTATCAGTATCAGGCGGGGAGCATACAAAACTGGCATAAACAAGATCGCTGCCACTTGAAAACTGAACACATTTCGTTGCTTGGGGTCGCATTAAAAATTCAAAATGTGGCTTTTACGAGCTGAAGCTGAGAGTTCTGAGAGTTGTGTGGGATGGACGGAGGAAGAGGGGGGGAAAATCACCTGCTGTTGAAAGTCAACAGAAACGAAATACAACAAGTAGCACTAACAACCGAGCGCCATTTAAACTTTTCACTTTCATTACTTATTTTTAATATTTTTAGCTCGAAATTTCTCTTATCCGGTCTGGGTTGGCGACTTCAGTTCATTGCGCATGGTTGCCACTGTGCTGTCATTAAAACGAGCAGAATGAAGCCGAAAATTAAACTTTTATTACCTGCCTTATTGTTTTGCCATAAAATTAATGATTATTATGGCAATCGCCCGGCCACCACAACCGTCCATTAAATTCTTGGGTCATGGGGTCACCTCATGGTCATTTCGCCATTTTCTGTGAGCCGTTTCAAATATAATAAAAATTAAATATACTCCACATCACAAACAATAACAAAACACAGCAACAACAATACGCGAAAGTAATGTAAGGAAATTAAATAAAATAAATTCTCGTTTCGCAATATCATTAATGTTAATGCCTCTCCATTGGCTGGAGTTCTTCGCAATGAACCCCTAGCTCGAACAGATAAAGCGGAACCAACAATTTTTAATGTATCTATTGATTTTCACCCCACGACAGTTAAATGGGGCAAAAAAAAGCAGCTCTTTATGAGTTGATGGAGTTCTGACAGGCATCCAAAAAAGGAACCGAAAAGAGAAATGAGACAGATAACTGAAATATTATTGGGTTGGTTCGATAAGAATGTTTACTTAAAATATCAAATACCTCACACACTTTCCGAATATGTAATTCTCTAAGCTTAACTCGTTCAAAATATTATTGTTGCTAAATTAGATTTTTCTGTTACTAATTTGGTCAACCGAAGTTTTTAATTTTTTTGTGAACCGAAACCATACCGGTATTTTTAAACCGAAACTTACAAAAAACCGATAACCGTTACGAAACCGATACTCCCAGATTTTGCATAACCGATAACCGAAAACCTTTATTCGAGCATAACCGAAATCGTAACTGAAACCGATATTCGTTTCGGTTTTAATCCCTGGACAAAATATATTGTCTAGGTAATTTTGACTTTCCATTGATTACTCTCTGCATAACAAAGGATATTTTTTTTTTGTATGTCGAATACGATATATGTATGAATTCAACAAATTCTTGTTTTAATAATTTAAAAAATTGGATCTTTATTATTATTATCTTAGCAAGGAGACAACGAAAACATAACACCAAAATATACCAAATTTATGCCATATTTATGCATAAAACATTTGCATTTAGCACTTGCCATGCAATTGGCTTGGACATTGAAACTAAACAACTCGTTCAATCCGAGCTCGGGGCAGCTTAGAATGATGCCTGTCACACGGGAGATTAAATACAAATAAACCGGAAAAAGTGAGAGCGAGTTCAAGGCAGCTGTCAGAGCAAACTCAAGTGCTGCCAGTGTCGGTCATAAATGAGCGCAAGGCCAATATGGCAAACGCTAACGTTGATGTTGGCAGCTGCATGACATGGCCAGAACATCATTGAGTTGCAGAGCAATGCAACAAATATACAAACAGAAAATAGGATAAAGATAGAGAGAATGAAAGTAAAGCTAAATCGAAAACCAATTTGCCAGCTGGGAATAAGCTTTGGGGGAAATGGGGGTCAAATAAATTAAAACGCAAAGTTTCTGCTCAAATCAAAAAGTTATTATGGCCCAAAGACAATCAGGCCGAAAGTCCACAGAATGCAAAATTGTTGACGTCGACTCGAACTTGACTGCGGCAAAGATTACACAATACTAGCAAATTAATCTGTTTATAACGACAGACAAAGGCCAGGCATAAAAATAAGCCTGTTTTCGAAACTTTTTGAAACCTTTTACAAAACAACAACAGCAAACTCTGGCATTAAAAAAAATGTCAGCGAAAAAGTTTTACATTTAACCAACATTTTTCTCAATTTTCTCCATCCTTTTGCAGATTTAGTCCGGTTTGTCCACAACGCCTGCCGGACATTCACAATGAGACGGCGGCTCTGGAGCGCATGCCCAAGGGCCGATTGGAGTATCTGAAGCGATTGCTGCCCTATCTGCAAAATCAATCAGAGGATTGTCTTTATCTAAATATTTATGTGCCCATACAAGGTGAGTGTGCGAGCGAGAGGATTATTCCCGAATACGTATTCTATATTTATTTTCTTTGCATCAACGCCTAAAACCAAGAAAAATGACGCACATGCTCCCCCTACACTGCCCCAACGCTAACCAAAGACCTAGGCATTTTTCAGTCTTGTTTATTTAGCACTTTGTAAGGCATTTGAATAAATTGGCAAGCGGTAAGGAACGAAAATGGTTTGGGTAACTTGTTTCAATTTTTCTTCAGCTTTATCCGGCCGCCTTTTAATCCCCAAAGGCCACTCTCTGCCGACCAGGGAAAGGATCGGAAAAGGGTCAGCTTTGCTGAAGTTTTCAGATTTTCCTCCTTTTTTTTTTGCACAACTTTTTCTGCTTTTTTTGTCTGCTTTTCTCCCTATCCATATCGCGCAAATGGACAAATGTTTCGACATTTTTCAAATGCTAAAGAATTTGCTAAGCTGTTGGGCAAGCAAAAAAAAATAAGGCAGAAGAACCAAACACAAAGTGGCCAAATTTATGCAAAAAGCGTATAAACGATTGTCTGCCTGTCTGTCATACTGACAGTGTGGACATTCTATCCATTTTCGCGATTCTCCTTCTGATTATTTGTCCTTCCGCCATATGACAACAGTGGATTAAATTGATGATTTCTATCAAAAAATATATTTGATAATGAGATTGACTAAAAAAAAATTATTTTAATATAATATATTTTATTTATTTCTTAACATGCTGTCTGAAATATTTGCATTATATTTTAATATTAATTTATAACAAAATATTTAATTGAACAAGTGATTTTATTAAACTTAAATGCCCTTCATTTAATGTGTAAGCAGCGTAGACCATTTTGTCTTTACAGTCTTGATTCATATTTTAAATCATTTATGCTCACTGTGCTACATAAAAAACTTTTTCCAATGTATAAATATGTCGCAATGGCTTTTGAAAATTAATGACTGCTAAATGTTGATTTGGATTTGAATGTTATTTTGGATGGGCCATGTCAAGTGTCGGCAATCAGTCATAAATGAAATCAATTTGTGAAAAAATGGGGCGTCCAATTTTATTATGTAAACCAAAACGGAAACATCTCTGGGGCTACAGTTAAGAAACTGCCGATGCTTTCCACGGCTCCAACAGCTGCCAGTCAATCACTCAGTGCATCTGGAACAGAGCTGCAATGACCGGTGCTCGACATGGCGGTAAATTACATTTTAATTAAAACGTAAAAAGGAATCAAAACATCCGGAAGAGAAAGAGAGAGGAAAAGAGTGGCCTTAATGGAATCTATCAGCCGCAGTCTATGGCTGAAACACCTGCCACAACAGACCAGCTAAATCCAGTTACTAAAAGCACGTTAAGATATTTCTCCTAGTGCCAGCTAATTCGATTGTCTATTAGGGCGTGAGGAGTGAAATTTTATATACAATTCAGCAGCAGTCGGCGTCTGACTAACTTCAACCACAACGTGTCAGTTATCCATGCAGTCAGTCAGCCAGTCAGTCAGTCTGTCTGTCAAACTTTAGACAATCTGCAGGCGCCATGATTTGATGTCTGACAGCAGTTGCAACCGACCACGAAATCAATTATCACTCGAGCCCTTTAACCATGTCTTATAACCTTTATAGACTTTGCTCCATAGAACTTCAATACATATATATTATAGTAAACTTGCAACATTAAAAAAAACTAACTGAATGTATCGTATTACAAGAATTTAATATAATTTTGGAAGGGTATTTAATTTTCAGCTAACCGTGTATCTCATTTTACGTTTCACAAACTTCTGATTTTATTTTTAATTAGTATCCACACTGTTTACCTCGTTCGCTTAAGTTAATCACCTTTATTTACGTGTGTTAACTCAATTCAAATTGCGAACTCACTCTGAAAACCAAGTTTAAAGTGTTAAGCTGTATGGTCTTTAGTAACAGAATACATTGTGTTTTGCTCAATAATATGCCAAATATACGCGTCATGACTTTAAATGTTTATACTTAATATTGTTTTTCAACGTGCATTAATTCATGGAAAATTGTCTAACTCAGTCAACGTTCTTAGTTGTCTCAAAAATTTTAAATTTGATTTTGATTGTTCACTGGAAAAGAGCCAATTACAGGCTTAGAACATAAACTGAGCAAGCTTTTATTTCTTTTCGCTTTCAGGACAAAAACGTCCAATTAAACGAGATTTTATTGAAGCCATGTAGGTCAAACGCAAAAGGTAAAACTGGGTCGGAGAGAAATGATAAAGAAATTGTCAACGCACAATTTGAGCTGAGCATGAAAAATGTATAAAATATACGTAGAGAATCGTTGAAGTATGACAAAATTTACATTTGTCTGTAATTTGTCTTCGATGTCAGACATTTAAGTGTATGCCGAGTACGAGTATATGCCGAAAGGATCAGCCTAGACACTTTGAGTGGGCGACCAGGTGACCTGTCTTGAAGTGTCGTCTTGCTGAGTTGCTAGATTTTATGTGAAATTATGACAAATTGTTCAATGACTGGCTGGCCCCAAGGTACTCGTATTCAAAAGTCGCCCAATTTTCTTTTCTTTCTGCTGAGTGCAAAACGCGTATCAAGGACGGCTAATTGAGCCTTGAGCATTGTGAGTGGCAACTGAAAAGGAAAATTAAATGTCTGGTTTCTTAATTGGATGGCCAATTACATTAAATGTTATGATAGAATGTATTGCCCTTCTGCTTATCAGTTGTTGGACTGCTGTCTGATTTGGAAAAAGAACCCAAACTGCAAAAAGTTATTAAAAGGACAACAAAAGGGTTTCATACATGCTTGGGGTCAATCTTAATGCCCACGTGGCAACCTTTTTGAGGCTCGAAATCAGTCTTTAGAGATTATAAATCTTAAAACGGTGGCAATTTATAAAATTTTGACAGTTTAATGCAAATTGCCGCCGCAACAAAGCCAAACACTTAATGAGCCTTCAGATTGAGACGAGCCGAAGGAGTCACTGCCTAGTCTGAGGCTACCTTTAGCCGACAGCGGTATTATAGCGAATAAATCATTATTTATTTGACTGTCATGTCAAAATGAATTGCCAGATAAATTTACAAAAGCGAGAAACGACAAAGAACAAGGAAAAAAAAGGCAAAAATTTAAAAAAGAAATCCCCACACTTAATGTCAAAATTAATGAAACTTTTTGCAGATGAGGCTAGCTACTTATATGTATGAATATGCCATGCAAAAGTTGAAAGTATACTTTTATTGCCACATATGTATACGCACACACACAAGTATTCGGCTACGGAAAGTTCTTAATAAATCTCTTGTGCCTTTTATATAGCATACTTTTGTGGGCTGAGCACTCGACACGACACGACAGGACACGACTCGACTTGCTTTGGCTTAGCTTGGCTCGGACATGCAGCTAGTTTAATCTACTTGGACATGACAATAAAATTTATATCATCTTTCCTTTTCGCCTGCTTAGTGAAGTCCTTTCTCGCCTCTGTGGTTTTTATTTGCCTTTTGCTTTTGCCTTCGTCTCCCTTTTCCCATCTTATTTTATTTTATTCGCTGGCTTTTTTATGTTTTGTTGTTATTGTCGGTTGGCATTTTCTTTTAAATCTTGAGCTTGTTCTCGCTGCCAACTCAAAAAAAAATATATAAGGAGGAATAATAATAAAAACCAGAAAATGCCACATTAAGCATGATTTGCCGGTTTTCAAGGCAAAAGTCCATTGGGTGGTCCAATATCAGTCGCTCTTGAGTCCTTGAAGGCATTACATTCGGTCAGCCTGAGGTAGACCCTCCCCCACCACACCCCCTCATCTTCTCAGTTTTCTTGTGGTTGGCTTTGTGCGTTCGTGTACAAGATTTCAAGTTTATCAGCTGTTTGCATGTTGGCCATATTTTGTGCTTAACTGACTTTAGCCGGAGCATCCAAAAAAATGAGACGCCATTGTGTGGCATTTTGAGAAATTAATGTAATGTCATAACTTCTAATCTGCAGCATTTCCATGCGATTAACATTTGCTGGCATCACTTAATGGCGCATAATAAGCCAGGTCGGTCATTGCCCAATAACCTTCCATTGCGCACCCATTGAGATTTATGTGACAGTGAATACGTGACCTTCGTGCCTCCAAGCAATTGCAACATTTCAACACACAAGTACGCTCAGAAAAATAAAACCATAATGCAATTTTGTCAGATCTAACCAAAAGCTCCAACCAATATCCTATGCCTCTTCCACTTCCACTTCCTCTCATATAAATCAATGAGCCAATCAAGTGCCGGCAATCAGTAAAGTTTCGGCGCGTGTGCCAAATAAAGCAAACAAATGTACATAACACTCATACGCACTGTGTGCCGCGGCAGTCGTAGCCACATTAAATTGATATACGACAACAAAATGTGATAACAATATCGTGAGAATAAACCACAATATATTAAGGCAATGGATTCTTATAAAACCATTCTCACGAAATCCTCTCTGGTTTGTTAATAAAAACAATTGATACTTTGTACCTTGATAGCCAAAACATTTATTGAAAGTCTGCAAAATAATGTCAAGGCGTTTAATAAAATGATATTTTACAAAATAAGCGGTGAAATTATTGTATTGAAAGGCAAATCAAATTTATATATATCTATTACCCAAATTGTTTTAAATATTCCGATATTGTATTTTTAAACTTAATTACGTTTATCCAACGAGCACGGCAAGAAAATTAATTGTTTTAAATATTCCGAGAAATTGTAATATACAATTCAGTTATACTGGAAAGATTAATTGAGCTCTTCTACTCAATCAAAAATTATGCATACTTAGAAAGTGTCTACTGAAAAAAGAGCATAAAAAAGTATGTACAAGCAATCCAAAAAATATGCATGTTTCATGTTTTACTGCCCAGTAGTTGTAAAAAACAAATTTCGTTGTAAAAATCCAAAATCACAGTGCAGACATGTGTCAAACAACAACAAAACATACAATATGAATGAAATTGGTGAGTGTTGTGTATTTTATGCAACACGACACTCTGCGGCTGTGATGATAACGGAAACGGAAATCGATGCACAGTCTGCGTGTTGCATGCGGAAATGAAAAAGTTGTTCAGACATACAAAAAAAAAATATCAGAGAGAATGACAAATACTCCATGCACAATATATGTATACAGATCAGAATTTAAAAATTCTCTTGAATCTTTACGCATATCAAACAAGACGAATAATATTTAAAGCAAAAATAAGTCAAAAAAATAAAAAAGACAAACCGAAGCACAACTAAACTTTTTACTTTGTCTGTGAGAAAGTTTTAAAGCCAGATATTTCAGTTGGCTCAGATTGTTGCTTAAGAAGTGGAGAGGGCGGAGTTTTCTTTTCTTGAGAGGGAACTCTCTTTTCTTTTCTACTGCCTGGAAAAGTCCTGGGCGTACTCGTTGTATTAATGCTCATTTGCCTGTGCCAGACAATTGCCAAGGAAATGTGGCAAAAGAAAATTTAAAATTACATTTATTACATTTCGTTTCGGTATAAACTTTTCCTACGCAAAAATAAGCAGTCAAGATTAAAGTGGAACTGTTGAATATTCTGGAAAAGCTTCAAGCATTGACTTGTTTGTTACCCATACAATGACAAGAGGAATACAGCTACAATATGAATTTTTAATTCTCATCAATACAAAATTAAGAATATTTTTGGCCTTAAATTCAGAGGAAGAGGAATGCTAATAGCAGAATAAATATTTGATCTCTCAACTGAAATTTCGAATACATTTTTAAAACTAAGTCCAGCCTTGCCAAAAAAACAGAAGAGCAACAAAAAAGTTTTTAATCTAAGCTAATTAAAAAGGCAATTTAAATGCAAACTAAGTGAAATGCGAGTCCTACAAATTTCAACTTAATTAATAAATCGTCATGCCAAGTGAATCCTGGGGGCGGGGTCCTTCCCCATCTGTGCATTGCAAATGAAATGGTCCTGGGCCAAGCCAGGATTGTGCTCTTTAAATCTCCAACAATTCAATCCAAAACGAGTCAGAGAGAAGGAATTCAGCAAAAGTCCTTTTATTATTTTCTCTGTACATATGCCCGTTATAATTTCAAGGCTTTCCGCTTTAGAAATCAAAATTAAAATGAATATTTTTTACTCCGCTTTAACTGAGAAAGCATTACCATCATAGTTATTTGTTAAAACA
The DNA here is from genome assembly GCA_035042165.1 of Drosophila kuntzei. Classification (NCBI taxonomy): domain Eukaryota; kingdom Metazoa; phylum Arthropoda; class Insecta; order Diptera; family Drosophilidae; genus Drosophila; species Drosophila kuntzei. The sequence continues at coordinate 191,340 of JAWNLU010000818.1, forward strand.
GCATGAGCAAAAAGGCAATCACTTAACACTTGGGAGAAGATCTGTGTATATTTTAATGCTTTAATTTTGCATTTTCCATTTGTTTATTTAATTTTAATAACCGGCAAGAGGTCTCAACATTTGAGTCAAACACTTATCTCTCCTATTCTGATATATTTGTCCTCTTGATTATATTTTCTGCCTGCAATTGCATATCTCCAGCAACAAAAATATCAATAGCAATGATAACAACAATAACAGCTATAACAAATTCCAGCAACTACAAGTGCTGATGGAAACCCATAAATACGGTACAGAAAGAGGCAAAACTTCTGTTAACTTACAAACGAAGCACTTGCTTATGTATTGACATAAACTGCAATCGTTTAAGTTGATTCTGAAGTTGTTTATGTTTTGTGTGAGAGAGTGTGTGTGTGTGTTTGTACTGCGAATATCAATCGATTAACGATACATTTTAAAGGCCTCTAACGTCTTCCAAGACGTAGAATTCATGACATTTTACAGTATACAAATAGAAACCTGACTTTTCAATCGAAATTGTGCGGATGTTTCGATGAGGACCAATCTTTTTTATTTTTAAGTTGGTACCACTGTCACTACGAGCTGTGTTTCCTATCGCTTATATTCGTGATCATTTTTAACTTCACTCATTTCCATAACATTCAGCAAGAATCCAAAAATACGTTTGACTTTTTCTGTTAAAAAATCTATTTAAATTCATTTACATACGAATTTATGTAATATTTTGAAGCGCATTGTTTTTAAAATCGTTAAATGTTTATATAAGTGTGTACACCATAGAATATGACTTATTCTAATTTTCAACCCTGAAGCACATTTAGCTAGTGTCTTGTACGGCTTGGACACTCACAATCTCTCATATTTAAGTACACACATCTGAACAACATACTACCAAAAGGCATGGCATAAAATATGCATCAAAAATTTGTCACACTTCAGCCGAATGGCCGAAAAGTTAACCTTCTCAATGGCCACTTGACCCAGAAAAGTATCCCCAAACACACACACACACACACACACGGATATACATGCACACACCGGAGCACACAATTTATATATATGTAGCAAAGAAGCATTGAATTTAAATTGCGCATTAAATGTCCTTTCATCCTGGAATAACACAGCTGTGTGAGGACGTTTTCCAAGAAATTGATAAGTCAAACTTCATAATTGGACGTGCTGGAAAGGCCAAGCACTTTGTTGACATTCCTCACAGCTCAATTTATTCTTTAGGATTCCACAGTAAACTAACCACAACAAAGCCCCTTCCATCAAAAATAGCCACTATTAAATGACGAAAAATTGTGCTCAAATTGAAATGGAAAAACTTGCAGAAGCTAAACAAATATAGAAGAAAGAATCAAAGCCATTTTCACCATGGCATGCATTTGGAGCATTACCACTCTACAAAACGAACTCCCTCTGCTTTTCTCACACTTCCTTCCCTTCTCAATCTTCCTTTAGCCGGTGTCTGTGCACTTAGCATGTCTCAGTCTAATTACAGGGCGTTACTGACTGCCATTTTGCATGCCACGTGTGCATTAAGTATACGCCATGTGGCACGAATATCCAAAGGCATGTTTACTCAAAAAAGTCGAAACCTTAAAAACCAAATAAAGTGAGCAGTAAGGAAGTTGAATTTCTAGTAATACACAACGGAATTGCACAGATTGTTGGCAATTTTTTATTTAAAATTCAACTTATTCAACACGCAGATTTGCAGGAAAGCTCTAAGTTACTTCCTAATCTCGATCTTAAACTAAGCAAAACTCCTGGCAGATAATTATGACTCGCGTAGAACATTATTTAAATGATTTGTTTCTTATTCAGAACCAATTTTTAGATAATTTAGTATAAAATTTATTTTGAATTGCTTGTTTGTAGACTTTATTGAAATTTCTTTAAGTATATCCCAAAAAAAATGAATTCATTAATAGCACAGTTAGCGCACAGGCCTTTGCTGTATTTAATAGCTAATACACATACTCGTACGTATGTATGTACCTATATATGGTATAAGCCAATAGTCACACATTCGTTTGCACACCATTAAACCATTGTGAGTGGTAAGCTCACACACACATATAAAGACACAAACAGTGTCATTTATTACCTTCCGTACACTTGGCTGCCAAACTGCCAGGGAACATATACAATATTTCATTATAAATTACACACGACTTACGTCAATTTGTTTTGGTGGCCGGCAAAGTGAAGTTGGCAGCAAAAAGAGAAGCAGACAGGAATCTCATAAGTAAGCCATAACACTCACCCACACATGCTTAACAGTCGCCCACAACAAACATATGAGGGTTCAGTTTATTAGACAGCGACAGCAAAAACGGAAGTGCCCATAATTTACTAACGAAGCCATAATAAAAATGCCCAAGCACAAGCAAACAAAACACGATAGATTGGACACAAGACATTCGACATGGTGGGGGAGAACTAAATTTATCAATCAAACTAGCGAAAAACGCTTTCGAATAGTTGTAGCAAATGGACAAGAGAAAAAACTCGACTTGACGGCCATTAATATTTGACAATTTCCTGTCTCTGGATTGATAATGGCCGCGAGCCTTGTGGCACGTGGCGTTTGATTTGATTTTTGCTTATTTGCGTATATTACGAATACGACGTGGAGGTTATTGATGACCATGCCATATGCAAGCTATCAATTATGACAACAAAATAGGAAAAGGGAAAGCGAAAGCTTTCCGCTCCTCACGAACGTCATTAAAGTGCCGCATATAAAAATATTATGCATACGCCATGTTAACTGACACATTGTAAGCGCATTTATCGCTCACACAAATGCAGCGGAGAGCAAAAAGCAATGTGGAATGACAGAATACGGAATTGTGCTCAAAATGTAACTGGAACGCAATTATGTGGCACATTTTCCCAACATAAACGACAGCACCCTGATGGATCGAGCCGAAGGTGGAATATACTAAGAGGGAAAAACTATTAAGCCCGGCAAAAGGTGCTAAAGCACTTGCTATGGCTTCGATTGCAATGGCTGGCTGGCAGAGCAGGCAACCAATTTTTACTTACTTTTCCCCTTTTTCATGCTGCAATTTTCTTAAGCAGTTTTACGCCTGAGCGCTGACATAATGCTGTTAAGCGATAATACGTTGAAATTGAAAAGTAGAGCGTCCTAGAACCAACTGAGTTTCCATTTCTGCTCCAGACTCTTATTTTCTCTTTTTTTCAAATTTCGTTTTTTTTACTTCCTTTGGCCTGCAGGATGGCAGTTAAGGGTTTTTAGGAGTCAAGTGTCTGCCGCGTATTGGTTTGGTTAAAATGTGCTCGCACTTTTCCGAATATGCAAAATAAAAAAGCTAAAGCTGAAGCTGTATAGGAGTAGCAGCTTTACTCTGTGGTAAAATAAGCCAGAGTTAAGCTGATGCATGGGTTAAACTGTAAAATGTATTAAGATTAAGTGGCATTCAGCTGCTAGTTGCCAGTTACTTTCACAGCTGCCACTACTATCAGTTTTCACAGTGTTCTATTTCACCTTCCACAGAACCGAGTAAGACGTCTACATTATGTATACGCAGTGTGTAAATTTAGCCGGTGAAACTTTAAGTTGATTCTTTTGTAAACAATTGCAGAAAAAAGTCGATGCAAAAAGACATTTTCATTTCAAAAATTAGGTCTGGTTTCAGCTCTGATAAAATGATCGTAGACGATCCCAAATCAACAAAATTAAAAGTGTAAAAGGCAATTTCAATTGCCTGTATTAAGTTCTTGTGAAATATGTCAGCGAAAACCAATCTTAAATTTATCTATTTACATTATTTTATTTTTTTCAAGTTCTTTTTGTGTGTCTCTAACATTCTGTTATTCTGGTATTCATTCAGCACTTCAATCGATTAAGAAAAAGGCATTATTAGATCACTTACCATTGAACACATCGTTAGTGCTGTATGAGCTTGAAAAATAACAAGTTCATTTACATATTTATATATAATAGAAAGGTCTTCAATTATCTCGCAGGTGGAAATTTACAGTCCTGATGATTTTTGCCCATAGCAAAAGTCGTCGTTGGGTGAAACTCACATTTTATAGAGATGACGCCTACAAGAGGGTTTTCGAAATATGTTGAGTACGTGTCGGTTAGTCATCATAATATTTTACATTTTTATGAAGTGCGAGACACCGCTGAGGGCATAGCAATAAAAATCTTATTTTGTGGGTTATAAAAGTGCAAAAGAATCGACCAAGAAGAAGCAAGGATGCAAAAAAAAAAAAGTTTTGTAGCATTTTTCATTTCCACTTTTGCTTGCTCTTTCGAATTGCCATTTGCTTGGCGTTTTAATGTTTTTCTCTTTTTGCTTTCTTCTTATTATATTTTCTTTTTTTTAATGATTTATCGGCATTTAAATGTGGCAAGAGGCAAGTGACGCATCGTAAACTTTTTGTGCGCCTAATTTAATGCAACAATTTTTGCTTTATACTTGCTTTTCCAAGCGACCCCCTTTCTCTCTCTTTCTCACACAGTCTTTCTCATTCACTTTGGCGTTATCGGCGTGACAGCTAAATGCGTATGTGCGGGTGTGTCTGTGTGTTGATGTGTGTATGAGTGTGTGTACATAAATGTAAATTGAGTTTGGCGGGTAAAGTACTTTGTAATTTATGGCGTGCAATGTGCGTAAGGAGTCACGTGATAACTTCATACACACACACACATATATATATATACTTTAATATTTTTTATTCTCTTCATTTCTCTATGGCCCTCTCTCTCTCTCTCTCTCTCTCTTTTACTGAAAAACACTCATTATTCTTTTATGAGAGGATATGTGTGCGTTTATTTATGACTATTTAGCCGCATTTTGCATGACGAAATCATAATTTTGTGCCCTTCTCTCTTTCTCTCTCATTCTTTGGCAGCCATTTTGACATTTTGTTTGTTTCCTGCGGTTCATATAGCATATATGATAAGTACGTGCAATATATTAAACGTTGCAAAATTTGCGTGTTGAGCTTATTAACATTATCAAGCTTGGCATTTGTACTCAGATTATTTCAGATTAGATGGCTCATTTAGATCACAACCTTAAGGACCTTGACATTATATTTTTCTATATTTATAAAGAATAATACAAAGCAGAGCGATTAGACAACTTATACTATTTAGTACATATTTAGGCGAATTTTTAACTCACTCTGTTAGCGGTAGAATCTGCGAAGGCTATAAGCAAAGCTCAACAATATTGTTTAAATATAATTAATAATTGAAAACACATATGTACATATATCTAGATATTTATTATACTTCGATAAAAATCAATTGACCTCGATCAAAAAAAAAAAATTAGAGTTAGAAAGAAAATATAGAATGAAAGATTATATAAAAACATGAACTTATACTTTTTATCATGAAACAAGTGTATTTGCTGAGTAGGCTAACAATACTTAAGATCAACTTTAACCCCTATCCATTCACGATGATTTAACTAAAAGCCGTTTGGCTTATGCAACTCAGCAAAAAGCAATTCAAACTCGACAACTTTTTGGCAAATTCGTAAGGACATTCAGTTATATAAACGCATGTTATATGCGACATAGGAAAACTTTTGCATTAAATTTGTTCAAAAGTTGCAAGTAAACTGTAACTTTCAATGACTTTTACCATTCAACAGTCCATTCACCTACACACTCACACATATATTTCTATGAATACACTCATATTTGTGCAAATAAATCAAATACTAAGCAACAAAATTTGGTTTGCAATGCCTTTGACCAAAGTAAGTCTAACTGACATGAAAGCAAATGAAATGCTTTCAAGTATTTACAGATAAATATGAAATATAGACTTACCGCTTAAGTTATAAATATCAGTCGACGTCGAAAGTGAATTCTTTAAAAACACCCTATACAAACAGACTGAAAACAGATCCCCATTATTTTTCATAATTTGAATGTATTTAATCCGATTTTTTAGGGTCTATTTAGAAACGCGTCTATATGTAAATAAGCCAACTCGTTTTTTTAACTTTTTGGCCATCCACGCAACGCTGTGAAAGTTGGTAACTTTATATGTGCAATATTTTGAAGTGAAAACTTAAATAAACATGTTTTTGTTAATCTCCCCTCCCAATAGCCCAATCAGCCAAATTTGTTCGATTGAATAAGCACTTTAAAAACAAGAAATTACAAAAAAAAAAGAACAGTTTCAGAACTTTTACATTGCATAAAAATCGAAAACAGGCAGCCAGCGAATCGAACAGCATTAAAAAGGGGAGAAACTTAAGCGAAAGTAATAAACTACAAAACTGAAAATGCACTTTACACAGCGAGAACAAAATGTCCTCGTCTGAACTTTCCTGTCCTCGTCTGCTCTTTCCTGTGCTGTCTGTGAACCAAAAGCCAAAATCTAAAATTTAGTGCAAAAAGTCGAAGGATAATAAAAATTCTACCGTGACCGTAACTGTGTCAGCTAAAAACCCAAACTGAAATTTTACTGCACATTTTTCAAGCGAAGGCGCACTCAAGTTTAAAACGAAGACATAAAAAGGAAACCTGCTGAAAACTCGCAATTTATTAAATCGATAAAAAATAGAGAATATAAGGGTTTTATTTTTCTTCTCATATATTTTATTTCTTTTTTCTATGTGTGTCAACAAATATGTTCGGCTAAAAAATAACAGTCAACCTGTGGCACGCGGACGACCAAAAGAGTGTACAAGTTGTTTTTTCTCTCGAAAATATTTTGATGTAATAGGGATAAGGCTTGAACACTTAACAATATGTATTTAGGTACTATCTGATATATTTTTAAGAAAAATTAAATATAATGTTTGGTTATCTATGATTTTAATATATTTGCCGGATTTTAATTGAATCTACAGAAAATCGACTTGATAATTGAATTTCTTAAGACACGAAATTATTTGCTCACCATGGTAGAAAAAATAATATAAAAAAAGAGTTAAATAATTATTATTAAAATTTTAAAAGTTTTAAAAAAGTATTAGAACATTTATCAATCCAATGTATCTGTTTTTCAAATGTTCGTAAACTCCTTTTATGTGATTCCAGCAAAACTAAAGCCATACGAAAATTAAATTTCTCCAAAACAAGCCACAATAAAAAGAAATGTTCTAGATTTTTTAGTATTGTGGCAGCACAAGTAGAAACCACTGAATGAGATTGAACACTTTCACAAGCAAATCAAGAGCACGAACACCAAAAAGCACAGACAATGACGAAGCAAAGTTGACGAAAAGCAACGCAAGACACGACAATGACTTACCTAAGTATATTGATATCACCTAGATTCAGATTTCAGATGACTTCAAACCAGGGATTAAAACCTTAACCGAAACCGTAACCTTTAACCGATAAAAACCGATTGAAATTTGTAACCGTAACTGAAACCGTAACCGAAAAAAATGTTTTCCGCTGTTCCGAAACACATAAAACGAAACTCTTTAAACCGAAATAACCGTTTAGTAACCGATTCATTTATAAGGGTTTATTTCGGTTCTGGCCGTCGCAGCTACTGAGCAACTTTGATATCTTTGTACTGCCATAACTTTGTCAAAACTCAATCAATTTCCATGCTGAATGAAAATTTGGGCGTGATTTTACCTCCAAATTCGCTCTGCATTTAAATTTTGTTCATTTTAAAAAATCGAATTTTTTCGAAAAAATTAAAAAAGTCAAAGGGGTAACACTGTAAAATTTCGAAAAAATTCGATTTTCAAAAGTTTCCTAAAATGAAAAAAATGTAAATGTAGAACGAATTTGGTGGTAAAATCATGCTCAAATTTACATTGCGCATGGAAATTGATTGACTTTTGACAAAGTTATGGCAGGTCAAAGTTATCAAATATCAGTAAAATCAAAATAATTGAAATTTTCAAACCAAACGAACCAAATTTATATGAGATCAAATTATAATAAAATCGACATTACACAGGATCATTCCAGTACCCAGATAACATTATTTTTCAGGCTAATAAAAGCATTAAGTCTTTTTCACGTAAAACAATGAATAAAGCTACTTATTTTGGTCAACCGAAAACCTTAATTTCTTGTTTTTTTGTGAACCGTAACCATACCGGTATTTTTAAACCGAAACTTACAAAAAACCGATAACCGTTACGAATCCAGTACTCCAAGATTTTGCATAACCGATAACCGAAACCTTAATTCGAGCATAACCGAAACCGTAACTGAAACCGATATTCGTTTCGGTTTTAATCCCTGCTTCAAACGGATCTTTGACAGAGCTTAGTTTTATAGCTCAAATAAAAGTAGAAAAACATTGAAAGCAGACAACTTAAAGCCAGCTCTATAAGAAATTCGTATAAATAGTTTACTGATATTAAAAATGAAGAAAAAACACAACTTTATATTTATGTTGGATAAATATCCAACATTTGAGATTCATTTCGACATTTTAACAATTTTCATTTTTTAATTAAGAGGGACTAGTTCTCGGTTTAATTAAGTTTCCATCATCATTTCTGGCAATTATTACCACTTCCACCTTAAGCAATTTGGCTTGCTTATAAGTATGCAGATTTGGGCCACAAATATGATTAAATTTATGCCAGTCGAAAGTAGCATAAAACTCGACAACTTGACTGCTGCAAAGACATGCCCCCAAGTGGCAAGAAGGGTGCAAGCTTAGACATCAAAACCTTGCCACGGCTGGCAAAGAGTGTTTACATTTTGACACTCAGTGTTCACTGATTTACCCCTTTTGCCCCGTTGCAAATAAGTGGCAACTGGAAACTGGTAAACGGAAACCCAGCTCAACATTCTGCCAGTTGTATGATGGAAGGGAGATGGGCAAAGAGAGAGGAGAGGGAGAGAGAGACGACACGCGTGCATGTGAATTAAAACATGTTCAAGTTATTAACAGGCCCCGAAAGTCGCATTAGCTTTTGCCAGTTAGTTGTTGTCCTCCCATTTGTATGCCCTTTCCATCCCCCATCCATTTTCTCCATAAATTTGTCTGTATTTATTTGTACAAAATATTTACATTTGCTGAAATTATGCGGCAAACTTGGCGGGGAAAAGAAACTATTTTACAAGTTTTTAGGCAACATAGAAGACAGTTGTCGCATCTTTATGCGCATTGAAGGGCGGGGCAGCACGTGGGCGTTGCAACTTTTTGCACAGTTTTTGTATTTCTATGTGAGTGTGATTGTGTGTGTGTATGTTGTGACTTCTCGGAACTGCCATAAAGTTTTCTGGTAAGTAGCACCCCCGGGTGCAGCGACATGCAAACAGTACACAGACGTCGCCATCCTTGTCATGTTGAAATGGCATCAAAACTTTTCGCCAGGCTTTCGGGTTAGAGGTTTCTTTCTTCAATTTTTCTGAGAGGGTCAGAGGGACAGGGTACGGAACAAAGTACAGAACAAGACAAGTTTTAAATGGTGTTTGCATGTTGCGCGGTTACTAAGCCCTTTTCTCTCAAATTACCTTAATTTCTCGCCTCATTTGCAAAGCGAAACAAATATTTTATTTTACAAGCAAGTAAAAAACTTCAGGCAAAACTAAATTTTTACATTGCAGAAACTCGAAATTAATTGCTCCAACGCAATCAATATATTCTGCGTAGGATCAAATGCTTGTATAAAATTTCATATGTTGTTATTGTACCTGCCAATAATTTTGACTAAGGGTTGTTCACATGTACATACCTTAAAGGTTGGGTTTCAATTCAAATTATAGTAGATGTATATGTATGTAATTGTATATATGTACATAGCTAATGGGAATATGTCTACGGCATTCCCAGCTTATAAGTGCTGTAATTGTGCTGCGAGTTCCATTAATACATTCTATAGGACAATAATGAATGCGAGATATGAGTAAATGTATTTAAAGTTTAAAGCTATTATTATAAAAATAAAGAGCTGTTGATTATATCATAAAGAAAGCTGAGGAAAAAATAATAATTATAAGTGTTAGAATAGTAATATACCATAACTAACTAATTTAAAACCACAATTGGAACTTTGAGCCGAAATTCAGGTAGGTTTAATGTGTAAAGTTTTGTTATATGGGGACTTTGCGACTTTAACATAGGCTGGTGGGCGTGACTTTGTGAATGTGTGTATGTGAATGTTGCTGTGTCTTAAACCAAGTCGTTAAGTTGGCAGCTGGCAACACCCAACTGAATGAAACTCATTGAATTAGCGTGCGAGGTGTGAATCTGGCTCTGAGTTGAGACCTAAAATAGATATTGACATTGGTTTCACTCTGCAGATGATGTTGCGACGAGCAAAAGAGATAGAAATTGAGAGAAAAAGAGATGGGTGTATGTGGGTTAAGCAAGTTGATGTGGCAGACTGGGCTTGTGGCATTCATTGTCTGTGACTCGTGTCATTGTTGGCGCTATTTATAAAAGTCAGTGACACAGTAACTCGCTTTCCTTGCCTTTCCGCCTTCCATGGGCATGGTGCTCGTTTTGCCACTTCTAACTCTTGCCTCCTTTTCAGCCCTGCCTTATCCCCTTTCACCCACCACAACTCTTTTTCCGCTTTGATAAGCAAGTTCTTTTGTTCCAGTATATACTATATGTATATATATACAAAAAAAAAAAAGAATATGAGAAAGAAACGAAAGACAGAAGAGAAAATAAAACAGTTTTATATATGGGCACAGAGAATTCATGCTCATATTCCTTTTGTTATATTTGTTGTTGGCGCTTTTGTTCGAGCTCCCATGTGGCAAGGCTGACTCGTGCAGATACATGCACTCAGCTACAGATACAGATACAGATACTGCGATATGTATCTGCCAAAGATGCGGCAACACTTTGCTCCAGATACATTTTTGTATCTGTGATGAATGCATTTTGAGTGCAATTTTGTATTTTTAGTTGAATTAAATTTGCGCATAAACTTTAAAAAGGGAGAGAAAAATGTATTTGGCATAGAAACCCTTTCAACAGAATTGACGACAGGCTCCCTTGGATTGCCTTAATCCTCATATTCACCCAAATATCTCTCTACTCCTCTCTCTGAGTTACACCATCTAACTATTCAATCTTTCTGCTTTTCTTCGTGCAAATGTAAGTCATTCTAACCAAAGAATGGAAGTATTCAAATATGCTGAACTCAGACACGTGGCTGGGCTTAAGTGGGTTAAGCTATCGATGACTTGGCCACTTCAGCCTCTTTTAGGCTTGGCACTCGAAAAAGAGTTGTTTTCTTGTAATTTGCCTATTTTGGGCTTAGACGCTCATTTGTCTTTCGCTTTGTGGCAACCAAATCCTCACAAGACATTGTTTAACTCGACTCTTATCTCTCTATCTGAGACAATGGGGAAACCCTTTCGTTACTTTCCCAAATACATTCATGTCAATATTGATTAATGGCCAACGGGTTACTTTAACTGTGTCCTGTGCTGGGATTCAAGTCCTTCACATCGCACATTTAAATGCAAATTACTGAGTATTACTATTCGAAATACATATAACTCAATAACCATAAAAATCAGGCACCATTACGAACAGTTGTCTGCTCCACAGGACAATTTTATTTCATTTTTCCAACTTTCGGGCCAAATCAATTGAGGAATTCGAATTTATTTGCCCTGCAGTTGTCTGCAGTTGAAAACTTGCCCATTAATGGACAATCAACTTATTTTATTTTATTATATTATTTTTTTAACTCGTTTTCTAATTATTTTCAGTGGGCTCTCGGGACGCAACGAACAGTGGCAGCTCCACGGGTAGCAGCAGCAACTCTGGCAGCTCCTCATCATCGTCCTCGTCCTCGACAGGACCGACCAAGTATCCGGTACTGGTTTTTGTGCACGGCGAATCATATGAGTGGAACAGTGGCAATCCCTATGATGGCTCTGTACTGGCTAGTTATGGACAAATTTTGGTGGTAACCATAAATTATCGCCTCGGAGTGCTGGGTAAGTGCTGTGCACACTACAAATGCTAATGCTAATTGATATGCTGGCTATAAAAGCGACCAAGTGCATTGAAACGATCCAAATGTTGTCGACGTGTCCAATGTCCGATTCACTTTTATGCCACTGCAACGGAATCGGTTGCAGTTAGTTGACAGCAGCAGCAACATCGACTGCATCAGCAACATAACCAGCAACACCCAATTTAGTTAAAGTCTAGCAAAAAACACATTATACCCTTTTTGGCCATTTTTAATGGAATTATCAAAATACATTTTTTTTGTATAATGTTAATAGATTCACTAAATAAGTTCAGATTTGTAAATTTGTTTAATTAACTATAATACTTTTTCTTTAAACAACATTCTGGATTGCTTTTAAAGATATCGATGAATTACAAATGTTGAAATAAATTATAAATATTTCAAAATATAGGTATTTTAATTTTTGACACACTGTACAAATGAAAATGCACACGAAATTAGTGTGACCTCATTTGCTGCTGAATTTCCCCGCCGTCTTCTCTTGATTTTCTATTGCTGCTGCGGAAGCGGAAGTGCTGACATCATGATTTGCACGCGTGACTGTACACGTTTTCAAAAGTATTGAACACTCATGTGACTGCCATTTTCAATGGCCGTCGAGCCGACTGACTCGATTAAATTTTCATTTTTCACCACACGGCTAATCGATGCGCAAGAAAATGCTGATGAATTATGTGCCAATTGGCCGACCACAACTATTTTCAGGCTTTCTGAATGCCAACACGGATCGGTATTCAAAGCTGCCCGCCAATTACGGACTAATGGACATCATTGCGGCACTGCACTGGCTAAAGGAGAACATTGCTGCCTTTGGCGGAGATGCGAATAGCATCACACTGGCAGGACATGGCACTGGTGCGGCCTGTGTCCACTTTTTAATATCATCCATGGCAGTGCCAGAGGGTAAGTGAATAATATGATACATACGAGTATACAAAGTGTTCGTCAACTGCAAGGTCATCGTTTGCAGGTCTCCTTTTCAATCGGGCCATACTCATGTCCGGCTCGGGCCTAGCGCCCTGGTCTTTGGTCAGCAATCCGGCCAAGTATGCTGCCATTGTGGCACATCACGTTAACTGCGCCTCGGACTTGCCACATGCTCATCTAATGAAATGCTTGAGGGAAAAGACTCTTGAGCAGCTGCTCAGTGTTCCCATACGACCGCCAGAATTCGGTTTTGCCTTTGGGCCCAGCATAGATGGTGTTGTCATCGATGGCGGTGACTATGTACCACCTCCTCCCGGCTCCCCTGCCGCCCAGGCTCAAGCTCAGGCCTCCACTGCCGCTGGCAATGGACTCGGCGGTGAGGCGGGAATTGCTGCTGCGGGAGGCTGGGGAACACCGGGTCAGCTCGAGAATATCGGTGAGTACTAATTAGTCCACATTCTGCAACCAGCAATTAAACACATTCAGATCGAAACTTGTTATACACTTGAGATTATGCTTTAAGCAGAATGAGAATGGAAGTTAAAAGAATGATTCCTATTTGTTGTACAAAATAATTTAACTATACTCAACTCAAATGTAATAAAACATATTTTTGATGTTATATCATTATTTAAAAAATTTTAAGTACTGTCACAGAGAATAGTAAAGCAGTCGAATAAAGTTAAAATTAAAATTAAATAAGAAAATATGACGATTTAATTAGTATACATATGAGTAAATTCTGAGGTGTGCCCATGTCTTAATTAAAGAATTTTAAGTAACATAAATAAATTAAAATCTTAATAATATAAAAAGAATTTTTGGTTTCAAAAGAAATCTCTTTCTAATAAATTGAAGAGAATTTTTGGTTACAAAATGAATAACTGTTACTTTAAAGATTTTTTTTTTTGTAAATTTAAAATGATTTTATTTAACTGCATAAACTAAAACTCATTTGAGTAAAACAAACTCGCAGTTTTGTCAATTCTATTTTCTGGACTCGAATTTTTCTATTTTAATAGTTTTTATCTTCATTAATCAGATGTTAAAAGCAACTTTCTTCAAGTGAAAAATCATTTTAATTCAAGTATATTAGAATTGTTTTAATCAAATATACTTATATTAATATTCAATGCGTTTTTTGTACTTTCTCATATCTTAATATGTCGACGCGGCTGCTGCTGTTCTACCTGATGACGACATGCACTTCTGAACTGCCATGTTTGTTGACGCCATTAACACACGGCCGCATACACCTACACACACACACACACACACACACACACACTCTGCCAAACTTACACGCACATGCGCGTGTGTTGGTGTTTTTAATTAATGCAGTATTAATGAGAAAAACTGCCATTAACAAGTTGTCAAGGTAAGTTTTTTTGCGGCTTTCGCTTTCGCCTCAACTCGACTTTACTCGGCTTGGCCTACGTAGCAATGCTTAATTATTTTTTCCTCAACATACACATACATATAGGCACAATATGCGCCCGCATACATACACATACACATACATACACACACACACACACACACACGCACGCGCACGCACACAGCTGCAATGATACCCTAAAAGTATGCAATTTAATTAATTTAAAGTTTCGACTTTGTCGACTTCTGCGTGCTTTGTTGGCTGCTAAAAAGATTTTATCTCGACGCGGTGAACATTCAAAATGGCGTCAGCTTGGGCAACGATAAGCTTTAGATTCCACGCTCTGCACCATGTTGACCACACACACAAACACACACTCACGCTTTGTATTCGCATGTTATTAATTTATGCACATTAACCACGCAATTGTGCTACTTCGTTTTGCAATACAATTACAAACCCAAAAGGCCAATTTGGAGGGGAGAGCAGAGACCAGTGGGCGTGGCATATTGTTTTGGCACCGTCACTTGATTTATGCACATTGTACAGGGCCATTTTGCATTGTTAATTTATATTATTAACAGCTAATTAGCTGCGATTCCATAATTGATGTCCATTTCGCACAGCTTTGATTCAAATGATTAAATTGCAACTAGGTTAAAATATGACTAAAAAAAGAAAGAAACTTTGCACTCAATAAGAAAAGTAATGGGCAGAGGGTAAAATAAAAAGCACAACTATAAAAATAATAACATGAAAAAGTCGTATTGGGATCAGGGATTAAAACCTTAACCGAAACCGTAACCTTTAACCGGCAAAAACCGATTGAAATTTGTAACCGTAACCGAAAATAATTTTTTCCCATAAACCGAAACTCTTTAAACCGAAATAACCGTTTAGTAACCTATTGATTTATAATTGTTAATTTCGGTACTGGCCGTCGCAGGTACTGATAACTTTGAACTGCCATAGCTTTGTCAAAAGTCAATCAATTTCTATGCAGAATGTAAATTTGAGCATGATTTTACCTCCAAATTCGTTCTGCAATTGAATTTTGTTAATTTTAAAAATTCGAATTTTTTTCGAAAAAATCAAAAAAAATAAAGGGGTAACACTGTAAAATTTCAAAAAAATTCGATTTTCAAAAATTTTCTAAAATGTGAAAATTGTAAATGCAGAACGAATTTGCAGGTAAAATCATTCTCAAATTTACATTCCGCAAAAAAATTGATTGACTTTTGACAAAGTTATGGCAGTTCAAAGTTATCAAAGTTCAGTTATCAAAATAATCGAAATGTTCAAACCAAACGAACCAAATTTATATGAGATCAAATTATAATAAAATCGACATTACACAGGATCATTCCAGTACTCAGATAACATTATTTTTCAGGCTAATAAAAGCATTAAGTCTTTATTTATTTAAAGCAGTGAATAACGTTTCTTATTTTAGTCAACCGAAAACCTTATTTTTTATTTTTTTTGTGAACCGAAACCATACCGGTATTTTTAAACCGAAACTTACAAAAAACCGATAACCGTTACGAAACCGATACTCCAAGATTTTGCATAACCGAAAACCTTAATTCGAGCATAACCGAAACCGTAACTGAAACCGATATTCGTTTCGATTTTAATCCCTGATTGGGATACATATTTAATTCTTGGTCACGAGTTACTGCTGAGGTCACCTAATACGATTTTTAAAGTAGAAAACGGTTGCTCCTATAAAAATAAATATTTAATGGCAATCCATAAAATACTTTAAAAAAATTAAAGAGATTTATTTAAGAACACAACATATTGTCAATATATAATGTTTATTGACAAATGAAGAGAGATTAAAGCTAGATGAACAGGAATAGCGTGTCAACGGCCTGCCGTAAGTTAGTTTAAACTAGGAGAATTCTCCAGAGACAGAGAAAGAGAATTTCGATGGGAATTGAATGCAAGGAAAAGTGGTTGAAGAAATGCGGAAGTCAGTAAAGAGCCAGGTCCGCCTAGTTACCTACTTAACTCCATGCGGTACTTGTTAATGCCTGTACAGTGTACACACAAACGTATAGCCAACACTTTGGAACTGTTTGGATTAAGTTTACATTTTGTGTGCCTGCTGCTGACCTCTTAGTGCAAGTGTATCTCATTCTGTCAGTGCCCAAGAGGCTATTAGTCAGACAGACTTCGAAACGAGTCTAAATATTTCTTTGTGCACATTTAAAAGCAATTTGCTTTCAGGGAAGTGGCACACACACACGCAACACATGTTGATGCAGATATTTTAATACAGAAAATAAAAAAAAACATACACATCAGATACTTTCTAAAGGAATTCCATTGAACATATGGCACAAAGAGCAAGAAAATAAAATTTGACCATAAAAAATACTAAACTAATAACAAAATTGGAAGATAAACAAAATAGTAACTAGTTTATCTAAGGCAAATAAGGAAAAGTAAATTTTAAGTACTGCCAGCGGATGTTGAAGTGCACCGCATGTAACTCAAATATACAATTTGGTCAAACTACAAAATTTTACTAAGATTGCGAGTGCGAGTAGGAGTATCTTGGGTTTCATGTTTATCAAGAGTTTTTGACCAGCTTGAAAGGCTGTTCAAGTTGCCTGCAAATGAATGAGTTGAACTTTTAAAACTTTTTTTGTGGTTTCCTGACGGCAAGTTAAATGTTTGCTAAAACTTTAAACTGATGAATCACTTAATCAAGTTCTTTGACAAATTTTTTTTTTTTAGAAAAGCTGCAACAATTTAATGGCTAAATTATACAATTTATTTTAATGGGGATTCAGGCAAATTAAGGGTCTTGTTAGGGATACACGAATCAAAAAGCTTCAGCTACAAATAACCCCGAAAACTAAGTGCATAATTTCACAGAAACCCCATTGAGTTGGTCAGGAAATACGCATCTTATAGCGCTGTTATTTACGAATCTACGCACTTTGCTCATTTTCAGATACGACCTGATGGCTGGTGTGACACGTGCCGAAGCCTTTTTCAGCTTCAATTCGGGGGACGTGCAATATGGCATCGAGGCGGATCGGCGCTCGAGAATTTTAAAGGCCTACGTACGGAACACGTACACATTTCATTTGAACGAGATATTCGCAACGATTGTCAATGAATACACCGACTGGGAGAGACCGGTGCAGCATCCAATTAATATCCGGTGAGTAATTGCGTTTGTTGTACGAGTTGCATGCGGCAAGGTAGCCCAATGGCCCACGGCTGTGATTCTTATATCCCCTGCCCTATGAAGGAGGTGTTTGTGTCAAATAAATATTTCGTTCTTAATTAAATGCCAGCTGTTACAGCCCGACCTACCCAACCTTACCTTACTTTGTTCCTACATACTACGTATACAAACATATGTACATACATACATACTTCAGCTGATGGCAGTGAAGTTTTCAATTAAACCGGCTTAAATGAATCTTGATTTCGATATTATGGCAAGTGAAATGCAAATTTTTATGCCTGTGCCCGCCTGCCTGTCAGTCTTCATAAATAATGACCAAGGGAAATGCACAAAGCTCAATGCCCAGTACTCAGTACTCAGTACTCAATGTTCAATGTTCGATGTTCAATTCAATTTACGAGTATGTAGTCCACTCCCCAACCATTCACGTAAATATATAAGTTTGTCTGGCAACGTGGCACATAAGTGATATGAAATTGCATATGTGCAATCATAAATGATTTGCTTTTGATTTTTATCAATATTTATGTTTACGTCTAGGCAACAATAACAACAAACGTGCACAAATAAATGCATATTGACTTAGTATTGAATTTACTAGGTATTTTATTTGTTGATTCTGTGAATTTTTGAATACAATCACGAGAAAATTCATAGAATGCATAATTTAATCAGAATACATATTGGCCTTTCAATAAGAAATTGATTTCCGTTTCTGCGCCCACGTCACTGCGTATACTTTATATTTCTCATATTTCGCAGTCCCATTCAAAAGGGAGCAATGCAAAAGTTGTTGCTGTTGTGCAAACGTGCGTTAAGTTATCTGCAATGAAGCAGCAAACGATTCACGCTTGATCTATATAGCAAGTCATCAATTCTGTTGGATTCGAGGCTGCAGCGGCATATCAAAGAGTCTGACATACATATTATTTAAATAAATAAAAAGCCATAGCCATAAAAAGTATATTCACGTCGCGTTCCCAGATTTAGAAAATTATATATTGAACATTTGATTCAATTTAATATAATTTTTATTTATTGAATTTGCATAATTTTTTGATTGTGTAGAAAAGAGACAAAGTCATATTTTGTTTAAGTAGTTACTTTAAGTCTAACATAAAAATCTTTGGATACAATGAAGACTACTTAAGTAATGCCATCAGCAGGCGAGTGTTCGAAATATAATTATGATTATGCAATTAGCAATTTAAGTATTATCAATATACAAAAGTAAGACAGTTTGTTTCTCGAAGATTCTGCTGTAAATAAGAATTTAAAAATAATTGGTTGATCTCGGAACTGTGCCTTAAACATATGCTTTAAAAGCTCATTTTAAGTGATTTGTACTTATATCAAGTATACACTTAAAGTTTTAAAATACTTAATTATAACTTAATTTTAGTACGCCATTTTTCTCTCTGAGTACAAACTTATGTAAGTATTTGCTTATGCATAAAAACTATCTTTCATTTTGCACAATTTCGACTGTAATTTAAAGGAGTACTGTGTAAAACAAAAGCTGTTGTCACTGACAAAGAATAATGTTTATGTTTTATATTTACTTATATGTATATGTATGTTTGTGTGGCAGTATAAAATAATATGAAACAAAATACTGGACTTTTTATTGCCGTCGCTTTGCAGCCAGGGAGATACGTATGCAAATGCGGAAAATGGTTTTTATTCATATTTTGCTCAGATGCATTTGAAATGCATAAAGAAATAAAAAATAGAAAAAAGAAGCATAGAACATTTCTGACAAAAAGCATAAAATGAAAGCAAAATGCTGCAAATCAGTCGCAATAGAATATTTCCCCAATATAGGCTTAGCACACGATGAGCACACTCCAAAGCAGTTGCTTGGTTAAGGAGGGACAGACAGGTAAACAGTTGAAACGAGTGCACCCAAAGTGGCACTCTGAGTGGCTTGTTAGTGGCACACTTGAGCACAATTCGATGGGGCAAACAGCCGGAAAATTGCAATACAAAATTTTTTATTTGATTTTAACACTTTACTCGCTCTGTCTCTCTCACCACGTATCTATAACTTTCTATGTATGTTTTCCACTTGCAGAGATGAAACCTTGGAGGCTTTAAGCGATGCTCAGGTTGTTGCCCCGGCGGCCCAGACCGTCGATTTACATTCAGCGGATCATCGCAATTCGTATCTCTATGTCTTTGACTATCAGACGCGGTTCGGTGACTATCCACAGGTATGTTTACCAATTTAGATATCCCATTCGAAAATCAACTCAACATTTATTTCAACTACGTATTCTCATTTGAATATTTTCACAGCGTCAGGGTTGCATACATGGCGAAGATTTACCATATATCTTTGGTGCACCACTTGTCGGTGGTTTAAATCATTTTACTCGGAACTATACAAAAACAGAAATCAGTCTATCGGAAGTTGTAATGTTTTACTGGTCCAACTTTGTGCGCACCGGGTAAGTGTTGATTATGTCTGCGATTAGTCGAAACTCTAACAATTCTCCCAACTCATTCCCACAATTTCCGTTTGCTTCCCACAATTTACGCAAATATGCAGCAATCCAAATGAACAAATGGAAACGGAACACGGCAGTCGACAGGAGCGTAGTCGATATAAGACCATTGAGTGGACGGCCTATGAGAGCGTGCACAAGAAATATTTAAATTTTGGTAAGTACGAATTATATAATATCCAGGTCATAACATTCTTAAACTCGTAACGAGTGTGAGTAGAACTGAATTAACTTTCCGTGAGCTATTAAAAACGTAATAAAAACTAAATAATCTTAATTTTTTTCAAATTTAATTATTTTTGAATAAATTGTTTTAACTTAACTACAAAACAATATTAATTTTTGAGCGTTCGAACATATTAAATAAAACTAAATAGTCCAGAATTTCAGATTATTAGAGTTATTAATCAACAAATAGAACTTTACTTTGCTTATTTCAGTTTTTAAAGATTTCTGAAAAATTAGTTTAATTAGAAACCACTTGACTTGAGTTAATTTCAATAACAAATTAAATTTGTATAATTTTTCTGAAATAGACACGAAACCGAAACTAAAGAATCATTATCGGGCACATCGGCTTTCCTTCTGGTTGAATCTCATACCCGATCTTCATAAGCCGGGGGGAGACAATGTGCCCGCTGCCCATCATCAGCTGCATGATGATGATGACCTGGATAATAACATTGCCAATGATGCCTCAGTGAAACCACTAAACCCATCCTACACATCGAGGGGGGCCAATGCGGCGGCTATGGGCAACTTTACAATATTCACGAATCAGGTATTCTCGCTGCTGAACCTCAGCTCGCCCTCGTCCTCACTGCAAAGAAATGGCACACGCTACGGCGGAGGGAAGATCTATCCGGATGACATGCTGGATGCGGATCACGCTGGAGGTGCTGCGAGTGCCTCGCAGGACAGCGATGGATTTGCCGCGTACTCGACGGCGTTGAGTGTAACCATTGCCATCGGTTGCTCTCTACTGATACTCAATGTACTGATCTTCGCGGGTGTCTATTATCAGAGGGACAAGACGCGGCTGAGTGAGCCTCGGACACAAACAAAGCTAAAGCGGCAGGAGAATGGCCAAATGCCGAACAATATATGCGGTGATCTGGAAACGTTGACAATACACGCTAAAAGCGATCCGGCAACCATATTATCGCATCATCATGCCATGCAGCACCATCAGCTGCCACCGCCAGAGTTTGCTGATATACCGCATCGTGCACCGCCGCCGCCCAAGCACATGAAATCCTCCATGCAAGATGTCGGTGGTCAGAATGTTGCGGGTGGGGGAATGTTGCCGCCACCACATGCCTTGCAGGTGCTGGGGAATCAGTGTGGCACGCTGACCAAAAAGAGCTGCATGAAGCAAACACAGGCAGCTCAAGGGCAACAGCATTCGCCCGCCCAGCAGCAACATGTAGTGACGCATCAGCAACATCTGCAGAATCATCATAATCAAAGCATGACCACTGTGCTGACCACTGCAGGCGGACTGATACCAGTTCCAACGCCGCCCACAGTGCCAGTTATTGTGGCAACTACAACACAGCAGCATGCACAACAACAACAGCAGCAGCAACAGCAGCAGCAACAGCAGCAACAACAACAGCAGCAGCAGCAGCAACAATCGCAACAACAGCAACATCCGCTGATGGATGAGCTTCGTGTGTGACATTAATTGACGGTGCGTTTTAAATGTGATCTATGAACTAAGATCTCAAAGCGCACAGTCTACAAACTGTTTCAGCTGAGTGTGTGTGTGAGAGAGTATCTGTGTGTGTGTGTGTGTATGCATTTAGTCAGTTAACTGTGTTAAAATAAATGTTCATTGTTCGCTTTACTTTGCTGTACGCTGTGAATGTTGAGCAAAATTTGTTGCTTGTTGACTTTTAACATCAATTTTATTGAACAAATGTGTAGTTCAATTTAGTTGTTTTTTAAGTCTCTAAAAAGCAAAGCGTTAAATAAACTAAAAAGAAATGTGAAACACTTGTCTGTTTTTTCTTCCTTTAAGACATGTTTCTATTTATAATCTTGCAGACCCATTGCGATCTCATAAAGGGCTGAAATGCTGTTGACCTCATTGTCTGTCTCTGCCGACTTGTCGGTTTGTCTCTTTCTATGCAAAATAATTCTACCAATATTGTACATTAATACAACCTGTAAGGATATCTAGTCTTCGGTAAGCCGAAGTTAGCAGTAACTTATTTTAAAAATGAATTTGAATTCATTATTATTATATAATTTTGTGTCTAGGACAAATTTTGAGCTCTACTTCAGTAATTGGTCAGCAGCTCACAAAAAACACAAAGATTCTAGAGAATGAGGCAAATATAAAATATTAAACAAATTAAACATATATGTATATAAATATAAATATATATGAAAGGTAATATTTATGTATAAATGAAACCAATATAAATGTTATTCTTCCAAAGACTGAATTAAATTTGTATGTGTACGAGTATGTGTGTAAATATTACTAGCTTTTAAGCATTCGTTATAAGCTGTACTACAACAACAACAACAACTCTATCGACCCAAATAGAAAAAAATATAATCAAAAAATAAGACAACAAATTAAGCAACCCACAAACGTTTTAACAATGTAAACCAACATATATTTTGCGGTCAACTGTTTTCTCTTATGTCCTTTGAATTTTTGAGTTTCGGCTTTGCTTAAAATAAATTCCCCTCAAAGGCCGCTGTAAAACTTCTGTAGCCAATTCCAATAGCAAAAATAAAAAGGCAGAACTTTTAGTAAAATATAATAAATGATATTGTTAGTTGTAAGAACGCAGCTACTTTGTTATGTGACTAACTAAACAAAATATTTGCATGAATATTAACATAAATAAATACACGTACGACACAAACAAGTTCAGTATATAAAGATCAGTAACTATTAAGAAGTCTCTTAGACGGAAGCGCTCAACTAGGATATACCCTGTACCAACACCTGATATATACAACCCCTATACATTATAAATTTCACAATTTATCCAAAATTTCATTTGCATACCTCACAGATGAAGATGCTTATAATTTCACTGCATTCTTTTGGGTACCGGGTATACATAGGAACATGAAAATAGTTTAAAATTCAATTAGACGGAAGTGAATATGCGCGAAAACACAGACCATATTAATGTTCAGTTATTAATTTGAAGTACATATTTACTAACAAATGCCGAAAATGTAATTAAAAATTTAAATGAGAATAATAATGAATATGAATATGAGAAGAGAAGAGAAAAACGCCATGAAGCAGCTCATTAAAATGAAACTGCGCGAAAATTACAACAATTAAATTGTGCGCATGTGAAAACTAATTGTAAATTATATAAAAAAAATAAACAACAAAAAAATCAAATGAAAAGCGAAACATATACAAATAGACTAAACAAAAAAAAAACGTATTTAGTCGCGGTAAAAACAAATTATAGAAAACGAAATAAAATGAACATGTAAAACTCTATAGCTTGTGTGTATGAGTATATATAGTTAATTGTAATGATATAAAACTAGCATAAATATAGCAAAAAATAATATTAAAAAAAAGACATATAAAAACAAACGAAATATAGACCTAAAAAAACAAATACCAAAACATACATGCATATTTATAGTATACTGCATAATTGAACAAGCAAAGGAGAAAAAATTACATAATTAAAATATAAATTAATTAAAATTTATTGCATTAGAAATGTACGAAACAATTAAACATTAAACTGGAAAACTAAAAAACCAAATAGAACAAATTAAACATTAAATTAAAACTGATTAAGCAACAGTTTAATAACGGAAATTTCAAATGGAAACAACAAATTTGAGTAATAATAAAGTTGCAAAATGTAAAAAAAAATAAAAATAAATAAAACACAATGCGAGTTTATTTGGCGAGGGTAAAAAAGAGTGCTAATTCAATCTTCAGTTGAGCAACTTTAAGACCAGCTCAGAAATGGATGTCAGCATAAAAGAATAAAAGTTTTAAAGGGCATTGGCAAATGGATGCGTAAATAAATGGCAATAACGAGGACTTTAAGAGGCAGTTAAGATGCTGGATATATGGCCACTATATACTACGATGCATGTGTGTGCTTATGCGAAACAAATATGGCGCGCACACACACACACAGACACAGACACATACGCACAGCTGTTAACCAAATATGCTGATGGCTTGCCTGGCAACTACATAAAAGAACCGACTTCTATAATGCTTCTATTGATATATGGTATGTATATATGTATGTATGTACATATCGAATACGAACGATAGATAAAAAGCAGCACACCCACAAAAAAAAGAAAACCATTGAAAATAGATTTATTATGCAAATTTGCTAAAGCATAAGTGAATACTTCCCAGACTGTTCTCTTTATCTACTCAGCACCAAAAAATATATGAGGAAAAAGGGTATATGTGCCAGCTAGTTTGATTCGATTCGACCTAAAGCTGGACCACGATCCGTGCCTTTTAACAAATTATTTGTAAAGTTACATTTAGAAGTTTGTTCTTATTTTTCGTAACAGTTAATTAATTACAAGTAACAAAACAAAAAAAAATCTAATTCTTGAAACTGGTTTTCAAAACTGGACCATAACTAAGTACTTTTCGAGTATTTCGTACAATATTTATAATTCTACTGTCAAGTCAAGAGTTTATTGCTTTACTTAAGAAAAGGACTTGAAATAAACTCAGTTAAGTCAGCTAACAGGGTATATGCCATTCGATCATTTTAGTTTCGTGTTTTTTACTTGTTTCATCGCATACATGGTGCAAGACTTAACTGCTTAATTTATACGTATACAACAAAAAACAGAGACACCAAAAAAGGAAAGGATAGGAAAAGAAAGTTAAAAACGGGCTGGCTTTTGTCTACTCTAAATGTTCACCCCATGCCAAGACGCAGAGTGTCAGAGTAAAGTCTAGGAGAAAAAGAAGCTGAAGCTTCATCTATATGTAAAGCTTGCATAATTCACATGCGTAATTGAATAAAAACATTTTGGCTAAATTGCTGGTAGCATCGTTTGCCGCTTTCTAACCATTTTCTTGGCTTAAGATTTGCGTGATTTTTATTAGTTGCGATTTTCAGCTATGCAGCAAATCCAATAGAGCCACATATTCTACATACATGAGCTGGGGGAATGGCAATCCAAGTACCAGGAGCAACGAACCATATACAAGGCATTGGGCCAAGGAACTTGCAACTGGGAACTTGGCACATAATCCCTTTAAATGTCTACACCAAGCTTGGAGCTGAATGTAAACTGACTGAGCCTGAGAGAGAATTTGATTTCAACAAAAGTTTCCGCCGTTTTTTTATATTTTTCTTTTTTCTTCTTCTATTTTTTGTTAGTTTTGCATTGGATGTATTTCGTTAATATTGCAGAGCAGTCATTGGGGCGTGACTGTGAGTGGGCGGGTGGCTGACACACGCTGTGTTTAATTTATTAGCACAAGCTTGAAAATTAAATAATAAAAGCTTTGCAAGTGGCTCTCTGAGAATAGAAATTATCACTTTTAATGTTGCCAAAAAGGTCACAGAGTGAGTCTTAGAAGTGCAAGGGTGAGCATTGCATACATATAGGACGGGTGGCTGGTATTAATAGTAGTTTAGATGGGCGTGGCGCCAAGAAGCCAAATCTGAGCTTTGAAAGTTGGTAATTTATGTTGCCAAAGCTGTTTGAAATTGCTTTATACGCTAATAAATAAACATGAAACTCAATTTAAGGTGCGATTTTGCCACAGCTTAAATAAATTGAAGTTGGGGCACAACAATTCATTGGGCTACCTTAAACAAGTTGATTAATCACGGTAAAAAGAGAATTAGATGGTGGGATCTGCTTGAAAAGTAGTATTTGTGCTTACCACTAACTAATTGACTAATTCAAAAATCCTTATTTAAATATAATTTATAATCAGATCAGTAGAAATCGATATTAATTGTATTAAGTATATGGTCAGGGTATTTCGATATTGGCCTTGTTGTTCGTTTGTCTTTCTTTATTGTTCAAAAAAAGGAGGATAAAAAGTATATCACACTAAGCTGCATGGCAACGACTTTGTCCAGTTAAAAAGTTTTAGCACATTTCATTTTATTGCACATCAGCGATAATCCAAACCAAAATTGAGTGCAGAGATCCGCACAAGAAATCCAATTTCGACTGCAAAAAAAAAGTCCATAGCAAATCATGCTGCAAAAACGAGAAAAATTTAAAAATTCCACACAATTTGCACAACTTTTCGATGTGATGTAAAAACCAGATGATAGTGTAAAAAGTTGAACGAAACTCGTAGCAGTCGTACTTTGAACGACAAACTTTATTTCCAGCAATTAGTTTGTATTATTTTTCAACTCACTTTTCTCTGCACACACACACACCCATCTATCCATCTATCTGCTACTACAGCAATTTTCAACTTTTGAAATATTTATATACGCTTTTTTTCGTACCGGACAGGTATTCGCCCAAAAATCATCAGAGTTCGTGCTCTACGCTCTTTGAATGCCACACAAAGTTTTATTAGTTGTTGACCAATATCTCCAACTGTTGAAATTTGTGCAATATCCCCGTTGAAAAACCTAACTTTATGCTTTGTCTTCTTGTTGTTGAAATAACTTTGCTATGCTACTTTCGGATAACAGACACACATTTATAGCACTCAACTAAACATTCCACTACCCACAAGCCTCATTGGTAAATCTTTCCATTGCGCATTAGTCATACATAAGTTTTTAAGACCATTAATTCCTAAAACCTTAAAATACAATTCAAAATACCAGTTAACAAATAAAATAAAATGTATTTAAAAGAGTAAATCATGATAATAAGCTATCAGTAATAATTAATTGTAAATATGTAAATGCTTTTCTGCTCATTCCACTTTTATCGACCAATTTTTAAGTCTACAAAGCTTTGCAATTGAACAAATTTAATGGATTAGATTTACCCAAATTTAAAGCTGTCAAAGAATTGTAAAATCAAAGGTAGATTAAAGAAATCAGCAACATTTTCAAATATATTTTATAAAAAGATGGTTGGGACAAATACAAGAATGTAGAGAACGCAGAATTTTTAATTTTGTGGATAATTGAAGAATGCTGAGAAATGAAGTCCTCTTAGTTCTTAACCGAAGAAACAGCAAATTTCCAATTCAAAATTGTTGACTGGGTCATTGAATCTCTGCACTGCATTCGATGGCTGTCAATGGCTGTGAGTGCACCGACAAGTGTCACATGTCGTACTATCTAATGTTAAGCTACTTTTCATGTACCCAACAGAATAACCTGCCATCCCCCCTACGTATATCATCACCTCCCCCTCGGTTGAACGTTACGCACGAATGAACAGAGCAACTCTACTGAGCTTTCAACGACCGTTAAGCAACGCAATTATTCATGTTTATGATGCGATGACGTTTTGCTCTTCTTCCGCTCCCCCTTCCTGCTCCCCCTTCCTGCCCCCCATTCCTGCTCCCCCTTCCTCCCCCTTCCACCATCGAATTAATACTGAAATAATCAAAGCAGTTGCCAGCTCCGAATTGATTGGCTGAGTTTGAGACTTGAGAATGTCATGACCGCAAAGCCAACTGTTTGCATTCGGTCAGTCAGTTCTCAAATTTAAATAGCTGTGAGTTATCACTGTGGACGGCAGTCAACGCTAGTTATGAAAGCAAAGGAAAAATGGAAAATTTGCTACATATGCCCGATCGGTTAATAGTGCATCAACCGGACAAGTGGGGCTATTAAAAGAATTGATACTATAACGAACTGATTAATTTTTAGAGTTGAGAAAAACAAGAGACATTTAATATTAATTTAATTGTTAATTTTTTATGTAAGTTTTGGTTTAATTTTTAATTTTTTTAACGTGTAACAATTAATAAATAAATTTTCTGCATCTAAGATATCTCATACTATGACCCACCTCCTAAGCAGGACTACCTCTTAAGGCACAACTCTAAATAATTACTTATAATCCGAAGCGGAGAGACACAGAGTGCTTCGCTTATAAGCATTGCACATACACAGGGCGAATACGTAATATATTGTATACACATGTGTGTGTTTATAACAACATTTGATTAGGGACATCTGCAATGGGAAGTTAAGAGCAGCTTTAGAGTGCGCCTTATAGCATTATGTATATTGTATGTTCATACATAGGCTCACCGATAACAGGAAACATCAATTAGGAGCAAACATTTTGATTAGGCTCATGCAACGACTTAAGGTGACAGTGACAGTGACAGGGACAAGGACGGGGACGGGGAGAAGTGACCGTTCCAAGTTTATCTGGGCAAGTGCAGAAAACTTTAAATTGTGCTAAGCTGCGCAATAAAACAAATTTGCAAAGTGCAAATATGTATATAAAAAACGAAAATTGGAACAGTAAAAGTGACGCGATGGAGAAATGTTCGTGCTTAATGGAAAAAGTTTTTAATGCCCGAGGAAAGCGGCTAATTCGATTGTCATTAGCCAAAGCGACAAGCAAGAATTGGTGTCGAAATCTTTGCAGCAAGCTGATTCGACTGCCATACTTATATACCCCATACACATACATACCCAGTAAGGTAATGCATATAATTGAATTTTCATACTCGTACAACTAAAATGCCTACACACAGCCCTCTCCTTCACAGCGCCTAGCCGTCAAATTCCTTTGTTACTAGATAAAAAAAAAGTTAAGAAAAAAGTCCATGCCGAGTCCCAGGCTATGCAGTGAGGAAAATTAAAGTGAAATTGAAAAAGTTTTATGAGCTTTTCCTCCATGCAGCTAGCGGTAAGCGGCAAGACGAGCACTGAAAGAAAAATATTACACAGCCGCCACCGACGCGTAAAGAAGACAAAAGGCGATGCCGACGATTTGCCGTTGTTGCCCCTTCCCTTTTTACTTCCACATTATAGTTGTGTTGCCCACCGTCAACGCCACTAAATTGGCTTCCTGTTCCCAGAACCTCCCAGTAACTTTGTGCAGCAGGTTGCTTAGGTAACAGTTTTATGTAGTTATCCGACTGACGACCGGCGCCGACTTCCAGCTCCCAGCTCTCCCCTTCAAGATCCATCCATAGCGTCATCACGCCTGTAATTGCATAATAATTGCAGCGACTGAGGCAGCAAGATCTCCCAATCAGCCTTCATCCCAAACGGTAGATGCGCCCGCTTAAACTAATTTTCCTATAGAATTACTTTGGATGAGTTTGGTAATTAATAGCAGCAACAGCGAGCAGCGAACAACGCGAAAGGCAACTTGTAATCTTTTCATAAACATAAATAATGAAAAGTAATGTCAAAAAGTTTATTTATGAGACTGCAAGTTTCCGTTGCACATAATGTGCTAATATTACGGGCTGTATGAAAATCAATCATGTATCAAATGGGAATCGATCCGAGAAGATAGGAATTTCAATGATTTCTACTCTGGAAAACTTTTGCTTTTCTCAACAATGCAATTAGAGCATCCAAGAACACTCAAAGCTGTACTCCCAGCTCTGTCGTTGCATCTGCAGCAAATATTTCTTGGTATGGTAAGATATTTTTATTTAATTTTACTTTGTTTCGCACATTTGTATGTACATGTTCGTTATTCGTTCTCTTCGAATAATTATTTCAATTCATTCAAGTGCGCATTTTATTTAATTACATAAATTCCTGTCTGCTCACAAAATAAAAAAGGAAACTAAAAAATTTTGAATTTATTTTGGGAAGCTGCATTTTATTTATGGTGCCTTTGAAATGAGCGTTGTGTCATATGCAAAGTCAAATTATTTGCGCAAAATTGTAAAGCAATTTTTCTTGAAAAATGTAAATTCTTTTGGCTTTGCCATTTACATTCGCTTCCCTCTGAATTGTATGCGAATTGTGTTGAATTTGCAATTTAAAGTTTTCGCTCTAGAAACGCTGAGGGTATGGAAAAAGGATGGGGAGGGGAAAGTCCTTTTGAGTTGGCCAAAATTGCAAGTGCAGCGAGAGTTTTATTTGCTTTTATCTGCTTACGCTGAACTGCATCTTCACATGACCTCTACCATTTTATCCTAAACTCCGCTCGTATAGCTCGAATGCATTTCTACCCAAAATAAATCTACATTTCGCAAGACGCTCGCAAAATGTCCAAAAAGTGTCAAATTCTTTTGCATGTTGGCCTACAGCCTAAGCTAAAAATAAAGTCTTGACTCTTACTTGGCTGGCCACGTTCTTTAAGCAGAAGTTGTTGTCTTAGTCTCTGGAACAAACAGGCAACTGCACTGCACTAGTATGTATGTACTATATGTGAATGTGTTTGTTAGCCCTATTGGGCGGATTCCTTGCCCATGGCACTTCCGCAACTTGAGCTCATCGTCTTTTGCTGTGGTATGCTTTATTTGCATAAAGTCGCTCCACGTGATGCGTCCTCCTCTTTGTTCTCTACCTCTTCAATGTTGCTACGTGTCACCCCGGTTCATGTCCAATTCCCTGACGTATTTTCACTGCAAACACTGCACGAAATTGCTTTATTTGCTTCTTGACTCAAACTTGTCTCAGATGTTCACATTGAAAAAGTAAAATACAAAATAATCGTGTTAAATGTCAACGAAAAAAACATTTGGCAATTGTTGTACAATTGACCCTTAGTATTCTACAATTTTAGAAATCTCAGAGCCATACATTCAGTAAATTGGATTTATTTGATTAGTTTCGTGGTTAGTAAGTAAGTCAAAGGAAAACAAAAATATCATCAAGTATGACAGCAGACTGTGCATGTATCATCAAATCAAATATGTTCATTAAATTTATTGCAATCAGAAATATTTAAAAAATATAAAAACCATTCAACAGGATTTTGTATAAAGGATTCTTGTGCTTAATATTTTGATAACATTTAAATACTTGTAGTTAGGTAATTGACTTTCTTTGGAGGAAATTTGTATAAGCTTCCAAGCGATTTTTGAATTTAATCAACTGTGATAAACAAGGCAAACAACAACCGACACTCAATATTACAAAAACACACACAAAAAGACTCGTTAAATATTGTCGACACGTTTGAAAATTATCTAATATTTACACGTTTCATTTCACTATATATATTTTGTATTTCATTAATTATTGAGGGGGAGGATAGGTTAAGCTTAGAAACATATTTTATTGTTTACCATGTGATTATTATTGAATGTGTTTATCTTAGTTTTTCAGCGTGTTTACAGTTCAATGCACAATTCGAATTAAAATCCATCAAAAATTGAATGACCTGTCCTTTTTATATCAATGTTTATCTTTGCAGTTTAATTATAATTTACTATGTTTGTTTTATGTTAATATAAAATGCAATCAATCATGTTTTCGCTTTATCTGCCACTCTTCTCTACACCTGTTATTATTTTCACTTCGAACCACAGCTTTTATGCAACAATGCAATTATTTCTTGTGTATAAAGTTGACGGCCAATATTTGATCTCTATTTAAATTAAACAAATTCTATTTTAGAAACTTACCGTTTTAGATTAGGCATAATTTTATTTTATTTTTAATGAAAGATATTGTTGTGTCGCGTAATTATATCTTGGAATTAATCTTATCAAAAGAATCAATGTGTTACGGATTATAAAACTTTAAAAGTTTACATCTTTTCTTAAACTCTTTCATCAGCCTTCTACAATTTTACATTCTTGCTAAGTTAATAATGTACTCTAATACTTACATCTACAAATGCGACTAAAAAATTCGCTAAGCATAGGAAAAAAAAATCAAATCAATTGCGTATAAGTCCCACTTAAGTCGATCGTATCGTCATTTGAGTATGTGCCATATATTAAAATAGAAATTTGACATTTGACGTGATAAAGAATATGTTTAAAGTTTGAAACACTTGTATTTAGTCTATTTGGTCTTACAAAATGCTGTTAAGAATATATGTAATAAGATTTCAATTCTGTATTGCTCCCATCAAAAAAAATTATAAGCTCAGAGAATAAATCACACATTAATTTATGATATTACTGATCTGAGAACTCGCAAAAATAATTCTAAGTGTCTTACAATATTTCATATTTTACGCACAATTTCAGCTGAACGTCAGATAATGTTTGAAGTAAATGTGAATATTGAGTGCGGAGAGAAATTACGGTGGAGCTTAGCTTAGTGCGTATTCCATTAACAGTAAGAAAATCAAATGAATCATTAAAATATCAATTAATTTCGATGGACTGAACATTCCAGTGCGTCGACAGCATTAAATTGGTTAGGTTTGGGCTGAAGTTGAATCATTTTAGGGGGCGGGGCATATTTGTTGCATTGTTGTTGTGGTCAGAAAGTGTCATTGTATCAGTTGTCATTATTTTTATTTTTATGACATTCTGCATTTTATATCGCCCGATTAAAAGCTTATGACATTTGTGAATATATAAAGTATACCAGAGATATGCATTCAATTGTCCGTGGTCTATTGACCAACTTAAAGGCCTTTTTACAATTTTAATGGCAGAATCTCGTTCGACAGCAGGCAATTTGTATTTTTGCATAAATTTTAATGCATCACACGCAAAATATTTATGTGTACATATTTGCACAACGCCCCATTGCACATTTGACCAGACACCATCAAAGAGGTGTACACACAAGGATGGAGTGGGTCGTCTCTTTATTGGCCACGCTTGCCTGAGCCCATTGCTACAATGCGCGCTCTATTTATAACATTATGCCGCTATATTGGCAGCGCGCAAAATAAAATTAAAGGATGGATAAATCTGAACGACTTTCAGATGAGCTTTCCTGGTTGTTTCAAAATATTAGCTACCTTATATTATCTTTTGACTTGCTTGTTAGGTGTTCGATGTTTCAAAAAGCATTAGGCGGCACATAGCATCAGCAAAATACTTTTTCTCCATAAATAATAACCAAATATCAAAATTAAAAATGTTTTCAGATTTGGAAAAATACAATACATATTTTTTATTTTAATTATCCTGTAATGTTGAATGAAGTTAACTATTGAGAAAAAACCTTAGATTAATGAACAAATTTAAATTTTTTTTAACATTTTATTTGTTAAATTCATTAAATTGTACATTTTCATGAAAGCTGAAGGTGCGTCGAACCTTTTGAAGAGGAATGTACATCTATCATACATCACACTAAACAGAACTTAAATAAAAATCTGTTTAATGTCACGTACGAATAATGTAACATATTAAATAATACACTTGTAACTTGCATCAATTAAATAAGATTCCTGCAATAAAACGCTTAATTTCATTGAAAATAAGAATGACAATTTTTTAATTATTCACTGTCATTCAAAATCTCAATGAAACTATGCATATTACATTCTCTACTAACGGTCGTTATAAAATTCTATTAAATTGACTTAAGATAATTTAAAAAAAAATCACGCGTCTATATATATATTATATTTTATATATTATATTATATTATATTTTCTACATCGAAAACTGAAAAATGTTAGAGACAGTCCAAAAAAATTATGTCTATCATTAAACATGAAATGTAGTAATACTTTTATTTGGATTATATTGTATTGCATTGTTTTATTTTTTTAATCATTGAAATCTTACATTTGAAATCTCATAATTTAACTCTCAAACTTACTGCTTAAATGGATAATTTGATTCTTGATTTCTGATTAACTGTTGATGCTGCCTTAACCACCGTAAATTATACTCTGTACTCCTATACGCAATTGGTACCAAAAAACATTCCAATTTTAAGAGGGGGTTAGTGTTTGTTTTACATATTTTAAGGTAATGCCATTAAATGGCTATTTTCAGACGATTCTCGCATACATGATGTTAAATTCGGATTCTGTCGGAACCCAAACCAGAGAGCTGGCACTGGCTGAATATTGAGCTGCAAACTCCTGGAGGCAAAGTCCATTTGTGCGTATTTAGTTATGCGAAAATATGAAAATACACACAATTTGTTTGGCTTAAATAATTGATGGCATTTGGAAATACGTTTCCACTACGCTTCGAATAGACCAGAGAGACTGAATAGTACCAACATTCTATTATTTAAACTAAACGAACGTTATTGTAATGCTTTGGTAAGAGTTATGTATATGTAATTTATGCTTTCTCTTCTCGTAGGTAATGTAAAGATCTTTGTCTTCACCACAACACTATAGAAACATATGTTGAATTATAATATAATCTCTGAATCGCATGAGCTGGCCAATTCAAGGGACATAAAGCGACGGTTAAATAATAAAGTGACAAAAATTAATATTTCCCTTACACACGCAAACAATAAGCTGGCGATAAACAAACACAAAAAGCTGAGAAAAATGGTTTATAACAAAAATATAAAAAAAGGTGAACCACAAATTGTATATATCGTGTTGTGTATTGTGTGTCCTGTGTATAGTCATGGTTCCAGGTTCTACATGAAAAACATAGCAGCATTTGCATAATGAGGCTATTATAATTTCAATTAAAATTCTCCCCTATATACAATTTTTCGGACTATGCATGACTAACTGTATACAATTACAACAAGAGGGTCACAGGCGATGATGGTGATGAAATTTTGCTTAACTGTCAATGGCAACAGCAGAAAAAAAACATACACTTAATGTCGTCCCACACGCACGAAACCGTAATTACATAAATATATAGAAAAGTAAATAAACGAAAAATTGTTTATTTTAGGTTTAAATTTGTTTAAACTTGTAATTATGTTGCTTAGGACTAATGTTGCCGATGTTTGAACTTGTAAATTAAACCATATTACGTATACGTATGTATGCATACAACCTTAAGAATAACTATTCAATTCAATTTTAATTAACCAGTTATATATTAGAGTTAATTAAATAAATGAAAACTAGATGTGCACAAGGATCAAAAATCGAGCATCCGTCATTTTTATTACTTTAATGTGCATAATTTGAATGGGATACAATGGATGTGATGTAATGAAAAAAATAAATCGTATTTATTTATTTATTTATAACACAACTGCTTCGTGTTGATTAAAGACTGGTTCACAAATTGATCCGACTGATCTCATCTTGTTTAAATCAAAAAATAAATGCAGCGGGATCAATTTGTAGACCAATCTCTTAAAAGAATTCCACAAGTTTCTTGTCAATGCCGTCTGTTTTCTAATAAAAATAAATTAACTGGAACAAATTATGTATAATTATACGCAAAGGGGTTAAGTTACGAGTAATTAAGTTTTAGTTGTTTAATATAAACGGCCATGTTGTATATTGTTCTGACGGAACATTTTTCTAAAATTTTGAAAGGTTGGGCACAATTATAAATCAAGGTATGTAAGTCATCTGATCAGTTTAGGACAACGAAACTAATTTATTATAATACAATTTGTGTACTAGTTAGCACAATCTGAATCATTTACATAAACAAAAACCGAAATCAAGGAACCCTTCAAGCTCAGCCGCAAAAAAGAGAAAGACATGTGAAAAAATAAGGAAATGACCACCATATATCCAAGCTGCCAGTGTCAATGCAGCCGAATGCAATAAATTTTTGCAACAACCACAGCCAATGGCAGTCGCAGTCCGAAGCCGAAGCAGAGAGATGCCCCCGTTATTCCCCCTTACGCCGCCCATGCTCTTCGTATTTCTGGGTGAATGCAGCCAAACTGAGGCGTTGCCTACGCGGTGCAAATTTAATGCCAATAAATTTAAATTAGCCAAACGTCGTTTGGTCGTGTAGAGGCCAGGCCGACATGTCAGTGCTCGCAGTATTTATGATAGCACTTGGAAAGCAGTAGGACAACGCGTCCAGGAATAGCACCGGAAGTGTCGCAAGCCCCGGCAAGTCCCCCAACTGATATTCTTACTAACAGTGTAATGAGCAAGGTAGTCTGAGACCAGGTGTCAAACACCTAAGCTCGTTATTCTGTTGCTAATTAGTACTGTTGTTGTCATATGGTTGGTTTGTAGAAAAGAAGGGGCCAAGGTGCAAAAAGACAAAGGAGCAAAATGCAGCTAATTGAAGCAGAAAAGTCTACGGACAAATTGGATTATGAAAATAGCAAGTCTTGATGTTGAAATAGACAATGTTTCATATTAATTATAATTAAAGAGTTGGAGCACATAATGTGTAATAAGAAGCAACATATTAATTACATAAGATTTGAATCGTAATTTATAAAAATTAAAACAGATTTTGAAACTATTTAGAAAAAAACAGAAATACATACATACATACATTTTTGAGCACAATTTTGATATATTATTTTAAATATAATTCTCAAATTAAAAATGTAATCTCAAATGCACACTAAAGCATAATCTTTTGTAGAAGATACTTCCATGGAATAAATATAAACCTATTGCTATATCTTTGTTATTATATCCCTGTAGATCATATTCGTATGTCAAGATAAAAGGACAGACGGTTGGAATTAGAAAGATGAACCTTGGTTAACTTGACGCATTTCTCAGCTGCGATGTGCAAAAAGTAATAAAGAAAAAAGGAGTCAGTAATTGTAAATGGGAATTGTCACTTCAATGTGGAGCTGTTGTAAAACACGACTGACTGCGACAAGATTAAACCTTAAATAGTAAATACGTGGAAGTGCACAAAGAGGAAAGCATAAGAGCAGAGAATGGAATTGCATGTAAATTAAGTTTCACAGTGAACTGAAACCCGTTCCAGTCTCATCAATACAAGCAGCTCAGCAAACACAACTAATGACAGCATAAAATGTAAGAAGAGAATCCCACAGTTCAAATGCACCACAGGCAAAAGGAGTGACTGTTGGGTGCAACTCAAGCTCGTGTTACAGCAGTTGGAGGTGGTAAGTGACAGTACATCAAGCTCACAGTTTATCATTGTGCTCAACCAGCCTAGGCGAAGGATGCCGAATCAGCACGAACAACGAACGACCATTAGCAGCAGGAGAAAATGGGAGGAACATCGGCTAAGTCTAACTGGCAGCTATCGTCCTGCGGGGTTCGTGTCTGGTTCATTTATAACCAACAACGAGACGACATCGACCACAACGACGTTCAAATGCAAGACCGCAAAAATGTTTGGGTTTTTCTTCTCTACATTTGCACTTTTCACTGTTCTCCTTCATTCCCTCCTTTCCAGTTTCCAAGTTCAGCAACAATAACTAGTCCGGCAGCTGTCATCATGAACAAGGACGAGTCCTGCGGCGGGACGTAGATGAAGCCAACCGAAAATAGCAGTTCACAGAAGTCCTCGCAGTGCCACAGTTCGCAGAAAGTAAAAGTTTGTCAGTCAATTTTGTGTTTGACATTTTGGCACGCCCATCGCCACCCTCCTTTCCTCAATGGGCATTTTTGACGTTAAATGTGCGAATAAGTGATGCATTAATGGCCAAATTCAATTACACTAGAAACTCAACAAAAACTACGCAAAACTTTTATTATTAAATTAATTTTCCTCTTGCGGTCAATTAAAATGAAAGTACACACATTTACAAGCGTCTGAAAGTATGTTGGAAGGAATGTGATTAAATTGCAAAAATGAATCATATTTAACATTTTTATACCCTAAGGTGACAAAATTCGCAACTCTTCCTATATTTCGGATGATTTCGGAACAGTTGAAAAGTTGATCTCATTCTAAAATGATGTTTTCATGTTCAATTTTATTGCTAAAACGTCTTTATGCGCCTGTAGGACTATCCTCTCCAAATTTACAGCAAGTTAAGAGAATTCCAACGCATCCTTTCCCTTCCTTCTAAACTGTATCTCGAAAAGACTCAAGTATAATTAATTAGTGGCAACAGTAAACATATATATCAAAATGCAATCAACATCACCCATGGCAACTTACGTTGCCAAATGCGAAAAGCAAACCATTCTTCGACGGAGAAATCCGTGCAATTGTAACTTACAAAATGGAGACGTCAGAGTCCAGGGCTTGGCAACAAAGCGTGAAATTTCAATTTGCCATATTAATAAACCTAGAGAATGCAGCTGAAAGCAGACACAGACAGACTCAGTCTTGGCTCGATGTCTCCCAGGAGCAGGCTGCATAGCGGCCACAAGACAGCCGTGGACTACATTTCACAACAGCCACAAGAAACTCACACATTTCTGTAGATACATTCGTATTCCCAGGACTCCATCCATGGCCACGCCCACAATTTAAACAATTTCGCCACCCAACATCCAAGAGTAGCGCACAAGTGAATGGATGGTTGGCTTGTGGGCAGGAGGTGGCAGAGGGCGACAGCAACACTTCCGTTTCCGCTGGCTTGCGCTGATTGTTTTATATCCTGTCAGAGGACACGCTGCAGTTGCCGAAATTCACAAACTTGTTTTGCGCTTTCTTGTCCGACCGACTCGACTCGACTCTCGACTCTCGTCTCTCTGCTCTGACTATTTGACTTGTCTAAGGAGGTTCACATTCTGCAAAAGTGACTTCTCCTCCGAGAGCATCTCCTATTGCAGTCGCACATTGTTGCGGCATTTTAATGCGTCCCCCGTTTCCTTCTCGGCATATTTAATCAAAGTGAATTACAAATGCCACAAACGGCGACACTGACAACGACGCGACCATTTACCATTTAGTTGCCCCAAAACTGAAAGTGTTGCATGTTCAACATACAAATTCGTGACACAGCACAGAATTCAACCCCTCGAGTAGTCAATCATTTTATTAGTGGGGTGCGCGTTGTAGCATGTAATTTGCTTGGAAGATCAAAAAGCGTTTCAGTTAATAATAAGACGGCCGAGTTCATTATTTGCCAATTGACGGCGACTTTATCCTCCCCATTAAAAGTTAATTTATGCATGATGTATGTATGTGCATACATATTTCTTTCATTCTTATCCCGTTTACTTTATTCTTTTGTTCACCCCAATGTAAATGTATTAAAAATTCTGCTCAAGTTTCATAATAATTCTTTTTTTTCTTTGTATTTTGCCATTATATTGGCTTTGTCTTAAAAAAGTTTGAAGTGGCAACCGTTTTGGTTATCCACCTTCCTAAATATTCCCCTCCCCATTTCTGTTAGGTAATTACTCACTTGCTTTCTAACCAAATTACTTTTTTGGGAAAAATGACAAAAGCAAAAAGCGGTTGCCCTGTTCTATATTAACTGGAGGTTTCAGGATGAAGATGCAAAATCAAAAATAAAATAAAATTTGACCTTTTCTGCTAGGTTAATAGGATTTTAGGGGTATAAGCAATTGTTTAAGGGTTTCGCTGCCTGTTTAATTAAAAATGGGATTCAATTTAGTTGGAATGAAATTTAAGCATACTAAGAAGTCAATTTGCCTTTTCCAACTGTTTCCAAGATGGGACAACTGATAATTGAAATTTAAATTTAATTTCATCATAGACTTTAAATTGCAGCAAAAAACTTTGGACAATTTGGCAAATGACGACTGTAAATTACGATTACATTAATTTAATAATTGGCGAGAATTCACAAACGGTTTCTCCAACAAAGAACTGACAAATTGAAGCTGTTTAAAATTCTTTAGAAAGTCATCCCGTAGCAACAGGAAGAAAAATCAATGTTCAATTCTTCTAGTTGTTGTTAAACCCGAAAACTTGGTCCGTGTTCATCTCCCCCAATGGGAAACGTTCAACAAAAGCCCCATAATTCTGACGCGCAGAAATTTGTCTGCAATTTTAGATTCAAACGATTTCAGAGAGATCTTATCGAACATAAAATACCCTGTAATATAAAATCAACAAATTAAGACTAATTTTTCGACATCATACATCAAAATGATCTTATTCAATGAAAATGTGTCTTCTTTATACTTAACGTTAATATACCCTTTTCTTAATCACGTTAGGCGGTATACAAATAGTTTTGGCTGTAAAAAAAAGGACACTGGAGGGATATTCATATAGGGGAAATCCCATTGGGTGCAATAAGCAACAAACGAAGGGCAGACTTAATAAAAAAAAAGGAATAAGATAAAAAGTTTTGCCGAACTTAAATTGTTTTGATGCACTCTGAAGGATCTGACTGAGTTAAGGGACACTGATTTTATAGCACGGACAAATGACTACTGCATATTTAAGACATGTTAATAAAGAGTGAGGTACATATATATATATAAGGAGAATGAGAGAGGCTTGAGCCACTTTCACTTAACCCTTTGACATTCAATTTACTTACAGAGAGCCCAAAGCTTGCAGTGTCAAATTTCAGGAGCGACGAGCTTATATTAAGATTAGTATGCCACTTGACATTGAAAGCAAAAGACTACTCCCGGATACCCCCAACCACCTTCCAGTTGCAAGCTCGTTATATGTACATAATTTAATAAGCCTCTCTCTGCCATCAGCCAGGAACTGAGCAGCATGTAACCAAAGGGGGCCTGACAGCAGCTTAAGCCTATAATTTACAAGGTTTCGGCTCACTTTGACTTGCCAGCCTAATTTACATTTCTTTGCAACCTTCTGTCCGCCTCCCATCATCCCTTTTCTGCCAACTCGAAATTAAAGTGCGCGCGAGTGTAATTAAGTACTTGAGCAATACAAAGTACTGAATTCTGGGCATGGCATAGGCTTGACGTCGTCCGTCTCTAAAAAACATTAACCGAAAATGCTTATTGCCATTTCTCACCAGCCCAGTCGACTGTGAATGGGTTAAACTCTCCGGATTTATGACAATTTTTAATTAACAGCACTTGCTCTCAAGAATACACTAATAACAAACTTTACAACATACTGTAAGCGTTTAATCTAATTTTTGTTGTACTTTATTTTTTAATCTCATATTTGATAGCTCATGAAATTTGACTGGCACCTACTTAACATTTTCTCCAACTTCATAAAATTTGCTTTAATTTTTTTTAAGAAAACTTGATCAATTCCAAACACGAACACAATTACATTTTTTTTTTTTTGAAATTTGTTAGCACTCTTGAAAGTTTTATTGGTTTGTGCGTTGGTTGAAAATTGTTGTAAAATTGAATTGCGCACAGGTAAAAGTTAAAAGGTAAAAGTTCAAAAGCGTTAGCAGTCATCAACAATCAAACATAATTGACAAATGCAAAAAGTTTTCACCAAAATTGAAAGCCAGGAAAAAAATTCATCGAGAGAATTGCCAACACAAAAACGAACTCCGTGAATTTTAATAACTTTATGTTGGCAATGCTGATAAGTAAGAGCGAGACGAATATATGGGCATAAAATACATACATACATTTGTATTTTTGTACCATTTTCTATCAAAGTGTACCAACATATAATTTGAACTATGCTTAAACAATTTGAATAAAAGAAGATTTAAACAAGCAAACAAGTAGAATGTTGCAAACTTTTGCACATTTGAAGACCGCATATCTGTATAAGTTATTGGTTTACTGCTTGTTTCTAAAAAAAAAACAGATTCACACATGTGTACATATGTGTACATGTGTAAACACATACGCACGATATAAATACCGGCCTCACGGAGACTGCGCGGATTTCTTAGAAAACGTGAGACGCCGCAATTGTAAATATTTACAATTAACACTCGCGATTCGCACAATTATGATGCAAAAATATTAATAAACAAAAAAGATAACAAATAAATGGACCTCAGAAAAAGGTTTATATTTAACAAGGACTTGAAGAATTTGAAAATACATACATATGTATGTATGTAGAAATAAAATGCACTTACCCCACACAAAATTATGTACATATGTATATGCACAAATCACAACTTTAATCTTCATTACTTTTTTTTCGTGTTTTATGGTGCCACTAATTTTAATCTATGATAAAGTAATCAATTAATTCTTTTATTACACATTTTTGACCTGGTGAATTAAGTTTGACAGTCAAGCGGAAAAGTAATTCAGCTTTCGTGCCGGAAATGGAATCTTATTTCAAATCGCAGGGTTGTATTTTTATCGAGCTGCCAAACAAGCTCTGTGTGGCTCCCACACGATACAACCGTCTTTCAAAATGTTGGACTTTTTGACTGTTTCGATAAATGTTGAAATTTTAATGAACAATACGACATTGAATAAAGTCATCGTCATTGTGAAATGCCGTTTATTTGATTAATCATTTATTAAATCGTCAGATGGTGCACCATTTATATAATCTATTTGGGTTCTGAATTAAAATTCTATTTATGAAATTGAACTTTCCACTTTTTACGAGATAATTCTAATTATTTTTATATGATTAACTCAACTAAATATAAATTTGTTTACAATCTTAAGCTTAATTTAAGGCCAGCAAATAAGACTTTAAGTTCTAAAAATATATATTTGCACTTTATTCTTTCAAGGATTTCGATCAGTTACAATCTAACGACTTAAGTTTACAAGAATTTAGGTACACTTTAACGAGGAAGCATTGTGATCACAAGATACTTATATATACTTACGTATATGTATATTGTATATGTATGTACAATCATACATAGAAGTGACTTTCTCAAAGAAGTATTGGATTTAAATTCGCTTATCTTTCAAGTAGATTTGGAATGGGTATATGGACTAGTAGAGAGCCTCCCTGTCATAGAAGGTATCCCAGACGGCCAGCGTTGTGGCCTCGGGCAGAGCCATCATTTGCATCTCATCGCTGATGTTGTAGCAATTGTGGGCGCCATTTGCCGTCTGCTCGACAGGTGTCCACTTGGCCGAGTCTGTGGCCTGGCAGTTGGGATTGCTGTTGGCTGCAAAGGCTGTCCACATGCCCACCATG
The DNA here is from genome assembly GCA_035042165.1 of Drosophila kuntzei. Lineage (NCBI taxonomy): Eukaryota > Metazoa > Arthropoda > Insecta > Diptera > Drosophilidae > Drosophila > Drosophila kuntzei. The sequence continues at coordinate 233,962 of JAWNLU010000818.1, forward strand.
CGTTCAATGGTGCGATATTCTAGCGAGGATTTATTCAGTTTCGTTGCCAGCACATTATAGAATAGGTAGGACAACTCATCTGCGTGGGAAACGCCACGAACACGTTGACCACAGACGAGCCAACGGAATTGATTGAAGTGCGGTGAGTCAAAGTCAAAGCGATACAGGTAAGTGGATGAGGTTGGAGCATATTTTAGCCGGGCCATAACCATCCGATGCAAATCATGCCAAATTTGCCGATCTGAGAATATGGAGAGTGCTTCGAATAGTTCCATCCGTTCTCTCTGCTCATCTCCAAAGTACAAATGCTTCAGCCGACGAACCAACAGCTGTAGTTGCTCCGGGGAACACGCCTCACTCACTTCACGGGGTATTATGTTATCAAAGTGAGTCATAACCCAGGGATCGTTGCGAACGAGCTGATAAGAAAACAGACCCTCGAACGAGTTGCCGCCCATGATAAGTGGAATGCTGTTGCCCCAGGCACTGGCCAGCATATCTTTGTGTGGCTTTGGCACCACACAATGCGAACTCTCGTAGGGCTCGACGACGGGCCCAAAGGCGAATAGGTAAAAGCTTCTCAGCTCATCCTGCGTGACGACATCCTGATCATGGGACGCGATTTGTCGTGCTGATGCCTTCCCGAGGAACTTCAACACATCCGCCTCCAGTTGGCTGCCTTTGTAGCCCATCATCTGGGCTAGACGATAGGCCCAGTTGTGATCCGGAGTATCGGCCCAGGCGGAGAGCGCACAGCCCGATTGCATTATGGCCTTATGGAAGAGACCACGGGATTGTTCGGTCGTCATCATAATGTGTGTGGAGGCGGCACCAGCGCTCTCACCCATCAGGGTGATGTTATTGGGATCTCCATTGAATTGGGCAATATTCTGACTAATCCAGCGAAGAGCCTGCACCTGATCCTTAAGACCCGCATTGCCGGGCACATCTAGTTTCGGATCTTTTAGACTAAGAAAACCTGCAAGCCAAGTAAATGCATGAGCAGGCGGCAGCAATAATTGAGATATAAAAAGAGAGCTTACCAAGAGCACCAAGTCTATAGCTGATGGTCACAAAGACCACAGGTTGCTTCATAAAATAATCTGGACTATACAGATCCCTGGAAGCTTCGCCCTTTTGAAAGCCACCGCCATAGATCCAGACCATGACGGGCAGTGGTTTTGTTGTCTTCATGCTCTTCACATAGACGTTCAAGTAAAGACAATCCTCGGATCCCTCAATCAATCCCATTATCATATTCCTCTGCAACGGTTTCTCGCTGTATGTGGTGCAGTTTCGTATACCCTCCCATTGCTCTGGTGGTTGTGGTGCACGGAAACGCAACTCACCCACTGGTGGCTTGGCATAGGGAATCCCCTCGAAGGCATAGTACAGCTCCTCATCGTAGATTGTCTTCCGTTGGAGGCCACGCACTCGGCCGTACTTCGTCTCCACGATGACCGTGTGGCTGGTGGCCAATCGATATTGTTGCACCTTATGCCCGACGAGTCTACGGGTGAATGATCAAGGTTACAGATTACAATTCGTACTGATAAGGAACATAAAATGTGCTGCTGCTGATACGACGCAGCTGTGGTCCAGGTTCCGGATGCAGGTCCAATATTCAAGTTCAAAGTCGCCTATTGGTGCCTGTCATGATGAGGAATGAAAAGAATCCCTCCCAGCTGCCATTTGGATACCCATTAATCTACTCACTTGGCGCCCATCTGCAGCAGCTTCGGAAAACCAACGTGCACTTCCATTTCTAACTTTATATATGAGTATTTATATACGGAAGTGTGTACATAAGTAAATTCGATTCCAAAAAAAAAACAAACAAATAATTTCGAATTATTTTCCCTGCGTGCTCTTCTGTTGGATGTCGAAATGCGATTAATTGAATTCCGCCTCGTTGCCGGTAAATTTAAGCAATGTACCTATGTATGTACATATGTGGATTTCTCGTATATTTCTGATTTTATGGAAGTATGTATTGTATATACATAAGCACAAAGTACACTGAACGTCTGCTCAGAATTTGTCCGGCCCATTCCCGAGAAAGATTATTGTATCGTCTCTAGAACAAAAATAGAATTAACATTGTGCGCCAATGCTTAACATTAACAATGTCTAGGTTTAACAGTGTCTGGCCGCCTTAACAGCTGTTAATTTATCGTTGTTTTGAATATCAAGTTTGGGATGATACTTTCAAATTTCATTCTATGAACACATGCAGTGCTCATCGCTCAATTATTTTGAGGAATGTTGCGATTACTTAAAAAAGTTTGCAAGATAATTTATTTATTTTTAAATGAGTCAAGTAATTTAAAATCTTGGAAAACAAGAATATGTTTATCGCAAACCTCTTTTTAAATTTTTCAAATACTAAATAAAAAAAGAAAACAATACCAGCCGTTATTAACCTATCGAATTTCAGCAAAGTCATCTATCTAATCATAAAAAGAATAAATAAACTGATATCAGCCTACTTACATTAAGCGCAAACATGTGACGCACTTGTCGCTATCTTATATTATTATACTATGAGCTGAAGCTCACTTGGTTTTGCAATACAATTTTCCAGGGCTGCATAAGCTCTAAGCAAAGGGTTTACTCTTGAGTTATATATTAAATATGTAGTCGCTATGAATACAAATGAGATATCTACTTTTTTCTCTACGTGTACGAAACACTATATATTGTGATAAATAATTTATTAAACGCGAAGCACATTTAATGCAACCCTGGCATAATATTAATGTATGTACATATGTACATATATGTGCATGTAGATAAACGTCTGCGGTCGCGATCAGCGTCGACGCAAGCAGAGAGCTTCGCTGCAACGCTGATAAACAAAAGCAGAAATAAATAAAAACAATGACGACCAGTTTAGCATTGTAAACTTTAAAAATTTACTCAAATTGTGGCAGAATAAACTCAAAATCAGCTCTCAGATACTATTTCGACTCAGCTCTTGTTTTACATTTTACTTGTCTTTGTTTTGTACGTTAGCAATAGAAATTGCCATAAATGTATTTTATTGTTAGATACATGAGAAATTAACAGCAGCAGATAAAAAGGGGGCTAACGTGTAAACACCGATCATTAGACACCGCGACATGAGCGAGTGAGTAAGACTCGAAATCGAAAAGTTCACATATGTATATTTAATATGCAATTCTTTATTATAATATAATCAAACGTACAGCCCGAAGCCCGATATCGTCGTAAAGACCAGAAGTGGCAATGTCGTCGGCAGCCAGTGTACGAGTATCTATGGCGATGATTACGTCAGCTTCGAGCGCATTCCGTATGCGAAGCCGCCCCTGGGTTCACTCAGGTTTAAGGCTCCGCTGCCAGTGGAGCCCTGGAAGAAGACTCTGATCTGTCGGCAGAAGGGGAGAAGCCGCTGCAATATAATCAGTACACCAAGGAGCTGCAGGGCGTTGAGAATTGTCTGTACCTCAATGTGTACGTCAAGTCGGTGAGTATCTGCAATCAAAGATAAAAGATAATCATCTAGTCAAAGATGATTCCACAGATGAATACAGAGAAGCCCTTGCCTCTTATCGTGTTCTTTTTTGGCGGTGGCTTTGAAAAAGGCGATCCAACGCGGGATTTGCATAGTCCGGACTACTTTATGATGCGCGATGTCGTTGTGGTAACGGTTTCATATCGGGTGGGACCTCTGGGATTCCTCAGTCTCCAACAGCCAGCAGCAGGAGTGCCTGGAAATGCGGGACTGAAGGATCAACTGCTGGCCATGAGGTGGATCACACAGAATGCCGCCTGTTTTAATGCAGATGCTGCAAATGTAACTGCATTTGGTGAAAGTGCCGGTGCTGCATCGGTTCATTATCTCATGTTGAATCCAGCAGCGGAAGGACTCTTCCAAAAAGCCATCATGCAGTCCGGCAATGCATTGTGCTCCTGGGCTCTGTGTCCGGTGCCCAATTTGGCGCGACGTCTCGCTGAAAGTTTGGGCATGAAGAAAGTGAATCAGGCCTCGGATATGAAGGTGCTGGACTATCTGCAAAGTGTGCCCGGTGAAAACCTGGTGACACCATATCTGCTGAGTGAAGCCGAGAATCTGGACGATTGTGTCTTTCAGTTCGGTCCTGTCGTTGAACCGTACAATACTGAGAGCTGTGTGTTGCCCAAGCAGCCCATTGAAATGATGGACACAGCCTGGGGCAATAATATCCCAGTTCTGATGAGTGGCACCTCGTTCGAGGGTCTCCTGATGTATGGCCGGGTGCACATCTCGCCATATCTCCTCACCAGCCTCAAGGATCAACCACAACATCTGTTGCCACTGGAACTGAAGCGTTCATTGCCCCAAGAAATGGCTAATAATCTGGGCAAGCGTTTGAAGGTCTTGCATTTTGGGGACAAGCCCATGGAGCTGCAGACAGACAGTGTGGTGGCCTATTGTGAAGTGAGTTCAATGACTGAACAATGTCTAAATATTTTACTGTATGCTTTTTCTTGCAGTACGCCAGTTACAAGGTCTTCTGGCATCCCATTATGCGCACCATAAAGTCACGCCTTCATTCGTCCTCGGCGCCTACATATCTTTATCGTTTCGACTTTGATTCGCCCACGTTCAATCATCAGAGGCTCAAATACTGCGGCGACAAACTGCGTGGGGTTGCCCATATTGATGATCACTCCTATATTTGGTATGGCGATTTCTCCTGGAAACTGGACAAGCACACCGCCGAGTTTCAAACCATAGAACGTATGATTGATATTCTGACCACGTTTGCGGCTACATCGAATCCTAACTGCTCTAGCGTCGAATCAAATTTACCCAAGGGAACCCATTGGGCGCCATTGGCCAAGAAAAACATTAGGTGCTTAAACATTTCGGAAAGATTTAAAATTATGGAACTACCCGAGGTCAACAAATTAAGAGTCTGGGATAGTATCTACAAAGCGAACACCAAATAATTTAACATTAATCAAGAAAAAAAGATCATCAGGACAAGACAATGCCATTAAATCTTCAGTACTTTTTAAAATATATATATTCTTTCTATTCTAATTATTATATGACAAAATTTATATCTATCTAAATTTATAAAACTAATATGAATTTACATTTTCATATGTAAATCGCATTTGTTATAGCCATATCTTTTTATATCAATTACTATCTGCTTATGTAACAAATGTTAGTGCTGTCAATAGATCGATCCAACAAGAAACTTCGACGCATTAACATTTTAGTAGAGGTCAATACTATGAATAATATTTATATATTTAAATATTTTTAGTACATTTGTTTAACTGTGGAGAAGTTGTCTTGTATACATACATACATATATGTGGGGTTTTTATTTAATAATAACAGTATTTGTATGAAAGTATAATGAATTTGAATATTAAAACTGAATAATGCGTCTTTCGTCGTTTGAGCTTAAGTTCTCGCAACCGTTCTCGTCAAAGGCCGAACTCCAACTGCCGATCGGCCTCTCTCAAGTAACTTTGGTTTTCGCTCTCTGATTGTTACTGCGAATTCGCCTGTGAGTGAATTCGCCTGCATTGCCTCTGAATTCATTCGTTGTCTCTTCTCTCGTCATTGTTTTATTTGTATTCACTCGTATTGTCTAGGGATCTCTGGGATTGGCAAATACCAACCCACATTCGGCCATCCTGCTTATGCACTCGCCTCGGGTGCATCGTCGCTGTCTTCGTCATTGAACGTGGACCAAGCTTTGAGATACTCGGCACATGAAGATGAATGCTTTGGCCCATCAGAACTGCCAACCTTTTCGACATCGTAAGCATTGTTATGCTTTACTTTTACGATCTGGTAAGGGCCCAAAAATTTCGGTTTTAATTTGAGTCCGCTCCCAAACTGCGTCCTTTTTATGGCAACTAGGTCGCCAACTTTATACTGCCTGGCTGCTTTACGTCGTAAGTTATACGTCTTCTTGTTCTCAGCTTGAAGATTAAGAATTTGAGTCTTCGCCTTAGCCCGTAGCTCATTGCGGTCGTCTGAAAATGCAATGACGGACTCTTTCTGGATCAGATCCTGAAGCTGCTGGTCATCTTTTGTGCGCATCTTGATACCCATCAGAAGCTCAAAAGGTGTGGTATCGATGCTTCTTGTGTACGTTGAATTAATCGCTCGCTGAACTCGATCTACGTGCCTGTACCACTTTGTAGGGTCATCTATGCTGAGCTTGGCAAGCACGGAAATAATTACTCCGTTGAGTCTTTCCACCTGCCCGTTTACCCGTGGAAGCCCTGTCGTCGTCTTTATCAGTTTGATTTTCTCGTCGTCGCAGTACTGCAGGAAATCTTGAGCGGTAAACGCTGAGCCTCGATCTGAAATGATACAAAAAGGGTTGCCAAAAGTGATGCTCTGGCTGCGCAACTTTACTATGACTTCGTTAGATGTTGTTGACTTCGTGGGGTATAACCAGCAAAACTTCGTAAAAGCATCAATCACCGCCAGTATGTGTTTATAATTCTTGCTGGTCGACTCCAGCGGGCCCAAGAAATCAATGTGATACGTCTGCAGCGGTACGTCTTCTTTTTGCAAGGGATGCAACAGACCTTCTTGTTTTCCTCGTTTGCGATTTACTAATATGCAAGGTATGCAGCAGTCGATGTACTTCTTGATTTTGTCGTCCAAATTTTGTATGTAATACTCCTTACATATTAGCTCCTTCGTCTTCTTCGTAGAGAAATGTCCTCTATCGTGAGCTGTACTGATAATGGTTTTCTGCATATCCTTCGGGACCACTATAAGTTCTGCGTCTATGACTATTTTGTAAAGAACGCCTGCTTTCACAAAATAATCTTCGTACTGTTGATGGTCGTCGTTGATAAGCTTCATGATCGTCTTTAGATGTTCGTCTTGTTTTTGCGCCTGCTCTATACTAGTTACATCATTCTGCAGCCATTCGTCAATCTGCTCTTCTATGATGCGTGCTTCAGTTAGCGCACATCGCCGTGGTCGCGAAAAAATCGGGGTTTCGTCTTTGAGTATTATTTTCATTTCAATGTTTGTAGTCTTTGACTTTTCCGGCTTGTACGTCGTAATTAATTCGCGAACCTCGCGTCGTGTAAACTCGTTCACTGCATTGTTTATATCGAGCTCTGAATTATCGATTACGGCGTCGATTTTCATTAGGGATGATTCTTCATATGCTTCGCTCTCGATATTTTCATGCGACATTTTTCTCACTTTAACGCCGTTGCAATTAAATGATATTTCTGCTTGTAGGCAAAGCTCTTCACCTAATATCAATTTAATGTCCATGAACTTTGCGGAAACAACGTAAAATCTTAGCACATACTCTTCATCATCAATGCGTATGCTGTGCTCTACCTGACCAATCGGCTTTATATTGTCAGTATTACTCTCACTTTTAAAACCGACCAAACACACTCTACAAGCTTTTAAACGTGGCATGCATAATTCGTTGTACAAATCTTGTCGCAAAATGTTAAATTTACTACCGGTGTCAAATAATGCCATACACTTCGTATTTTTAATGAACACATCTTTCATCGTTATTTCTTTTTTATTCGTTATCGAACGCATGTTTTGTTTATCATCATTTTGTTTTTCACCTTTTTCCTTACAGTTCTTCGATATGTGCCCAAACTGATTACATTTGAAGCACTTTCTTCCTTTCTCTTTGCTTGTGCAACTGTTAGACATGTGTCCCTTTTCACCACAGTTAAAGCAAACAACGTCTTTTTTGCCAACTGGTGAAATATTTTGTCCCGCATGCATCTTCTTGTCTTTTCCTGCTTTGTCACTCTTTTTAATTTTTTCACTCATTTTCTCATAATCTTTTAATTTGTCTTTAAAATCACTCATAAATTTTGCACCATACAGAACCGATTTATTTAATAACAATTCGTCAATACCGTCAATTACATATTGCATAAGAGCTTCATCTTCCACATTGCCTCGCGCTGCAATATCTCTCATACGATAAAAGTACTCTAAAACACTCTCTTTAGATCGGCGTATAGTTTCACTCAATTGCGCGTGTATCTGCTTGCTACTGACTCTCGACTTAAATTCACTCAATAGCGCGCTCTTCAATGCTTTCCAGGAATTTATGTGCTTCTCACTCAAAATAAATAGCCTGGCAATGCCCTTCAGTGATTTTTTGGCAAAAATGAGTTTTTGCAAATCACTCCAATACATGAACTCAGCTTGCTCTTCGAATTCTGCTACCCATACTTCGACAGCAATTTCATCAGAGCCATCAAACACTCGGATAGATTCCTCTATGTCTCGAAAACTTATAGCAAACCGTGGCGCTGGCTGCTCGTCGTAATCGCGTCGTTGCATGTTGGGTTGTCCTCTATTCACTCCTCGTCTTGTTTGCGAATCCGTTGTCTGTACGCGGCGTGCGCCACTATAGTCGTCTCGTTCGCACGAGCGTCTCTCGGCTTCTACTTCTTCTTCTGCGTCGTTAGTTTGACCGTCGTTTTCTTCGTTTGCCACTTCTTCGTAATCGTCGTTTGCGCCTTCTTCCTCATCTTCATCAGAGTCGTCTTCGTCATCATTATTCGCATCGTCGTCATTGTTCTGCAGAAGTCTTCCTTCTAGCAAATTCCGAAAAATATGGAGCACCATATTTTCAGCATTGTGATTTATCTTCAATATAATGCATATTGAGACGAGATCACGTTCCGTTAGCTTTTCGCGTACGTATACACGCTTTGCTAAAAATCTTGCGTCGTTTTCGTCGTAATTGAAACCAGAAAACTCTCGTAAACGGCTTCGATTGTTTCTGTCACCTTCTTGTTCATACACGAATTTGTGCAATGCACAAATGCTTGACTTCGTTGCTCCTCGTAGGGTTTTTGGAATTAACTCATTTAAACACGTCATCTTGCATGAAATAAAAGTCGTCTACTTATTATTCCGTACAGTTTAAAATTTTTAATTTCCACTTCGTTTTTCAGTTTTTCTATTCCGTCGTTTTATCAAAATCAACTATCCCGGCGAGCTCCCAAAATGTGGGGTTTTTATTTAATAATAACAGTATTTGTATGAAAGTATAATGAATTTGAATATTAAAACTGAATAATGCGTCTTTCGTCGTTTGAGCTTAAGTTCTCGCAACCGTTCTCGTCAAAGGCCGAACTCCAACTGCCGATCGGCCTCTCTCAAGTAACTTTGGTTTTCGCTCTCTGATTGTTACTGCGAATTCGCCTGTGAGTGAATTCGCCTGCATTGCCTCTGAATTCATTCGTTGTCTCTTCTCTCGTCATTGTTTTATTTGTATTCACTCGTATTGTCTAGGGATCTCTGGGATTGGCAAATACCAACCCACATATATGTAAATACTTCCAATTATAAACAGTCTTTGACCTTCCTTGTAATATTATACTATATATTGTGTGTAGACCTAAACATTAATTAAAGCTTAATTATTAAAAAGATTACTTATTAGTTAAAATTATAAATTAATCATAATTTCGATATAAATCTATCATATAATGGGAGAGCATGAGGATTCGAGTCGGTATATTGAAATCCAATAAAAGATAAAACGTATATTATTAAGAATCTGCAAAGAAACCTATTTTTATCTGAATTGTGAACATGATATACAGATTTTATAGTCTTTGAAACTGTCACTTTAGTTTTTGTTTTTGCATTATACATTTTACATTATGGATTTTGGCAATGCTTATTTTTACGTGAATTACTTCTCTCCAAATGTATAGAAATAATTTGAAGAAATACAATGCGCATGTTTTGTTTTTCAAGATACTTGAACAATAATTACAAGTTATTCTGCAAATGTTCTGCTGATTTTCACTAACATATTACATTTGTTTGTTCTACAGAAAATTTTGGTTTTAATTTGTTTTTTTTTTATCAACAGCCTAAGTAACTCTAATTTGTCTGTATAAATTTGCTTTACTTATCTCAAGAACAGATTAGATTATTTCTCTGGACTTCAGTTTACCTCTCAACATTTTAAAATTGAGATCAATTCCCCAATTTTGAGTGGCCTAGATAACTTTATCTTTCAGCATGGTAAAATCTAATTTAATGGCCGAATTTTTGGGATCTTTAAACAGTTTTTCGAAGACAAGCTATGGAAACGGACTAGTATGTTGAGATCGGCAAGAAAAAACGTAACGATTACAAGGCTAATAGAATCAATTATTTTCAGCAAGGAAACATCTCCAGTTCAGAGCACAACTCACGGCCTGGTGAGGGGCGCTCTGCGAAAGTCGATGTACGATGAGCTGTACTACAGTTTCGACGGCATACCATATGCTCAGCCGCCCCTAGGGGAGTTACGTTTTAAGGAGCCACAGGATGCTAATCCCTGGAATGGTATACTGGACTGCACACAGCCGCGAAACAAGTGTCTTCAAGTCATCAGGCTTACCAAACAGGTTGAAGGCTCCGAAGACTGTCTATATCTGAATATAGCTGTGAAAAGAGTAGGATTTGCTTGGTATCCAATTCGAAACGAAAATTGACAATGCTATTCAACAGTTACGCAGTGATAAGCCCTTGCCTGTGATGGTCTATGTTCATGGAGGAGCCTTTAGGTCGGGGGATCCAACAAGTCGTGCCTGGTCACCGGATTATTTAATGCGAGAAGACGTCATATATATCAGCATAGGCTATAGACTGGGAGCATTTGGTGAGTAATGTAAATGTTTCCGGATAAAAAAAAATAAATCGAAACTCTCCTTAGGACTTTTGAGTTTTGCGGATCCTTCACTGGGCATTCCTGGCAATGCGGGCTTAAAGGATATCGTGCTCGCCCTGAAGTGGATCAAGGCTAATGTGAAATACTTTAATGGGGATGAGAATAACATAACTCTTTGGCCACAGCTCGGGTAGCGTGTTGGTACATCTGCTGTCAGTGAGTCCACAGACCGAAGGACTCTTCAATAAGTTCATCCTCATGGCAGGCTTCATGCAAGAAATTAACCGTCTGCCCAATATTGAGTACCGCCTGGCCCAGAAGCTGGGATACCAAGGTGAAAATATTGATGTCCAAGTCTACAACTTCATTAAAAGTGCTGATCCTAATCTCTTGGCTTCGGTGGATATTTTGTCGGAGCTTGAGAAATATCATAGCGCATTGCTTACAACATGTACACCTAATGTAGAGCATTATGAAACACCCACAGGTTTAATACTTAGCGAGCCTCGTGAGCTGCAACGTAATGCCTGGAGTAATCGGATTCCTCTTATGCTGGGCTGTACCAGCGATGACGGATTTAGTGTATCTCCAGAAATTCTTAATCAGCATCCTGAGTTTTTGCTTCCACGCACTCTTTTATTTCTTGAAGATGCCCAAATGCGAAGACAATTGGGAAAGAAGTTGGTGAAGTCCGTCTGTCAGGTGGACATTAATAATCTGAGCGAAGTACATTTTGATTCCCTTAAGAAAGTCGAAATTCATTGCATTATGCATTATCAGGATCGTTTGATCAATGCTCGCTTAGCTTACGGTAATGCCGATAACTATCTTTATCGTTTTAGCTTTGACTCACCAGATTTTAACCTTAATCGCATTCGCGCTTATGGTCCCAATATTCGAGGAGTTAAGCATTCGGATGAATTGTGCTATCTATTCAAGATACCAGCCACATTCAAGCTGGATAAGTCCAGAGCGGAGTATTCTGCAATTTGTAGAATGGCTGCCATGTTCGTTGAATTTGCCCTTCGATCCGATCCGAACGCCCCTCTCACACAATCTTTAGTAAACTGGAAGCCCATCTCTCGAGATGGACCAAAAATGTGTCTGAATATCAATGAGGAACTGCAGTTCATTCCACAACCGGAATTACAATCTCTACAATATTTAGACACATTGTATGAAGAGGCTGGGCTGGACTTAATTTAAAGCTGTCGCAGAGCTAATCAGTTAATTGGATTACATTTGTCTATTTTTTTTTCCAATAATATGTATTTTCAGTTTCGTTTGGTTTTCACTAAGAAAAAAACGACATAACATTTTTAAAATAAAATTAAAAATTATTGAATTAAATTTTAATGCAATATCATTTATTTCTATTAATAAAACTCTTGTGGTTCAAAATTGGGCATATCAACGTGTAACTCTTTCGTTTGGGATTCGATTTGATTTTAAAACATCTATTATTTATTTGAAGGCCGGAAAATGTGAACGTTAAAGTTGTATGAGCGAAACTTTGATTTATGTCTGAATAATTGATATTAGCTGTTTAAGAATTTGGATTATCATTTGTCCTAAGTAATTATTTTGTTTTTATTTTATCAGATGAGAATTAAACAGATTTTTTATGCAAAATATAATAGAATTGGACTCGTATCTTTCTGCTTGCAAGCGAATCAATTCCATTGGCCTTAAACTAACTATCAAAACACCACAATACTTTACTGGATTGTGCTTAATATATATTCATATTTAAATGTATTCCCACTTAGAACAACGCCTTGTAATTCGTAATAAATCTATTACGTTTGGTTGAAATTTTTATTGTTCCCTAACTACCTTTGCTTTCTTAAAACAAATTAACTTTATCGTAGAAGCTATCCCAGAGCTTTAGCTCTTTCGTTTCCGGTAGTTCAATGAATTGGAGGCGTCTGCCAATATTAAGACACATTTGAGGAGCGTTTGACTCTAGAGGATCCCATTTGACGGGCGCAGTCTGAGCATTGTTGGGATTCCCATAAGTTGCAAACGCCGTCCACAAACCAATCATGTGTTCGATGGTTTGGTATTCTGGTGAGTATTGATTTAATCTGCATGACGGAATACCGTAAAACATGTAGTAGAGATCGTCCGCATGAGCAACACCCCGCTGATAGGGACCACATAGAAGAAGGCGAAAGAAATTGTAAGTAGCTGAATCAAAGTCAAAGCGATAGAGGTAGGTTGGCTTTGTCGGAGCATAGGCTAATCGTGCGAGGGTAGTTCGATGTATGGCATGCCTGTAGTGTTTCAATGAGAGCAGTTTTAGACACTCATTGAATTCCATTCGATCCTTGTTAACATCTGCAAAACTGAGCAATTTTAATCGTCTTATGTGTTCTTGTAACTCCTCTGGGGTGCAAGATTCGCGCACCTCTCGTGGTATCAAGGATTCAAAGTCGCTCAGCAAGTGTGCTGTATCCCGCAAAACAGACTGATATGAGAAGAGGCCCTCGAAGGAGGTGCCGCCTATGATAACCGGTATTTCATTGCCCCAGGCCGTAGATAGTGTCTCCACATGGGGTTTAGAAATAACACAACTATCACTGACATATGGTTCGACGACAGGCCCGAAAGGAAATAGAATATAGTCCCGCTTCTCCTCCTGACTCAATATGTTATTGCAGCAGGCGATTTCCTTAGCCGAAGCACGCTGTAAGAATCGAAAGACCTCCTTCTCATTGTCGGTGCCTGAGTAGCCGAGTTGACAGGCAAATCGAAATGACCAATGGTGATCAGGCTCATTGGCCCAAGCACACAGCGATGAGCCCGACATAAGTATGGCCTTGTGGAAGAGACCTCGTGTCTGATCTGTCGTCATCATAATCTGAGTTGAAGCTGCTCCGGCACTCATCCCCATCAAGGTTATGTTGTTTGGATCGCCGTTGAAGTTGGAGATGTTTTCGTGTATCCAGCGAAGAGCCAACACCTGATCCTTGAGTCCCGCATTGCCAGGCACATTCAAATCCGGATCGGATAGGCTAAGAAAACCTGTAACAAAAATACCATAAATATTTCCTCCAGATATATGTACATATGGTATGTAAAATCGTATCGTGTGCCAGATCATACTGTGAGTGTCGTTGGTTTTGTTTTGCTTGGAACTTAAGGTTAACGGTCGCGCTTATGAAAACTATCTTTTGTTTTAGTTTAGACCAGGGATAAAACCGAAACGAATAGTTTCGGTTTATGGGTTTCGGTACAGCGGAAAGATTTTTTTTCGGTTACGGTTTCAGTTACGGTTGCAAATTTCAATCGGTTTTTACCGGTTAAAGGTTACGGTTTCGGTTAAGGTTTTAATCCCCGGTTTATACTTTAAGTTTAAATACTTAAATAAAATATGCTTATTTGTAATTAAACTGTTTACTTTAAATTAAACTTACCTAAGGCGCCCATTCTGTAGTTGAATGTAATTAAGACAACGTCCTTTATCATAAAGTGATCCGGACTGTGAGTATCCCTAGAGGCCTCACCAATCTGAAATCCCCCGCTATAAATCCAAATCATCACGGGCAAAGGTTTCTCTGATCTCAGCTTCTTCGTGTACACATTGAGATAAAGACAGTCCTCGGAACCCACCGCACAACGCAGCACACAATGGATCTGCACAGGCTTGGAACGAGGATATGTGCAATCCCTAGTACCCTTCCAAGATTCTGGTGGTTGCGGTGCTCGGAAACGCAGTTCCCCCAACGGTGGCTTCGCGTAGGGAATCCCCTCGAATGCGTAGTACAACTCCTCATTGTAGACAGTTCTACGTTGCATTCCAAGCACCTCACCATACTTGGTGCTGAGAACAATCTTCTGGTTGGTTCCCAGATTATACTGCACTATCTTATGGCCAAGAAATCTGTCAATATAAGTAGTAGAACAAATAAGTACATATTGCAGTGATCTAAGAGTTGAACCCCTGCGTGGTCTTTTTGAATATTTAATATCTTATTGACATTGGCGATCACTTACTTGCAAGCCAGCTTAAACATATCCACAAGACTCATGTCAACTTCCATGCTCATTGTTTTAATTGGTATGAATAAATATTGGGTGTTCGTGAATGAAATTCGAGATTGCAAGACTTCGACTTCCGACTCTTCCAGCTGACAAGATGTAACTGATCTTTCCAAAAAATTGTTTAAATTGCGAGTGCTCCAACTTCGAACAAATTATAATGCTTATTACACGGTAAGTTTAGTCGACGTTGGTGCTGAATTTGAATGTATCTTGATTTACATATTGTGCCATGCATTTAAGGGAGATAGAAAACAAACCGTCTACTCGTAAAAAGTTGTTTAAATGCGTCTTGCAGTTAGAAAAATAAAAACTACCTTAACTATTGGTTGATTTTAATTTGCATGACATTTTTACATTGAGTTAATTTTGATAACAGAAGCACAATTTCTGCTGAAAATTACTACAAGTCGCATTAACAGAATTCTGTTTATTTTTGCTATGCTACGATCTCTGGGTAAATATAGACAGCTATCTCCGAAGCTCTGAATAAAGAGAATGTGTGATAAAGAGCGTGAGATTGAATTTCTCTTTGATCAGAAGAGCTATTAATGACAACCGCTTAAAAAATAAGCATGTAGACAAAAAAGAATGTTGTCGTCGAGTGTGTTCAAATATTAGATTCTCTGTAATCTGTTCATAAATACTCTCAAGTATGAACTTATGCATGTAATTACTTAAATATATAAATATATTCTTAGCATTGTTAAATCCAAAATAAATTTCTAAAAATTATAATTTATTTTATCTTGTTACATAGCAATGTATTTCACAAGAAATACGATCGGTGGACATGTTGCTATGGACAGCACTGTACACCACTGAGCTTTTTTGTTTTCGACTGATAAAAATCGAAAAACTAATTTCAGTTGACAAACGACTCTCACTCGGAGCATTCGACTAATTGGTACAATGTCGGAAAGGTGATTATCATATTATAAGATCTAACATTTAGTATATAGATGATTACTTGGAATATAATATGTATAACCGTTCTAGTCTGGAGACATGTGAAATTTCTCTACCGGTGGGCCAGATAAAGGGCGTGAAACGACGTGGCCTCTATGGCGATGAATACTATAGTTTTGAGCGTCTGCCTTTTGGTAAGCCGCCGCTGGGAGAGTTACGATTCAAGGCCCCGCAGCCGGCGGATCCATGGACTGGAGTCTTGGACTGTACCCATTATGGAGAGAAGCCCGTGCAGAAGTTAATACTCACGGGTATCATTGGTGGCAGTGAGGATTGTCTCTATCTGAATGTGTACGCCAAGCAGGTGACTGTCATAAGAGACTTTGATTGATGGACATGATGAATGAATCGATTAATTTCTTAGCTCAAAACGGAAAAACCACTCCCGGTCATGGTTTATATCTATGGAGGTGCTTTCACCATAGGAGAAGCAACTCGGGAGCTTTATGGTCCGGACTATATAATGGCCAAAGATGTGATTTTAGTCACGCTTAATTATCGCGTTGATTGCTTGGGTAAGATATGGACAACTAATCGCAGTGTTTAATGTTAGATGCATTTGGTTGATATGCTCTTATCTGTTGACAACTCACGATGATTGGGTGAAAAGCTGTCAACATACGATAAGATTAATTTAGCTTTATTTTGAAAAGCCTTTTATCAATAATTAATATACTTTCTTGCCTCTTTGTAGGTTTCTTGAGTCTTAAGGATCCCAGCTTGGATGTGCCCGGAAATGCAGGTCTTAAAGATCAAGTGCTGGCCCTCAAATGGGTCAAGAAATACATATCGTACTTCAACGGCGATGCCAACAATATAACGCTCTTTGGAGAGAGCGCTGGTGGCTGCTCAACCCATTATATGATGTGCACGGAGCAGACACGGGGTCTCTTCCACAAGGCCATTCCCATGTCCGGCACATTGCATAACTACTGGGCCAATACGGTGCCCGAGGACTTTGCCTATCGTCTAGCCAAGTTCAATGGCTATGAGGGCGAGAATGTTGATCGAGAGGTGTTGGATTACTTGCGTGGAGTTGAACCACATAAGTTGGTTGACTATAACCTGTTTACACCCGAAGAACGTCGCAATGGATTACTTTATGCATTTGGACCCACTGTGGAACCTTATCAGACTCCCGATTGTGTGGCACCAAAGTCGCAGCTGGAGATGGCACGCGATGCGTGGACCAATGAATTGCCTAC
Source organism: Drosophila kuntzei (assembly GCA_035042165.1). Classification (NCBI taxonomy): domain Eukaryota; kingdom Metazoa; phylum Arthropoda; class Insecta; order Diptera; family Drosophilidae; genus Drosophila; species Drosophila kuntzei. The sequence goes on from JAWNLU010000818.1 coordinate 250,844, forward strand.
AATGTTGGGTGGTGTCTCCTTTGAGGGACTTTTCATGTACCCCGCTCTAAAGGCCAATCCGAAAGGAATGGATACCTTGCTGGAAGATCCTCTGCGAATGACGCCCCGTGACGTTCGAGTCGTCAATACGGAGAAGCAAAATCTGGAGTTCAGTGAAAAGATGATAAAATTATACTTTGGCGATGCAACTCCCAGTTCGAAGCTGATAATGACATTCCTAGACGTGAGTAGTTGATAATTATCAACTATTGAAATATACTAACGAATTTTCATTAATTTTTTAGTACTATTCATACAAGATCTTCTGGCATGGTATATATCGAACTTTGTATGCTCGGCTGGCTTACTCGAAGGCCCCAACATATTTCTATCGCTTTGACTTTGATTCACCCGACTTTAACATGTATCGCCAGAAGTTCTGTGGAGGCGATATCAAGGCTGGTGTTGCCCATGCCGATGACCTAAGCTATTTGTTCCGAAATTCCGAAGCCCGGAAGCTCGATAAATCTTCAGGCGAGTATATTACCATTCAACGCATGGTGGGAATGTGGACGGCTTTTGCAACCAATTCTAATCCCAACTGTGCGGAAATCGGACATTTATCTTGGGAAGCCTCAAAGAAGGATCAACCACAGCGTGTCCTTAACATTGGCAATGATGTCAAAATCATCGATCTGCCTGAGCACGACAAACTACTAGTCTGGGATAGTTTGTACAAGCCGAATGATTTGTTTTAACATTGCTGCAATTAATTAAAAATTGATAAACCACGCATCAAAGATTTTTCTAACTGTAAAGCTAACAATAAACAAAGCCACATACATTGTATAAAATATTATTAAAATGTTAGAAGAAGTTTTTGGGTAGTTTTTATAGAAGTCCAGTTGCATTTTATCAAAAACATATTTATAAATTTTACATAAATTTCTTGTCAAAATATCTCTCAAATTTTTATCAAACCCCTTAACCATCCGTTTGATCTTCAAGAAATTTGCAATTTTACTGAACTTTGTTAAATTAAAAACAGTTTAAGTAAAAAAACTCTTTTCATAAATAAGCACAGCCAATTTTATTGCATAAATAACTATATTTTAATTTCAATTTGATCCTGATATTGGCAATTATATAATCAGGCAATTGTAAATTACATATGGGCATTTCCACAGAAGTGTCAACCTCAAAAAAAACCTAAAAAAATCATCATAAACTCAAAATCTTGGGAAATTTTCAATCAGAAACGTTTTCAAGTTACTTATTTAAGCAATTTACACCTGAATTCATTCGCTAGGATGAGCATACCGATTGCATTTTTAAAATAATTCAGTTTTTCTGAATTTTTGCCTGCTTTCTTAAAAATTGACTTCCAAAATTGAGTGTATGTATTATAATGATTATTTAATGAAATCTGTCTTCCAGCATCAAAAAGTTGATTAAAATGCGAAGAAAACACATCAATTCTGGTCACAAAACTTGTAATTGATAAAAGAAGTTAATATATATTTAATATGAAGTCAACAAAAAACATATAAAGTATGATGGAAAAAAAGCTACTTAATATTTTTTTAAGTCAAATAACAGACATTATTATTAAGAGATATTTATACATAACATTCTAAAATTAATTGGATCAAAATATTCGTTCAGGTTTCGCTGAAATCAGTGTTTGAACTGCCCGCCGAAAAAGTGACTTCTGTTGGAGTCGCGTGCGAATTTCTTGGATTTTTTAAATATCTTGAAAACGACCAATTGCCCAAAATCAACCTTAGCACCAATTATAGTGTCAATCAAGAGCTATAAGTTTCGCTTTATGTCAAAATAAAGTAAAGTCCTGGAACATGTTTTTTTTTTCTTTTAATGCGTACGAATGTCGCATTTGACATTAGAATATTGCCCATAAGTGGTTATATACTTTGGGAATATCTCTATTATACGCTATTTCTTCTGTGATTTGTTGTCACTAGTTTCAGAAGCTATCTGTGGAAATTACGGATTATTCATAAAAAATTTTTAAGTAGTCAAAATAATATTTAATATTTAAAAATATTGTCCAAATGTATTCTGCAGCAAAGGCTTCAATTGAAGATGTGCAATTGAAAAAATCAACATCGAGAAACTCAAATAAGACTATCATTAATATCATCAATGTTATAATATATGTATTTTTTTATGTTACTTTTAAAATCTTATTAGAGTTTAAGAAAACATATAAGAATAATTGACATGGAGTATATGTATATATAATAGTTATAAATAATAAAAATATAATAATATGCATATTATGATCATATGAGATCTTATAAGAATTTTGTACTTGAATCAAATATAATAGTTATATCCTAAATATATATTTAAAAAAATACATGCCAAAATCAGTTTAAAGCACGAATGAAAAATATTTCTGCGTGTACAGTTTATTGCACACATTCGTAATTATATATATGTAATGTAGTACTCACTGATGTGGCTACTGGGAATCTAATAGTCGAACACTCTCGACAGCAGCTTACATACTTTTTTAATTGGAGACAGTTTAAACAACATATTAAAACAATATTAAGATACTAAGTATTAACGCTAATTGGGCTTGATTATAAAATAAGCCTGTAAAACAGGGTACGGGTACTAAAATATTTACTAAATTACCTTTTGAACTCGCACACTGCACCCATACGGTTAAAAATGGAACATATATTAAAATAGAATTGAACAATATTTTTAAAAATTATTAATATCAAAAGTGTAAGCTAATAGTTGTTGTGAATAAAATTTTAATTAGCAATTTGTCAAATACTATTTACTTAAGTAAATGAATCTGTATTCCTTTACGAGTATTATGCAATAAATAATAATGTAAATTATTACGTCACATTTATATAGTATTGCCACTTGTTAGACCACTGTAATTGTAGCATGTAATTGTCAGTCAATTGAAAGGTGGCTCAAATATAACTACAAAGTTGCACGTTTAATTACATACACTTGCCTGTACTTTATTCACGAAATGTTCACACAAACTAACTACAGAAATATGCAATATTAAAAATGTGCATATTCTTAGGAAATATTCCCTTCCCTGGACCAAGTTAAAATAATTTCAAGTTTTCATAGAAGCTATCCCAGAGTTTCAGTTGCTCGGTATTGGGCATATCAATGAATTGAAGGTTTTTGCCAATGTTCAGGCACTTAAGGGTAGACTTTGGCTCAATGGTCTCCCATCTGACGGGTGCAATCTGGGCACAGTTGGGATTATCATGATTCGCAAATGCTGTCCACATGCCTATCATGTTCTCGATAGTTCGGTATTCTGGGGAGGACTTGTCGAGCTTATAGGATGGAATTGCGTAGAACATATAAAACATATCATCCGCATGACAAACACCTCGTTCATGACGGCCACAGAGCAGGATGCGATAGTGATTGTATGTAGGTGAATCAAAATCAAAGCGATAGAGGTAGGTTGGGGTCCTTGGGGCATAAGCTAAACGACCGTAAATAGTCCGATGTATGCCATGCCAGAAATTCTTGTAGGAGAGCAGCTGTAAGCATTCTTTGAATTCCATTCGTCCCCTTGTGGCATCTTCAAAGCTATACAGCTTAAGTCGTCTTACATGCTCCTTGATTTGCGCTGCATTGGAAACATCACGCACCTCTCGTGGTATCAAGGATTCAAAGTCGCTCAGCAGGTGTGCTGTATCCCGCAAAACAAACTGATAGGAAAAGAGGCCCTCGAAGGAGGTGCCGCCTATGATAACCGGTATTTCATTGCCCCAGGCCGTAGACAGTGTCTCCACATGGGGTTTAGAAATAACACAACTATCACTGACATATGGTTCGACGACAGGCCCGAAAGGAAATAGAATATAGTCCCGCTTCTCCTCCTGACTCAATATGTTATTGCAGCAGGCGATTTCCTTAGCCGAAGCACGCTGTAAGAATCGAAAGACCTCCTTCTCATTGTCGGTGCCTGAGTAGCCGAGCTGACAGGCAAATCGAAATGACCAATGGTGATCGGGCTCATTGGCCCAGGCACACAGCGATGAGCCCGACATAAGTATGGCCTTGTGGAAGAGACCTCGTGTCTGATCTGTCGTCATCATAATCTGAGTTGATGACGCTCCGGCACTCATCCCCATCACTGTTATGTTGTTTGAATCGCCGTTGAAGTTGGAGATGTTTTCGTGTATCCAGCGAAGAGCCAACACCTGATCCTTGAGACCCGCATTGCCAGGCACATCCAAATCGCGATCTCGTAGACTGAGAAAGCCTGTCAAAAAGGAAAATACGCAGTTAATTATAGTGTTTTTCTAATAACTATTAACTAATTTGCAATTGAGTGGTAGTCGTGATATCATTAATAGGTTGTAGTCTATGATTACGAGGTATAATGTTCCATTAAACACGCAATCCGTCTAGCACTCACCTAGAGCGCCCACTCTATAGTTGAATGTGACTAGAATAATGTTCTTTTTCATAAAGTAATCCGGACCATATACATCCCTGGTGGCTTCGCCAATCTGATAACCACCGCCATAGATATAAACGATAACAGGCAATGGCTTCTCAGACTTCAGCTTCTTGGTGTACACATTGAGGTAGAGGCAATCTTCGGAGCCTTCGACCACGTGCAACAGAATATGTTGTTGCATGGGTTTGGCCCGTATAAATGTGCAATCCCTGACACCCTTCCAGGACTCAGGTGGTTGTGGTGCACGGAAACGTAGCTCTCCCAGAGGTGGTTTGGCAAAGGGTATTCCCTCGAAGGCATAGTAAAGTTCTTCGTCGTAGACTGTCTTGCGTTGCAGTCCTTTAACCTGTCCATATTTTGTGCTGAGAATCGTTGTCCGTTTGGTGCCCAAATTGTACTGCACAATCTTGTGGGCGATGAGCCTGTAATTTTAAAAATACATGTACATATTTATGATCTGTCAAATCGGTTGGCCTTATCTTATCGCACAGCTTTACCCGGTGTCTTAAAATAGAATTCTAAACTATATTGTTGGGAATTTATGATGGCTTTAGCTTAAGTATTTAATCGAATCTAAAGCTATTTATATAGCCACCTACTTGCCGGTCATCTTTAGCAGATCCGCAACACCCATTTGCACCTCCATGTTCGCTGCAATAATGGGTACTACGTCTTATGGGTACTCGTGAGTCAATTTCGTGATCGCAACGATTTCACTTCCGCTTCTACCAATTGACAAGTTGCAACTGATCGTTCTACTAGAACTGGGCAATCAACGAGTACTCGTACTCGCACTCATTTCTGATGTACAGTGAATGCTCGGTAAAATGAATACTTTACAATCTTATATTCGAAATGTATATTTAAATGGGCTTCAGATGACAGAAGATATTTTAATTGTTTTATACAGATATAAAAGAAAGCTCTCGGTTGGAAGAGTTTAATTGTTGTTGCTCTTCAGTCGATAAAAAATTCCGGTGTCTCTGATGACAATCTTTACTGTAGCAATGTAGTTATTATAATCTTTGTAGCAACTTTCAGTCTCTGTTGATGTTTTAATCACGAACGACAAAACTGAGTGCTTATCTCTATAGGCGACTCTCTTGCTGTTTTTGTTTTAGTTGTAGTAGTTGTTCTTATTGAAAACCATATGGCAATGGGAGCATGAAAACTGTATTGATAGTGATTGTACCGGAGCGGTACAGAGAGCTTTCCTCTTTATAGACAGCTGTTCGTGTTAATAACATTTAATGAGCCGCGGTACAAATGGGCATTGCTGTTGTTATTGCTATTATTGTTGTAAAATAAAAAAATAAATAATAAAGAAATAAACTTTAAAGTGGATACTTATGTATGTGCGACCAGGTCAAAAGATCACCATGAACAATATTACCTTAATTCAGATCAACAAGTGGGCATTAAGTACTTATGTACATATTTCAGTTCACTCTCATAGTATGAATACGTCATTTGAAACAGTAAATCTCGCTTTCATTTGAAATGAATTCTGATCAAGAATACATATTTTAATAATTTGTAGGGCCAAAGATGATTCTTGATAATTTCTTAGAAGATAAGAAAACAAATACTATATTATTTATTTATTTTACAGTTTAGTTAAAATACTATGCTAAATTTGTTAAAATAAAAAAACTTATGGACTTTAAACTCAAAAAAGGACTGGTTAAATACTTATTATTATTATTTTATTTATTTAACGCTTTTTACACTGTTTAATTAAACATTAATTTTGCGGAATCTGCCATTTCAATTCAGTTTAGAGCTTGAAAAAGTTAAACTTGCATTCATTCGAACTAAATAATGCTTAACAATATTCTTAGATGACAAAAATATACATTGCAGCCTTAACAAAAATGTACGTTATGTATTAATTTTTCCATTATAAAACAAGGGATAAAAATATTGCTGATGTAAAGATTCGCCCTACGAATGAATGTATTTTAATAGGATTAATTGTCATTCAGTCGAACTAAAGGCTGATCAGAATCTCTTAATAAATTAAACTTGTTTTCGTTTCTGTTTTTAACATAAAATTAATATTAACTTAATTGTTAATTTTTAATTGCAATTTTTAGTATCATTTTTAATATATTTCTTTAAACTCTTAATTTTATTTTTGCTGAATGTTATTAGTCGTATAAAAATAATTAAAATTATCACCTAATGAATGGAAATGAAAGCTCATAAACAATATTTAAATTCTCCATTTTAATAAATAAATTTTTTATTGTCAATGCTCGTTCATGATCTGACTCAATGTTAATTGGGAATATTTCTATTTTGTAGACTTTAAATCCTTTTTTTCTTTCTCTTTATTTCATTTCAATGAATTTTCTGCTCAAGTAATAGATAATTAAATGTTGTTCTGGCCTCAGTAATATGAAGCGCAGAGAGCGATTTGAATTAACGCATCGCAGTTGCCTTTGCGTGAGTTCGATTCAATCGACAATCCTTCAGTAATGACATGTTGAAATTTGGCCGACAAAGCAAAATCAAAATTCTGCAGCAACTGGCCATCAAGTTGAACCACTCGAAATGCCCAGAGACGAAGATCGTGAAGCTGCCGGTGGGCAATGTAAAGGGAAAACATCAGACTGGTTATTGTGGTAATGATTTCTATAGTTTTGAGGGCATTCCCTATGGCAAGCCGCCCATAGGGGAACTGCGCTTTCGTCCATCGCAGCCGGCTGATCCATGGAAGGAGTTGGATTGCCTGCAGGAACGCGACTCACCCATTCAATTCGATAGAGACACTGGCAACGTGTTCGGCAACGAGGATTGTCTTTATTTGAATGTATATACCAAGCATGTAAGTTTGAGAGATTCGCAAACAAATTCGAACTTTGTTTTTTTTGGGACTTTTTCACAGTTCGATACTGCAAAGAATTCGCTTCCAGTAATTGTGTACTTTCATGGAGGAGGCTTTCGCAATAATGGTGCAATGCGAATGAAGTATGGCCCGGACTATCTGATGCGTGAGGATATAGTCTATGTGCTATTTAGCTATCGCCTGTGTGCGTTGGGATTCCTCAGTCTCAGTAGCCCGGAGTTGGGAGTGCCTGGCAATGCAGGGTTGCATGATCAGCTACTGGCCCTCCGTTGGGTGAACAAGTATATTTCACACTTCAATGGTGATCCTAAGAATATAACCGCAATGGGAACAAGCGCCGGAGCCGCCTCGGTGCACTTCATGATGTGCCTACCACAGGCATGTGGCCTGTTCCATCGGGCTATCATGATGTCAGGCTCAATGATGAATCCCTGGGCAGAGGTGCCGAATACAGATACATTTGCTTACCGACTTGCTAAGTACAAGGGCTACAAAGGAAACTCTACGGACTCGGAAGTTTTAAAGTTTCTTTGCTCGCTTCCCGCTAAGGAAGTGGTAAAGCATCATCTATTTGGATCTCATGAACGCTGCTTTGGGCATTTGTATCCATTTGTGCCCACATTGGAGACTCAGTCGAGTACTAAGTGCGATAATGATGGACTGCTAAAACGTCCCTACTTGCAGATGATGAAAGAGGCTTGGTCTGGGCAGGTGCCATTGCTGATAGGAGGCACCTCGTTCGAGGGATTAGTCATGTACCCTTACTGCAAGATGAACAATGGACACATGATAGATCTTCTGATGCAGCAGCCGGCAAGGATCCTACCCTATGATCTGTTCCAGTGCCTTCCACAGGACGAACGTGATGAACGTGCTGCAAAGCTGATTCGCTATCATTATGGACCTCGGAGTATCACCAAATCAAGTGTGATGCAGACTCTGGATGTGAGTAGTACAAATATTCAAAGCGGCTTTCAATTTGAATTTCCCTTTTCAGCACTTTAGCTATAAATGTTTTTGGCATGGCATTCATCGGGTAGTTATATCTCGACTGACCTTTGCCCAGGCTCCCACCTACATGTATCGTTTTGATTTTGACTCTCCCACCTCCAACTTGATGCGCCTCCAATTATGCGGGGATGACATCAAGCGGGGTGTTTGCCACGCCGATGAGTTGGGTTATATGTTCCCTAGAAAGGGTATTGAACTTAGTACAGCTGGACAATGGACCGTCCATCGAATGGTAGGAATTTTGACAACTTTCGCACGGACTGGAAATCCCAACTGTGTGGAAACGGAAAAAGAGTTGTGGCCTCCGGTCGATCGAAAGGATCCTTACAAAGTAATGAATATCGGACAAAAACTTGAAGTTCAACCACAACCAGAAAAGGAGGGTATAAAAGTCTGGAATCAACTTTACAATGATGATGCTTGCTTACTGTATGGTGGATGGTTTTAGAACAAACTTTTACGATTAGATTCTCGAAATTAAATCTTTTAAAATATTCATTTAATCCGAAGGCATGGAAGAAAATAAATATTAAACAAGGTGACCAAGATGTCGTTTTGTTTTACATTTAAATAATTATTGTTTGTCATGATTATATTAAAATCGGGTTTTAGCACGTTGAAAACTAGACTGCAGGGCCTTAATTACAATAATACGAGTAAATCTTGTGTTTATTCAATTGGCTATAATTTAAAACTCAATTATTTCACTTAGATGAATTTGCGTTTCAGATAACTGACATGTTCAAGTTTTAAGCTTGTTTCTATGTCTACATTTATTTAAAGATAGTTTCTAGATGGATTTCCCTATCATCTTCGAAATTAAAGTTAAGTAGTTTTTAGATACACTTTTATTTTAAATATTTTAGATAACATATTTACACAATATCAAAATCAGATTTATGCCTTCCTTATATCATCCATTTTTTTTTTTACAACCTTTATGTGCAATTAAAAGTTTTGCATAATACAATAATACTAAAGAGTAATTAAAATAGTTTTATTCAATCTTGATATTTTGTAATGCCATAAGTATGTTAATGTTTCCGAGGCAGAAATAATATTTCAATCCGGCACTGTTCCATTCGTGTGCTTTGTGCTTTAAGCTTTCTATTAAAGCCGCGGCAAAAGCTTTTATGGTGACGCCTCTCAACAACAGAACAACTCAGCGCGAACAGCAACAAATTGTTGTGTTTGTTTACATTGCCGGCAAGATCAAGTGTATCTGACCCACTGAACAGGGAAGGGGCTACACTCCGGAGCTCTATAGTTCCATAGTTAACGACACTCGAATTTGTATTTGTTTATAAGCGCTGAAAAGTTGCTAATAAAGCAGTTTGTGTTTGGTTATTGGTTAATCAATTGATTAATTATTCAGTCGCTTTAGGCGAGTCTACATGTTGCCACTGCCATACCCAGTGGCGCCACACTCGCAACTCGCTGTGTTGACGGCCCACGCTTCTCTACACTTCACTCTCCACTCTCCACGCTCTGCGACCTCTAAATATCTATGAGAATTTGTATCTGTATCTGTATCTGCGCCGGCCGCTTTAACGCGCACTTGAAATTCACTTTTTTGTTGTATGCGTATTATTATTTTGCTACTTTTTCATGCCGATTATTTTGTTGACTATTTTGTATTCTGTTATTTGCCTTATTCTACATAATACATACTTATATTTTATTTTTTCTTTTCCCACTTGTTTCGCTTGCTGTTTTGTTCGCCCGACTCGTCGACATTTGAACAGAAAAGTTTTTATTTCAGTTTCAGATTGGCGCTGTCGCGTTACAGTCCATACTATCGGTGGAAACAAAGTAAAGAGCGAAATATCTCATATTCCAGAAATTTATATTGTTTTTTTTGTTTTGTTACCAAGATGAATAAGAACCTCGGCTTTGTGGAACGCATGCGCTGGCGTTTAAAGTGAGTGCTAAAATGTGACCTCAATGTATTAATATTAATTAATATCATCATCATTAACCAGATATTGTATTTAACTGAAATTAAAAAAAAATTTGCATCATTCAAATTTCGTTTATTCAATTAAGACAGTAAAGTTATTTGTGTTTGAGAAAAGTCTTTTGCTTTAAATAATTGAGCTGTATGACATAAGTTCTTATTGAATCATAGTTAGTTTTGTGATCTAATCAACAATTCGGGTGTGACGAATCATATCTGTGCAATATGATGCCAACACATTTATAAATACACGAACAGTACGAAATACATGAAATTCTGTCATATCAGGTTTACTTTGGAATGACTAAGCAATCAAAACAATATAAATACATTTTTTTATTATTGCTGAAATTATTTGTGAATAAATTCTGATAATTACAATAAATGATTATTCAATATTTGTTGAGAAATTTTGTCTTATCATTATTTAAATTTATTTCGCCATTCAAAGTTCTCTTAAATCAAAATGGCATAGTCGAGATATCTCACACATTGTCGCTCTTCATAGCATATCAATAAAGTTTTTATGTTATCCATAAAAATGTCACATAATCCCTTAATTTATACCACCATCAGCATTCATTTAATATGTTCACATACTTCGCCTATTTATCGCTTAATCAGTTTAATGATAAACATATTTCGCATTTACGACCTTTCATTAATGCATAGTTTGTCATTATCGATGGATGTACTAAATAAACATAATTTGCTTACATAAACATTTACTCGAATAAATATATTATTAAAGTCGTAATAATGTGAGTTTAATATTGAGATAGCTATATTATTTTATAATTATTTTCTAAATATTCCAACTGCGCTTAGCTTTAATTTAAATGTGTAAGATAGGCGCCCTGAATATAATTTTCTATTCTTATGTTCGAGTACAAGCGCCTCTTATTAACTCATTTCGAATTTGATTAGTTTGTTATACAATTATAATATAGCTTTTTAAATATATACACATATATACATATAGTCAAGTATTCTATTTGTCAGCAATTTATTTATCAAAATACGTCGGCGTTAATTGATTAATTAACTTTTCAGGCATGCCGACAATTAAATGAGTGTTTGTAATTACATTTGTTTATATAATGTAATTAAAACAATAATTATTGTGAGCCTACATTGTATACCATAATTGTTTTAATCAATTGAAGACAGTTCTATAATTTTGTTTGACTTGATAAGTAAACAATTTGGTCGATTTCTACTTTTTGACAGACTATTGTAGTTTCTTTGTCAGGTATGATTTCTCTAAATTTAAAAAATCAGCTTTATCTGCATGAAGAATATATCACACAACTATATATTTTGGTCGTTAAAAATTTTTATACCCGTGGCGAGAGTATTCAAAGTTTGAACTCGAATATATATACTGAGTATGTGCCTAGATTATTTGATGTACCTATTTACATTGCTATTCTGGTGGCCTTTGGTATAGAGGAGAGCGACAAGTGGCATAACTTTGACAATCATTGTGTAAATAGTTTTGCCTTTATTATAGATGCTATTGGGTTATCTGTAGGTTCGTTTGTCTCATTGTGTTCGCTGATAACCAAGATATACTGTAAAAGGAACAAAGTTCAACATGGAGTGCTTCAGATTTAAGAGTTGCTTTAAGTGTAAGGGGAAACTGGGAGCTGAATGCATTGTAGCGTGACTGGATGGGTTGTCAGCCGGACTCTGTGTATATGTGTGTTCATTTATCACTGACAGACGTGCCCAGTTAGGTGAATGTGGTCCATACTTTGTGACAATGAAATGAACTAGCTCAGAGCTGAAGCTGAGCCTAGCAGCATCAGCAAAATAATTTCAATTTATTGTGTTACATGTCTGTCGGTTGGATTTGGTTAATTAAAATAATTAACATGCATTCAGGGCCTACAAAAGTATCATATTAACTAGGCCTCAGTATTATTATGCTAATTTTGTGAATATCACATTTTGCAGAACCATCGAGCATAAAATTCAACAATATCGTCAGACGACCAACGAGTCGGTCATTGCCGATACGGAATATGGCAAGGTGCGGGGTGTTAAGCGATTATCCACATACGATGTACCCTATTTTAGCTTTGAGGGTATACCGTATGCCCAGCCACCCATTGGAGAGTTACGCTTCAGGGCGCCCCAACGTCCGACGCCCTGGGAGGGCATCAGGGATTGCAGTCAACCCAAAGAGAAGTCGGTGCAGGTGCACTTTGTGTTCGACAAGGTGGAGGGCGACGAGGATTGCCTCTACTTAAATGTCTACACCAACAATGTGAGTTTACTGTTGTCTGTTGAAGCAATGTAGTGAACTGAGCTCATCTTATATGATAGCTGAGTCCTGGCAAACCACGTCCTGTTATGGTCTGGATACACGGAGGAGGTTTTATCATAGGCGAGGCCAATCGTGACCAGTACGGTCCAGATTATTTTATCAAAGAGGATGTCGTTCTGGTGACCATTCAATATCGTTTGGGGGCTTTGGGTGAGTAAAGAGACTTTTACTGTTGCTTTCAGCTGATCTTCAATTTTATTTGTCAATAGGATTCCTCAGTTTGAAGACTCCTGAGTTGAATGTGCCCGGTAATGCGGGTCTTAAGGATCAGGTGCTAGCTCTCAAGTGGATCAAGAACAACTGTGCCAGTTTTGGCGGTGATCCCGACTGTATTACAGTATTTGGAGAGAGTGCTGGCAGTGCTTCCACGCACTATATGATGCTAACCGATCAGACTCAGGGTCTTTTCCATCGCGGAATTCTACAGTCGGGCAGCGCCATCGCGCCTTGGGCCTACAACGGGGACATCACGCATCGGGCTTACAGAATTGCCAAGCAGGCAGGCTACAAGGGTGAAAACAATGAAAAAGATGTGCTGCAATTCTTGCAGAATGTCAGGGCCAGGGATCTGATACGCGTGGAGGAGCTTGTGCTTACACCGGAGGAGCGTGCCAATAAGATAATGTTCGCCTTTGGACCAGCCTTGGAACCGTATGCAACACCTGAATGTGTGGTGCCTAAATCCCCACGTGAGATGATGAAGACCGCCTGGGGTAACTCCATTCCCATGATGATAGGCAATACCTCCTACGAGGGTCTATTATGGCTACCAGGTGGGGGCCCTGCATAGTTCCCGAAATGCGACATATTAATTGAATTGTGTTCTTCCAGAGGTCAAACTAATGCCACAGGTAGTACAGCAGCTGGATGCACCTACGCCATTTGTGCCACGTGAGCTGGCAGAAGTCAACAAGGGGAAAATTGGTAACTGGGCTGAGAAGATACGGAATGCTCATGTTACGGGCGAGAAGGCATCGGCGGATAACTACATGGACGTGAGTTGTGTTATTGAAAAGGGATTTCTATTGAGGTTATTCTCTTCTTAATTTTAAAAGGATTAAGTTTACACGAATTTAAAGTTACTTAGATGTCTTCACATCTAGAGGAGCTGATATTGATAGCATAAAGAAACAGGAATTATCCACATATCTCACCTTTTTTGTTAGTTTAGTTGGCTATTCAATTGTGATTAATAGATGAATATATATTTCATTTTTAGAATCAGACATTGAATATGTTTAAGCCGCTTATGCTTTCCATTGCAAGCAGATGCTATAGATTTACCTTAAATGAGGCAATCAAAAAAGGATTCAGTATAAACTAAAAGATGATGTCAATTTTAGCTTGGGAAGTAAATAGTATTCAATAAATGTTAATTGGGTTTTATTAGAAAGGAGATAATTAATAGTATTCATATTAGTGTTCAATATTTGAGTGTAAAGTTTCTAATAAAATGATTTATTTTGTTTTCCTTTTATTTCCAGCTATGTTCCATGGTCTTTTTTATTTTTCCGGCTCTACGGGTGGTGCGATCTCGACATGCATATGCCGCTGGCTCTCCCGTATACTTTTATCGCTACGATTTTGACTCGGATGAGCTGATCTATCCCTATCGCCTAATGCGCTTTGGGCGTGGCGTCAAGGGCGTCAGTCATGCCGATGACTTGACATATCAGTTTAGTAGTCTTTTGGGCCGTCGTATGCCCAAGGAAAGTCGGGAATATCGAAACATTGAACGAACTGTCGGCATCTGGGCACAGTTTGCGGCCACCGGAAATCCCTACAGCTCGGAGATCAACGGCATGGATATGATAACTTGGGATCCAGTGCGAAAAACTGATGAATCCATCAAATGTCTGAATATAAGTGATGATCTAAAATTTATTGAGCTACCCGAATGGTCGAAGGTGAAAATCTGGGAAAGTCTTTACGATGATAATGGGAATCTACTGTTTTGAGGGTGAAAATTGCAATCTTATTTGTACATAACATACACATACATATAATGTGACCTTAAATAGAAACAATTTGGTGGCTATTTTATAATTTTGTAAAAATATTTTTTAGCACTTAATAGGCCTATTAAAGATATTCAATATTACCAAAATTTATCTGTGCTTTAAAATTAAACAGCAAAAAAACATAAACAAAAAATGTCTGCCTCACGTCGTTTGAGTCGCGAACTGAGCGATATTGTTGCTGCCAAGTCGAAGATCCTGCGTAACATTGAAGCCTCAGATGAGTCGTTGCTTCTATGGACGGGACTGTTGGTACCAGAAAAGGCGCCCTACAACAAGGGCGCCTTTCGAATTGAAATTAGCTTTCCGACTCAATATCCCTTTATGCCGCCAAAGATACTATTCAAGACGCAAATCTATCATCCCAATGTTGATGAGAAAGGCGAGGTTTGCCTTTCAATCATCACTGCTGACAACTGGAAACCAACCACGCGTGCCGATCAGGTTCTGCAGTCTCTGATTGACATTGTGCATAGTCCACAGCCCGAGCATCCCTTACGCTCCGATCTTGCCGAGGAGTTTGTCAAGGATAACAAAAAGTTCATGAAGACAGCGGAGGAGTTCACGAAAAAGAATGCTGAAAAGCGTCCCTAGCTAAAAAACAAACGTATTAAATTCTTTAAAAGGGTATGACAGACAGACCAGGCTGCACATTATTTGTTAAACCAAAATTTTATATAAAGAAATGTTTATAAAACGATTTACTTGTTCTATTGCTTAGAATTGCAATTAAATTCTATATTGAAGAGCAGCTCTTTATTGGTTGAAATAGTCGAGACAAATCCTGGCACCTGAAATTTATGATAACGTCTCAAATGCTGCTGGGAAATGGAGTCTTTCATCTGTTCATTTATTAATAGGCCAAGGGCTGCTTCTCTGGATATTACGAGTAAATAATTAAAAGCTAACATAGAAGCTAACACGGTAGACAAGAGAATTACCAAGATTTCGAGAACGGAATTCAACATGAGTACTAATTTAAATTTAATGCCCATAGTAGGAATAAGTACCCACTTATTCAGACTCTTAGAGCTGTGACTGCTTCTGGCTTTGATAATTAATGAACAGGCGTTTTGTATTACTTAAGATGATCTATAAACAAAATTCGACAGAAAAAGAATTCAAATATGGATAAAATTATAAATGACTGTAGATATTTAAATTATTAATTTTTTTTATTAATCAATTTTAAATAATATGAAAGGTAGACTATTTATAAATTGGTATGAATTTTGTCAGTTCATCAGTTGTTACAATATATCTGCTAAATATTAATAATTCAGATTCTAATGTAAAATGGCATTAGTATATAAATAAATAAATAAATTTAAAAATAGATTCGAATTTTGTGTTGTGTTTTTCCAGTATAATTGTTCAATTGTTGCGTTTATTTGAATTTAATGTACAATTATTATAGAACGATATGATAATTAATTATACGAATTAGTAAGTCAGCTGTAAAGGTAACGCCCAATGACGCAGTCATGAGGCGTAACATTTTCAAGTGTATTTATTTTTTTAGTTATAAATTGTTAATGGAATAGATGTATCTGAATAATATTATACATTTGTAGCTTATTCTCGAATTATTTGATTTAAACGAGTCTTCATAAAAATGCAGCTTTAAATAAAATTATAAGCGGATTTGATAATATCATAATAATATCATGTCAACATGCAAAAATCAGTATTTGCAAACAAACATTGAATTGAAAATATTTGATTACAAGGCAGAAAAATGTATAATTTTTTTTAATAAAAGCTTAAAATGTGCAAAGTTAACGGAATATTAATAATATTAGTGTGCATGAGTATAGCTTGATTATATCATAATTCTATTATATATGTATTCAGCAAACATATAATCAAATGTTTGTAAAATTTCTATTGATAGTTTTGTTATTTATTACAATCCCCATTACCATTATAGGAACTCTTGTAAAGCACTTAATTGCAATGAAATTACCTATTTAATAACCGTAATTGCCTCAACTAATGTCATGTCATATTTTTGTTCTACACTCAAAGATTATAGCGCATCAAATATCGCGAGTTGAGTGGAAATTGTCATGAAAAAATTAATTGAGTGTGCTTTTCTATTAACTACAAAGACTCATTTTCATACCTAAATAAATTACTCGTATCTATATTGAATAGAAATCGGATCTTGATGTTTGTGATAGATGTCATTTGCTAAAAGGATTTTTATTACATCTCAGGATATTAAATGGTGCTCAGAAATTGTATTCTGTCAGTTATAGAATAAAATCAATTTCATTGACATTGGTGCAAACTTGATAGTATTTTAAATAGCTCAAAAACATCTCGACAATTTTGCACTATAAACATGTCGCAAACTGTTGATTAACATTCCCCGAAAACAAAGCAAAGGACAACATAAAGTACACGTTACACATACGCCATGTGTGACAATATAAAAAGTGCAATTTAAACACACACAAAAACCAAAAATAAAATCAACAAAAGAATTTCAAACCTAAAGTCAAACACAGCAAACAAACAACAACAAGTGACTGGCTGCAACAAAAGCAGCAGCAAAACACAAGCAGTTGAAACTATTTTGTATACATGTGTGTGCACATGCTATAAACAATAAACAAAGGCAACAACAAAAACGATAACGTTTAAACAAAACAACGGCGCCCAGCACAGGCAGCAAGCAAACTCACTCGAGTAGACAATGCCATGGGCATTTGAGTGCGAAACATGGCAGTCTACACATAAACTCACACATACACACTCACACACACACACAGCCGTAAACGAATAACCGAACACAGCTAGAACATCACTCATACGCCAGCGAGACCCGTAAAGAGTAAATGAGTGGAAGCCCCAACAGCAGCAGCAGCAGCAGCAGCAACATGAGCTCGCATGTAGATTTCTGTGTGTGTATATATTTATTTGGCTGCGGGTGTGTGTGTACTTAGTGTGCCCATACGGCAGTCCGAGCGACGAGCGTCAAGCGTCGACCGTAGACCGTTGACGACCACTAAACTTAGCCGGCGCCTACTTCACACGCTCAGTAGACGAGCAACCCCTGAGAATAACGCAACAAGCCAATGCTCCAAAGCCGGCGTTTTAATAACTAAATAAAGCAACGCTTTCAATTAAATAGAACAGAGAAACGCCAATGCAACGCGCTCCTATTGCCGGCAACAAGTGGAACGAGTTGAGTGTTCGTGATCATCATGCGTCGCTGCTTGAAAATTAATACAATTTAAATGGAACCATTTAATAATTTATATATTAAACAATCAAAATAGTTGAAAAGTGTACAAAAATATATGCATATAAAAAATCAATCAAAACTGTTGCAAGCACAGACTAAAAGGCTTCAAAGGGCAAGTGGCACATTGGCACGTTGAGCATACGCCGCGTGGGCGATATTTATTTTTTATACTTGCCACTTGAAAAAGTGGCCTTGTCGTGTGTTTATTTTTACTGGGATTTCAAGAAACTCGCCAATCGTGCTTTACCAGTATCTGTGTGTATTCAAAATATAGTGTGTGCAAATTATTGCCAAGCGGCAAGGAATCGAATTGCGTTTGCTTTGCGGTAGCGTGGAACCATTTCAAGATGTCATTCGATATTGCAATTGCCGATCAGATGCGCATTGCATTAAAGTAAGAACTTTATACATTAAATTAATATAATATTAAAGCTTTATTAAATTCAGTATCTAAATATAAAGTAAATTTTTACGAATGAAATTTATATTTTTATAATTTTGGTTAAATTAGTTTCGCTTTATTGTGATTTTTTATTTGCCCCCTTTTAAATTTGCTTTATATCAATGAAGTTTTATTAATTCAATTTAATTTCAAATTAAAATCAGAAAATTTATTATTATTAATTATTCATATTTTAATCAAATACAAAATGTTTAATATGTTTACAATTCATTATTTTTTCATTACAAAATCACACAAACACAATTTAGTAAATATTCCCCTCTGAGTTTTACTTTACATCGAGGTTAAGTTTGCACAGGCATAAATAGATTGCAATTAGAAATAAAAAAATTGAAGGCATAGCCAATGCTGCGCAATTGAACTGTGTGACATTTGCTATCGATTCACAAACAAAATGCTTCAATGAGCAATCTGTATGGATAGGTTAAAGGTTGATTGAACCTGCTCCCTCTGCCTGCTCCGTGGCTCAGTAACGTGACTATTTCTTATCGCTGCTACTTAAAAAATAAAAGTTATAAAGTACATATAAAGTATGATTTTTATTGTGACAGCTGCGTCAGAGTCGAGTCTCAGAGCCCCTGTTCTTATCATCAGTTGCTGAGATGCTATTAATTCCTGAGAATCCGGTTCACTTTTCAGCTGAAGGTCCCATAAATAGCTACAGATTGCATCCGCGTTGTCTGCACTGTCGTCTCACCTTCTGTCTGTTTGGATTTTCCGTCTGTACTTTAAACCTTACCCGTTAAGTCACAATGATTTCACATATTTAATGTCTGACAATGGTTTTTTAAAGACTTATGTTCACATGTACTCGTTATCAGCCTAAGCGTTTATTTTTTGTCTAATATCAAATCTAAAGTATCAATATCAAATGAGTTGATAAGATTCATACCAGCGAGCTACTGGATTCGTGTGACATTATCGACATTAGGTAAATATATGTGTTTAGTTTTGTTTAGGTTTTCAAATGCGTCATATGTTACTTGGTGTATGCCTTTAGAGCTCCACTACATAAATCATGTGTTTACCTGGCTTACCACATGACATCGTCAATTTCATTATCGCCTGAAACTTGCGCCAATTAATGTGAAATTACCTCTAGTCGGGCAATGTCAAGATCAAAATTTTATGTTGTGACTTTTAACGAACTACTAAAAGATCACGTTTTGGGGCATTTAAACCGAAATTTCTGCAAATGTCAAGGCAATCAAATTATATTGTAAAAAAATTAGCAAGTTATGCTAAAGTTGCGACAATACCAACTCGAAGAGACAACAAAATGTTTGCTTAAAACTGGTCTTCTCTTGATCTTACAAATAATGCTCATACGAGTTTTTGCTTAAATGACTGAAACTTTTATGCTTTAAAATTGTTTGGCATAAGAAATCAAAAAAAAAGTTCGCAATAAAAACATTATTGAATTGTTTAATTTTTAGTACCTTTGTTGTATTTTTAATTCTAATTATTTTGACTACAAACTTATGTTGCATTTCGCAGATCATAGAAACTTCTTAAACCAATGCTAATTTTTGTCACGTGATATTTCTTATATTGGAACCCTCAAGCCAATGGAACCTACATTTTGCAATAAAAATAGTCTAATACCATCGAAAAATCAAAATAATACAATTTTTTACGTTTAAAAGCCGTTGGATTGTAGCGTTCCTTTTCATTGTTAAATACATTGCAAGGAATACACTAGTTTTTTTTAAAAGTAACGTATATTAAATGGATCAAAATTGGTTTTAAAATAGACATTTTTATGTCTATATTTTAAAGTAATTTACAAGGACTTGGCAAGAAATTAGTGTCGGATTTGTTTTACATATGTTGGAAAGTGGATGAAAAAGATGACTTCTTTTCATAATATTTGGCAAAGGCACAACTAATTAAGCATGCATATCAAAAGATAGAATTTTTGGTTTAATAATTTCAAACTTTCTTACGAGAAGTAAATAACGCTGCTCTAAGAAGTTTACCGCGATCACGGAAACGATGCAATAAGTAATGACAATATGTGTTATTTATTTACTTTTTTTATTAATGACTTCTTTAATGAAGTCAAAGAAGTCCTGTAATTTTGTTTGCCAGAATTGGGATACTATCTGGGCTTTTGTTTTACTAACCCAAATCTATCACGAGCTACTAGCCTTTTATTTTTATTTAGCTTTGCATTACTTTACACTTCGATGCACGATTTTGATAAATGGAAAATTTTAAACAATTTGGCGTACAAAATAAATGCCATTGACCTGCATCGATGATGATGATGAAACTGATATATTGAATTATTGATTGATTTTCGTTTACTTTGTATCGGAATTATACAAAATAATTTATACTTGTGGCACTTAAATTTCTCTACATTTGTATTTTCCAATTTCGACAAATTTATAAACAAAAATTCGCAAGAAATAGAACCATTAAAAAGGTAATAATACTCACGTAAATTGTTGTAACACTTAGAAGAGCACATTCTACACATAAGTCTTGGGGTGAAACAAGTTGATGTATGCATTTATGAGTCTGCGTTAATATCAGCTATTTTCATTTGGTTTCATCGGATTAGCTGAATGATCTTAATTGCTGCTGCAGGAAAAAAAAAAAAAATAAAATTCTTAAATTTAGAAAACACATCTTGATTTTAAGAACATTTTAAATAAGAATAAGTTCTTAATTTAAGACCAAACAGTCTTAAATTCTTAAACCAAAGAAAAAAATAAGGCAGGTGTTCTAAACTTTAAACTTATTTTTTTGTTTTTGATATTTATACTTTTTTTGGATTTGTTTTTTTTTTATAAATATTGGCTAGAGCGGGTTTTGATCCATCCCTCGACTTGTTACCAAACTGAAGCGGCGACTCTAACCAGAGCGCCACGGTGCCATTATTGTCTACATATTAAATATGACATATTTATATTTTCTTATCAATTTAAGACTTTTAATTCTTATATTAAGAACTGCGAATTTTTAGATTAATATTCTTACTTTTATTAATTTGGCGTTAAAATGGTCTTATTTTAAGAACAAAATATTTAAGATGAATGTTCTTGATTTTAGAAGTTGGTCTTTTTTTCAGTGCATTAATTGTTGATATCCGTTTTAAAATATCAGTCTTAATAAAGAGTCAAAAATAAGGTTACTATGGACATGGGCTTAGATATATTATAATCTTTATATGAATCTTGGATTCCAACAGTGTGTCTATATAAAAGTATACAATATATAATTTGTGGCAAACTTCAAATACTTTTTAAGTGTTGTGCAAGGCTATCATAAATGCGTTCCTTTATTTATGTCTTTTATCTATAATCATAATAGAATTTTGCACTAACAAAGAGTTAACAGATTAAGCTACTTGTTTTGGGACAATCTCTCAGTCTTCCGCTGTTTTGATATTTGTATTTATAATTAACATACTGTAAATTATTTATGTAGGCAGTTTCGTATTCAAAGTCAAAGTCGAATATATTTATTTCGATGTTTGTCTTTCTTGTGATTTCATTGAGCATACAAATTGCTTCTTGTTGGATGCGATAGACCCAGAAACAGATGCGGCCCGGTTTTATTTATGTATTGCGTCTTAAGTGCGACTCGATTATTTAATTATTTCAACAATTTGAACACGAGCTCATGAAACTGCCCATTGGAGGAACCAGTTTTATATTTAAGTAATGCCATTTTTTAACTTGTCGGATTTTTATTCTTATATAAGGAACTGCACTTATCTAGCTGTACATAAGCTCGTTGAATTGAAGCTTACAATTAACACCTTACAAAGTATATTATAAGTATAATTTACACGAGGCACTCATAGACTAGAAATCCCCCAAGGTTGCATTCACTCGCAAACAAGACGAAAACGCTAGCTGCTAATTAATTGCTACTCGTAGTACGCTCAGTATATATTTTCTATGATTTGCAGCCATATAAACGTTCTTTGGGATCGAGTGCTTTCATTTTTATAATATATAGCCTTATTTGAAATCTATATTGACGGCGACCTGGTCTGTTGTAGATCGACTCACGCATCGTATAACTCGCACGTTTCTAATGGAAACGCACTTGAAATGTTAAATGGGGCAGCGCCAAACGAGCGGCTCGAGTCTCTCTAGAATTTATACTCTGTATACCCTGTTCTACAATGCGGTAGAATGGGTATTGATGGACTTTGTGTCGTCGTTGCGACTTGATAATATTACTTATAGAACTATCTGGTAATGGTTATCTTAAGCTTCAAATATCCGTTTGTTATATATAATGATACTACAGTCAAACTGTCCTAAGTCTGACTCTCATAATGCACAGAAATATATCGATTTATAAAGAGTTCGAGTAATAGATTCAACTAACTAAACATATTTTTATTTAATACATATAAAGTACTCTAGCTAACATCCAAATTCAATATAATAATCGATAACTTGTAATTACGATCAATTTAGAATTCATCTTTGTTAATTGAAGGCTAGGCTTTAAGTTTTATTCTTAGTCAGTATTTGTAAAAAAAATATATAGTATATAGAGAAAAACGTTGAACTTTTCAGTTACATAAGGAATTATGCCATAAAATTTGAGTTATCGAATTAGGACGGTATCATCTTATACTTGTAGTGCATATTTCCCATATATATTTTCTCATTTAATAGGATATCCACTGGTCAGTTTCCGTTTATATTAATAATTTCATTTATCAGCTTGGCAATTTGTTTTGTTTAGTTAATGAACAAAATTATTGCGAGTGGCACGCCCAAAGTATAGGAAATGTTTACAAACAAAAAGTCAAAATGTTTATCCAAACACTTAATAATTGATTTGCTTTAAGTGCACTCACCTGTCCGACTTCAAATGCATTAATATTTTCAACTCTTTTCTCTCTTTTCAGCTATGTCAAGTTCAAGACAAAACAGCAGCGTTTGCGGAGCAATGACAAGGTCATTGCGGATACGATCTATGGGAAGGTGAAGGGGGTTAAATGGCGTTCGATCTATGGCAATAACTACTACAGCTTTGAGGGAATACCCTTTGCCAAGCCGCCTGTGGGGGAGCTTCGATTTAAAGCGCCCGTCGAACCTGATCGTTGGACGGAAGTCAAACGCTGCACACGAGAACGATCCAAGCCCTGTCAGGTGAATCTAGTACTGAAACAAGTGCAGGGTAGCGAGGATTGCCTGTATCTCAATGTGTACACTAGAGAGGTAAGTTGAAAATTTAATCTTCTGGGATTAAATCTCTTAACCATTATCTTCATTGATTAGCTGCATCCACAAAAGCCGTTGCCCGTGCTGGTCTGGATCTATGGCGGAGGTTTTCAAATGGGCGAAGCCTCACGGGATCTTTATAGTCCGGATTACTTTATGATGGAGCATGTGGTGCTGGTGACCATATCATATCGTCTGGGTGTGCTGGGCTTTCTCACATTAGACGATGATCAGCTGGACGTGCCTGGAAATGCTGGTCTCAAGGATCAGGTTCTGGCTCTGCGCTGGGTGAAGCGAAATTGTCACTTCTTCGGTGGCGATCCCGACAATATTACGGTATTTGGGGAGAGTGCCGGAGGTGCGTCCACGCATTACATGATGATCACGGAGCAAACCCGCAATCTCTTCCATAAGGCAGTTCTCATGTCGGGCTCCGCCTTATCGCCCTGGTCCATTACCCCCAAATACAACTGGGCATATCGCTTGGCTCAGGCAACGGGCTACACGGGGGAACTCAATGATCGCAAGATTCTTAATCATCTACGACACACCAAGGCCAGCAGCATGTTGCGAATGGCCGAGGATATTATCACAATGGAGGAGCGTCATCAGCGTAAAGTTATGTTCTGTTTTGCGCCTACCGTGGAGCCATATGAGTCCTCACATTGCGTATTACCCAAACCTCCTCTCGAAATGATGCGCAACTGTTGGGGCAATGACATTCCCATGGTGGTCGGTGGCAACTCATTCGAGGGGCTGCTCGTCTTTCCCGAGGTACGCAAATGGCCGGAACTGCTCTGCGAACTAGGCGATTGTGAGTATCTCTCACCCGAAGATGCCGGCTTGGATGCGGATCAACGACGCGCCTTTGGCAAGCAACTTAAGGCCGCTTACTTTGGCGACAAAGAGCCCGGCCAAAAGACTATTCTCGAATACAGTGATGTAAGTAAACGATTCGCATAATAATTTTAATAATAAAATGGATAAGAAAAGTTAGAGAGATATAAATACTTCAGTCGGAGGTGCATATCTTTTTTAGTGCCGAAGCATTTCTTTTATTTATTTCGATAAAATCAATAACAAAAAATAAATTACAATAAAATCATTTACAAAAAATAAATTACAAATTAACGACAAATTAGCAAAAATTTCGATATTTTGAAGTAAAAACGAAAAAATATTATTTCTTTTCTTTTTTAATTTAAGAGAAGGAATAGAAAAAGTAAATAAACTGCAATCTTTCGCATCTATTTTTAGCTCTGCTCGTATAAATACTTCTGGCATGGCATTCATCGCACATTACTCTCGAGGAGTCGGAATGCGCCCAGTGCACCGACATTTCTCTATCGCTTTGACTTCGATTCGAAGCACTTTAACATAATGCGGATTATAACTTGTGGTCGCAAGGTACGCGGCACGTGTCATGCCGATGATTTATCCTATTTGTTCTACAATGGAGCTGCCAAAAAGCTAAAGCGTCGCACGGCTGAGTTTAAAACCATACGACGTTTGGTCTCCATGCTGGTGCAGTTTGCCGCATCCGGTGATCCAAGCATACCCATGGTTGCACACGAGGAACAACTCAAAATCCAGGAACAAGCCGAGGCACCGACAGAAGCACAGGCATGGCTGCCCATATCCCAGCAGGATGCGGTGTTCAAGTGCTTGAATATTTCACATGATGTCCAGGTGATTGATTTGCCGGAGGCCGATAAACTGAGACTCTGGGACAGCATGTACGCTGACAAGCGATTATTGTATTAGTTATTTGTATGCCTTACCTAAATGTGTACATATATAAGTAAGCATATCTCTCTACATATGGTATATATACATGTAGATGTACATTTATAATCGCATATTCCCCGCCTCAAGGTGGCCCAAAATGCACATCCCGAATGTAAATCTGTTTGCGCTCTGCATGAAGTGTACACATGTAAATAGGGATTTTTATAGCCTAGCTATTAAATATAAAGAAAAACACAAACAAACACACTCTTCTCACACACATGATTAAGTAAATAAGAGCATACGTTTTTTATGAAGGCCTTTGGCTATTTAAGGTTCTTTTTGAATTGTTATCAAATGGCAATATGTAAATATTTCTGGATCAAGTAGGAGTCAAGTTAAATATAATCAATATTTTAACATAAGCTATATATTTTTATAGTGTATTAAAAAATTTAAGCTCATATTTAAATCAAATTTACAAAAGCGTTTGAAAGTTTAAAGCGTTTAATAAAAAGAATGCATTAAATTTTATATAATAACTGTATAAGCTTTAAATAGTATAAATAAAAACATATTAAATATTGTACTAATTTTGTTATTTTGTACACTTATATGAATTTATTATAACCAAAGATTGGGCTTGAATATTCACATGAATATGGAACCAATTGAAAACAAACCCGTAAAGCATGCAGCGCTTTATTTTATTAAAAATTCATCAAATTCCCAGACACAAATACATAATCAAATGCACACACTAAAATTAATTTCAGAATAGAAAATAAATATTAGCAAGAGCAGAGCGACTTCCGTATGCCCTCAAAAATATTTAAGATAGTATAGAATAGTATATATCTTTCTAAGTTTTTTCATAGTAAAGCCAATGAAATATTGAGAGTTTGCATTATCATAAAAAAGTTTCTCGACTTAAAGATTTTGGATAAATTCATATACACTTACAAACTTATAATATCCTCTTTAGCGGTTTCATATGCTCAAAAACCGTTTTCAGTATGAATTTTCAGTATTTGACATTGTGAGTCGCAGTTGAGCTGTAAAATTGAAATCTTCCAAAAAAAACTTCTTTACAAAGTAAAAGTCTAGTGACGAAAGGGTTTTCCTGCCCCAAAATTTCTGATATCCAATTTTGTGACGAACGATATTAAATTTAATATATAAATTAAAAATAAAATAAATAAATTAGTTTAAAAAAATAAAAAAAAAATGGCATTCGGCACTGCGCAAAAAGTTATTTTTCAGTAGAAAGAAGCCCAACCTTTTTGCGCACAGTGCCGAATGCCATTTTTTCGGTGATGAGAAGCAATTCCTTATCAAAAAATTTAAGCTTTTTCAGCGCTTTCGTACAAACAAACAAACAGACAAACAAACTTTTTATCTCATTTTGAGAAGGCCCTTAAAAATTTCAAATTAATATATCTTTTGAACCAAATGTCGGATTGGAATGATCGAGGTATCATTCGACGCGTATTTTTAACAAGAATTTTTTAAAAATATAAAATTTAACCAAAAGGCTCCAACGGCCCCACTAGCTGCAATCATAAAAATTTGGCCCCTCCCACTTACACCCCCATATCTTATGAACCAGGTGAGTTACCAAAAGTCTTAGTATGCACTTTTGTTATTAACCGTCATACCTTTCGATCGGTGTATAACTCGATCCGATCGGACAGTCATAGCAAATTTTCCATTCTGCGTGTATATATTGCTAGTCGCCTTTTGCACACTTCGTGCTGCTTTCGTCACTAGCGCGGACTGCCGTCCGCAGTGATTATTATTTACAGTTGCTTTATACAAATTGCTTAGAATTTATTTAAGTGACTTTTCTGTCGGAGCCACAGCTGAGCATCTTTTAGGCGTTTACTGAATTCAATGCTGCGATTTACAGTCGCTGCCCAAAAGTAGGCAACGTTTGTGGTTCGCTTCTATGATTAAAGTGATTTCAGTAAACTTGGTATTGATTTTTGACAATCCACTTAAATTATATTGAAGATATATATTCAAATTTGATATGAATTTCTATTCGTTTTACATAAAAATATAGTTATCAAGTCCATTAAGCTATTGAAGCGCATCTGAATATTCGACTCTTAAAATTCAAAGGAAATTCCAAATTTGAGTTTTAAATTATTAATGGTTTTATAAGCTTTCAATTTGTATACTTATATACAATTTGAAATCTGAAATGTCCTCGAAACGCTTCCTCGAAACGCTTAATATTTACACATACATTTGTATATCTAAAATGAAAATTTATTGAAATATGACAATACCATGAAAATTGTGTAAACATCAATCATAATTATGACTACGTTTTCAATAAGTTCCTCCCGAACATAACACAAAAATGTTTAAATGGCTTTGAACAACATTCTTAAAACTATTTAAAGTGTTGCCCACTTAGGTTTAGACCCATCTCTACTCCCAACTCATTCAAGCGAGTTAAACATTCATGCGTATGGCTTTAACTATGTCAAAATCTGCTGAATTTTTAAAATTGCTGACAATAGTTTTTTTATGTCACATATAGTATGAGGGCGATTCGGTGGGTGGTCGAAACACTGCGAATTGTGAAGGCAGGCGAACACTTTCAATTTAAACTTCTTTAATTCCCTCTCATTTTGTTATGGCGCCACTGCCAACGGCAATGAGGACGAGTATGAGAATCAGGACGAGCCATGTTACCCATGTGCGCTATAATCGAGTCACGGAATGTCTGAGAAAAAGTCACGCGAGATTGTTGAACTGTCTGAAAATTATGACTCTTGGGGTTGGCAATTGCTATATGAGGAGGCGTGCCGGGTATCCTTATGATTTGATTTTGAAAAATTCATGAGGCAATTGTTGAGAGCACAAAAAGATTTCATTCTCAGACTGTCAGAACTTGCTTCTGCTGACATGTGCACCAGAAAAGAGCAGATAAATAACGTGGTAGCTAATCAGAAACAGCTTGACATATATAGTGAATTGTCATTTATATATTTATAAATATCTATTGCAATCCATATTAAAAACATACTTATGATTCAATTGCTATTCATTTTAAATGTACAGACTCAACTGTATATTCCGAAATTGTTAAAAATCATGGGGGAGTCGACGACCCGTTGTTTCCTTATTATGTCACATACCAAAATAATATAAAAATATATTACAAAAATATTATTATAGCAATATTTTTGATCGAATTAACATTTTACTTACACGTTTGTACATATGAGTCAATTGTTGAAAACTCACAGAGATTGTAGATCCCCTTTCTTTCAAATGGAATGGTTGATCAGGGAAACTTGAATCATATTAATCATATGAATACATCATATTAAAGAGCTATTCTGATACATTTGGTAAAATATGTCTGTCATAATCCGCATTCGATATTCCAGAGAATATTTGCTTACTCGAGACAAGAGATAAATATCAAATTGTTTACTTAACTGTAAAGGTGCAAAGTTCAAATACAAGATTTCTTTGAATTTATAGGCAAATCCATGAGATTTAAACAATGAAATGAGTATAATGTTGACTTTGATGCATCAACAGATGGCAACGAAAAACACAAAAAAAAAAAAACCCAAGCAAATTGTAAAAATCATAGCAAAGCGAATGAAGAACTTTAATTTTATTAATCAAAATCATTTAAAAGCTAACAATGTGCAAACTGAGCTGACAACTGAGCCAGAAATAGACGCAAATTTCAATTGATTTAAATGAATTAGAGGCACAAAACGTGCCGAATGCCTGAGCACGAGATCGCACAGTGAGAGAGGAAGACAACGACAAACAGAGAGAGAGAGAGAGAGAGAGAGAGAGAGAGCGATCAAGTTCGGTTAAGCTGATGCTCTTGAAAAGCTCCCTGAGCCACAGCTGAAAAGCACAGTACACGAGCATAAGACACGAGAGTTTATGCTAGAACGGAGCGGGTGCTTTTTGCAAAGAGCGTTGTTCAAGGTCATCCAGTCAACGTGCTAATGAAATTAAAACAATGCGATGTGTTCAAATATACTCATGTATCTGTATCTTTGAAGTTGAGGGAGGGGAAACATTGCTTTTATTAAGTTTAATCAATTTTGATTTGAGGCAGCACATTGCGTGTGGTGGTCATATTCAGTGATTTTTCGATTAGAAACGCTCTTTAGTTGCGTGCCTAGAACAAGTAACCAACTAACTTTAACTGGACAGAACTAACAATAATTGCCTGTCCAAAGCAATAAACTGCCCCATTTTGAAAAATTAAAGCGCGCAACACGAAAAGCTTTTACGAGAGCTTTGGCTTATTTGTATGACCCACAAAGATAGCGCGAACAGCAACAGGAGCTCATGGTCGAGTCCTTCAGTCAGCTGTTTTGTCCTTAATTTTCGAGCGTTGTTTACATTGGGTCAAAAGCTTTTGGGCGCGTGTAAGCCAAGAAATGCGATAAAAAAGCTGTTAATGACTTTTATTTTAAGAAATAAAGAAATAAGTCATGCTCTTACCTGGAACTTGACAATAATATTGGAAAATAAGAATTATCCGAGTTATAGATCAGATTTATTAAAAAGAATACACTCTTAACTGAACTTTACTCCGACCATTTTAATTGTGCCACAGTCATTTTCTTCAAACGTACAACATACAATATAAAATTTGCTGATAGGTATTCCCTGTAAGCCAAATGACTCATATTCTACCAGAATAGCTGATGGTTTTTGGAAAAAACTGTCACCTTATCAGTAACATTTGTACTTTTTTGATGATTTTTTTTCCGAATGATTACAATGTTGAGCGACGCGATAAACATAGCGAAATCACTGTTGGGGTACTCAAATAATATCATAATTATTTCCAATCAACAATATCGATCTATTTGGCCAGTGATAATGTGGTGATAGCAACAACAATAAATAATGTGACTCAGTTAACCTATGATTCAATAGAAAATGCACAATGTTTAACATCGATCGACTCGCATAATTACGAGGCATCATACTTATAAGACTTATGAAGATAAGGCATTGGCTGTGATTACAGCATGACTTGTCGTTGCCGTTGCCGTTGCCGTTGGTTTTGCCTGAAAGCCTCAAGCACACGCACAACAACGACACACACAACAACACACACAACAACACACAAAACAACAGTAACAACAACAACAACATGAAATAAGCGGCAAGTCTTCGTTGTCACTGCTGATTTCGCTGCGCGCTCTTTAGTTTTATGCTCAGCGGGGGAAACCAAAAGCTTTTGGTGCTTCAGACATGTGCTTAGAACTTTTGCGCGGTGCTTTTTGGTTTGCTGCTTTGAAAACAGTTGACGAGCTGCTTTCATGCCCAACGGTCGTTGCAGAAAGCGTTAAGGAACTGAACCAAAGAAAGAATCAACAGCTAGCTAATAGTACAACAACAATACAATTTAAACTAAATATAATCGAATTTATTTAATTCTCTTCGCTTGGCAACAATAACAACAGAAACAAACAAAAAAAACCATCAAATTTTCGCGTTTCGTCTTCTTTTTTGGTTCGCGAAGTGAAAGCAAAAGTTATGTGATAAGCCATTTCTGTGTGTGCTTTTTTCGCAGTGAAATTATCCTGCGTGCCACAGCGTGTGTCCAAGTGTGTGTGTGTGCGTGTATAACTGCGCAGGACGTGACAGTGAAAGCTCTTTTTATCAGTGAGGAGCTGCTGCACAGCATTCTGTTTTTAATCAGACACATCAAGGCAAGGTCAAGGAAACAGCTGACGCGGCTAAAAATTATAAATAAAACCATTTGATAAACAAAATTCAATTTGTGAAACGAGTTGTCTGCATAGATAAATATTTTATATTAAAAAAGTAAACTTGACGACGACGCTACCAGAAATAAAAAACGCAAACAACAAAATGTCTTCCATGGCTGCATTTGATCAAATTAAAATTGGACTCAAGTAAGTAGAAAAGTAAACACAAATACTCGGACAATATTTAAGCGAAAGCACATTTGCTCAAAAGCACCTCAAAAATTAATAATAAAGTGGTTTACTTAACGAGCTGTCTACTTAGTAAGTAATTGCAAAAAGTTATTAAATTTAGGACTGTGCCTAGATCATTAAATCCATAAAAGGCATAGTCTTTTTTTGGTATTGATGGAATAGCTTCTTAGTACTCGTAATTCATTACTTAAGCAGTAGGGAATGACATCAGCTGGTTGTGTCATCAGAACAATAGCCACATTTACAATAAAACATATTTTGAGGGTTAGTCTAAAGAAACTCTATGGAGTATGCCACCAGCATAGGGGGAGTTTCTGTATAGAATGTATGTACATAAGTTGCGATAACAGAACGCAAATTTAACTCGAGCAAATCGGGGGGATTAAATATTTATTTGGCAAACAGAAACCTGTGTTTTCCTTTGTCTAACAAACCCACGAATCTATATATACATTTAATGATTTCGTTTTCGTTTCATTTTACCAAATTGCTGCAATTTTGTTAAACAGCTGTGTCCTTTTAGCATGATTTAATCGTACACCTGCAAATGAGTTGTGACAGCAACAAAACAAATATGTTCACACCAGGAGCCCCAATTTACCAACAGCAATGACAGGCTACCTTTCCCATATTGTTTAGCTGCCCTATTCTTCTATCGATTCCGAGAACTCTGTAATTTGTCTACATAACGAGCAAACATAAACGGTGACTGACAGAGCCCGGAGCCCGGCACATCTGTCATTAGAGGCGCCCATTGTGAGCGGATCTTTGGTCTCATTCTTCATGTGTATGTGTGCCGGCACTTAAAATGCGCAAATAATTAGGTAGAGAACTGCTCTCAAAGCGCCCCGCAGCTGTCGCAAAAATAAAAAAAATAGAAATAATAAAAAGCGAAAAAGAAAACAAAAAAAAAGCACACTATTTATGTAAATTTTGTCTATTGTAGAAGCTCAAGCTGAGTCATTTGTGTCATAGCAAAATGTTTGAGAGAATGGAAAAGAGATTGTGCCATGAGATCAGCAAGAGCAACAGGTTTGGGTTGCCATATAAGCAAACCTATTTGATATAATCGTACATGTTGTATCTATATCAAACAAGATCTTTTTGAACAGTCGAATTCCCTTTCAATGTTAAAGGTTTTACCTCAAACATTGTTTAATTTAAAATTTTTACGAATTTATTGTACTGGAGTTAATTTAATTTTTTCTTGATTGATACCTAAGTTTGTTTGTGGATAAACAATCTGAAAGTCAAAAATTACGAGTATATTTATTAAAATGCAAGCTGGTAACTTATCGCCATATTCTGTTTGTAAAGACTTTAGTTGAGATTTGTATTGTATTTATGGCAATTAATGTATAGCTCTATTTAAATCAAATTTTTTTTTTGGTGTTTTTAATATTTTTGGAGCTGTATTTTAGTGCAACTTTTTTCAACATGCTGTCAACTGGTTTTATTCCGCGTAAATTTGCATATTCATTGTTTGTGCTGTGATTTATGCGGATTCATTTGAGTAGGGCACTCGTTGTCATTTATATATTCGTATAGTGTATTCATTGAGTTTAAAAAATTCAACAATCAGATTTAAATGGTCAATTCAATTGTATAATAATTTAATTCCTTAAAATCAAATTTCAAATGCCAAAAAGTATTTAATAATTGAATGGGGAAATCAATGAGGAAAGAGAAAAGTGCTTCTCACGTGTCGTCATTACTTACACCTTAATTAACCTTCAATCTGATAAAAGTTCTTAACAGATTCTTAGCTCACGTTTGGCAATCTATCAGACTTAAATGCGACCTTTGAAATGTTAAATTTGTAACATTTTGTTATCTTTTATTGTTTTTAATTGTAATTTAAGGCATTCTAAAAGTTGAATAAACAGAAATTTCCTCATACTTTCTGTAGCTGCCAAAAATTATTGCGCTCTTGTTCTTCTTTGTAGTTTTTGTTTTTGACATTGCTCATACGCCGCATGTGCGTTCCACACCAAATTTTACGTACATTTGTCGCTGTCGCTCTTGTTTAGATCTCTCGGATCGCCCACACTCACAAACACAAATATATTTATACTTTTACAGATATGCATTTGTATATGTGTGAGTTTGTCAATTTCATTTAATTTGGCCGTGTTTTGTTCGCATTTTGTATCATTTTGTAAGGCTTTTGTAGTTGGCGAAAAAGTTGCTTGAATGAATAAAGAATGAAATATTGAGCAAATGAGAGAATTGACACAGCACAAATCATTTATATAAGTATAATAAGTATATATTTCTATAGAATTGTATAGGGCAATAGAATATATTCATTGACAATTTGTTGTACCATCTCAATGGGTTTAACGTCATCAAATTGTGAAATTGTTTTCATCAAATTTTGTTCACTTTGATGCCTACGATTTCCCCTAAATTCTAAATTCTGGACTTGCTTTGCAATTGTTGCTTATCATGTATTTATTTAACCCTAACTCGCCTTGAATTTCTGTCTGACATCAGACCTGAAAATGCAAGTATCACTTACCTTGTGTTTTATCCTTGCGCTACTTGTAAGCTTTCCATTCATGCACAGAAGCTTTTTCGCAAAGCTTGCGTGCAGCCTTCTCAAGGTCAACAGGCGCTGTGACAGATGGGATGATAGCCAACTTTTCTACATGCAAAAACGATGCGTACAGTGTCTGCCTTTTTTATGTACATATGTATAGTACATGGACATTCCCTCCCCCATTTAAGATGGGGTTTTCATGCTTTGTACGATTATAATATAATTCAAATAAAAATTGTTGCTGGCAAAAAACTTCCCCACGACTCGTCTCAGTTGCTATTTGTTTAGACTTCGTGCTAGAATCGTCTGTCTGACCACGCGACTGATAAGCGAGAGGGGAAAGTGAGGTTGAATAATACGAATAGCACGTCTGAACAGTATGGAAAATTAATGCAATCATTACGGCATAATCTGTTAAATTCTCTGCTTATCACTTGCGACCACATGGAGAGTGAGACAAGGAAGGAAGCCGAAAGAGCAATATTTACTATGCGAAATGAGAGAGAGAGAGGGATTTTACAATATCAATATCCGATGAGCAACTATCATGTCAAAGTGGTAATTGCCAGTGACACCTGCTGAAGAGACACTTAAAGATACTTGTATCTCATAAAGGAGAGTGAAATACGAGTACTCTTAAATTACCGTCAAGATTATTGTGTAAATTTTTGGTTTCATGTTGTACTTAATTTCTTTTGTTTTAAGCACTTTACAATATAATTTATCTAAAGGTGCTTTCAATGCCAAAGTCATAAGTCTTATTAAATAAAAAGTTAAGTACTTTTAAATATATTTATATAGTTATATTTTAGTCTATCTCACTAAAAGCTCTTATGTGCTTTAAATTTTTAAGAAACAAACCAAATTGTTTGAGGTTCTATACAGGTTTCTATTTGGCTGGTAAACTTTAATTTAGTTTCATCTTTAACTGAATATGACAAACTACTGAATAACTAGTCATCGTTTAAACATGTATTATATGTTAAAAATTAGAAAATTGTAAATTTTGAATGCAATTTCGACTCAATGCATTGCCACATCCAACTTGAACTATTTCTTGCGCTGATCGCTATTTGATAATATTATTGCTATGCGTATGAAAATGTTCAAAGCATCCATATAGATGGCCATGGCATGATTGATGGGATCGTATTTGTAGGCAGTGTGCTGTGGGTGCATCTCAGCTGCCTTCACTATGCGCTGTGTGTCATAGAGTAGAAATCCGCTGAAGAGTATAAGTCCACCGTATAGAGATAGGGAGGCCAAACCAGCACCAAGAGCTGTGGTGGGTGGCAACCACATGGATGCCAGTGAGGAGGCAAAAACAATGCCCAATCCAATAGCCAATGGTCCTCCAATATGCAGGAATTTATCGCTGGGCGCACATGCCGCCACCGTTGAGAGGGCGCCCACAATGCCGCCCGTGTAAAGCAGAGCTCGCACCAGAATCGGGCCGCCCATGAAGCACATGGGAGCAATGACGGCGCCGAGAACGCCACAGTGCAGCGCCCAGGCCAACTGCTTGATCCCGAAACCGGGCTCATATTCAATGGCCTGTGTCAAGGCGCCTGTGCCCATGACCAAACCGAGTGTCACCAAGGTCGCAATCCAGCCACTACTCATGATCAGACTGAGCAGCGCATCCGATTGGAATACTCCCACCGCCGAGGCAGCTGTCAGGGCACAGGAGGCTCCAAAATAGGCATAGGTCGCGTGGATGCGATCCCTGACGTACTGTGGCCACATAACTGAGTGATCATAGAGGCTCGGCTGCTGTGACAGACCTAAGCCATAGTAACAGAGTGCCACGAGACCCATTAGGGCAGCTCCAGCTGCAGCTCCCTTGCCCATGGAATAGGCATTTTCACTGGGCGGACCCATCAGTTTGTCCTTGAGTGAAGGTCCTTTTGTGCGTTGTTCCAGATGCGAACGATTCCGATTCTGCGAATCATCTGCAAAGTTTCGCCTGAAATTGAGACGAGTTGGCAGCGCCGATTTGTTTTTTATTGAATTGCATGATCTGCCTCGGGATGCCTGCATTGTCGACTTCCATAATCCCGGTCCATTAACAGGAGTTCTAAACAACAAACATGCCGAACGTTTCGGCAGGACATGCGACAGACGTGCCAAGAGCATTTTTTCAATTCAAAAGTAAATATTTCTAATGGGTTTGCCTGTACAAAATTTATCTAGTTAAAAAGTTCTGACGGAGGCAATTATAGGTTTTTTTTTTGAACGAAATGTCTACGGAAAAGGTTTAAGCTTTTGAACAATTTAAATGTCTAAAAAGAAAATATTGACAATTTGTTTTGAATTCTTATAAATATAAATAAAATGTATTATCAATTTCGAGTTATAAACAATCGGAGAATATGTATTTAGATATTATACTTATTCAAAAAAATTAAAGTTATTACCTCAATTCATAAAATTGCAATTTTTAGTTTCTTATAACATTTATCTTATTATCCTATAATTTGGACTTGAATCCGAAACAAGTGCTTATTAGAAGATCCAATCTAGTCACAGCATCCGTTTTTCCCCCTTTCTGTGACAGTTTGTGCAAAATTCTTTCCTGTCTCTAATTCTCTTAGATCATTGGGATGAAATCTAGTTTCTGCCAGCTTTCGGCAGTTGGATTCCGCATTTTTCTCCACATGTTTGGCATTGTCAGCAATTGTGGTATGCATATAATATGTTGCCACATCGCGAGGAATGCCACATTGCAGAAATCGGAAATGTGTCTCATAAGAAGTGTTTGTTAATTATGAACATGTCTCGATTCATTCAATGCATCATTCTCTCGTTTATTTGACTTTTTTGTTAATTTCCTCTGCTGTCGTCACTTTTAGCGTATGAAACAAGACTTTGTTTATTTTCTTTCAAATTTATTTTCGAATCTATAGCTAAAGATTTTTGTGCGGGGCCAAGATAAGCACATAAATCAACTTGGCTACAAGAAAATTAAACTGAACGTCTTTTCGATTGTTTCGGAATGGAAAACGTAGCAATGCCCCTTTTAATACATTTGAGATAAATGTAGAAAAATGGAATACTTTGAAACAATATAGTCTAATTTTTGAATTCCCATTGATGGGTTTTCTACTGAGCAGAGTCCTACAATTGCCAAATTTGCCACGTTAGGTGTGTTCCATGCCTGAGGGAAGTCCCATTCCCATGGTAGTAAAGCGGAATGACATTGGCACACGCAAAGCCCGTATTTTTCGTAAAATTTTGTTTGTTTTCCCCTCTGGGTTTTTGTGTGTTTTTTATGACACGCGTCCTCATATGAACATTATTTATATTGACCTTTACTTTTATAGCAAGCTGGCCATTATCTTAATCATTGAGTTGGCTTTCACAAATTTCTAAGGCAAAGTTCATTGTCGCACTGCGATAATCAAAAAATCAAAATCATTGCCTTATACTATGAAAGCCAAAACGCCAAAAAAAAATAAATACAACAGCTCGAATGGCTATTAATAAACATAAATATGACATATTTCTGTCGCTTTTGCTGAAATTTGCAAAAAAAAAAAATGAAAAAAATACACTGTGTAGGTTGACGATGTTTCTTTCTTGTTATTGATGTAGTCAAGTGTATAAGATTTGTTTGCAAATTGCAGCACGTTTCATTCGATGAGCTCACAGCTTTGTTGTCCAAAACTATGTCTATAATTAAAATACATTTTGATAACCTAAAATATTTAACTAGATGAAAACTTTTGTGTTTTTTTTTGTGGAATTTCAAATATCAATCAATTCCGTTTCCGGTAACGAATCGAGATAGTCTCTAGATTAATGTCTCGAATTTTGAATACCCTTTCGGGTAGGAACGATCAGTTTTGGATTTTCATTAAAATATATATTTATTCTCATTTATTATTAAGTAATGTGCAATTTTGAGCTAACCTTGAGTCTATATTTAAAGCAATATTTGTTGGAAAATAATGATTGAAAAAGATGTAATGAAAATGAAAGCCTAATTTTAAAACCTTGGTAAATTTTGTATTCTAAATGCAGACGAATTGGCTATATTAGAATAGAAAATAAAGAATATTACATAAAATAATCAGAAAACTGTAGATTGTCCCATCGTAGTAAATATATGTATTTTATTTTCTCTTTCGAATATGTTCTAAATTTAGGCTTTAATTTTCTAAAGAGATTGCTCTTTGGGCGTCGTGTCGCAGCGGAAATTTGCGTTTATCTTTAATTACAAAGCAAAGACAGGCAAAAGTTTAAATAACAACAATTAATAAAATGGCAAACGGAAATATATTTTTAAACTGATACGGCTCGAGTTGAGAGAGGAGTTGAGTCTCAATTTGGGGTGGGCTGATAAATGGCGAGCACCTGGCTCGTGTCGAGGTACTGATAACGCATTAGGTTTATCGCATTGTGGGGTTTATTTATGAGGTATATATGTATATATTTATATGGAAACGAATCAGCGAAAGAAATCCCATCGATATAAATGGAGATAGCGGGAAACGCATCATTTATTGTGATTGATTGATGACTGCTTTTAAATAAAGGGCCAAAGTACGAGTCAAACCTTAAACTACGTAGGAAGTTATAAAACTATAGGTCTATTCTGTGTTCAGCAAACTAACTTGTAGAAATCTCTTTTCTCAATCTACAGAATGGTTGACTTCAAGGTCCAACAGCGTCGTTATCGAACAAGTGAAAAGACTGTCGTCAGCACCACATATGGTCCAATCAAAGGAGTGAAACGCAAGTCCATGTATGGACAACCCTACTTTAGTTTTGAGAGAATACCCTTTGCCAAGCCACCCATCGGGGAGTTGCGTTACAAGGCGCCACAGCCGCCAGATATTTGGACTGAGGTTAGGAGCTGCACATCTCAGGGACCAAAACCATTGCAGAAACATTTTGTGTTCGAAATGACAGATGGTTCTGAGGATTGTCTCTATCTCAATGTCTACACAAAGAATGTGAGTACAAGAATTAAATATTGAAATGATTCAATTTTATAATGTGGTCCTTCTTTAGTTATATCCCACCAAACCCATGCCAGTGATGGTCTGGATCTATGGAGGTGGCTTTCAGTTTGGCGAAGCCTCTCGTGAATGCTACAGTCCCGATTACCTACTCCGAGAGGATGTCGTCGTTATATCCATCAACTATCGATTGGGTCCACTTGGTAGGTATTTGATATGAGCTCTGTCCGAAATGCGACTGGAAACTAATGAAAAATTATTTAGGTTTTCTTTGTCTTGAGGATCCCGAATTCGATGTGCCCGGCAATGCGGGACTCAAGGATCAAGTGCAGGCACTGCGTTGGGTCAAAGCAAATTGTTCGCGCTTTGGCGGCGACTCGAGCAACATTACGGTCTTTGGCGATAGTGCAGGCAGTGCCTCAGTGCATTTCATGATGATCACAGAGCAGACACGCGGACTCTTCCACAAGGCCATCTGCATGTCCGGCAATGCGTTGTCGCCTTGGGCCATAACGCCGCAGCGCAATTGGCCATATCGATTGGCCGTTCAGGCGGGTTATGCCGGCGAGAATACGGAGCGTGAGGTGTGGGAGTTTTTAAAGAATGCCAAGGGATCGGACATCATCAAGGCGAATGGTGAGCTATGCATCGATGAGGAGAAAAAGGAACGCATCGGTTTCTCCTTTGGCCCCGTTATCGAACCCTACATAAGCAGCCACTGTGTGGTCCCTGTGAAGCCCATTGTCATGATGAGGACTGCCTGGAGCAACAGCATACCCCTCATACTGGGCGGTGTCTCCAACGAGGGACTGTTGCTGTATTCCGAGACAAAGTCGAATCCCAAATGCCTCAACGAGCTCGGCGACTGTCGCTTTGTAGTGCCCATGGAGCTGGACATGGATCGTGAGAGTGCTCTATGCAAAGATTATGGAGAGCAGCTTCGTCAGTGTTATTATGGCGATAAGACGCCAAGTCTGGAAACACTACACGAGTATCTGCAGGTGTGTACGAGTACTAAATATCAAAATAGCATAAAGTATTCACAATAATCGCAAATTACTTATCAATTTCACTATTCAATATTCGCAGATGGTCTCGCACGAGTATTTCTGGTTCCCCATCTATCGCACAGTATTGTCGCGCCTGGAGCACGCACCTGGCGCCCCCACCTATTTGTACCGCTTTGACTTTGACTCGAAGCACTTCAATCATCTGCGAATTCTCAGCTGCGGCAAGAAGGTGCGTGGCACATGTCACGGCGATGATCTCTCCTATCTCTTCTACAATTCGCTCGCACGTAAATTAAAGATTCATACGAGGGAATACAAGTGCATTGAGAGGCTCGTCGGCTTGTGGACACACTTTGCCACCTATGGCAATCCGAATTTCGATCCCGATCAGTCTGATCTGTGGCAGCCTGTCTCAGCTGCTGCCGCCGAGAAGCATCAGCTGAAGTGCCTTAATATATCCGATGATCTCAAGAACATCGATGTTCCCGAGCTTCGTAAATTGATGGTCTGGGAGAGTTTCTTTAGGCGTGATGAGTTGCTGTGAATAAACGAATGCTTTGAGTGTTATCATCTGGGGGTCTATACTTAGCATTATCATTAGATTTATGTTCAAACAATGCAAAGCATAGCTTTAAAGCTTTAGATTCTGCAACTGATACAGTTACAGATACAGATACAGATACATCTATGTGTTGTTAAGTTTTGTTCATGATCAAAATTCGATTTAAGCCTGTTAAAGTTGATCAATATCTCTAAAAGCCCACTTTGATCATGTTGATACAAACATAAGATGTTAGTTATAGTACATATTGATATAAAATGATGTAAGTCGCAACTAAAGTACCTTTTGATAGAGCGATACACCTTGGGAATCCCCACCCCCCATTGGAGTACAATCTCCATCATGTTCCTTATGTGTCGCAAAACGATGTCAACTATTTGATCATATGTAAGAGTCTGTCAAGGCACTGCTTAAACTATGAACTATCAACTATAATTTATATTTTGACATTATAAATACAAGATACGTTGGGTTAAAGTCCCTCATTAGCTTTAAAGCGTCTTGCGATGTTTTTTGAATAATTAACAATTTTGTAATTACATAAGTATATAATTTTTGGATATGTATTTTTTTAGCAAAACTCGTCCAAGTTTTACATATTTAGGTATATGATTCTTGTAATCAGAGAAATATATATTATGTATATTGTATACGTATATTTAAACGCCACGAATTCATATAGGAAAAAAAAATCGAAGAAGAATAAGAAAAACAGAATAACAGATAATCAAAGATCTGTTCGACACCTTGAAATGTTATTGAAAGTGCACAAGCTAATCTTAAATGTTTCGAATTGTTTTTTATAGATTTCACAATGAGCATAATAATTCGAGTTTGCTAAATTTTAATTCCTATAAGCTTCAAAGTGATGTGATGCAAAAAAAAAACTAACACAAATTCATATTTTAGTAAGACAACATTTCAATGGATAACTGAATGTATTTCAAATAAAAACAACTGAAGAAATTTTCAAATTTACCAGAAAGTATTTCCTTTATTTCTCTCATATCTTTGCGAAAGTTATCAAAAATAATAATGTCAAAAATTATGATTGCACTGTCGAAACTAAAATCATTGAAGAGACAAGCACCTGGCATTTACACGAACTATGATTATTTACAAAAGTAAGTACCATAGCAATTGCTCTTCATTAAGAACTCACTTATCTGGATATCTCCTTGATTGACGTTATACTCTCTGGACCCATATATTCGGTGAGCTACTTGAAATCTTATCGCGATCGTGAATCTGAATCATAAACTCGTCTGCAGCTTTCGAAGGCACGCGGTCTTTCAACCACAAAAATAAAATAAAATTCGTGTATCAGCTGACGTTTGACAAACTTAACCCTAGAGATTATTACAATAAAAAAAACTCGTGAAAAAACAATCACAATTTAAAACGTAGCGTGACTAATT
Source organism: Drosophila kuntzei (assembly GCA_035042165.1). Classification (NCBI taxonomy): domain Eukaryota; kingdom Metazoa; phylum Arthropoda; class Insecta; order Diptera; family Drosophilidae; genus Drosophila; species Drosophila kuntzei. The sequence goes on from JAWNLU010000818.1 coordinate 292,591, forward strand.
CAAGTGCAAATGGCAAATTGTTAATTAGGTAGGTTTTTTTTGTTTGATTTGGAGGTGTGACTTGCTTGATAATGATACAACCTATTATTGCAGATAAGTATTTGTGATAGCGTCATGGAATATTATCTGAATATCTTTATGATCTTTATGACGATTAATAACTTGGAAGTATTTTCAGAATATGTGATAATATTATAATCGAATACCCTTTATAGCCCGGAGGGTGTCTTTACAGGAAATCTGGAATATTATACATAGTTATAATTTTCTATGTTAGGCTTCGTTTCTTCACCTGCCCGTTGAACGCTAGTTAAGATGATAAAGAGAGAGATATTGATTCTACTAGTTTGTTATCCTCAATTGTATTCATTTAATTATATAAATAAGATAAAAGTGATAATCGAAAGCTAATAAGTTAAGTAAATTGCTTGTATGAGGTTACTAATGGGTCTCATCGTTTAGTAGACAGTAGATCTTTATCCAGTTGTCTTTGTGACAGAGTCTAGAAAAGACAAAATGTGCTCTAAGCTTGGATATATACTACTGCTCAGGTTATTGTCCAAAAATAATTATACATTATACATAAATAAAATATTTTATTAATTCAGTTTTTTGGCTTTGTGCATTCGCTTAGCAATATGCGATGATGGGCCAGTTCCTGAAGTCATTACTGAAAGCGAGCCTCCGTATACAACACCAGATGACTATAGGTATGGATATTGATACCAAGCGGAAAAGAATAATTAGTGTTGAATTAATAAAATGCTGAATTTGTTCAAAATCTGTTAAATAATGCTAATAGAAACCACAAACTGGATGTGCTTCGTCTGAAACACGGACTTAAGTCGTATCATTAGATACAGCTAAAACTGGTTTAATATACTTAATAAGTACCTAACATCAGTTGACCAAATTCAAGTTCAACTCGCAACTGTATCATAACTGTTTTGCGATTACGAAAACCAGAAAATGTCAGGTCTTTGCACTCACTCAATGGGTTTGCTCGGTTTTTTTGAAAGTATTTCGTACTTCGTTTAGGTTTAATAACATGGGCGCTTGCTTTAAATTCCGCTTTAATTGTGCGTTCAAGGTGGATCGTTATTCATGTTTACTTTGTGCTGTGTATTTTGCTCGAGGTTATTATTGCTTATAAAACATTTGCATTAAGTATATTTCAAATACGTATTCTCACTAAATGTGTTTCAAATATTTGGGAGCCTTTTTCTATATTTTTCTACAAAAAATTTAATAAATACAGGCGTACTTATGGAATAATAATTTTAAATTTCCAACGCATAATTTGAAAGAAAGCTTTCGCATCTGTGGAAATTTCGATACCATCTTAACTTGATAGTAAACCAATCGATATCGATGCATCAAAGCTTTGTAACGACTGTCTAACAGCGATCTGCAGCAGCCATAAAGCTTTTTAACAGACATTATGCTAAAAATGCTTTAAGCTTTTACCTTAGCAGCGTTGCCGTCACATGAAATTTAAACTTAAAGCTTTTAGCAAACGAGCGAACAGTGCAGGCAGAAATAAATTTACGGCAAGCAGTAGTGTTGGGTTGCTCATGAGTGAGTGAACAGAGTAAGAGTTGTTCACTGAAGTGAACAAATGGGCATTTTCCTACCTAGTTTTAATATACTAAGCCCATTGTTCTTTATTGTTCACTTCCTCACTATTGCTCAGTTTTCCCTTGATCAGTTGTTCATTTCTGCTAAGTTGTTCATTTCTGTTCAGTTGTTCATTTCTGCTCAGTTGTTTTGTAATGCTCACTTTAGCTCAGTTGGTTTTATTTTTGCGTACTTCTGTTAGAAATACGTTTGCGTTCTTGCTACAGAGTTCTCCACTATTACTTAATATCAGGGATTAAAACCTTAACCGAAACCGTAACCTTTAACCGATGGAAACCGATTGAAATTTGTAACCGCAACTGAAACCGTAACCGAAAACAATTTTTTCCACTGTACCGAAACCCATGCCCCGTAACTCTTGAAACCGAAATCACCGTTTAGTAACCGATTTATTTATAAGGGTTAATTTCGGTTCTGGCCATCGCAGCTACTGAGCAACTTTGATAACTTTGAACTGCCATAACTTTGTCAAAAGTCAATTAATTTCCATGCGCAATGTAAATTTGAGCATGATTTTACCTCTAAATTCGCTTTGCATTTAAATTTTGTTCAATTTTGAAAATTTTTTAAAATCGAATTTTTTTGAAAATTTACTGTGTCTTTACCCTTTGTCTTTTCTGATTTTTTCGAAAAATTTCGAATTTTCAAAATGGAAAAAATGTAAATGCAGAACGAATTAATAGGTAAAATCATGCTAAAATTTACATTGCGCATGAAAATTGATTGAGTTTTGAAAAAGTTATGGCAGTTCTAAGTTATTAAAAATCAGTAAAATCAAACAAATCGATATTTTCAAACCAAATAAACCAAATTTATATAAGGTCAAGTTATAATAAAATCGACATTACGCTGGTCCATTCCAGATAACATTATTTTCCAGGCTAATTAGAGCATTAAGTCTTTTTTAATGTAAAGCAAATAAAACTTTAATTTTATTATTTTTTGTAAACCGAAACTATACCGGTATTTTTACACCGAAACTTACAAAAACATATAACCGTTACGAAACCGATACTCCAAGATTTTACATTACCGATAACCGAAAACCTTAATTCGAGAATAACCGAAACCGTAACTGAAACCGATATTTGTTTCGGTTTTAATCCCTGCTTAATATTATTATTTTTGATCTATTATAATTTTATAAAGATATATTCGAAATTTACTTGAAATGTAAAGAATGTTATTTTTGTTAAGTTCTGTGAGCTATTCAGTGAGCAGTGAACCAGTGAGCAAGTGATCAGTGAGCAAATGAACAGTCTGAGTGAACAAGTGAGCAATCTGAGTGAGTTAACTCACCTCGAAAAAAAGGAACAAGTGAACATGTTCAACTAAATGAGCAGCGTTTACCCAACCCCAGAAAGCAGCAACCGGTTCGCTACGTTTTATAGACACCTGTTGAGAGAGAGAGAGAGCGAGAGAGAGCGGCATGGCGAAAGAGAGTGTGAATGTGCATGGTGATTGTTTGTTGAGAGCCGCTTCCGTTAATGTTTATGTTTTAGTGGCCCCCCGTTCTCTATCTCTTTCCACACTTACAACCATTGTTTTCGTTGGCGCCGCGATCGTTTAGCTTCGGTCAGTTGTCGGCGCACTCTCGTCTGTGGCGCATTGCATGTCGGTTCGTGTTGTGCTGTTTGTTTCTCGTGCGTGAACTGGAATTTAAATACTCGCTCGTGTTAATTTATATACTTTCCCTACCCCAACCGCGCCTAAGCAAGCGCAGGGCCGTGAAATTACATATTTGCTTTCTTTATTTCCATTTATTTGGAGTGTTATAAGCAAACTAAAGGTGTGATCTAATTAATCTTACAATGGCAGTGCGTTTCATGGATATGCTAAAACTCACCTTTAAGTAAGTTTTTCCATTTTCTGTGTTTTGAGGTCTCCCGTGTTGCAGCAACATTTGCAGATTGCAGATTGCAGATTTTAGATTTCTTGTTTCGATCGTCAGTCGTTTTATTATCATCTGTCTTGCTCGCACCTTATGTATTTATGTACATGTATCACAGTGTTGCGAGTGGTGAAATTGTTGCGCAAGTTTCGCAGCTGTTTTTTATTATTATTATTTTTTTTTTTTTGTTCACAAACTTATTGATGGTTTTTTGTTTTCTTTGACTCGATTCAGTGTTTTTTTTTTGTTTTGTCTTTTGCCTGATTCATTCGATTTTCGATTTTATTTGTTATTATTTGCACGTTTGGACATGAGCCTACATTTGAAATTGTTTATTGGCCATTTGATGGCATGTAATTTACGGTTTTTTCTTAACATTAAATATGAGCAAGTATTTTATAATAATGAAATGCAACAGCCTTAATACCATATCAATTCTAATATTTTGAAAAGTCATTTTATATTATATTGAAATATATTTGTTTTTAGTTAATATAATTTCTTAACGTTCTGTGCCGAATTAAATAAGAATTTATGTAAATATGCAAGCTGTAGTGAACAGAAAAAAGTGCTCCACAAACAAATAATTTTGTAAGTCCAGAATAATATCATCACTGCAGACGGCAGTCCGCGCTAATGACGAATATTATGTATCTCTTAAGTATGCAAATATTTTAATTGTTCTCAAAAAGCTTATAACACTTTTTAAGTATTGTATTTTTAGCACTGCTTCCACTTAAGTTCAATAGTTCAAATACTTGGTACTAACTAAATTGTTAATAAAACTTTTTTCATATTCCTCTAATTGTATAATTCCATTACACATTTTATTAGACATATTAAGTTTCAGTCTGGCATTTGTCCCCAACGTATCTACATACATATGTATATGTATGTATGTATGTATGTATGTATGTATGTATGTATGTATGTATGTACATATGACAAGAGGTTGATAAAGCCACAAGTACATAGTTCAGTTTGATTTCAGGTGAATTGTATTATTTTCTATTCGTCGAGTTGTTTAATTGCTAAATGGGCATGACAGCGCTAAATTGTGGTATATTATAAATATGTGACATTAATTTGAATGTTAATTTCGGCTATGACAGTATAGTTACAAAAACTGATCTGTTTTGTGATTTTGACTATGCTTATTTTAAAAGCATTCGTACGGTTTTAATATTGGCAAAACCTTTTTGCTAAAGTTTTTTTTGCTTGCCAACAAAAATCTGTAGTATAGATTCTATACAACTGCAGCTTATCAGCAATTTTATAAACAGCAATATGAGTAGATATGGACGAACACTTTCTGAGTAATATACAATTATAATAATCGTCAAGTGCTTTTATTAATTACACTGAACATAAACATTAATAATATCTTTATCGTTAGAGTTTCAAAACATATTAGAAATACTTAAAATTCATATTTTCTTCAATGATCTTTTATTATAAAGTAAGTCCTAAAGTTTTTAAAATGTTTCTTTTTATATTTAAAAGCATTATTTACGGTGATTGGTTCAATTAGTGTACACACAATAAATAATTTATTCAATTATATAAAATGATCTTGCTGAAACAATTCGAGATTATATTCTGTCAATATCATCATGTATCATGCCCTACTGAGTGGCATGGCTTAAATAATTGATTTTAATTGAAAACAAGTTTTGTGACAAGCAACGTATGAAATTAACATTGTTAACTATCGCCTGTTGAACTTTATTCTCTAGAAATATTGTTATCTACTATATGTACATATTTCTACAGTAAGCAAAACTAATTTTACGACTCTGAAAGCGTTCACTTTGTCATGAGACAGCAAAAGTAATTTTGTTGAAGTCTGAATACCCTTTTAAATAAAATAATCTTAAAACTAATTTAATGAAATTAATATTTGTAGTTCAATTACTTTTGGCTGAACATTTTAAAAACTAAAAGATTAGTTTCATGTCAAAATCGAAAGAGTATAAAACACGTTTGGTAATATCATTTTTACTCTCTACTGTAGACCTGAATTTCCCAACTGTGTGGCAAGAGCACGTACAAGATAATCTTTGTATCTGATCTCTCTCCTTTCACTGTGTCTGTATCTGCTCTCAAATGATCAATTTGTATGCAATATTTTTTTCTTAAACTATGTCAGTGCATTGGGACACTGCGTTTGAAATATAAAATGTTCGATTAATTTTTCAGAGCTGCGCAATTGAAAAACAACAAAAATGCCATAAAAATGCATAAACCCGCAAAGCAATAAAACTGAATGCAAAAATTTAAAACAAAAAAATATATTTGAAAAAATGATAATAAAAATAAACAGTGAATAGAGAACTTGTCGTGCATATTAAGCGTGAAGCGTTGAGGTTGGTCAAAACGCGCTGATAGTTTGGTAAGACTTTCAAAACAACAATGCAGTGTAACGCAACCACTGAGTTACCACTTGGCGGCATTGAAACCACCTTGCCGGCAATTTGTTGGCGTGACTGATTTCAGACTGTAAAAAGCAGCGGCAAAAAAAGTGGCAACAACTTGTGGCTCATAACTAATCGGAAACGATGTTCCGCTCTCTCTCTCTCTCTCTTCCTACTCCTCTCTCTTATACAGGGTGCTCAGTTTTAAGTACGAACAACGCCGGCTAACCACAGCTATCTATTCAGTGGTTAAAACGAAACTCGGCTCGGTGCGTGGCGTTAAGAGAAACACAATTTGGGGCGGCAGCTACTACAGCTTTGAGAAGATTCCATTCGCCAAGCCACCGTTGGGTGAACTGCGTTTCCGAGCACCGGAGCCGGCAGAGCCATGGGATCGTGAATTGGACTGCACATCGCCAGGCGAGAAGTCGATGCAAACGCATGTGTTCTTTAGCAAGTTTGCTGGCTCAGAGGATTGCCTATATCTGAATGTGTATGCCAAGGATGTGAGTAACCACAACACACAGCCTTTAGCTGGAAACTCATAAATGTTTTTCTTATAATCACAGCTGCAGCCGGAAAAGCTACGTCCCGTCATGGTCTGGATCTATGGCGGTGGTTTTCAAGTGGGCGAAGCCACACGAGACATGTACAGCCCGGACTTCTTCATGTCCAAGGATGTGGTGCTCGTCTCCATCAGCTATCGATTGGGCGCACTTGGTTTTCTCAGTCTGGAGGATCCAGAGCTCAATGTGCCCGGCAATGCGGGACTCAAGGATCAAATCCTGGGCCTGCGTTGGGTTCAGCAGAACATTGAAGCCTTTGGCGGCGATCCCAACAATGTGACCCTGTTTGGTGAGAGTGCAGGCGGTGCCTCCACACATCTGCTGACCCTGAGTCCACAGACAGAGGGACTACTGCACAAGGCCATTTCGATGTCCGGCACTGCGCTGTGTCCTTGGGCTCAGCCACCGAACAACAATTGGGCCTATCGCTTAGCCCAGAAACTGGGTTATACAGGCAACAGCAAGGATAAGGAGATCTTCAAGTTTCTGCTCGATGTCAAGGGCGGGGACATTGTCAAGGCGACAGCTTCGGTGCTCAGCAAGGAGGAGAAACACAATCGAGTGCTCTTCGCATTTGGACCCGTCGTGGAGCCCTACAAGACCGAGCACACTGTCATTGCCCAGTCGCCCTTTGAGTTAATGCATCAGCCCTGGAGCAACCGGGTGCCCATGATGTTTGGCGGCACAAGCTTTGAGGGATTGCTCTTCTATCCAGGTGAGTGTGAACAGTTGGACAGTGAAAATTCATTTACTAATTTCATATTTGCAGAGGTAATGCGACGACCAGCTACTCTGGACGAGGTGGGCGACTGCAAGAATTTGCTGCCCATTGATTTGGGTGACAATCTGGATCCCAAGCTGTGCGAAAACTATGCTCTGCAGCTGAAGCGCGCCTACTTCGGTGAGGAGGCCTGCAACCAGGCCAATATGATGAAATTTCTGGATCTGGAATCCTATCGCGAGTTCTGGCATCCCGTCTATCGCACAGCTCTGGCCCGACTGCGTCAGGGCAGCGCTCCCACCTATATGTACCGCTTTGACCATGACTCCAAGCTCTGCAATGCCATTCGCATTGTGCTTTGTGGCAAGGAGATGCGAGGCGTTTGTCATGGTGATGATCTGTGCTACATCTTCCACAGCATGCTGTCGCATCAGGCGGAGGTGGGTTCACCTGAGCATAAGGTCATCACAGGCATGATTGACATATGGACGAGCTTTGCGGCCAACAGTGATCCCAATTGCGAGAGTATCAAGACCCTCAAGTTCGCGCCCCTCGAGATTGAGACGGACATCCAATGCCTTAACATTGGTGAACAGTTCGAGGTCAAGAAGTTGCCTGAATTAGAGAAACTTGAGCTCTGGAACAGCTTCTATACCAGGGGTAAACTTTAGTCAAGTCTTGACTCAAGTCTTTAACCTTTGGTTTCATAGCTTTAGCTAACATTATTGAGGCCTTCTATTCCCATGTATGTAAATATTTTTGTTGTAAATGTAAATAAGTTTTTCTTATGAGTATTTTTTACTGTTAAATTCCAGCATAGTCTTATTTATTTTTGTTACCGAGTTGTATTTTATGCAATGTTTTTCACATTATTTGGTTTATTAGCAACAAATATACGTACACTTTAAACAAGTCAATTTAATTTGATATACAAATTGAAACAATTACGATAATTGATTTCTAAAATATGTTTTAAAAATCTCTCTTATTACATGTAAATAAACAACTTGAAAATGATTAAAAATAGTTTCTTTAATAACTTTTGTGGTTTTATTTAATTGAAAGAAAACATTTTCAGTAGATTAAACACAACTAGTATACAAACAATGTTTTTACCATAGTTCTTAATTTTATTTTATATATTTGAAAGGGAGTAGGTATCAATAACTGAAGAATAACATATTTATTATACATTTGGTGTTGATATTTTTAAACATTTTCTTGCTTTTCAAACTGGTTAAAAACAATTAATTGTGACTTGATAATTGTTTTTAATAACAATGTACATATGTAACTCGTATGTTAATTTTAGCGAAATACGATTATAGTAAAAATATTGTTAAATTTCATAACAAAACATAAAATTTTAAACATTTACAAAATAAATAGCCGAACCATAATTTGATTTAATTGGTAAATTGAAATAAATGCAAATATAATTAAAGCGTAGAAAATATTTAATGTAGAAAATACAATTGCCACAAATTTCTGAAGTCGGGCGGATCGAACAACTTGTTTAGAATGATACGAGTTGAAAGAAGTATTTAACCGATAATTATCTAAGACGATCAGATTCACATAATGTGTGCCAGGAGTTCTCTGTTGTATGGGCTTCTAATCGACATGTTTTTAAAGGCTTTCAAGGGCATTTCACAATCAAAATTTAAGTTTTCTTTCTTGTGTTGGTATTTTCCTGTATTAGGCCAACTTTCATTCAAGCTGACAGTTTAGTTTTTCAGTCAACTGGTTGTCCGCTAACCTCTGTCGTTCCTATCTTTCCACCTTTTTTCCTGTCTGCCTTCACACCTATAGAAAAAATGTGTAGGAGTGTGTGTGAATATATGCATGTGACATTTATGTGTGTAAGCCGATGCTTGACAATCAAAGGAAACAACGACAACAATTTCTGCAACGCAACCGCCAACAACGAACTCAGAGCGACAGAAGAGCCGTGAGGGGTTGAGAGAAAGGGTTGGAAAAATAGAGAGAGAAATAAAATTCCATTAAAATTTTTACAAGTTTTTAATCCATTTTTTGTTTTATTTTTTTCTAGAGGACTTACCAAAATGTTTGTGTGGTAAATCCAAAGGGCTCCTCACGTCGACCGTGGTCATGGCGCGTGTCTCGTGTGACGTGAAAATTTCATTTGTCGACGCGTCGCGCACCATGTCGAATCGCGTCTAGCAATTCTTTTATATTATTTTCTTGTGTATTTTTTGTCGTTTTACATATTTGCCTTTTCAATTTCTCTTTTTTAGTTTCAGATCCTGTTATGGTTAGGGCATGTGGTGGGGCGTGCCCGCTGAATTTTGACCATGTGCGCAGCGTGTAAAAATGGGCGTAAACTCAATAAATTAGAATTTTTCCGCCACCCCAAATGTGCTGGGACCTGTTCTATTATTATTTTTCAAAGTGCTCTATGCTCTGTGAATTGGTATAAATGTTTTATAGCGGTTGCTTCAGTTTTTGATTGAAATTTTATTTTGGTCGTTTTTAATTTAGATTTTCAGCGCCAACTAAAAAATAAACGAAACTTCTTTTGATGCCGGAATTATTTTCAATTAAAAAACAACTATATTTTAGGACGATTATCTTATATTAATTAATGTATTTAATTATTATTTAAAAAAAAAAACTGGCAAATAAAAAATAATCAGGGGTGCCACAGAAATCGAAACCAACCGAAAATCTCCAAAACTCATTACATTTTTGAGAGATTTTCGGTTGGTTTCGAAGTCTGTGGCACCCGTGTATATAATGTTTTGTAACTTAAACTTAACTTAATTTTTTTTACAATTAGTATAGGTTTTGTTTTGGTTTTTTGTTTGTAAGTGAAGCAAATAATAAACCCACAATTTTTGTGCTAATAAATGTATTTACGATAAATAGCATAAGCATGAAAATAAATTATTTTTTTTTATTTTTATTTTACGTTACACATTTTTTTATTTTAAAGCAAACACAAGTTCACAATTTATATTTATATATTCTGCAACAGTTTTTATTAATTCATTTTTTAATATGTTGAAATAGTATATTCCATACAGTGGTCATTTTCGTAATTTTATTGTGTTGCCACATAATGAAAAGTTGGTTAATTAAATAAATGTACTCTCATATGTTGTCTGTGATACATACATTTGTGTATTTATATTTAAGAGCCATGCCCCTACATTTTGCAATTTTGGAGGTACTCCCAATTTGAACACATTTTTTGTGGGCGCATAAAAGTATGCAACGATTTTTCGCTTAAAGCCTTTTCGGTGTTTGCATGTGTCGCTATCTGTGAGTATGGATGTGTATGTGTGCAAATGTATATAAGCCCAATTCATCCGCCATGTTACCACTTGCTGTTGTTTTTGCTTGCAGCAGCCAACCTGATGTCTGATCATATTTGTTTGTGGTTTTCGTCGCGGTTGTCGTTAAACAAAAAAAAAAAAACACAAAATGTACCATAAGCACAAAAACACACTCACAAATACACACACTAGCAGAACCACAATTATAATGGCCTGGCCAGCTTTGGCACTTATTGAAGTTCAACTTTTATCAAATTAAATTTGCCGGATTACAGGTATTTAGAGCTGAACAGTCTGTGGTTTAGCGCCAGGGCAATACAAGTGGCATTAGCGGTTGTAATTGAATTTCAGTTGTGAACAAAAGGTTATTTTTTGCACTGCGGCTTAATTAAATTTACTGTGCATTTAACTAACAAAAGGGGAAAACAATAGCGACTTTTCACGGGATGGGGACTATTATGATGTAACTATCGCAGTAGAAAACAGCTGTCAAATGCTATTCTCTTTGACATATTTGTGCGTCCACTTTTATAGTTTATCTAATTGAATGATTGCGACATTGCTTTGTTCAATATAAACTGTCAGTGTTGGTAAATGTCAAATTCAATAGACGTCAATTATGTAAAGTGAATTAAAATCAACTAAATTCTAATTTAAATAGAATTGGAGTTTGCGGTAATTTTAAGAATCTTGTAATATTTAGTATTGAAATGCCGCTTTTAAATATTTAATTTTCTTATTATATTCTTTGTTAATTTTTCTTGGATCTGTGCACTTAGCTGACCCAAAAGCAAGCAACTAAATATGCTCGTATTCTTAAGTGCAGCTTTCTGTTGTAGCTGCAACTCAATTATGTTGCACACATAAATTATTTACTTAAGTGTCTTGAATTACCTGAAGAAAGGATGGTCCAAGGTACAACGTTACGCTGCAAAATCACTTCGAGTAACAAACACGAACGCAATTCAATTTGAGCGTGAATTTCGTTTGGTTTAACTAAGAACAACAGAGTGGTAAGAGACTTTAATAACAAACACAATTTAAGTGCACATAAAAACACTTGCCAGGCAGCTGAAATACACCCCTTCTCATACCGCTCACTCTTGCTCCCACATTCGTACTCGTTCCCGCACAGACGGTAAGGAATTATGCACTCCAAGGATACGACCCGCATTTTATGCACTCACTAGTAAACTTATTGAGTAATCAGCTTTAAAATTCTGAGCTAGCTCGTACTCGGGCCAGTTGTTTGTTTGTTTCTTGGCCACAGTAGCCTGCACTCTTTGCAGCATGCCCCATAAAATGCGAAAAATGTATGCCCAGGCACGTGGCAGCTGAAAATGATTGCGCGACATGCTTGCTTTATGCTTTTTGGGTCCAACGATTTATGCGATTCTTCCCACTGCCAGTGTGGAGTGCTTCGAGTGGCGCCACGATCCTTGCAGCCAGCAGCTGCTGCACACTTGCTGCTGCTTAGCATATCGCAATGCTCGTAGACAACGTGACGTATGAGCGTTAATAAGTTCCTACACGTCAGGCCAGAAACTAATCAGCACCAACAGCAGTTACAGACTTGCAGATATTTCATTTAGTGGTAACAAAGTAATTATTTCTCAAGTTTACTTAAACTATTACTTCTAATACCCCTTACATAATCAAAACAAATAATGAACAAATTTGATTGAAAACTATAATAACAAAAAAATACAATATTTTATGTTGAGCATTCATGTAAATAGTTATATTAACAATTCTAAATACAGGTGCAGAAATATAATTGTAATTATATAATGCGTTAATATTCTTACTACATTCTCTTCTCTTTATTTTAAAAAATTTTATTCTAAAATAGTTAATAATGTAACATCTTTTAAGTTACTTTTAAGTTGTTGTATAATTGTGAGGTATTATGTTTAAATTTGAACATAAAATAATATTCATTTATTTACAGCTGTTGAACAATTAAATTTAACAAATATATGTAAACTACTAAATTGTTGATTATTATAAATATATCGTATATTTTAATTTAAGAAATTCATTACTTAAATTTGAAAATCAAATCTGAAATGAGTTGGACACTTTGGCTTATTAATTTTAATAATTAAAAAACATTTTTTAAAAACTTAAATACTAATAATGTGTTGTTTTTTTATTTATATATTTTATATTGATTCTTCAATATTTCGTTAAATTTTTCATAGTTTAGTTTAAAATAAATCTGAAACCTATTTTTTAATACAGGGTTAATTTTAAAAAGTTAGTTACAGAGACCATATCTAGACATTGATTATACGTACACATAAGGCAAATGTAAATTTAAAAAACCTAAAAAAATCCATTGCTGGATCTTTTCTACAGGGTATTTGCAACTATTATTTATTAACGTTGTCTGACCAAAGGCAACATAAATAAGACGCAGACAATGAACAATGTAGTGCGCTTTTTTGCAAGCTACACATTTTTTCGCTCGCTTACACTCTCCATCTTTTATTATTATTTTATTTTATTCTGTTCTGTTCTGGTTTGCAGCCACGTTGAGAGGCAGACTCATTAAGCCCAGTAATGACACTTTAGCGCTGAGAGCACGTTCTAAGCACCAACAATAATTCATGCCACTGAGTGATTTGTGGTAGCAGACCGAAACAGAAGCCACCATCGAAGTTACTGGTCAGTGTCGAAGTGTGATCATTACTCGTATTGGTTGGCATATTTTAAGGTAGATATTCTGCCAGTTTAAGGCCACTTTGCTGTTTTTGATAATGTTGCAAGCAGCTGCTTCTTTGCAACATGCCAAGTTATGTATTCACTTTATGGCTTAGAGATATCGAAAAACATGTGATTGGTGATAATGGAACTGTGACCCAGTTTAATGATTGGCTGAATTCAATAATTGAAGCCAAAATAACTGGCAATAAATACTTTCAACAGAAAAGAGTAAATTGTACCGAAAGCCAAAACTTTAATGTGTATACCCAACAAACACACGCAAAAAAGCCGAAAGTGCAAATATTTATATGAATAAATGCATGTATGTGAGATGTGGTCAGAAAACACTATAAACAGGCAAGCAGTTAACACTGCTGGCGTGGGCGTGGCAGTCGAAAGTCCATGAGGCAAGGACAGTAGAGGACAGGCAAAGCGGCCGCAGCCAGCAAACCGCAGCAAACTAATAATAACCAGTAAAGCCACATGGAGAAAAAAGAAGTGAAAGAGTGTTGGCCATAGAGAGAGAGAGAGAAAGAGAGAGAGAAGAGGGCAAGTGTGACGCTAGCAAATGGATGAGGGGGAACTGCGAACAACACAGCAAACATAATTGCAACCACGAAATTTACAAATAGCTTTTAGTGTCAGCGTAAAATACATAGCACACACACACTCACACCCATATATATACATACATGCATACATATATGCAAACACACACACGCTCACATAATGCAGATGCACTCAATGCATATCAGCCTTTGGGTCAGCGCATGTTGCATGCTTTTGTGGGCGAAAATGTCGTAAAACAGCGTCGCGCTTTAAACAGGCAAAAGGACTGACTGCTGGGAGCATAATATTTTTGCCTTTTCTCTCTGGCCACTCGAAAGCACATCTAATTTGTCATGGAACTGTGCAGCAAAAAAAATTACAGAAACATGCAGCTAAACTCTAGCTGGGAAACTGAGTGGCCTGCCCAGGACGCCAGCTTGTCCTTGGCCACTAATTAATGCGGCTTGTTTGGCCTGGCATGTCCTTGTGTCTTGTCGCCACTGCATGTAACTGTCCCACTTACTCCTTTCACTGCCCCCTTTTATTCAACCATCGTCTGTCGAAAATTTTCGTTGAAAAATTAATTTAGACATCTCGTCTTGGGCGCGTATACGTAATATTACATGTGCGTTATTCTTATATTGTTCAACTGCCTATTTAAAAATGGCTAATTATATTCTCAGTCTATATCTATATATCTATATCATATTTGTATTGCCGTTAATTGAGGTAATTGCAAATCACTTCCAAAGTGCTTCTATTTACTTTTATTAAATTCGTTGTATGAGTGTTCTTTTTTACATCTGGAGCACCTAGTTACCGTATTCATCCCTCAGGCTTGTTATAACAGCCGCTCTTTCATCATGTAGCTAGCAGGCAACAAGTTGGCTTTTATAGTACAATGAAAAATAAATAAAAATGTTGCTTGTCGGACTGTTACTCAAAAGATGCCCTGTAATGTATCCCAGAGCAAATTTGAGTTTTTTTAAGATTTATTCAACTAGTAGCTTCATTTCCATTTTCTCTGTCAGGAATTTAGCGAAAGAGATTCCTGAATCTGGGCATTGTGAAATTCTTAGTTAAAGTTCAATGCAAAATATGTAAAATTATATATACCATACTTTCAAAAGTCGCACACGTAAAATACTCTTTTTAGTCACTAATAGGCACAGGGTATAATAAGGGTATTAGAAATTGCAATAGCTTATTTAATTAAGACAAGATAGATTGAATATCACATCTAATTACTTTCCCAAAAGACTTGCGGCTATATTATGAATATATAGCCTTTACTTGCAAACATCCCTCGTATTTTTATGAATTCCAGAATTTGCTTCAGACAGCGGTTGCTCGACTCTGCCAAGTTTAAGTTCAAGCTGTTTTAGTCTCTTGAAGGTTCAAGTCACTTTATTGTCGCAAAATGTAGTTGAAGCTAAACACAATAACAACATTTAAAGTAGCTCGTGAACTAATTATTATGAAAATTGCTGGCAATTTGAGTAAAAATACATGACAAATACTAACAAGCCAACAGACAACCAAAGGCATTTTGTACATGCCAAAAACTTTTCCCATTACGAAACTATTTAAAAAAAAAAAAAATAAATAAATAAATAAACAAATAAACAAAAACTAACATATAAACAACAAGGAACAGGGTCACCACTAACGCCCCTATCCAAAAGGCAACAAGCCAACATTTAAATAAAAGTGAAACAATGCTAAATATTTTTTGTATCCCTTTTTTCTTTGTAGTGCTATTGCCAACCAAAAATGACAAAAAAAAAATGAAAGGGCAAGCGAAAACTAGAATCACATGATAAAAGTTAAAGCACTCGAATGCGGAACAAGCACCATAAACTATATGTACGACTGTATTAATGCAAAGGACAAATAAAAATTGCAATTAAATTAGCAAAATTCTAAAAGCTTGTAGTTTCATTTCCGCTTTGACAGAGATACTTGAGCCCTCCTGTTGCCACCTGAGCATAACGAGCACTCGAATATGACTATTCATATATGGGGCAAGACACTTTTGCAGACAACAATTTCCTTTTGGCTAATGATGAAACAAGTTTCAAACTACAAACGCAGCTGGGAAATATCTTTTTAAGTCACACATGAAAACATACGTATCCTTCTGAATAATTATACCTGCTCTACAAGTGAAAAGTGTTTCATTTTATTGCATAGACTCTACAGCTAATTCCTTGCAAATTATTTTGACGTTTGAATACTTCTGCAATTATAATAATATAAATATATATGAATTAAATTAAAATGTTAGCAAAATAAAATAATAAAATAAAAAATAATTATTTAAATCATTGCTTGTGCGTTTCATATCTCTTCTATGTGTTCTTATATCCTTAAAAGAGGCATTCAAATGTTGCACCTTTTGCAAGTTTTGTTGCTACACCTATATTTAATTTCCTAATGAGGGCTAAGACTGGAGCTTGAGTTGTGAGCACACAGTATTAGCCGTATTCAGTGAGAGCGGACAAAAAGCTAAATAAGAAATAAGAAACTGTATGCTAAAGTTTTGTATTAAAAATATTTAATTTTCAAATGCACGCAAAATATATAAAGTATTAAAGAAAGCCTTAAAAAATCAGCTTACATATTTGAGTACGAGTTCAGATTGCTTGCTGGCAGATGCAACAAATAAGCCAAGAAAGCGTCTTGCTTTCGATTATCTGGTAAACACATTAAATGGTGTGGCAGACAATGGCAGCAGACACCGACATGGACATGGACATGGATACGGACACGGACATGGATATGTGCAGCGTCGCAGATGTGGAGGGAAGATGGGGATATGGAGGAGGAAACATCTCGGGGCAGGCAACGAAAATCGCGTGCCCCACTAAAAATATTTATTGGTTTGCAACGAAGCCTTGGGAAAGCTAAGATATAAATAGAAATAGAAATCACAGCTAAGGAAATGCTAAAGAAATAACGGAAATACAAGCTTGAGGTATCAGGCCAGGAAGCGCATATCGCGTATGGCAAATGCAATAGCAACAACAATGTGAACAACGACAACAATAAGAACCACAACAATGCCAGCAGCTCGTAAATAAAATGCAATACAAATGTGCACTGGCAGAGTACAAACAAACCAAAAAAGTGATACCAAAATCAGTGACAGCTCTACAGTGGAAATTGGCTAAGTACAAATATAGCTGGCACTTTAAAAAATTAAATATTTATAAAAATAAATATAAATTATCAGAGTGATAAATGTTGCTGAAGGACAGATACATATTTGAATAAAATTAAAGCAATTAAGCTATTTATAATTTTATTGTTATGTTTTTGTACATGTTGTTAACTTTATTATTATTACTTTTACATGTATCAATGGGACAATCTATGATTGCTTACCGAAATTCCAACGGCGATACACATAATTTTATAAATTTTTAAATAAATTGAATAAATTTTTTTATATTTAGTGAGCGTGCACTGTGCTGATGTGTGAAATACGCAAATAAAATAGTTGAAAATCAAACGGGCACCACTTCCACCAAACCAGTTTGTGTACAACCGCAACAGTAGTAGAACTTGATGTTCTGTGGCGTTACTTTATTTTCGGCGCATGGGAAATTGGAAAATTGCAAATCACGTAGAGCAAAGAAATAGAAATGCGCGTGGTGCGTTCTTAATAAGCAGTCTCTACGAAGATTTAATCTCGGCTCGGCTCGGCTCGATGTGGGCGTGGTGGCATCATGGATATCGTCATAAGGACTGCGTTTTTATTGCCGCCTCGTTGAGTTTATGGGAGTTTAAATTGGTGAGGTGAGGGACGGTAAGGTAACCTTACCTTAGATGAACTGCAGCTCATTTGGTAAGCAATAAAATACTTGTTGCCAGGGATACAATGTTTGTGCTCAACCCTTTTTGCATGACTTCTTTACATTGTTGTTACTGCATAAGTCAGTGGGAATTTACATTTTCTAAATCAAAATACTTTTAACATGGCCAAAGACGCCAAAGATAGCGACGCACCCATCCAGTCAACCCCCCCCCCCCCCATCCCTCACCCATTCGCCTTGCATGTGTCAACAACAACGGCAAACACCACGTTAACACAACACCAACTTAATGGTAACTGTGTGGGCCGGGCCCACGTCTAAAAGTATGCAATGTTTGCTTAGGCACCTCGGCAAACACTCCTCGGTTTTCAGCTTGTGCTCTTTCTGCTGTTGTTTGCGACTCTGTGGGCGATGCTGGAGCAGACTTTATTGCAAGCTCTTTTCTTGCTTATATTAAAAAGAAATACTAAAAAGCAACAGAAACGAAACAAAGTTAATGGGCGTGGTTGAGGTGAAAGTTTTACCTTGCTGGAGGCGTATCGTACTTTGACCCAACTACAAGTACAACCAATAACGCTCTCTTGTTTATTGCAAACAGACAAACTTAGGCTTAACTTACATGTTCCGTGTTCTCCAACTTAACCGAATACTGCCGACCAAAATGTCATTTGTCCATAGTTTGCCTGTAAATAAAGCAGTAAAAAGGTGCAAGTCATGCTTTTTGCACTCTAGTTAAATATTTCTCAATATAAATAATTAGGGCTTAATTCTGCAATCCTACCTTCATAATTTTGCTAAAACTTAATTTATTCAAGTAATTTAGTCAAGTGAAAAACTTCAACTACATTTTGTATGTTTTAGACAACAATAATTATTCGTATTTATTCTTTTTAAATTGGGTGTAATTAAATAAAAGTAATTATGACCGAAGCCCTTAAATATTGACTAAAATTTTCTTGACTTTTCTCAGTTTCCATTTTTATAATAAAAGATTAACAAAATCTACTGCATTGTTACAAAACTTATTTAACCTATTTACATGAAAAATATTAATGAAGAAATTAACCAAGTTCAATAACATAGCGAATGTTAATTATTGCTGAATGAATCGGAAGAGTTGAATTTATTATTAAATTATCACACGAATGGTTTGAATTAATTTTTGTATTTCTAAAATCACTTCCCAAATTAACTATAATTAAAGTGCTAACAGCAAACTCATGCGCATATTAGTTAATAATTATTTAAAATAGTAATATACATATATGAGACTCTTATATCAAGAATGAAAAATTGATACTTCTGGATCAATAAACATGCACAATTTCATTTAGTATAATTATTATTGATAATAGTAATATAATACCAGCTCTTATACAGAGAATGATAAACTGATGCTTCCAGTTCAATAAACAAACACAATTTCATTTAGTTTTCCTCAAGCGCTCACAATGGAATTTCCAAATGGGTGATGGGAAAACATTTGCAATTAAATATATTAATGTGGCAATTGAAAAGAGACTCAGTACAAAAGCGTTATTTATTAAATTTACCATGTAACTGCACAGTTCATAGCATTGAATTTAATTAACAATACAAAATGTGTGTAGAATCCGTGAAAAGTTCATTGATTAGCGTTTGGCCACTTTGTTTAATTATCAGTACAACAAAATTCAATTATTTGCATATTATATGTAAATTTATTGTCGCAACCAAGTTAGTCTAATCTGAATCGGGTTTTAATGTATCCGAATTATAACCACAAAATGTGCACAATAGTGTCAACTAAAAACAGTGTTTCGTTCGTTCCTAAACAAATTAAATAGTGACAATTATTAGTGTAATTAAATAGAATTTAGAACATCATTTAACTAGATTCATTCATAGCAATACGATAAGTAAGTTGAAATTGTCTGATGTAAAGTTATCCTGTGACTATCTTTTCAATTGATTGTCAAATTAATTATGATGAATAACGATAATAATATTCTTAATAAATAAATCTTGATGAATATATTAAGTTTAAAAAGACATGACCTATCAGGATAGAAGAAACAATCGTTGTTTCGTAATTCCTTTTTATAAAAGTTTGTCCAATGCGACATTCAAAAGTAATTAAAAATCTATATTTGTCATACGAAAAAATAAATCAGTATCAGGTATCACACTATTTGTACGATGAATTATTTCAAATAATTTTTTTGTGATACCGATTCCAAAATTTGACATTTTCGATTATTGGAAATTTCCTGCTTAGCGTAAAATGTAATAATCAGGTATCATGATTAGGGACCAAAGTTACCTGCTAAATTGGGATATTTGTTTTCAAATTTCATTTTCTGATATTAGTTTTATTCTATAAAATTCTAAATTTTACTAGCAAATAAATAATCTTATTTTATAATTTAAAATTTAATTGTTTGCATCTAAGTCACTTTTTCCAGAGTATGTATAACTCATATTTTAACTATTGCGATCCTTGGCTCGGTAGTGCCTGTTTAAGTTAGTTTCATTTTTCAAGTAAGCAGCTGTTGGTAACATTTTAATTACACATTCAGTTTGAACATAATTGTTAAAATTATGACAATAGCTGAAAAAGCATGGACTTGAGTATTTACAAGTTTCTTATTGTGTTTAACATTTTTGGTTCTCCATTCAGATTTGTTTTTATTATTTGATAAGACGGGACAACAATAATTAACTGGAAATTATAAAGTTTTTGTCAATTAGTATAAACAAAAGTCGGTTGCTAAAGGGGATAACATGTTTGATGTTTTATGTGGTTGAAGTTGTTCCTGTTGATGTTTGTCGCCCAGTCAAGTTTTATGGCACCCCAAATGCACATAAAATCTTAGCAATTCCCAAAATGAACATAGAAACTAGTTATGCATAAAACACATGCATAGTCTTCTTCCCAATCTCAATCTCATTCTTACCCCTAATCCCGTTCTCAACCACTATCATATAAAACATTTTAAGTTGAATGGCAATTAACCTTTCGCGTTGCAAAATTAAAATCATGTGCCTAAAATAACCCCCGAATGCGGGTCCACATAAATTTACAAAAGCAGGGTAAAGGAGTGATTGAGGGGGTGTGCAGTGAATCACGGACATGACACGTATTTATAGCTAGCAGAAGACCTCAGTTGGGCATATACCCCATACGCCATGTTGGCAGCTCAGTTGCGCGGCTTTTGTTTTATATGCGCACACTTATAGATTCGAGTGGCATTCGAGAGTCAAGGCTTGAGTTGAAGAAAATGCAAACGTCTGCCAGTGCACACACACACATACACCCACCCTCTCCTTTAACACCCCCTCAGATGTCTATTTAGTCTTTTTGCTGGCAATTGCAGAGAAGCTGTGGTAGTTGCAGTTGTCTTCGCAGATGCTCCTGCATCTCGTAAATTGAATAAAAGTTCAAATGTTGGCAATTAATATAACGAAAAAGTTAATGCCACATGTGAGTATGGGAATGTGTGTATGGCTGCATGAGTGTGTGTGCTCCAATTGGCTCGTGAAACAAGTACAACCAACTGTGGCTTCTTTAACAGGGACGCTGTTTAAAATAATTTAATGTGGAAAACTCTGCACAAGCTTTATAAGTAATAAAGTAAACGAAAAAAGAATTTATGAAATATAAAAATATGTTAAGCATTTCAAAGAAAAAGAGATTTAGGGATTAAAACCATACTATATTAGACGAATTTGCATTGAGGTCCTTTTGTCCATCGTGGGGTTTTCCAGCATCGCACAAATATCAGCACTAAGTGGTTCTTTAGGATTTCAACTGACAATTCAATGGAATCGGCACAAATAATGTAAGTGTGAGCAGCACAACACTGAATTTGTAGAGATTTTCGCGTAGCTAATTTTAATTTACATTAAATTATATATAAATAGAAATAATATAAATTGAATATAATTGTTGAAGAGAACGACGAAATATATGTAGGATTGACAAATTATAATGTTTATTTATAGGTTGATTTCACAAATAAGTGTAGCTTAACGATAATGAGTTAATAATTAATAAATTTAACCACTTCTTGGGCTGAACAAAAGACTTTAATGAACGTGCAACTTATTTTCAAACTTGCTGCTTGCAACTCTCAGCGACGACTCTCTCACGACTCTCAAACGACTATCAAATGACTGACTCTATTCGCGAGTCACCGATCTTTTCTTAACATTAAACTTAAAAATGAACTAGTTCACAGAATGTAAAAAGAGCAATGCCAAATCAACTTTGTCGACACAGTATGCTGTTACTTAAAATAAAGGGTACGCTGTTCTCTACTTATTCCCACAATCCTACATTCGGCCATCCTGCAATTTCATTCGTCCCCGAATGAACTCCACTTCTTCATGAACTCGACCACTGTAGTTATATTCTTGGGTCCTTCCTGATTGCCAACGTTTTCTACTACATAACGTCCATGCTTCATTTTGCTTTGTAAGGTTCAAAAAATTTTGGTCGAAACTTCCTGCCGGTTCCATACTGGATTCTCTTAATAGCTACCAGTTCTCCTAACTTATAAATATTCTCAACTTTTCTTTTTTCATTAAAAGTATTTCTATTCTCTTGTTGAACTTTTTCTATATTCTCCTTAGCTTTTTTACGTATTATATCTCGATCGTCTATTAATTCTTCTATCTCCAAGTCTTCTGGTAAACTTGTTAAGTCATCCTTCTTTCGCATGTTTAATCCTTTTAACGGTCCTACTATGTGTTCGAAGTGGCAAGTGCTAAGAGGTTCTTGGGCCTTATCGATTGGTGTCAATAATCCCTCTTTCTTGCCTCGCTTAGAATCTGTAATCAAGCTTTCTACACAACTTTTGAAAAACTTGTCTATTTTTCCTTGAATATTTTGCATAAAATATGACTTCTCTACTAATTCTCTCGTATTCCTAGCACCAAAATGTCCATCTCTATGTACGATTCCTATTATCTCTTCTTGCATAGCTTCCGGAACGATTATTAATTCCTTAACGGGATCTTTATACAATATATCGTTCACTAGAAAGTAATCCTCGTACACCCCAAAACATTCTAACACAGTTTTGACTGCTTTGATCCATGTGTCTTTATTCTGGGCTTTTTTCAATCGACTGAGCGTATCTACATTTCGCATCTGACTTCCTGATCTGTGCCGAACTTGTTTTTCGATAAAGCACTTATTTTCGTAAGACACTCGTCGTTCTTCTAGAATTAACTCCATCTCAACTGGAGATTCTATTAACTTCTCTGGCTTGTATCCCTCAACCAATTCAACTACCTCTGCTTCCTGACTCTTGCTCAAGTGACTTAAATCAATGGAATCTACAACGGAATTCTCTTTCACCAGCTCTTTCGCACACATGCTCTTAAATATGCTCGTAGATTCATTTTCGCACTTTCTTTCAATAAAAACAACTCCCTTGGTACTAAACAAAATATCAACGTGCTTTAAAACGTTATTTCCAATAATAGCGTTGTACTCCATCTCTTTCTGTTTCACTACATGAAAGGTTACAGTAAAACTCGTATTATCAGCTATAAGTTCTAAATCGAAACATCCAATAGTAGTCAACGCGCCTTGCCCTATTCCTTTCAGCTGTTTTATTTCGTTACGAAGTTCGAGACCCTCAAATATCCGGAATAAATCTTCTCTCATCAAACATAAGTCGCACCCAGAGTCAATCATTGCAACGAATGAAATATCCAGGGCGACAAAAGTTTTATAAATCAGACCTTCTGTGGGTGATTTAACTTCTAGAACATTGGCTGCTTCTTGCTTTCCCGATACACCTGACGTGTTCTCTGGGCAATTCGAAGAAATATGACCGTCTTTTTTGCACTTGAAACAAATAATTTCCTTCTTGCAGTCTTTGGCAATATGTCCTTCTTCGCCACACTTAAAACATTTTCTCAATTCACTGGGGTGCTTCTTTTTCCCTGCACTTTCTTTGTCTTTCGTCTTACTTGATTCTGATTCATCTTTATCAGTTCCTTTTCCTCTTATTTTCTCATATGTTAAGATCTCTTTTTTCAAATCTTTCAAAGTTTCTGCTCTGTAAAGGCCTGCTTTATTTGTCTTACTGTCAGGAATGCCCTCAATAAAATATAGAATTAAGCTCTCTTCTTCTAATTTTATTGGCTTACTTATTTCCATCAGGCTATACAAAAATTCCATATAGGTTTCATTTAAAGATTTTCGTCTAAGTCTGAGCATTCTATGGATTTCTGCAGAACACAACTCTTTTCCAAATTCCTTCTTTAACTCTGATTTAAGTTTAGACCAACCTTGAACACCAGATAAACTCCTAATAAAAAGCTTGGCTGCTCCATTTAATAGTTGTTTAGCATAGATGTACTTCTGCAAATCGTTCCATCCTACTGTTATCGCTACGTCTTCAAATTCGTTTAACCAGTAGTTTACATCTTCCTGTGCTAATCCGGAAAATGATGAAATACTGCCTTTGATATCTTTCAATGTAAACTTTGAACCAGAATTATTCACTGCCTCATGATATTCGCTATTCGAACTGACTGACCTAACCTCGCTTGCAACATCATCGTCCACTGCGTCCCCTTCAGCATCAGCTAAACCGTAATGATCAAGGAGTCGATCCTGCAATACGCTCTTTCTGCCTTCTGTACTCAACTCTAACTCGCTAAGTCTGAGCTTCAACAAGGGCACTGTCAACGCAAGAATGGATCTCGTATCCATTGTTCTGCTCCAAGATGTGGTTTACAACAGCAAAAAAAAATATTACTAAAAATATTTTAAAGAAAATATTAGTATCAGTAACTATCAAATAAGATAAAATATTTTATGCTTATCGCTTGTTTAACTCAACGCGTTGTTATCGTCTTGCCGCCACAGTTATCGCAGTCCTCTGATGTTATCGTCTACTCGTTGTTTTAGTCTTCTCGTTGATATCGTCTATTCGACTTCTTAGAATTACTCGATCCCTCGATGCCTCAACACACAGCAAAGTACTCGTCTCGCTGGCGCCGAAGTTCTGTCGTTGTTGTTGTTGCAGTTCTTCCTAGAACTCAACGCACGCTGTTTTTTGAGCTTGTCGTTTTTCGCCCTCGTGACGTGCTTTTGCCTGCCTCTGTGCAGACACTAGCTAACTCGCTCGCTCCTCACTCAATGCGTCTATTGAGTTTTCCTTGCGCCCTCGTAGCGCTACTTGTGCCAGCCTCTGTGCAAACACAAGTTAACTCGCTCGTTCTTCACTAGTTTACTCAGCTTTCTTTACGCCCTCGTAGCGCTGCTTGCCTCTATGCAAAAATTTGCTCACTCGATCCCTCGTAGCTTCAGCACACAGCAAATTACTCGTCTCGCTGGCGCCAAAGTTTTTTTTTTCGTCGATGTCGTCGCTCCGTCTCTCTCTCTCTCGCACCAGTTTACTGCCGTCGCACTCTTCGCACCTTTTCTGTATCAATTGTCGCCTTTTCTGTTTCTTTATGCACGGCTTTTCGTCTTCTTTGCTCGTCGAAAATTTTTAACACGCAATTCTCCGAATTTCACCATTTTTCCGATGCAATTGTTTTTCTCTCGATGTAAGTTTACTAATTTTGTTCACTCATTTTGTATGTTAACGCATACTTCGTTAAGCAAGTCTTATGTTTTTCTTGGAAATTAATCCCGGACGAGCCCCCAAAATTTGTAGGATTGACAAATTATAATGTTTATTTATAGGTTGATTTCACAAATAAGTGTAGCTTAACGATAATGAGTTAATAATTAATAAATTTAACCACTTCTTGGGCTGAACAAAAGACTTTAATGAACGTGCAACTTATTTTCAAACTTGCTGCTTGCAACTCTCAGCGACGACTCTCTCACGACTCTCAAACGACTATCAAACGACTGACTCTATTCGCGAGTCACCGATCTTTTCTTAACATTAAACTTAAAAATGAACTAGTTCACAGAATGTAAAAAGAGCAATGCCAAATCAACTTTGTCGACACAGTATGCTGTTACTTAAAATAAAGGGTACGCTGTTCTCTACTTATTCCCACAATCCTACATATATAACTAACTATAAAAACTAAAATATTTGTTTTTATGCAGTTTTTGATAAAAACATCTGATGGTCAAAGTTATTTTTCTTATTTTTAAAAGATGCATGCTCATGTATCATGATTATTGTTCCCTGAACTTACTTGTTAAAGTAAGCTAGACTAAAAAAAAACATATTGCCACAATAAGATACAATTAAAAAGGAATATGCTAAGAAAGACTTAATACTAAAAACTAGCGAAAAATCTAAAATAAAATCGATGATCAAATAATGTCATTTATTTCCAATTTTTTGTGGAGTGTTTTTCTCCTGTCCAAATGAAAAGTAAATTGTTTGGTAGCAAATCGCACTTGTGGAAATAATATTTAAATTACTAACAATGTGATCAGCGTTTTATGTTGCAACTGTGCCCAGTCAGCTGTGAATACCCTAACTTATTTGACTTAAGTTTCTGTTTGAGTCTCTGTTTAATATTCTGAATATATATTCTTTTTTTATGTGTTGTGTACTATATTCTGTGCTTATCAGTCAAGAGTTATTAGTATGCCTTTTGCAGATATCAGAAAAAGTTCTTGTACTGTTCTAACTGTGCTCAATGCACATGTAACAGAACTATTTACTTCCAGAAACATTCATTTTGATTCACATACTCACACATACACTCACAGCTGGCAATTCATTTGCTCAAATTGCGTGTGTATGTGTGTGTGTGTGCATCTGCTGGCATTTGCAGCTTCCTTTTAGCCTTTTGCCGAGATTGTGGCACACGCTAATTGCTCGAAACGTTTACCCCCCATTTCTCCACATTTCAGCACTTAGCCATCATGCCGTATACGTGATGTGCTAGAAATTTGGGGTCGGGGCTAGATATTACCCTTTTACCCCTAGCCAATTGCATTGAATACATGCTCCACTTGAAATCGCTTCACTGGGAGCCCTAAAACAATGCCTCGTTATTTTCGCAAAAGTTATAGCACACTTGCTGCAGTTAACACTTGTTCTGATTTTATTCATGTAATTTAATTGTTGTCTAAGTATGTTTTTGTTCCATTGTTGTTGCAATAATACTAATGCCACAAGCTCTTTGTCTGCACTTTTCACAACAATTGTATTCTCTAGAATCTTTAATTTGAATCTGAATTTGGATTTTTTTGTCGTAATACTTCCAAGAGTTGAAACTCTAAATTGTTGTTTTTGTTTCAGACCAATTTGTCAGGCACAAGACAAGCAAGGGCGGCTTCCTAATGTCTTTTGTTTGTACTTTGTTAATACGAAATGTTATACAGATATTTAATGGCTTTACAATTATTGCAAGCCATTAAATAAATAGCCGAAATTTGAAAATTTTACGCAACTTCACTTAAGAAAAATGCTTTAGTTAAATCACTTAACTGTTTCATTCATCAAAACGTAATTTGCATAATCTTTTCCATTTCCATACTCCCATTTCCACTCTATCTCTGTGAATCACACTCATCCATTCATTTGCAAGCATGTATGAGTGAGAGCAATGGAAAACACGTTTTTAATTCCCAGTCGTCAACAAATATGCGATTTGCTGTAATTTTTGTTGTAGTTGTTTGCACAAACTCAAAGCGCACAAGGCAAAGGCAAATCTAATTTCCAACATACAGAAAAAAGATTACGCAAAAAATGAACGAAAGAGCACAACAAAAACAAAATAAGTTGCGAACCAAAAAAAGTATGCAATGCATGTGTGTGGCATAAATCAAAGCTAGACAATTTTGGCAAGGGAAAACACGAGCTGCGAGACATAAATAAGGAATACAAACTTAAGAATAGTCAAAAGGGATATACCCCTTAACACGCAACCAAAGTGTGAAATAGACTGCAGAGAAAACCCCTAAGAGACTAAGATTCTTTTCGCTAACCGGTTTATACACAACCTGAACACAAGGTTTGGGTTCGAGACTAGTTGCAGTTTAATACAATAATATATTTTTATACCTTATATTTTTACTTTATTTTTCTAACCAATTACATTTTTTATTACAAAAATATTCTAATTTTTTAAGTAATCTAAATTAATATGAAGATTTCAATATGACTTGTTATTTTATGATTTTTTGTACTACGTTTTACGTTTGAATAATATTTGAATGATTTTCCAACTTAATCTTTGATTAAAGAATTGTACATTAGCTTTTGACCGTTGTGGTTCAACAATTCATTCCCACTAAATTATCACAC
This sequence comes from Drosophila kuntzei, assembly GCA_035042165.1. Classification (NCBI taxonomy): domain Eukaryota; kingdom Metazoa; phylum Arthropoda; class Insecta; order Diptera; family Drosophilidae; genus Drosophila; species Drosophila kuntzei. The sequence continues at coordinate 320,428 of JAWNLU010000818.1, forward strand.
TCTACAAGAAATCATGGGTATACAGGGTATGCGAAAAAGAAACAACAGGCGCGACGAGACGGGACGGAAATCAAAAGTAAGTGACAAGCAGACAGGCAGACGCACATAAAACACATGTGCACCGCAAACAAACAACAGTATGGCAGAACTTCTGTCTAAAGAGGGTGTGGATAGGGGGGGATGGGAGGCTAGATGCTGCTGGTGTGTTGTGTCAGTGACAAGCTGCCCTTTGAATATTTACAGGGCTCCAAGCGGAGCTCCTGACGCGCCTAAGTACTTTAATTGTTTGTTTCGGCAACGTTGACAGTTGAAAGTAATAGGAAAGGAAAAAAAGGGAAAAAGATGGAGAAATATAAAAAAAACAGGGAGTGGATTGCTTTAGTTAAAGAATGAAAGTCAGTCAGTTGAAATGATTAAAGCAGATATGAGAAACTGAGAATACAACATACAAATTAATTTGTTATTTCAATTTTTGCATTTCAGTATTTCAATTAATATTAGGTATATCTATATTTCTGTTGTTGCTTTCCCACATCCCGCTGAGAATCCTGGGCCGGCTTTTGAAATACAATATCCTTACTTGCGAGTTGTTTAAGTCATCCACTGGGCTTATGTTGTGGTCCAATTTGACATTTTTAATCACTGTGCGGTTATCGCCCCATGCTATTATAAGCTTTGAAAAGTGAGTTGGCTAAACAAAGCATTTGGTGTGCTGTTAAGAACAGAAAAGGAATACAGAATAATTACTGCAATTGTGGGCCTAGACAAGGTCTAGACAATGCCTGTTTCTGTCAGCCACATGACTGCCTGTAACAGGACAACAATCGGCTTTGTTGCCAGTTGTTGCCATGGGACAAGTTTCCGTACTCAAATTATACGCAATGCTCGATTGGTGGTCAAATCATGTAGATTTCAATGTGTGTGCAGATCGGGGATAGAGGGAGGATTATACATTTGTAGAACATTATGAAATATCCACTTGGTTGGCATTTCATCGGAATTCGGTTCTTGTGTCTGTTTGTTGGTGTGGATATACCTCGGGACAAACTCATATCTAGCCAAAATGGCAAACATGCGCCTATAAATTCAATAAATTTGAGCGAACAATGCACATGGAACAACAAATATAATGCCAAATGGTCAACAATTGCATTTCACATTTCACATTGATTACATTCCGAGTACAAACCATTATCAGCTGGTAATGTCTGTGGCTTCACTCGCATCGTTGGTCAAATTCACCAATTGCAGATAGTCGTATAGTCGTTTAAGGATACATATCTTTTTGTTTGGCCAACTTAAGAGATTAACTTAAAGCGACGCTTTAAATACGAGTAATTTAAATATATAAGGAGAAAAGAGAAAGGATAAGCAATTCAAATAAAAAGGGCGTGTGAGTACTCGCCTTTCACTAGGAAAACCACTAAGTGGACTAATACAGCTAATACGTATAAATAACAAGGATGCATAGGATGCCAGGATGCTGTCGTTTAATATTTATTAATGGCACAACGGCAGAGATATTAAAGGAAAGGGCCAAAACCAAATTGAATGCATCAGCGAACCAGTTAATATTAAATTGCCGCATCGATGAGCACAGTAACAACAACAACAACAAGAACAACAATAACAACAACAATACATAAGAAAAAATAAGTAAAAACGATAGCAAAACTATGCACAGATTTTATCTTGAGGTTTTCATTTTTTTTCCTCTCTTTGGATGCGCAAACATCAAAAGCTTCATAATCGCGCAGCGCAGCCCAAAACTTATGACTCCCGGGGGAGACACTTGAGTGACTACAACAATAGCAACAAAAACATATAGCAATGGAATCGAAGCAACTTAACTGGGAGCCCAACACAGCAGTAGACCCATGAACGAAAGAAAGGAAAAAAAGAACTCAACTGAACCCATGGAGAAACCGAAACTATTTCTTTGCGCAGCGTTGTGGAAAATTAAAAACGCCCTTCCCAGATATCCCATACGTGTATACGACCAGTCTTATAGACAGTTGAGAGAACAGCTTACCCAGCAGCGAGTAGGGAACACTGAGAGCCGCCCGCTGATTATTAATAACCTGGCTGCATCAAAAGAGTTATTAGACTAACACAGTTAGTACTCATATCAGGAGTATGCAATGGAGTACTCTAAGTATCTCTGATGCATGTTGTTGGTTGGCATGTCTGCGCCACAGATTTCCCAAGGGCCATTGAACCACTGTCGACAGCGCCTAATGAAGAAAATGTGCACTCTGTACAGTGTACACACACCCAGCGAATAAAATTCTTATCTATTTGATTGCTGTTTGTTGCGGCCTTTAATCAGCTTCCAGGTCCCAACTCCCACATTACGTATACGCAGTTACAAATTCTCCAATTGATTTGCATCTGCTGGGCATTTTACGAGTATATTTCTGATTTGAAAGGCCAATCTATGTGCAATTTTTAGCATTTTAGAAAATGCATAAATTATAGAGCAGTATCAATTCTCGTCACATTTGATTGACAACGCGGCATATGCGTAATATTTGTGCTTTGATGTGCTGCATAGAAGCTTATATTGAGAGTTGACGGTATTCGGCATGGATCCATTTAAATTTAAATATTTTAAACAGGGATTAAAACCGTAACGAATATCGGTTTCAGTTACGGTTTCGGTTATTCTCGAATTAAGGTTTTCTGTTATCGGATATGCAAAATCTTAGAGTAGCGGTTCCGTAACGGTTATCGGTTTTTTGTAAGTTTCGGTTCAAAAATACCGGAATGATTTCGGTTCACAAAAAAAAAACATTATGGTTTTCGGTTGGCCAAAATAAGAAGCTTTATTCATTGTATTACATGAAAAAGACTTAATGCTCTTTTTAGCCTGGAAAATAATGTTATCTGGTTATTGAAATGGTCCAGCGTAATGTCGATTTTATTATAATTTGATCTCACATAAATTTAGTTCATTTGGTTTGATAATTTCGATTATTTCGATTTAACTGATTTTTTTTCCTATAACTTTGTCAAAAGTCAATCAATTTTAATGCGCATTGTACATTTGAGCATGATTTTTCCTCTTAATTCGTTCTGCATCTCAATTTTTTCCATTTTGAAAATTCGAATTTTTTCGAAAAAATCAAAAAAGACAACACTGTAAATTTTCAAAAATATTGGATTTCAAAAATTTTTCAAAATGAATAAAAAGTTAAATGCAGATCGAAAATCATGCTCAAATTTACATTGCGCATGGAAATTGATTGACTTTTGACAAAGTTATGGCAGTTCAAAGTTATCAAAGTTAACCCTTAAATTAACCCTTATAAATGAATCGGTTACTAAACGGTTATTTCGGTTTAAAGAGAAAAATATTTTCGGTTACGGTTTCAGTTACGGTTACAAATTTTAATTGGTTTTAACCGGTTAAAGATTACGGTTTCGGTTAAGGTTTTAAGCCCTGATTTTAAATAAATATTAAATATTAAAAATATAATGTTACTGGTTGCAAAATAAATTATGAAATTCAATGTCAAAAGAGAGCAACAATATTAAATTGCAGTCCTATACGTATATTCCATCAGTTATTCTAGTTACAGTAAATCATCTCATTATTCACCACAATAATTCGATGTTATTATTTTTCAATATTGCTCCGTTATTCTTGTCTATCAGTTTCGTGTTTTTTAAATCAATTTGTCTTCACGACAACAATTTGATGAGAACAGACAAATATGTATAATCTTGAGTAATAAAAAGTTTATGAGGATTTTTTTGTAATTTGCCACAAAAGTGTGTCACTTTTTTTATCTTTATCAGACTTTGATTAAAGCCACAGTTGGCAGTTGAAGTTGTTAACGAATCCAGATCTAACCGACAGCGTCAGCCAAGCATTCAAACATCCAATGCCACTGCATTCAGTTAGCGTTAGCCTTGTGCTCACATTGATTTAAGTCGAAACCGAGGCAATGTGGCACAAGAATGCAATTGTGCTCGTACTTATAAAGCGAGTGGGCGAAATGAGTGAAAATGGCTAAAATTGGTACTGGCAATGGGTAAGTAGGGCTTCAGGTGGGGGGGGGGGGCGGGGGGGAGGATCTAGGGACAACAAGGGATAAGCCGCAACGGAACATCATTTTTTAAAATGGCTCAGAAATTGCGAGGACGCGACCGTGGGGCGAGCAGCGCGAAACCAAAACGCATTCAGGCAAACAATTGCAATTGTAATTGAGCCGAGAGTCGACATGGGCCTGTATTAGTATATGTATGTGTGTGTAGGTGGTTAATGGGATGGTGGTGGTAAGGGGGAGGTGAAATTGGTTACTGACTGAGTGTGGGGTGTGCGTGAGTCTGTTTGCATTGTTATTTCAACGTCGGTCGCTTAGTGGCAATAAAAAGAATGTGCATTCCATAGGGAAATTATGAAAGCGGATTTCTTTTGTTTAGAATCGTTTCTAGATTGCATGCAGTGGCACGGCATTCGAGTGAGGACTGTGTCTGTGTGTATTTGAGTGTGTGCAGCTTTATAGCCATTACTGCTTATTGCTAATGTGACTGTTGCTGCAGCAGAAGAAGCATCCGCGCCAACAGCAGATACTCATAACTGTGATTATGGGAACCCCTTTTTAGTTTTTTGATATCGCTCTTTGAAATGTTGATTACAAAATAAAATATTTATTAATGCCGTATGCTTCGTATATGACGTAATAACATACATAAGACTTTAACTGTAGTTTTCGAAAAGTATTTAAATACATTTTTATTGTTAATGATTAATTTATATAATATAAACTTATTTATTTCTAAAATTTCATATATTAAAAAGTTATTAGATTCTGATGCATACTTAATACTTCTCGTTATTTACTTAAAAAATAACTAAATAAATACATGTATGTTTTATTTAAATCGATAATAGAATTTCTTAATTGGTTGCTCATTAAAAATAAATATCCATGCAATAAATAAGACTTCGCATAAAGAAGTTTGTAGAGATGGAAAATGTTGTGCTGTAACTAAAAAAGGAATGCAAGTAAAATTGCTAGTTACTCAATATTTATAGTACAAATTTTGTACAATCTTGAACTCAAATCTTAGCATACTAAAAAAAAGAATTCTTTAAGAATACATTTTTAAAACTTCTCTGAACTTGCAGGACTTACACTCGAATATTTCGCTACGTTGAATTTTATGAGCACTTTCCTGGCATTGCTTTGAAATGCAAGTAGCTTACCAATTGACAAACCCAATGCCATGCTGGAATCTCCATCAAATTGTGCGTATGTGTATGACATTTTTACCACTATATCTTCCCTTTCTCCCCCCTAAAAGCTAAAGAAAGCAGCAGACTGCCAAGTGCCGCATGAAAATCAAATTTTTATGATTGAGCAGTCATGCAGCATGGAAGTGGCATGATACAATTGAATGCCACGTTGTGTGTGTGTGTGTGTGTGTGTGTGTGTGTGTGTGTGTGTATGCGAGTGTGCACAACATTCAGATAGCGACTGCCAATTGGTTGCTATTTTGTATCATCATCATGCCATATGGCCCGGGACGCACTTTGACTTGATGCCAATTTTAGTGCAACTTGCTGATTTCATTTCCTTCTTAAGCGCCAGCGTGAAAATATAATTTGCATGCTGCTGCTGAAGATATCTTGGCTTCTTCAGATACAGATACAGCTACACAGATACATATACATTGGCAAATACTTACTTACGTACAATGCAATGAAATGTGCATTGGTTCTCTCATAAGGGAAATCGAACTTTTATCAAGTGTATCAATTTGTGTTATATAGTATGTCTGAAAGGACAATGTACTTTGCCTGATTGAACCTTATTATGAAGGACGCAGAGGTCGCTCATTGGAGAATGACAAAGTCGAATTTGATGCACATTTAAAGAATTTTGAATTCTTAGTATTAACATAGATAAATTCTGCAAGCAATAGTTAAATTAGATTAAAAGAGAATTTATGCCAGATACATTCTAATTTGATGCACATTTAAGATACATATTAAGCAGTATATTTTCAGTTATTATTTTCTTTGTTTAGAAATTTTGCAAACAATGCAAGTCATGATAATTTACGCTGGGAAAAACAATGGTATTAAGATAAATATTTTCTCACGCGACATTTTCAGAGCTAATGAAATTTTGCTTTCAACTAAATTAGTGTCCGTCTCTAGAAAGAGACAAAAACGGCAGCAAGAACAACGATGGCACAAAATAAAATTAAATAATGCAAGCACTTTTAGGTTAATTAAACTTGAATAGCAACAAACTGGCAGCAAACGATGCAACACACTAAGCCATTCCAGTATAAAAAGGGGCAGTTGCAGGGGGAGAAGTGGACAACTTCAAGAATATTGCAGCCAAGTGCAAGGGTTGCTGTTGTTGCTGTTGTTGCTTTTGTTTGTAGTTGTAATTGTTATTACAATGGTTGTCCTTTTGCATTGTTGTTACTGCCAGTTGTTGTCTGGCTGTCTCGGTTTGCACTTTTCCACATAATTGTGTGCCTGTGGATGCCCAGTCTACATTCAAGTTCTATGCATTTCCCGTAGCAGCACATGCCAAAATCTACCAGACGATTTATGCAACATGTTCCGAAAAACGCTTTCGCTTTGGCCGAAAGAATAAACAAATTCTTAAATTGCGACAAATTAAATGTTGAAAATGTTTGTCCGAGTCATGGAGAATTTGTTGACTAGAACACAATCAGTTGATGTTGCTCTGTCGGTAGCTGTAGTTGCTGGTGAAATGTGCAAAAGTAAACAAAAGTGTTGCCAACTTGCCATAGACAAATACAACCAACGGGATACGTTTCTCTATTTATGTAGGTGTGCGTGTGTGTGTGTGTGTGTGTGTGTGTGTGTATCTGAGTGCTATCTGAGTGCTACAACAAGTTTCTTTTACTGCTGCCTGCCGGTTTGCCTTGCTTATTATAATTGCCTGCGTTTTGCCTCGTCTTCTGCAAGTTGTTGGCTTTTGTTGTGGGTGTTGCAAACTGCAAGATTTTCGGCAGGCTGTGCAACAAATGTTAGCAACTACATTGATGCTGTTTTCCCAATGTTTTTGTGTATTGGTAAAACAGTTGCATTTACAATGTGCATACTTTTTATTTGTATATGCAATATAATCGTGTTGGCCAGCTTTGAAATTGCTATTTAGTAGTATTTATGTGGTCAAGGAATTGTTTTTCGGGCTCAGCAGAAATACAAACATAGTCAGTCAACAAATTGCCTTGTAAACTAGAAGTTGAATTTTGCTTTGCTATAAAACATAATTCAATGTTGGCAGATTTAGTTACTTTAGGTCAATACAATCCTTGGAATTGTTTCTCCTTCTAAGTGTACAATTTTAGCTGTAGTTTCTAGTCGTTGGCTGTTATCGTTGTCATCGTCTGCTAATTGCTTTAAATGTATTTTAGCCGGAAGTAGCTTTACTTAAGCCACCAGGCATTAGCACAGACAACAAGGCACAGATACACAATGTAGATACAAATGCAGCAACAATGCAATCTACAAGTAATACTCATATTGCACACATGTATCTGAATGTGTTATGGACTGTATATTGGCTGATATGATCTGGGATTTGTTTTTATCTGATTTCATTTTCATTGTTTTTATTTACTTAACTCGGCTTTTGCCAAGGTCCTTTCAATTCGTACACTGAAAACAAAGACCAACTTCTAAAATCAAGAACATTCATCTTAAATATTTTGTTCTTAAAATAAAACCATTTTAAGACCACATTACTAATAATTAGAATATTAATCTAAAAATTCGCAGTTCTTAAAATAATTCTTATATATCAAAAATCTTAAATTGTTAAGAAAATATAAAAATGTCATATTTAATATTAGCGGTGTTGATTCTTGTTCCCTTTTACGTCGCCACAATTTTTCGGTCCCCCGTAGAACTACTAGGAATTATCAGCCCTTGTCCCTGTCTACTTGCACGACTGATTACGCTTTGCACAGTTCATTTCGGGTTTTGTGCAGCAATTATAATAGCCTCTACCACGTCATTTCCACTGAACTCTCTCTCCCCTCCATAAAATCCTCTATTTACCTATTCCTTTTGAGAAATCCCTTAGAATAATAACATTCCCACTTATAGTATATACACCGCACTACAACTAACTCTAATACTTCTATCAATACTAATAAACATACTAATACTCATTGATCTGATTGGGTTTTTCTGGGTTTTCCCAATCCTTGCAACAAATGTTGGATCATGATTTTTGAATACCCCCAGCTTAAAATTAAACTTGAATTTATATTTTTCTTTTTCAGTTAAAAATTAATATTTATTATATTATTTAATTTTTAATTTTACTTTTAGTTTTACAATTTGATTTAATATTTAATTAATCACTTCTGTCGACTGCTTTTAGTTGACGTTAAATAAAAATAAAAAAAAAAATAATAAAAAATAAAAATATGAAGATAATAATGGCACCTGGCGCTCTGGTTAGAGTCGCCGCTTCAGTTTGGTTAACAAGCCGAGGGATCGATAACCCGCTCTAGCCAAGGAAAAATCATATAATCGGAAAATTTATAAAAAAAAATAAATCCAAAAAAAGTATAAATATCAAAAACAAAAAACAAAAATAAGTTTAAAGTTTAAAACATCTGCCTTTTTTTTTTTTTTGGTTTGAGAACTCAAGACTGTTTGGTCTTAAATTAAGAACTGATTCTTATTTGATATATTCTTAAAATCAAGATGTGTTTTCTAAATTTAAGAATTATGTTCTCGACGCATTTTTTAGAAAAATTCTTAGTTTTGAGACCAAAATCTTGATTTTAGAACATTTTTTTTTCAGTGTATACGCAGTGTTTAAATAAATGTATCGATAAGCCAAATAAAAATCACACACACACACAAGTTTTGACAAACAATTTTCTTATTTGCAGGAAAATGATTCGAAATCAACTAGTAAATAATTCTTTAACCTTTTGTTGACTACCCGACGCTTTGTACTGATTGCAAATTAAATCCTGAAATTTTATGTTTTATACGCAATTTCAATATTCAATTAAATATGCATGCGTTTAATCGGTAGATCCATTGTTTGTCCTCATTCTTGTCTGTTTTCTATTGCCATCTGGCTCTTTTGTTTAGTGGTTTTATGAATATTGCATATTGCATAAATAAGATACAGGCAAGAGCAATTATTTGAGTTGGACAAGAATTTGTCAATATTTATCAATAAATACATATTGTCAATTGCCAACGTCAATTAGATTTAGGACTATTGTATTTTAGTTAAATATTTTCAAATATAACTTCTTATCTTATTTAAATTTAAATGCAAATATATTTAATTATAGTAAACAGAAAGAGATAGAGAGAGAGAGAGAGAGAGAGATGCAAACAGAGAGATACCCAGAATTGACAGATGCTTCGCGCTATTTATATTTTCGTTCTCCATAAAATTGATTGAGTTTTAAAACTTGATTCGGGTACTCAAGTAAAATAAAACCCGCACGGTGAGTACTCGTAAAAGATTGCTGCACTTTTAAAGTGTGGCTTAAGTAGAGTTGAGTTGGGGAGGTCTTCGGATGCTTATGTGTTGACATTTTTATGGGAATTTTATGGGTAACGCGAGTGCGAGTGCGGAAAAGACAAAGCTAAGCTGTATTTTTATACTTTCAAAATCGATAAAAATGCAAATTAAACAGCGCAAATGTGTGGAAGGGAACACCGTAAAAACTTACATATGTGCCTGAATGATATGGCAGTGGTTCCAACAGCCAAGTGACAAGAGTCGTGCTCGTTAAAGAGAAAGCCAAGCGAAATTCAAATACCGGAAAATGGATTTTGTTTTCAGTGTCTGGCATATCGTACATACATAACATACATAAATATGAAAATATACAGAAATGACTAACGGAAACAGCTTTTCAAGTCACTTGAATGATGGAGCACATGGCCAAGGACGAAGCCAAAAAGTGAAGCAGTCGAGCGACAAATGAAAATGGCAAAAATGATCGGAAATGACCAATTTGAAATAAAAATGTATCCAAATGTGGGTGTGGCTCTTGCAAATGTTAAATGCAGCTTAAGACGAACACACACACACACACACCCACACAAACAAATTCACAGTATGTATGTGTATGTGTGTGTCCGGAAGTGAAACGCTTGACATGCACAGACACGCACATCAAGACCACAAGGAAGCAAGGAGGCAAATACAGACAGCGCCTGTTTGCAAGGGATGCGCCTGATGCTCGGTTTGTTGGCCCCAGGAAACTGAACTAAATTTCATACGGAAAACTGCAGTGCGCAGACGATTTTCCGGCATCAGTTTGTCACATGTAAAAGTCATGTGCACGAATCGGACAAAGAAATATGGCCAGATCATAATCGTATCAGTTGTAACCCACATTGGATGGCTGACACAAAACTTATTGCCCATCTGCGCTGCTGACAGACTAATTAGAAATTTGTCATCTGCTATATGGGCAACTCACTACATGTTGGAAGTACATAGTATCTTGATCTTACACACGGTCAATGCACTCGTATTTTTTGCATTCTTATGGCATACATGTTAGAGTTCATTGACTTTAATATTGGGGCGAGGACTTACATCGACGCACAACTCATAACTCAAAGTTGTCATCTTATGTCGGATTTTAAAAACAATAACGCAGAAAAGACCCATATAAATATATGTATGTATGTAAATATATATGTGAATATTTCAATAAATCAAGACAATACTCTTTTTACGTAAACAGCTACAGTTTAGCAAAACCCTTTTCAAAAAATGCCCTCAAACCATTTATTTTTGTAAAGAGCTGGTAAGTAATTCATCAAGGATACGTGAATTATGAAAAAGTCCACAAAAGCGACTTGGAAAATACCAAATATGTAGAATATTCCAAGATATTCTGCTTGCAAATTAGAATATGTATTGTGTATCTGCTCACAATTGTTAGACTTATGCGAACTTTCCGAGACGTATGAAAACAATCTATATAAGTTTTCTTTCTGTTGCTGATTTGTTAACAATTGTACATATATCAAAGAAAAGAACAATGTACCGAGCATAAACTTAAATATGTACATATAATCAAACTAGACTACAACATTTACACTTTTCATAATAAAGAAACTTTAATTAAAATTTGTAATGCTTAAATTTTCGATGAGATAATTGGTTTATATTTTTAAAAATAGCAATCTTGAAATTAATGTTATAAATTAGCTAGTTTTAACCATCTCATTTTTTATGTTAGTTCCCAAATACTTTGCTCCAAAATATATTCAAGATCCTTCAACGAAAAGTACATTTATTTGTATGCAATATTTGTTTAAAACTGCTGTTTGTTTTTTTTTTGGTTGCAATCTGTGGGCTATTCGCTTCCTTTTTGGCGTGCTTTAAAGTACTTTACCTTTCGTGGGTAAACAACATGTTGGTTTTTGGAAGGAAATATACAAAAGTAAAAATTTCGGTTTTCCGTTGTAGCCAGGTCAGCACTTTCTACTAATTTTTGCTGACGTTTTTGTTTGTCTTTCCTCTTAGTCTTGTTGTTTTTGTTCACTACATTTAAAATTTGCTTAAAATGCTGTCAACAACTGCGACCCGCAATTAGCAATGCGATCAAAACTGTAGTTGCACATTTTTTGCGATATCAAACGTAAATCTTCTCCGATTCCAAGCGAGCCAAATAGCAATTTGCCAGTCTACAAACACATACGCAAATTTACAGACTACACATTGCTCATACGCCCCATAGACAAATTCGTACATATATTTATAAAGTACTCGAGTCAGAGCAACAGTTCGCACAGCTGCAAATGTCCGTTTTTCGTTTTAGTTTTATTAAGTTTTTAATTAATGTATGAGCAGTTAAAACTTGTAAAAGTGCTGTCATGATAAACTAAAACAATATTTCTCATTGGGGGACCAGCTCCCACACAGAAACACAGAGACATGGACGTGTATGTCGACAGATCACGGGGCGACCAGGATGAAGGCGGAATGCTGTGAAAATAAATGAAGTTATGGCTACATGTGTGCGATGTGGGTGTGTATGTGTGTGTTAAAGGGTGTGCCTCTGATTGGTTGTGTCATTAAAATATTTTCGCCTCATTATTCACTTAAGCAAAATGTGTAGTTGTAAAGTTCAGTGGACATGCGCCAAATATTTTCAAGTTGATTGAAACTAAACTTATACTTTGAATACTATATGCATCTAGATAAGCAAAGTGGTTTAGCTTGATCCATAGGGTAATTATTATTTTTACATATGACTTTACATATTAGCATACGGAATATCTAGAAAGAGAATCGATTTTTCCACTGAATATACTTTGATTTCCTAGATATATTAAAGAAAAGTAATAATACAAACCAGTATATCTAATTTTTAGCCTTATTCAAATAAAAGTTGAAATTTTTGTTACATTTGGGCATTGTATGAGTAGAGAGCACTTGAGCTCTATCGTATCAGGGAAATTGAATTTGTGGTCGGCACCCAATGAGTGTGCTAAGTCATTTGGCAAACACACTCGTACACCAAGTGGCACACACTCACATACTTAGAGACACACACACACATTTTTCAGAAGCCTTATGGGGCAGGTTTGCACTGAGCTTCATCTGTAGAGGGTAAGAGAAGAGAGGGCAGCTTAGCTCTTTTTGTTTGTGTGTGTGTCACCCTAATCCATTATGCATTTTGTGCCCCAGACACAGACTGACCCCATTCATAGAATTTAGAACGCCATCTATCAGCACACACATACGACGCAAAGGACGCAAAGGACATGGAGGCGACATGGTCAAAACTTTGCACAATTAAAGTTTAAGTGTTGCACAAACTTGTGCCATGTGCTTGGACGAATAGCAACAACTATGATGATGATGATGATGATGTTGATGATGATGATGCTGATAATGAGAACGATAATGATGATGACAGGGACAATGCGTAAAATTCATTTTGTTATTATAGACTTTGGAAAACGGGCCGGAACAAGCTGCATGCTCGAAAAGTGTATTTGGCTTTGCCAAAAAATAACACCTTTGGATAAAGTTCATCCGCAGTAACAAAGTGTAATTAAAAAGTTTTTTGCCAGCACTTGCAAAAATAATTAAATCGATTATAAACAGGGTATGGCTGAGGTTAAGATTGTAGCCAGCTCTACCTCCAACAAATGTCTAGGGGCAACAACACTCAATGAAATTAAAAAGATATTCTCTTTCATTTTTTTTTTTTTGTTTTGTTTTGCTTTAACATTTTATTTTTGCCTCGAAGCCGCCTGGCAATTGCATTGCTCTTTGGCCATTGTTTTCATGTCATTTTTGTGCGTCTGTCAAAAGCAGGCAGTTGCTTGTGAATTCATTGGGAAAGTAGCTACAAAACGAAGCAGAAAACAAGAGCTCTGAGTCTGAGCAGAAACTATGGCAAACTGCAAAAACTGTCAATAAAAGCATTTTTATGCAATTATTTCTTTTGCTTTTTTCTTCGTCGTTGCGCTGTACGACTAAAAAAAAGTAACAAAACTGAGAAAAACTATGCAAAAATGTTAATGCAATTGCCTCAACATTTTTGCAAGTTTACTTACGCATTACGAAATCAGAGTAATGCTCATTGAATATTTAAAAGGTTCTCAGTTGGCTCAAGAGGTTTCCAATGACAATCAAGAAGTAATTTGTTAAATGGTCTAATTAATGCATACAATCTATCCGTTGTGCACGCCAATAAAAATGGAAATGCATTTAATGTGTTTCATAGAAAGCGTATTCAGTATGGATATCTCTGTATATAAATGTATGTATTATATACTACTCTGTAAATAATCAGTACAAAGATTAATTGTCATATTTATTTGAAGTAAGATTAATATAACCCTCCCACCGCACACATGTCATTATTAATTATGTAAAAAGAATGCAGTCTGAATATTCGGCCTGTTATTGATTTCAGGTTAATTATACTTTAAAATTTACATAAACTGCAATTAATTAAGCAGATTAAGCTATTAAAAAAAAACATATATATAGGGTACCAACAATACCCGACCATTACCAAATATGTTATGTGTACTAGGGATGGGACATTCAAATTGTAAATAACAGAAAAAAAATCTACAGATGAAAATTAATAATATATGCAATAAACGATGATTTATGCACTATAAAATTAATCAATAATGTTTTTTTTTTAAATGGCTTGGTTAAATAAAAAATATTGAAAACAAATTAAAACTTTTATCTATCCATAATTTATTAATTTTAATTCCATTACAACTGACTCTTGGTAAATTAATTATTAAGCTTCAAAATTTAAGTAAATATTAAGTCAAATATTTTTTATTTTAATCATGACTAACTAAAATTTTTATTCTTTAAGACTATTTTAAAAGTATTAAGAAAAGAGTTTAAGTTATTGGAAAATATTGAAGATTTCAATTATTGGCACAATTAAAAGAATATAATATTAACTTTTTTTGAATAACAAAATTTAAACTCTTTAATATGTCGCACAATTCCGCATTATAATTGCGGACCAGCTTTTCACCTCCTATTTATCCCATAGGCAGGCTTTCTTTTTCCATATATTTATTAATTAATATATTTTATCGTATTTAAAATATTAACAAGCATCCAAAGTCATAAATAAATCTACGTAAACATGCTATGCAAATGCAATTGCACATAAATAATATTTAATACGCTTTTCTTAATAACAATGTCATATATTGATAATGAAATGGAATGAAATACGCGGAAAGGACCACAAATGACATTATACCAATATAAGGATGAGCAAATGATGTGTGAAAAATAAATGTATCTGATAAATACAGTGGGAAACAAAGCTTCAGTGTCTGAATAAGGGATTCTTTCAATTTAACGTTTTTGATAATAATAATTCATCTTATTTGTACACTACAGCTTACTATGTTTTTAGTTTATTCGCTAAAGTCTCAACTGGTTACGTAAGTAAAGCCTGTGAACAAGTTAATCACTGTGGGATTGTTCGCTAATCCAATTTTTTGTTCGCGTCTCGCCGTCTGGCAAAATAAATAAATTGAGAATAAAAGAAATATAACAAAATACAATAAAATATCATATATTTGTTGCTGTTGTCCTTGTCATTGACGTTGTTGAGCTTAAGTGACATGTTGTGACCTGAATTTACTCTTCAGCTTCAATTTAAAAACAATTTTAATGTTTGTGATGCATTTATGTGCTTAACATTCTGAATTTGTTTGCATGTGTGCGGCCTTCCACATGAGTGGCTCTTTGAGTGTATGAGACAGGTATGTCAGTATCTGTAGGCTGTTTGTTGTGGTTGTTGTGCTGAAAAGTCGGCTATCAATGCTGCGGTTTTGTCTGAACAGCAGACACGGCTGCAGATGGATACAATCTGGAAACTCGGAGGAAGATCTATTAATATTGACCAACCTTAACCACTTTTACCTCAAAGTGAAGCAAAGAAACTTACACACCCAACAGTTGGGTATAGGGATGGTTTGTCACTGTAATTTTATTATATCTTTTTGTTTTTGTGGTTGTGGGTTACTCCAATCCAAAATAAACACCTGCGTCATAAACTTTAAATCCATTGCAAGGCCAAACAAAGTTTTATACAGCTTAAAACAACCAACAAGCCAACCAGAAATAAAATCATTCGACTGTAACTGAAATTTCAGTGCTACATCTGTAAGGGTGTTGGTGTGAGCTGTGTGTTTTTATGCCTGACAAAAATAAAAGTTTTCGATTTGCCGCAGGTATTTAGAAATAACTTTATCGTTTCTTTTGCATGTCGAGAAAATAACCTTGCCAGAGACTTTGCCTCTCGCTCAAAATGCAAATGAAAAAATTGAATGTTTTTCCCCGAGTCTAATTTATTAGACTCATTCCCGTTACACACATTTTCACCTGCTAATGATGATTATTTACTTGTATGATTTCATGGATTTCGAATTACGAATCATCCTTACAATGCGAATATGAAAACTGTATACTAAGCCGCCTTATGATGATCCGTGGTTACATTCTAGCAATTATTCGCATTATCATTAATTTATTAGAGCCACAGTCATTGCCCGCCCCCATTCACACAATTCACACGCACCTATTATATTATACTACAAGAACGACAACTTCAATGGCTTTTGACGAGCAAATCTCCCTTTGCTGGCGACAAATTCCAGGCAAAGTCCTACAATCATCCTCGATGTCGCACATTTAGCTGGTTATTGTTTTAACATTTGCCATACCCCCGTTTCGCGATGCCGTCTTTACTGTCTTCGCTTCTTTTATCTTATCATTATTAACGTTCATTTTATTGTACTGCTACTGCTACTGCTTTGTGTGTGTATGAGTGTGTGTGTGAATGTCCCGCTGCTACTCGTAGTTGCCGTCATGTTTGGTCTGTATTTTAAGAGTGCTTTTTATTATGTCATTATTGTCATTTGCTTAGCTCTCTGTCTGCCCCCACTGCTCGTATCTCCCTCTAGCCCTACTCCAACCTCCGATCTCTTCTCTAGCTTGCATTATTTTGATTATTTGTGACTTCTAAATGGTTGCTTTCAGAACATTATGCTCAGACTCGTTGATATTTTGATGGCGGATTTCATTTACAGTTTCATTTTCATCTAAGGCCCTTTAATGACCAACTCTGTTTATTACTTGTTCTTGCTACTTTTTCTGGCTTTTTTGGTTCAGTTTGTTGGTTCTTCGCTTAGTTGGCTGCTTGTTATATTGTGAATTATGTAGCTCGCAGATAATGTTAATGACAAATTTTATGGGTGTTGTTTGGTGCCAATAATATCTGCAGTTCTTTCAGTCCGCAACAAGAAATTTAAATTTATCAATAATTGCTTTAGCACCAATTCTCAAATGATCAAATTCTGGACACTTTTTCTTAGCCAGAAATGAGCAGGTGTATTGAAGCAGTAGTTGAATGATAAGTTAGCTTGCGAAATGGAAATTCTTTTTCAGATTGAAAATAATTTCGTCTTCGAGGAAATGGCAAATCAATATATCAACAAATAAGATTAAGCAAGTCCAGATAAACATTTTTATAAAGATAACACTGAAATCTATCAAACGGCTTAAACTTAAAATTCTAATCTCATTATTGCATTTCGCAGAAATTTCTACAGCATACTTTTAGGTGAAGAATATAAATTACTTCCAATTTGGTAGGATTTTTAATCCGGTATTCATAGGAAACACGCAACGAGGAGTCTCTGACTCTATTAAGAATATATATGAACATATTTTTGCGAAAGTTCTTGACCCAATAAAGTCTGTTCCACGCTCTTCCCGCCAACACAAATCGAGAACAATTAATTAACTTGATATTTAAGAAACATTTTCATATAACATCGGTGCCTATATACAAATGTGAAAATACGTTTTATAGTATTTAAGGGCACCGGGAATTTAACATTTGAGCTCACTCGACAGTATATTTATGTGTTCAATGATGCTTTAATATTATATATTACTTCTTACACACTTTCAAAAATTTGGTAGATAATTGTAAGTCTGAAAAACATCTGAAAAATATTGCGAACTCGAATTTGAGCTCAGCGAGTGAGGAATATTAAGTATGAAATAAAATAATGAGGCATTCAGCAAACAAAAATCAGCATGCGTAAATTTATTATCGTATTAATTGGTGAACTCATGACTTTTAATTAATGAAAAAGGGGAAAAAAGGGCGCAATAAAAAAGCGAACTGTCGAGTTGCAAATGCGCTCAACTGGCAACTTGACTTAAAGTGCAGGCAATCATGAAAGCGGCAAGAAATTCATATAGTACTTATAGCATAAAGTAGTATTAAGTATCCTCTCTATAGGGATGGTGAAATTAATTTGGTATGTCGACGGGCCTTGGCTTGAAATGCAAAATGCAAAAGCCAACAGGACGCGAGTGTTGGCAACAGGAAAAGTTAAAATGCAACGCTGGAAAATTATAAATCAATTTAACATTGCCCCACAAACGAGGCCGGCCACACAAAAGTGCGAGCCGCATAAGTAAATGTGCGGCCAAGTTTCCACCATTATAAGCTGCAGCCCCAGCGAAAAACTGTATAAATTGCCAACTCAAACGGAAGCGCAATGACACCGGACGCCATTGACCGGCGAGGGTATGGGTCTGGGTCTGGGTCTGGGACCAGGTTCAGAAGTAGATCCTGGTCCTGGTCCTGGTCGGTAACGCATGCGCGGCATTGTTGGCTACTTCATCATCCGGATTGTTGTCGTCACCACGGATGTACGCGCTTTTATCTGTAAGCCACAACCGTCGACATCAGATATAGCAGTCAGAGCTACAGTTATTCTGGATTCGGATTCAGTTTCAGATTCAGATTGAGTTTGGAGTGGAACATTGCTGCTATTGGGGGACTTTGTCAGTGGCTCTGTCTGTGGCTGCTGACTTAAAAAAGTCGAGCAGTTAAGCAACTGTTTGTAATTGCAGCCACCAGGCAATCCAGTCTCCAGTCCTTGGCATTGTGGTGTTGGTTTGGCTTTTTGGTTTGAATGAGAGAGGGATCGAGGGTCAGAGTTGAATGCTTACTGGCAAAAGTGCTTGTTCCCGGATGTTGTGCAATAAAAATGCAAAGTATGCGAAAATTGCATCCCAATGGCAGAAGAGCTGAATACCCGAATTGCTGGCTGGCAACATACTTTGGGATAATGTTGCCATGAACCACAATTATATATGCGTAAAACGATAATCACGACTGCCAGTAAAGTAATCGCAAATATTGTTAAATCAGAATAATTTATAAATATAAGAAGTTACTTGATTTTGTCGCTAAATGTGTAACAAAAATAAGCTAGAGAGTTTTATCTATTCAACAGACGGACAAGACTGTCATCAAAAAAGACTTATCTACTTTATAATTCTACACATTTTGAAACTAAGTCATCAGCAAAAATTTAAAATGAAACTGTTCCCGCCCGGGATCGAACCGGGGACCTTGTGCGTGTGAAGCACACGTGATAACCGCTACACTACGGAAACTATTGAATAATTTGCGGCAAAAATTCGATGACAGAGATAAGGATACTTATCATATAGAAAAACTTGCGAGTTATTAATAGAAAATATTTTTAATGTGATTTCTTTGAGCATTGAACATCAGCTAAATTTGTAAAGTTATTGAATTACTAAAATGTAAATATATATTATATTCGACAAGAAAACTGTATAAGTTACTGATTTAGATTATTTCAGATTCGAGTTCACATTATCAGTTAAGTCCAGGGATTAAAATCGAAACGAATATCGGTTTCAGTTACGGTTTCGGTTATGCTCGAATTAAGGTTTTCGGTTATCGGTTATGCAAAATCTTTGAGTATCGGTTTCGTAACGGTTATCGGTTCTTGTAAGTTTCGGTTTAAGAATATCGGTATGGTTTCGGTTAACCAAAAAAAAGAAAAATTTAAGTTTTCGGTTGACCAAAATAAGAAACGTTATTCATTGTATTAGATGAAAAATGGCTTATTGCTCTTATTAGCCTGGAAAATAATGTTATCTGGTTACTGGAATGGTCCAGCGTAATGTCGATTTTATTATAATTTAATCTCATATAAATTTGGTTTGAAAATTTCGATTATTTTGATTTTACTGATTTTTAATAACATCGAACTGCCATAACTTTGTCAAATCTCAATCAATTTCCACGCGCAATGTAAATTTGAGCACGATTTTACCTCTAAATTTGTTCTTCATTTAATTTTTTTGGATTTTAAAAACTTGAAATTTTTCGAAAACATCAAAAAAAAAAAAACAAAGGGGTAACACTGTAAATTTTCGAAAAAATTCGATTTTCATTTTAAAATTAACAAAATTTAAATGCAGAACGAATTTAGAGGTAAAATCATGCACAAATTAACATTGCGCATGGAAATTGATTGAGTTTTGACAAAGTTATGGCAGTTCAAAGATATCAAAGTTGCTCAGTAGCTGCGACGGCCAGAACCGAAATTAACCCTTATAAATGAATCGGTTACGAAACGGTTATTTCGGTTTAAATCGGTTTATTACTTAATTACTTTACGAAATTCATAGAAGTTATTTAAAGGGAAAACTTTAGTTTCAAGTATACCAAATATTAGATGAAAATTATTTAGTTTAATCGCACAATATTTTTCAAAAACACTCATATAAAAGCATACAGATCTAAAAGACGACATACATTAATAGGAAACCTCCAGCAGACGCATTGGAAAATTATTAAGCAGCTAAATAAAAAAGAAGCCGTAAATAAGGATTAAATAGAGCAAATGTTGTTTCTGCATCAGCTCAATGGGAAGCTTAACAACTTAACGAACGATACAGATGTATGTGAAAATCACAAATTAAATTACTTATTTAAATGTGATTATGTGCATTATTTACGAGATGTGTCGGAGGTAGAGGGGTGGTGAAGGGCAGGGCAGGGCAACAGTAACACGATAAATGCAGCGCCACAAAAACGTGTGCTGCATTTTAAGCGCATCAGGCATTACGTATACGCAGCGTATTACGAGTGTAAGGGACGTCCTCTTCTGTTGCTTATCGCATGCACGTCGCAGGCTACTCGGGCGTATGGAAAGTGAAATGGCACCATGTTTGGCATAATGAGCGCTACTCGTATCAACAATTCAGCATGGAGCATTAGCGTGTGGCAGGCAGGGCATGTGCATGGTAGGATGGAGATGTGGCTGGAAATCCTAAGTACGCAACGTCAAATAGCAAACAACTTCTTGCACCTGGAATGCATTAAATAAACATCATTATCGCTAAGACTGGTACAAGGTGCACACACACAAACACAACCACACACAGGGACCGACAGAGGCGTGTCGAACAATGCAACTCTGCAAATTCGCACTCTCGCACACACTCACAGAAACATTGAGCATATTTGGCAAACAAAAGGATTTTGTGGTTGAATTGTGTAAACATCGAAGGAAAATGCTTGCATGGGATTTTCAATTCGCTGCAGCACACGGCGAAAGCAGAAGCATTGGAAATGCTCATATATTTTACGATAACGTATGTATATAGCACTAAGAGCATCGGTTCACTTTGACAATCTAAGTACTTCAATGATATTGCACGATAATTAAAAATGTATTACTTGGATGAAATGCAAAGAGAAATTTACACTGATCTTAATATCACCATATTTAATCCATATTAAATTCTTAAAATTATTTTAATTTGTTCCTATTATTAAATAAAAATCTCACATTATTATCATAAACTGTAAGCATTAGATTTAAATGTTGATGTGAATCTGCTAGATTAATGATGAGTGATGGATGGCTTTTAACTGAATTATTATAATTAGCGAGTGTATCCAATGAATGATTTGATAGATGAATTAAAGAAAATTTAAATTTAAAAGTTAGAAGTATTTTCTAGGTTATAAACATGTTGAATATTTTTTTATCATTGAAGCATACTTTATAAATAATTATCCCTGCAGACATTTTTAAGTTTCCGACACTCTGAGGTATTTAAAAGTACGTATCCAAATATTTTTTGCCCGTTTTTCTGTTGCTGTAAAAGTTGTGTTGCTAATGTGCTGCAGGCGAGAAATAAGTTGATTTACAAATATTTGGCCATTTTTATTTTCACACATTATGCGGCGTTTCTTACGCTTTTTTTACGTACACATACAGGCATACATATACACATATACTCACACTCTGTTAGGAATATCCAAAGAGAAAACGCAGCGTGGCCATTTATCATTTTCGCCCTATTGAAGTTTCAGTCTCGCGACGAAGACGACGACGACGGAAACATAAAGCAGCCACATCGGCAAGCGAGCGGGCGGTCGAGGCCAAGGGGGCGTGGCAGCCATGAGCTGAAAGAAAGTAGAAGCAAAAGGAGATGGAGCTGGAGCTGGGCAAGTGTCGACCGAAGACACAAAACAGCAGGGGTTGCCAAAATATCCAAAAACGTCGCAGTCGAGCACAAAAAGAACGACGTGCAAGTAGTTCAAAAACTTTAGCCTAAAAGCGAAACGAAGGCAAGTCAAAAAAAAAATACACACAGAAAAAAATGCCAGAGAGAACGAATGGACGCTGGGGGCGTGGCGCGTAAGGACAAGCATTGGCTGCCATTTGTGAGCGTATGACATTATTTATGGTTTGTTATTTGTGAAAAAAGAAAAAAAAGGACCAAGAAAAGTATTCCAGAAAATATGCTGCGACTCTTTCATAATTTTTCTTTTTTTTTCCTGCTTGCGGGGTAAAAGCAAACGAAACAAAAGTTTTCACACTCAAACAGTGGGTGCTTTAAGCATAAAATTTAAGTCAATATCGCAAGCCATGAAAGGACTTGGCCTTCGGCATGCATTAATTAAAAGTGCAAACACAAATCGACAGCAAGAAACAACTAAGAAAGTACGTCTCTTTCTGCCGGAGATACTCGGAGACTAGAGCAAATTGTGCATAAATTAAAAGCACTCATTAAATTTTTTTTAATAAATAGAAAGCAAGCACAGCAGCTTAATGACCATAAATCGAAATTAATGACAATGTCAAGCGCTGTCGTTCGCCAATCCAAGCAACAGGAGCAGCTCCTCCTATAACCATCGCCTCCATCGAGCTGTCCTGCGGCCTTCAGCTGCCATTTATGACCCACCGCAAATGGACGCACCTGCTGTTGCTGTTGCCGCTGAAGTTGCTGTCGCTGTCGCTTTAGTCTGCCAGTCAAGCAAATTGCGTCTGACGTTAATGACACCTGCGAGACAATTTCAATAACCAATATGTGCCGTTTTGGGTCGGACAACCGCCGGCCAGACTACTTCCGGCGGTGGCATTAAGTAACCGATTAAGGCTTTACTTTTATTTATACGTATGGGTAATTAATATATTACGTATACACAATGAAAGTAAGTAAAACAGCAATGAAACTTTTCCAGCCCTTTAGAAATTCTACTTTTTACTTTATTCATCCAACTAATTATCAATCCGATCATATTTTGTTAAAAATTGAGTATGTGTTTGTGTTGCTTGGGATTGAGATCAAGTACGGCTCTCTAGACTCTCTCTAGGCTCTCTTACTCATTCAGCACTTCTGTACAAATTTGGAGGCAAGTCCGGAAGAATTTAGCAGTGTATACCTCTGTATTATTAATGGTGTTTTTCGAAGGCGTGACCATAAACTGGTTTGAATTCTAATGATAACACTCTGAATAAAATAAACGAAAAGAGATAGGCAATAGTTAATAATAATTCTAATGATAACACTTGGACTAAAATGAACGAAAAGAGATCGGCAATAATTAATAATAATTTTTCGTCAGTCATGCCCGGTTCGTTCGCATTTTTTCGTACTTAAAAAAAACAGCAAACAATGTTTGAAATGATTTTTAAATTTCAAGTTTCTAACATTATTATTTTGACGGGTGGAGAATCGGGGGCATGTTGAGAAGATAACTTTTATAAAAATTAATTGAAAAGAGGTATTTTTCAAATATGGGAATAATTTTTGCTTTAGACTAATGTTTATTGTATAAGGTGTTGTATATTATGCTTTAAATTCTTTTGAGAAAGTAAATTTAATTACTGTATTTACAGTATTTGCATATTATATATTTCCATTTTCATTTTCGTGATTTTCATCTTCAGCTTTAATAAAAATAGGCTTTAATATTTATGAAAAGTACCATAGCCTCCCATCCATTCTCCAAATGGCACAATGAGGTGTCAAAACAAAGAAAATTCTTCGCTGGTTTCTTTTTCTGCTGACTCGACTCAGATTCCTTGCCCCTATTTTCAGTTAGTCGACGCTCTCGCAGCTGTTTACTTTGTTAATGGTCTTTTTCAGCTAAGCTTGTCAGTCGCACGCGTATGCCTGCCCCTCCGACCGCCATCCATCCCATCATCCCAACGCCGAGGCATTGAAATTTGCTCATTTTTTGACCTCCAAAGACCGAGCGGGAAAACATGCGGCATTGAAAATAAAGCTTGAGCGAGGCGAGGGCTTTTTGATTTGTCCCGGTCCAAGAGTTTTTTTTTGTATTTTCAAGTTTTTTTTGTCTGTATGACTGCGATGCGTAAAATAATTTATACAAAGCTCCCGTTGATTTCATTTGCTTTTATTTCAATGCAATGTTTAATGGGCACTTGGAGCTGGACGCTGAAGGGAGGTGAAAGTGAAAAGGAAATTTCTATACCTATCCATTGCTTTGTTGATTTTGTTAAATACTTTTTTTTTTTCGTCAGTAACGACAATGTCTGTTGCAGTGTCAAGAAGCCCAATAACTAAGGCGCTTTCTGAGTTTGTCAACTTTTGAAACGCACTGTGGAATACAGTTTGCAAAGTTTCATACAAAATATTTAAGCTGCTTAATGATCAGTTGAAGTTAAAGTTGTGTTTTTATTTTGAACGATTTTTGTGTTAACAATTCGTAATGAAAAATAAGTATTCAGGTTGAATTCATATTTTATTCAATTATATAAAGAAATTTGTGCGCAATTGTTGACCAAACTAAAATAATTTCATTAGCTTAAATGGTTTATACTAAAATTAATTTCCCTTTCAGCATTGAAATTAATTATTCGAGTGAAGGAAAAGTTGTTAAGGGCTAAAGAAATCATCTTAAATAACGAAAACCGTTCGTGTGTAATTTTTGTCATTGATTTGGCAACAGTTTGTCGAATACTTAAAACGCTTGACCCAACCCAAGTGAACCCTTGGCCAAGGCACAGATTTAGGTCTGAGTTCCATGGAGACTTCAGCAAGTTACTCAGATTCAACGCCTTTCAAATTTATTACATTTTCGTGTATTTTTCCGGTTTTGTTGTCCGGAAATTGCTGAAACGTGTGGCCGGTGCGCAAAATCCTTGAAATGTGCTAAAATAAATTATTAATAATTTCTATGTTGCTCCAGTCCAACCAACAATTCGGTGTCCCAGTCCACAAGCCAAGGGTCTAACCCCAAACAGACTTTGGGAAATTTACACGACTTTTGCCGTTGAATAAATGAATTATTTATTTTAATGTCAAACATTGCTGCCAGTTAGCCACTGAATGCTATCCAACTCAATTTCTGCTTATACTTTATGTAGAATATCTATTTTGCGATAAACAAGCCCTTCGCTTAACTTTTCTCTTGTGCTCAATTTGATGGGGTGAGTTTTGAACATTTCCGATTTCGAATGACAATCTATTTTGCCATTTGTCGCACAATTTTTTTTTTGTCGCCCAGCAATTTGTAACCAAAGTTCATGATTGACTATTGCTCAGCATTAGTTATGCATGCCAAGTTTTATATTTCCATTTTAATAATTTTTCTTTATCTTATCTACCATATATGTAAATATATAATATACTAAAGAAGGGTGTATTAATATTATACCTAATTATAAAAAACGAATCTGTATCAACATGTATAATTTCTTACAATATGATATTTAATACATAAAGAAGCAGAAATGGTAATAGGTAATTTATTTGAAGGATCGAGGATTTATTTGAAGGATGAATCAAGCATTTTTAACTCAAAAATTTAAATATTTGAACAAAAACTATGCCAATATTTTATAATTTATCACTAGAGTTGCATTTCACCGTTTATGGTAAAATGTAATGGGATGATTGATGATAAGAAAAGGGAATGTTTGCCATCTTGAAATGCATTCTATATTAAACACTGTTGGTGTGGTGGAGTATTTTTTGTGGATAAATTAAAAACACTCAGATGTTTCCGTCCTTTACGTCCAAGTTTTCATACAGACGGACAGTTGAGTTTGCGGCCACGTCTAGTTCATCTCATTTTTTCTTTTTTGGGTCTGCCGCACATCCTTCCCCCTGTTCCATACGTAGCAACGAATTCAACATACTCTTGTACTTTCTTAAAACCCAACATTCAGTTCAATACGCCATTTGCAACAGCTGTCAATGCAGTTTTTCATCAGCTTACCATGGGTGAGCCAAGACTTCAATTGCAATTGAAAAAAATATTAATTGAAAGACACACGAAAATAAATGTAATTCAAAAGACTTGCGGCTTTCGCTTTTCAATTAAACAGAAAGGCAAACATCAAAGACAGAGAAAAGAAAGTGATAAGCAGTGACAGATTGAGAGATAAATTAAAAATTCAGAAAAATTGTATGTGAAATCAATGGAGAATGCTCATACACATGAGTACAGGTTTTTTATTTAAATTTTTTTTAATAATTTCACAGGAAAAGTCAGAGCAAATGTCATGCATTGTGGGCGTTGGAAATGGAATTAAACTTCATGATATTATATCAATATTTGCACATTGTTTTTTTGTCATCAGTCGTACTCGTCTGTGCACGTAATGACATGCAATTATTTTCACATTAAAACCCATTTCCAATATTGTAACCGAACAGAGGCTTTAATGTTCGCGCACATCCGGTTAACATCTATGGGAACTGTCAGTTAATGGCAAGCAAACAATATTGACGTTTCGTTGATTAAACAATCAATGTTTTAATCGTATGCCCAATTCATTTTTTTCTGCAGGCTTTTCACCTGCAAAATGGGCATACTCGCACTCTTAACTTACAGAATTCAACAAAAAATGACGAATTAAAAAAAAAATAATAATTTCCAATAGTTTTAAATGTCGAGTTGTCAGATCTGTGTGTAGAGTCTTACTTATTTGGAACAGCATTGTCTTGTATACTTTTAATTTGGTTAAAGATCAATTAATTTTCCTGTTTAGACCTTTTTTTTTCCGTGAAACAGCATATAGAACCGAAGAATCTCATACTTTTGAGCTTTGCGTTCCGATCCTTTATGATTTCGCTTCTTTGTAATTAAAGTGATGTGTGAGTGGCCAGACAGTAGCAATTTTCTTGCTCATCAACATCAGTATTATCATTATCACCGTCAGCAACAGCAGGAGCAGCAGCAGCAGCAACAGAGACCACCACGTCCTTGTTGTGGCGCCCAACATGTGCATATTAAAAGTTATTTTTGTATATGGAGAGAAAATGAAAATGGTTCTGGCTGTAAAAGTCAAATTTTGGAATGAAAAAAGTTGGTTAATATGCATTTGAAAGCGAAGAAAATCTTCAGTAAAATTGAATGAGGATTCACTTTATTCAACGCTTTAAAGTTTACTATCAATATGACTCATTAATTCAACAAGCACATCACTTAATGCACAGATCATTGTCTTGGACTTCATTGAGAGCAAAATTAACTCAACAGTTGACAGGAAAATTTAATTAAAATGCAGCTTAAATAATTATTTAATGAGCGCTGCAGCTGAGGCAAATGCTCCTTTTTCAGAAGCATTAATAAAGAATGGTCAAATTTGTAACTTTTGTATTTTTGTATGATATTAAAAATCAGCTGTTTTAAAGAATATATTACTGAATTGCTTTGACATGGTTAACGCAACTATCAGGGTAGGTTCGAGCTTATTTTAATGCCTGCGTCCGTGTGATTTTTATAAAATACGGTAAAAATTACTAAAATATTTCGAGAAAAAATAGAATCTTAAACTGGTTCAATTGATCCTAACACATTCAGTTTGACAAGCCATAGACTTGGCTTTCGATAATAGATATCTTTATTATTATTATTATAAATACGTGTTATTAAATAAAATATTTAATAAATTGTATAATTAAAATATTTAACACATAATTCAGACAAACAAATGTTGATAATCCTTTACATTATAAACTAAATTATATTCCAAAAATAATTTGTGCAAAAAATTGATGCACATTATTCATTATATCAATTTAGATGGAATATTTATTACAAGTATTTATTGTTATTTTAAGTCTATTTATTTATTTAGTTGCACTGTTGTCCACTTCATCACCCTTTTGTATACCCTGAATTTAATTATATACTGTTTTCTTTTTGATTTTCTTATTATTTTTAGGCTTGAACAATTTTTACATAAAAATAATGTGGCAATGTCTAGACACTTCTAAAATATACTAATACTAATATAAATATAAATATATACTTTTGGCCTTGACTGCTGTGGCTGTTGCTGTTGCTGTCGACTACGGCTTCTGTGTTAAAGTTGAAAACACTCATACGCCGCGTTGTTCACATAAATCTTGCTTTCACACATACACACTTACATACATTGAGGCATCCAGCCAACTATGCGTGAGTGTGCACATTAAAAGTTTGCCTAAGAGCTTATGGCACCATTTGTTAAAAACGATTTTTAATGCAGCTTGAAAACTCCCTTTACATCTCCCCACATCAACAGACATACATACACGCGTATGTATATTGTGGGAGATTGGCACTAATAATGCCATGGCTGAAACATCTAATGGCTTTCCATGCATTAGACGCAAAACTTTTCTTTAATGAGAGCACATCATTATAATACTCTTCACAAAGCCATATGAAATGACTCCATTGATTAGTTACATGTCTAATATTAATTATTTTATTTGTGTTGCTAACTCATCATATAAAAGTGTATTTATATCTCGAATGAATTTCTATGTATGCATGTATTTGAAAATTTTGTTTAAGTCAAATATTCCAGCTTTTAGTTGATGAAGAGTAAGCTAAATTCGTTAGTATCGTGAGTAAAAGCTGTTTGAAGGCAGATCACAGTTCACAGTTTGACAGTGTTTCGCATATTTAAGCTAATATCCAGTTTGTTGGTCGGGACAGACAGACTGACATTCGCTGCTTCATAATTAGGTGAAGCGCAATAGATTGAAATTAAATGATTTTTGTCACAGATTGACTTTGGTGGGATTAAGTTGAAATAGAGAATGGATTTAAGAGAGTTTCACGGGCAACTGCAGGCTCTTTATCAATTTGTCTGTATAAATGTGGTCATAAAGTGCATTGCCTTCTGACTGTTTGGACATTTTAATTGAAAAACTAAACAGCGTGAAATGCTCTGCATATCTAAATTGAATCAAGTCTTGATTCCATGTACATGTGTGTAAAGGTTTTTTCTAGTAAATATATTAATATTTCAATTTCATGCTGCGTTTGATATATGCAAAACGAACAACTAACAATAAATAATCAAGCAAGAATGCAATAGTTGAAAATGACTGACTATAAGATACTCCTTTAGTCAATCACTACAATCACAGTCAACATCAAAGCGAGCAGTTTTATAACAATTTCAATTTTCTGAACTCTTGAAGTTTAGGGTATATTTCCTTTATATCACATTACTATACAAATTTTTAGTTTTAAAATTTAGCTAAGCTTTGGAATGAAATAAATGAAATACTTCGCGCAGCAAATAAATAAATAAATGACGACAAAATGTAGCTAGAATTATTTTGACAATTGAATCAAAATCAGCAAAATGTAGTAGAGAGGAATTTGATGATTGATCATAAATACGTTATAAAAATATCAGAGCAGTTTTATTTATTTATTCCAATATTATTTTTGTATTTATGATACCAAAAACTGAAAAGCTTTACAGATGAAAGGCCTTTAAGCATCAATTAAATACACATTATGGAAGATTAAACAAATATGATTGTCATTAATCATCGAAAAGGCTTGTGACCAATTGGTGCAATGACAGCCTCGTCGGCCTGAGGTCAGGAATTATTTAAAATCAGCTGTTGCATTGACTGTAACAACACATTAATGTCAATCAGATTTGTAATTAATGCGGTTAAATGAACAACAGCGACAGCAACGACAATGGTAACAACAACCATTATCAATCGGAGTGACAAACAGCGCCCATAAATATGGCTAATCTGTTTGGCAATGATTTGATTAGAGCAACAACATTGCCATTCCTGCGATTTGGACAGCAATGCGATGCAAATACGAAATACTTGCGGCAACTCGAATGTCAGCAACATCATCAACAGCAGCAACAATACCGCCAACACCACGAACTTCAGCACCAACATCAACAACAATATTAACGTCAAACACGTCAGGGTGAGGGCAATAATTAGCACTTGGCAGGTTGTTTAACGGGGAACAGCGACAAATTGTGCAACTACAAGAATTTTGTATCTCTATCTGCATTTGTATCTATAGCTTTGGACGCATTTGCATATGTATTTGCCAGAAGCCACAGGTTTTCAGTGTCGACCAGCGGCGCCGAGTTATTTGCCTCCAGCAATTAATTAAACATGGTGATAAATTCCGCTTTGCAAAGATGCTCTAAACTCATTGAAATATTGACACTTTAAATAACAGATCGCAAAAATTCCATATAGTCTATAACTCGGCATTTAAAATCATTCAAGTTAAATTTTAGCAACTTTTTAAATACCCTACATTGCTTGTGGACATATGAAATAATTATACATGATACATGATAAAATATACATGATAAAATAAAATGTAGTAATAAATATGAATATACTTAATTTTTAATATTTCTTCAACTAATCTATAAATATTTAAAGAAAATTGATTTATTTCTGTATAAAAAATATATAAATATATATTTAAAAATGTAGTTTTGTCAGTAAATATGCTGTTCCAGGATCAAATTTAATAAATTATAGCAAAACTTTCTCACCATAAAAATTGCACTGTCATAATAAATTCTGTGGTTTAAATAGTTTTATTCGGATAACCCAAACGTTTATGTGCATATTAATAACACTATAGTATTTGTATTTGTAAATAATTAGCTGTCTGTTAACTAATTTGCTATACACATTTCCCTATTGTATAAATCCATCTCATTTAGCTGCTGTTTTTCAACAGAATAATATTAAATTGCTGCTAATAAATAAAGACAAAAATGTTGAACTCATTTGAAAAGATTTCTTTGTGATATTTTAATTTAATTTTATTGCTGTCTTCTCTAAAAATAATTTAGTAAACTTTTCTATATTTTAATATGATGCGGAAAGGGAGTCAGTGTCGGCAGTGGACCGCGAGAAGGTCGGCGCGTTGTGAACTGGAAATTTGTTAGATACTGAGTGATGAGATCAGACGAGAATCCCGACTTGGCTGGAACTATCGAAGGTACTGTATCATCGCTGGCAATGCTGTTAGGTCTCGCCACACGTGACTGCAACTGTTGCGGCTGTGGTTTTGCAATATGTGGCACGCTTTTTCTAGTGGTTGCGGTTGGTCGACTGCTAACAAGTGGTTGATGTGTTGTGGTGCGAACTTCTTCGATTTGTGGCTGCTCTGATTCATTGGCGGGTGCTGCCTCTGCGAAGGGTGGAAGTAGATCCAACGCTAGCTGCAGTTTTGGCTTTTCATCAACTTGATGCGTGTCCTTGCTCCTGGCCTGCTGCTGATAGTATGATTTTTTAGTGGGCTTTGTAGCTGGCGTTGCGTCCGTTGCCTTCTCAGTTGTGGAGGACTCCTCCAGTGGCGGCGGCAATAAATCATTGAATGGCACCAATACGTCCTGAGGCGGCTTTTGATTTATGTGGGACACATCGGCGGCACAAAGGCAAATCAGTGCGGCAGCTGCGATTAATAACTGTGAAATAGTTGGGAAATGATGTTAACTTGTCTCTCTTGTATCTATACGAAAAAATGAATGATGGTTTTCTAGAGTGATGTGATTTTTTGTTTGCATAATCTAATTGGCTCTGCTTCGCTCACAAATTATGCAGTTTTGTGCGCTGTCTACTTTTGGACTGATTTTATGGCCGCTCATTTGGATATGCTCTTAGCCCAAACACTAGATTTGAGTTTTGGCCAGGCCAAGATTAAACAGTGGGCAGCGTTTTCAAGATCACTGTGTGAAGGGGACTGAGTGTAACCTTGCATTGTATGCTAATCATTCGCTATACGTGACATTCCCCCTAGAACATTAATACATATTATAAAATGATGGGAGCTATGTGAAGGTCAAGTGACATTCTTAAGAGCTTTTACTTAAAAATAACTCAATGAATTATGTATGTATAACACAAAGTGACACAAATAGAGTGCAGGCATTATAAATAAAAGCATTATTCTTTTATTTTGTTCAAATTTATGAAGTCGCTCAGCATATTAGCCCAAAATTGATGCAAATTTAGTTTCGCCTTATTTAGCTTTCCGGTTCTTCTTTTCGATTTAAATTTTCTTTAACGGGTTTTAAGAATTAAATTCTTTGTTTATTTAGTTATGGATAGAACATGATTAGACTAACTGCATTATTTATACATCGATTGGCATCATAATTCAAATAAATTGATGTTTAATAACTCATTCTAAATATGCAAATGTAAGCGAGGTCTATGCCCGATTTTGACTTAAAAATTTGCCAA
Organism: Drosophila kuntzei; assembly: GCA_035042165.1. Taxonomy (NCBI): domain Eukaryota; kingdom Metazoa; phylum Arthropoda; class Insecta; order Diptera; family Drosophilidae; genus Drosophila; species Drosophila kuntzei. The sequence goes on from JAWNLU010000818.1 coordinate 352,596, forward strand.
TCCGATATCGCGTGTTGTCTTCCTGCATATTTGCATTCGCCTAATGGAATAACATTTAATATATTTGAGTTAACAATTTTTCCAGTTTGTTTTGCAAATGCTAATACACAGAACTAATTATTTTAATATATTTATATTATTCTAAAACTATCTATTTATGTCTGATAGCGACTAATACACTTTCCAAGGAGTTTTCTGATTCAGTTACATAGTCTGTATCATTCGAATGTCTATAATGCTTGTTGATTTATCACTTGTACCACATTCAAATGTAGTATTCACGAATTATGAATGCATTTTGAGTTCAAGCTGGGCACTCACAGTACGAAGTGTCATTTTATTATATTACGATGAGTTTTCGAGTTGTCGCGTTGGAGAATTCAAGTCGACTAAAAGATGCGCTGCGCATGCTCCTCGTTTTTATAGTCGCCGGTTAAAAAAACTAAAAAGTGAAGCACATTTAAAGAGCGAGAATTTACGCACAGTCGCACAGACGAGTGTAAAGTTTAATAACCGGATTAGGCAAAAGTTGGCAACGGGTTTCCGATGTTGCTGATGTTGATATTGCTTCGAGCACGAGTTGATGCTGATGCTGATGAACATGGATCTACTGACCAATTAGTGGGACAGGGGCAACTATTTTTTTTATTAAGGTAACAGACGTAGTCGTCAGACGCCGTTGCAGATACATATTTTGGCTTATGGGCTTGAACTTTAGCGGTTCATGGTCGTATCTGTATCTACAGCTCGTTCTCTGATAAGATGCGACACAGATACTAGTTGTTGTTGATGTTGTTGTTGTACCGGATGTAATTTACTTCGCATACGAGTACGATAAATGGAACTCTCGAAATGTTTAGATCGTTTTAAATTGGAACTAACAACTTCCTACTTGCTACTTGCTACCTGTTACCTGTTATCTGTTATCTGTGCGAGCAGCATTTAAAGATTGATTTTATTAGCTCACTAATTGATTTTCGCCAACGCAATCGTAAACTGGTTTCCATTTTAAGCACTTTTTTACTTTTATATTTTATTTTTGCCTAAGTATATCGGAATTTCTTCTGCGCAAAGTGAACGCCCTCATTTGCATACAAATTGACTCCCCTTGCAGGGAGTTGCAAGTAAATTAGTGGAACTCCAAATGCTTTCTGTATAAATACCTTTAAATGTATTTCCACTTTTACGGAGCTTTGTTTATTAACTCCCTTCTCTGTTGATACATCTGCAAATTATGCAAATGATTTAGCGTTGATTTTTAACACCGCAGACTTTGTGTGAAGGCTCATAAATTAAATAAATAAATAAATTTGCTGGCACCGTTGAGTGTGTTTGGCTTGGCTAATGTTGAACCGGATTTTGTGTACAATTTGCTCTATGAGATTAATTGTTCGGCAGCTCGTTGTTTAGATGCGGCTTGTGGTATGTCTGATAAGATACTTTATTTGTAAAACTATTTTGTCGCATATCAAATCAAATAAATATTTATAACCATTATAACTACGGTTTGTCATCAGTTGAGAATACTCAATGAATTTATAATGACATAAAATATTATATGAAGACATTATTTCTAACAGTAATACAACATAAATATGACTTCTCATAGATCCGCACAGTGGCACAAATTTGATTATTCGCCTGGCGATTGCTTTTCATGAGAAGGCATGACTTAACATAATTGTTTTCAAAAATTTTCACTCTGTTAGGCTCTACGTATTGGATAAAACCTTGATTTTATGAGTTGATTCAGTGTATCTGCTTCTAACAACACATATTATTTATGTGTTCTTTCATCATATTTCACTTAAAACCAGGGATTAAAACCGAAACATATATCGGTTTCAGTTACGCTTTCGGTTATGCTCGAATTCAGGTTTTCGGTTATACAAAATCTTGGAGTATCGGTTTCCTAACGGTTATCGGATTTTTGTAAGTTTCGGCTTAAAATGAAAGGGTATGGTTTCGGTTCAGAAAAAAAAAAATGAATGTTTTCGGTTGATCAAAATAAGAAGCGTTATTCATTGCTTTACATGAAAAAAGACTTAATGATCTAATTAGACTGGAAAATAATGTTATCTGGTTACTGGAATGGTCCAGCGGAATGTCGATTTTATTATAATTTGATCTCATATAAATTTGTTTTGAAAATGTCGATTATTTTGATTTTACTGATTTTTAATAACTTCGAACTGCCATAACTTTGTCAAAACTCAATCAATTTCCATGCGCAATGTAAATTTAAGCATAATTTTACTTCTAAATTCGTTATGCTATTAAATTTATTTCATTTTAAAAATTTTAAATTTTTCGAAAAATCAAAAAAGACAAAGGGGTAACACTGTAAATGAATCGGTTACTAAACGGTTATTTCGGTTTAAAGAGTTTCGGTTTATGTATTTCGGAACAGCGGAAAACATTTTTTTTGGTTACGGTTTCAGTTACGGTTACAAATTTCAATTGGTTTTTATCGGTTAAAAGTTACGGTTTCGGTTAAGGTTTTAATCCCTGCTTAAAACTGTATAAGTGTGTGTAAGTGAGACCAATAAATAAATGTATTTAATTTTATTTTTATTTTATATAAAAAATTCCAAACACTTTTTTTTATTAATTTACACAAAATTATTTTTATTAAAGTAAAATTAAAGAAAGAAAAATAATTACATCATTTGTACCCTCCGCCCTTGGCTGTAACTGCTTCAACCGAACCCTATCAATTTCGCTTACTTTATTTATATTTCATTCAAAATTCACGTGCCTCAATTTCATCAACAGTAAATTATTTATGCCACAAACCTCGTGACAACCATTGATTCAAGTACTACAATTGCTAACAATTCATTTGCTGTATTGTTGTTTTTTGGCCATGTTATTGTTTTCGATTGTACTTTATGCGCAGCTCCAACTCCCATTTGTGTTCTTTATTTATATGTATTTATTTATATTTATGTGGGTGTGGCAATTGCATATGCGTGTATATGTGTGTGTATTCTGTGAGGGAGAGTACAGGTCACGGTTGTGGGCCCATTTGTGAGCTGGAAACTGACGACTATTGGCCTGGTTCCTTTATTTCAACTCTCACGCCTTTACCTTAAATTACCTGTCTGCGTTGTATTCTATCTGAACGTCCTCAATTGTTTTCCTGTTATTCTTTGGGGGGCATATAAATCGAAATTTGTTGTTGCCATCAATCGATGGGAAATGTGGCCAAAGATGCGTGTCAACGTTTGACATAAACAATGTTTAAGAGTTGTCAAGAGGTGGCCGATTGAAGTCTTCCAGCGAATTGAAATGGTTTTCAGATGGATCTTTACTTGAAATTGGAAATAACTATAGAGAGATATTACACTTTTACATTTATTTGCATGTACATTTCATTCTGTTTCTGTTTTGTCCCTTAATTCGGACATCTTAAAAAATGGATTTAGTGCTTTGCACTCCTTTCCGTTCTTGGGTTCATGGCAATATCTGCAAGTGCTGTGAACACATTTCACTTCCTGTTGGGGCAAGCAACATCTTTGCCTTTGTGCAACATTTTACTTTGCAACCGGAGTTGCCTGTTGTTTCTGGCTAGCACTTGGCAGGTAAACAAGCCCTGGCTGCATTTCCTACTGCCATGTATTTTGACCAGGCGAGGTCGTTTTGCCTGCCAATCTGTTTGCTCACGAACTAGCTACAGACGAACAAGGTTCAATGTTGCTAACATGCTGGAGGAGAAGAGGGGCTATGTTTTCGGTGCTTTTGTTTTGGTTGAGCCGTTTACAACTTCCTGGTCACGCTTTTGGCCTTGCCATGCCATGCCATGCCTTCGTTTGGCTTTGCCTTTTGGCAGCCTTTTGCTCGTCGTTGACTTTTTGCTTTTGGCAACAACTGCTGCCTCTTCTTCTTGGGGTTTATAGCCGTTTACTGCCTTGCCTGTTTGTTGTTCTCGGCCACAAGTTTGTTTTCGTTTTCGGCTGTAGCCAACTGGAGTGCGCCGTCCGTCAGTTAAGTCTAACTGGCCACCCGGCTACCCGACCAACACTTGGTCTCTGCTATTGCTGCCACTTTTCTTGTAATTAGCACAAAAAAGCGTGACCCAAATGTTGGCAACTTAAAGTTTTCAGCACCAAGACAAAGTCGCGAGGCAACCCGCTGGGTGACTTCAGAATGTTGCATGATTTGCGGGCTCAACTCGAGGCACTCGCTGAGCGCACTCGAAAGTCATAAAGTGCAAAAATTGTTACACTCAGGCAGAAATGAATTATGAAAGTTGTTTTCAGTTTTTGTATTGCACTTGCATCCAGAGAACAGCTAGAGACACCGAATCGCACTGGACAAAGGGAAAAGGGAATGATGAGGGGAAATAACTGTATAAGACATATTTTCATCTTAGCTTTATTTTTTTTTTTTTTTTTTACCTCTTACCGAAAGTTTCAGTTTTTGGAGTTGCAAGTTATATTTGCAACTTGGGCGCATATAATTTAATTCAATTTGACTACAAAATATTGCAGGCTTAATGAAGAAACGTAATGGAGTTTTAAATGCCAGAACTTTGTAAAAACAAAACTAAAGTTAGCAACAATTTGATTTACACCATGCACCTTTAAAACAACGTCTATGCCTTACAAAAACAAAAGTTGAAAACTTTACAAGAAAGTATCACTCTATAACATACTTTTATAGAATTTTAAACAAACATGTCCAACATTTTGAGGTCACTTTGCTTCACTTTGCGGATTTAATTAAAATTTAAAGTTGGTATTCTTAAGTATACTTAATTTAATTTTCATGAGCTATAAAGTTTTACATTTTATAAATAATATAATGTAATCTGATTTTTCGTTATGCAATAATTATAAGAGCTATTATTAATACAATTTATTTCAAATTTATTTTTGCTAATCCAAAAGTTTTTTAATTTGAATTGCTTATTTACATTTAAATTGCATTTTTAGGCACATTTTCTGTTTGAATAAAAATATAATTTAAATTTCTCTTTTTAATATTAATGTACTAAAATCATTATATATTTTTGTATTTAATTCAATCATATTTAAGCTTTCTATTTTAATTGTAATATGAATATTTTTAATCTATATCATTAATTAATAGACAATTATAAAAAATCACCACACTATTTGCAATATATTTAAACTACTTTGTAATTAAATGTGTATATTTTAAATGGATTTTGAAACTTTTTAAAGATATAAAAATAAAAATTTTTATACGATATTAAGTCATTACATTTTGAAGCGTTTTTCAATTATATATTTTTAGGAGTTTAAATAAAAGTTATATAACAATCGTTAATTTAAGCCATATTTTACGAACTGCGCCTTAATTAAGGATATGGTCTGAACTCATCTGGCTGTCCTGGTAAGGCCTGAAGTACAGATTAATTGTTATGGCTTGTCGCGTTGACAAATTGCAAACGAATAAATTGAATTAATTTTATCTGAACAAGTGAATACAATTTTTGTATGACAACGCTGGTCGGCGTAATAAACAGACAAATGAGAAGGGCACATGAACGATCGGGACTACACAAGGGTAGGTTTAAATGAGAAAATCAAAACCCTTGGTGTATTTAATTTGGGTTCATTTGTTGGCTATTGATTGGCCATATGGGCTGTCGAATTGGCCGCGAAGTTAATTAAAACTCAACCTCAAATGCAAATGATTTCGAATTGCCAGCATAATCGCAGGGAAACATTACGCACTGCGCCTAAAAGGCGGCATCGACAAACTTTCTACTCGAGCACCAAAAACAAACACACACGTGAAAACTTGACAACTTTTGGTGCCTTCTCTGCAGTTGCGGATGGTCTGGGGTTGCATTGGGTTAGGGTTGGTTTACTCGCAATGCCGCACAAAAACTTTAATTAGAAAGTTTTGTCACATGCTGGGTGCCGATGCCGGTGCCGGTGCCGATGCCGATGGCGCTGACGATGCCGTCATGTTACCAAAATTTTCCTACACGTACGTAAATGCAAAGAGATACCTCCTGCAATCTGTAACATTTCTGAAACATGATGAAATCTGTGAAGAGAATTTTAGAGCCCACACCGGTATCAAACCACAGAGACAATCTAAACTTTTCGAATCAATTTTAATTACCATAAATATGGCTGAACTTTTGCACGGCTCACACACTCAGACTCACTCGCTCAGTCATTCAGTCAACCATTCACCAAAATGGAGGTAGCGTATTCGTCATTTTGCTGCCGGTTGCTCTGTTGCCCTGTTGCTCCATGGGGATACAAAGTTTTGTATCTTTCAGTGCACCTCTGCAAAAGTTAACGCATTGAACTTGCTGGCGTGTATTTTGTTTATTTTGCGTACAACATTTTTGGGCTCTGCCGCAAATTTTCGCAATTTATTTTCGCACTCCCATGGCAACGTACGGACTGAGAGTGGGTCTAAGTAGTTGCAATTGCTTATCAAGGAAATATCGGCTCTAATGACAGCCAAAAGTGTTGCAATTATACGCGAATTTTGTCGTTCATGAAACTGTCAATCGGTTAAGAACGTTATGGCAAACTTTCAAATGTTTTACAATAATTTAATGTCCACTTAAAGTTGTAAAATAGAGTTCAATCTAAATAAGATTTTCCAGGTTATTTGCTGTTGGCCGTCAATGCCACTTCTAGATTTTGAGGTGTGCACAAACTTTTTGTTGGTGGAATCACGTAGCATGTTGGATTCCCAATACACAAATGAATTTGTAGTTGCCATTTTCATTATTAAAGAAACCCAGAGCTATGTGAAATGTAAATTCGCAATCTACGGATGTATCCTGCCTTGAATCGGCAGCTCAGTTGAGCTCTCTATGTTGCAAAATTTCATTATGACGAATGCTTCGGGGGCCAAACCGATGGCCATCAACAGCTCATCCAGCTTTAGAATGCCCCCTCCATGGTAACAAATTGCGAATTCTGCAACTGTCTTGCCGAGAACTTGGCCATAGAATTTGGGGCCAGAATTGTGGATAGTCTTTGCAACAGTTCGCATATAATAGGCAAAATGTGTTACAATATTTTTGATAGCATCGGTGTGGTCTTTGACTGTTGACTGTTTTATGGCTCGCTTTATGATGGGAGTGAGTTGGTTGTGTTGGGAACGTGCTGAATTTTAATTAGTTCATTTTAATGGGTTGCGGCTGTTTACTTTCCTTGAGACTGGCTTGCCACTTAATTGAGCTAACAAGTTTTCAGTTTTGGACCATAACAAAAGGACGATTCATGGATTTAGTGTGAAGAGATGCGATATCAAGACGTACAAGTTCAAATAACTCACCTAGATTTTAAATCGTCATATCATACCGAGCTTGTACGGCATAATAAGCAATTTGGCACATGAATTTATCATAAATGTCAGGACATATGTACGTCATGTGACCCCTCAAGACCGAGAAAGGAAAGAGAGGACACACAGGAAGAGAGAGAAAGACACAATCAAAAACCATAAGCCGAATTACACGCATGAATCATCAGAATTATCAATCATGTTCGAGTGGCGGCAACTTGGCAAACATCGGGGAACTGATACACAGTGAAAATATCGCCACAGCCAGATACACTGAACAGATAAAAGATACGAGATACACGAGTGTGTGTGTGTGTGTGTAGAGACGGCTTTCTGTCGTGCTCACATTAAGTGCAACATAAGTGGAAATCAGCAAATATAATCTAAATAAGTGGTTGTTAAACAAAAAAATTTTCTTTTTTCGGCTTTGTTTTCCAGTCAAAGAACGCGAGTGAGAGACTAAGAGGGAAACAGAACTTGTGCGTTGACATGTCTTGTATAAATTTGTTTTGCCAGCGCTGTCAACTATAATGGACTCATGTGTGTCATAGCGGATATGGAAATGGAACCTGAGCAAACGTCATACACAAATTGAATAAAAATGTTAATGCGCACAACATTCGTGGGGCAATCAACTCAATCAGAGCAACTGGGAAGTAATCAAACTTCTGGGGTGAAGCAATTGGGGATTGAAAATGAAAAGCGGCTCACGTTTAATGAGAATAGGAATCAAAATGAAAAACCGGAATAAACACTCAAAACGTGCCATCACTTAAAGGGGCGCCCGAAAGAAGGCTTTAAATTTAACGCAAGCCACCCAGTGTTGAAGTGAGTGTAGTGATGATGAGTTGGCAAAATAAAGCAGGAAATGGCGCCCAACGTGGTCATCAGGTGGAAGGACAGACTAACAAACTGAAGCTTGGCTGGCATTGGACGCGTGCAAGTGGCACAACTTTCATAGCTTTTATCCGCTTATTTAACACAAATTTTTCGGCTATTTTGCGAAGCATTTTATAGCAGAAGCAGCCACGTGCCAAGTGAATTTTCAGATATTTGCACTGTCATTTTCAAACAATTAGCAGCAAGGGCTGCATTTTACCACAGCACATCATACACGGCGTATGAGCAATAGCTTATATACATAAATATATTTATATTGTCAGTCAAATATAATTAATATACCTTTCTTATAAAATATCCGATATATAAAGGGTCTCAGCTGTTATTAAATTTATATCAATTAAAACATTTTCGCATATATATTCTTTCTTTATTTTAAATATTTCCCAAAAACCAAAGGTTCAATTATTGAAACCAGGGATTAAAACCGAAACGAATATCGATTTCTTTTACGGTTTCGGTTATGCTCGAATTAAGGCTTTCGATTATCGGTTATGCAAAATCTTGGAGTATCGGTTTTTTGTAAGTTTCAGCTTAAAAATACCAGTTTAAAAAATAAAAATTTAGGTTTTCGGTTGGCCAAAATAAGAAGCTTTATTCATTGTTTTAGATAAAAAAAAGACTTAATGCTCCTATAAGCTTGGAATAATAATAATGTAATCCAGTGTAATGTAGATTTTATTATAATTTGATCTCATATAAATTTGGTTTCAATATTTCGATAATATTGATTTTACTGCTTTTTAAAATTCGAACTGCCATAGTTTTGTCAAAACTCAATCAATTTCCATGCGCAATGTAAATTTGAGATTGATTTTACCTCTAAATTCGTTCTGCATTTCAATAACCGCTGAAAACTGATTGAAATTTGTAACCGTAACTGAAACTGTAACCGAAACTCTTTAAACCGAAATAACCGTTTAGTAACCGATTCATTTATAAGGGTTAATTTCGGTTCTGCCGTCGCAGCTACTAAGCAACTTTGAACTGCCATAACTTTGTCAAAAGTCAATCAATTTCCATGCGCGATGTAAATTTGAGCATGATTTTGCCTCTACATTCGTTCTGCATTTAAATTTTGTTCCATTTTGAAAATTCGAATTTTTTCGAAAAAATCAAAAAAGACAAAGGGGTAACACTGTAAATTTTCGAAAAAATTCGATTTTCAAAATGGAACAAAATTTAAATGCAGAACGAATGTAGAGGCAAAATCATGCTCAAATTTACATCGCGCATGGAAATTGATTGACTTTTGACAAAGTTATGGCAGTTCAAAGTTGCTTAGTAGCTGCGACGGCCAGAACCGAAATTAACCCTTATAAATGAATCGGTTACTAAACGGTTATTTCGGTTTAAAGAGTTTCGGTTACAGTTTCAGTTACGGTTACAAATTTCAATCAGTTTTCAGCGGTTAAAGGTTACGGTTTCGGTGAAGGTTTTAGTCAGGGATTAAAACCATCTCATGTGTTGTTTTAGAAACGCTTCACAGTTGCTGATTCTTTTCACACTTTTTGCTCCTGCTGCTGCTTTTCCGATATGCATAAATATGCGTGTTGGTTAATAAATCACGCCATAATCCATGGGGCATTAAAAGATTTCTATGTAATCGATATTACCCAAGCCTTTGACTAAATAATTAAATAGATTAATGTGTTACTAATATCAAGGGTGAAGCCTAATGAGATGCCTGAATGACATGCAGGTCGCAGCATCGCATTGATTTATTGCCTTTATGCGGGAAGAAATGAATATGTAATTTCAAAAAGGATATTTCTTCACTTTTTTTGAATATTGTTATAATCATTTGAGCTGACCACAAAGAACGGGAGCAACTACAAATTTCTGGTTGTAGAAGAAAAGTATTACGAAAGCGTTTTGCAATTTATACCAGAAATTCGACAATTTATTTCTGTGAAATTGATTTTGCTGGTGCCGCCCAGCCATTGATGTGGATTGTGCGAGGTCTGTCTGGCAGTCAGGCCAAAACGAGCAGCGATAAAAAGAGAAGCGCATTGGCAATGCGGTACACGTAAAACGTTGTAACAATTCAATCAGTTAGCGTCAAGGAGAAATCGTTAGCAACAAATTGATAATATTTGAATGCAGCACATTGGAAAATTTTATACTGCAATGGTCAGAATAAAAAGGGAATGGTCCGCCAAGAGTAGGGACAACAAGTTACCAGAAATGTATCTTAAAGTGCACTAAGTATCCAGCTTCCAAGGGTGCAATGACACGACTCATCGCGGAGTGTTGTAGAACACTTTTACCTGCCAGCAAAATTACGCTTAAAGGTTTTTTCTTTTGTTGAAATTTGAATTTGAGCATGAATTTCTTATGTAATCAGCGCTCAGATTGGATGCTGGCCAACAACTTACTGCACTTTCCCTGCCTCTCTCTCCCTTTCACTTTCGCCCACACACGAGCAGTTCATTAATGCGAGTGGAGCGTCAGGAAATGTGCAGAAAAAGAGAGAGAGACAGAGGATGAAGCAATTGCATCCGAGGATTGTTAATAAGCGCAGTTCCAATGGCAGCGGATACGCGACCAATCGGTTGGACAGTTGGGACTCTGCACGTACTGCACGCTGTGATTTCAGTTGGATGTGGGCGCCAGGATGACATAGCTGAGGGGTGGCAGATCGGGGAGGGTGATACGATTTTGCGGTTCGTTAGAAGAATGCAAAGGGTAGGTGCTATAAGTTCAATATGCTAAACCAACTTCCAATGTTGACTTTAAAAACACACACAAACGTATATAGCACGTAAATTGCAACGCGTTCTCTCTGTGTGTCTGTGTAGGTCGATGTATGTGTGTGTGTGTATGTGTGAGGGCTAACACTCCTGATTGCCGCTGTATGCATGTGTGATTTGATGTTATTCATTGTCGATTCGAGATTGCAATTCATTTTAAACTTTTCTTACACATTGCAAACAATCGACAAATCAAAACATTTAAATTCAAGAAAAATAGTGCAAGTTAAAATCGCATGCATTCATATTTATATCATGCAATTTGTGCAGTTTCTCATTTTTGTTGCGCAGCCATTTGAAAGCGGAAGCCTTTGTCATTATGTATACCTACACAAGTGAAACATCAGCAGCGACAAAAGGAAAAAACCCTAAAGGGCGAATGTTTTATATTTTTGCAACAAAACTCACTAATTTTCTTTTATGCAGGCACAAAACAGACAGCAACACGAAGCATTCTGCAACAACAACCAAAAAAATAAAATGTGAAATAAGAAGAAAGAAGAATTCTACAAGCGAAACGGCAAAAACAAAACGAAATCTATTGCTGTGTAGGTGTGTGTTTGTGTGTGTGTGTGTGTGTGTGTGTGAGAGTGTGTTCTTGTGGAAAAGAAAAAGATGGCTGCAGTGACACGGAATCAGTGAGAAGCAACAACAACAACAACAACAAACGGGAAACACAAACAAATGTCACTCAACAATTTTTATGAGTCTGACAAAAGTGAATTATACGGATGGACCCGGGACGCCGACTCTTTTTCTAACGCAATTTATCTACGTTAGGCGAGCGGCTTCGTTCCAAAAAAAAAAATAACAACATAAAAAACTAGTAGAAAAGCCTTCAGAAAAGTGAACTCGGCTATGAAAGATCCTGTACTTATCCTGTACTGTCCATGATGCAGTTACGTTACGTAACTTAAAGATTTGTTACTTAAATAATTTCTGAAATAATAATCCGATCGTGATGAAACTTTATATCATATTTTCCAAAACTCAATAATGAATATGTCCAATTTTCTTTAATTTTTTTTCGTTTTGCGGCGACTAAAGAGGAAAGAGGAAGATCTCTAGAACATATGTATATTCTCTTAGATCGATACTGAAAAAAAGTCCAATTCCTAAAGGAATATTTATAAAAACATCTGTTTTTTTTTGGTAAAATAATTTTAATCTTTTCGTATTTATATGTTCTCTTCTCATTTTTTTTAGTTTTGGAAGCAATTTTGTTTTATATCGGACATATGTAACTTGTTCGACTTGACTGTTGATGCTGATCAGGAATATACATATATAAATTTATACTTTTCACGCACTCCTCTGCCTGTTGTGAACATTTCTCGTTGGAAAAACTTAATAGGCTATTTATAATTTTCAAGTACAGGGTGTACAAATAAAAAGAAAACCATGAGACCCAGAACCCAACACGCCGATCCAAGCCCAACCTAGACAAATGGAAAAGTGTTGAATTTTTAGTGCACTTTGTCGCCGTTGTTATGGCCTTGTTGTTGCTGTTGTTATTCTTGTTGCCTGCATTTAATTCTCGTTTTGTATTTTATTTTTTGTTTATTGTTTTTTCTCTTTTTGTTGCTGTGTTTCACTTGCTCAGCTGCTCAACTGGTCAGCAAATGAATTACAATACTTACATACTCAGAATCCCATTTGTAGACCAGGCTCTTGCTCATAATTTTCACTAGTTTGTTTTTCTTCCTCATCGTTTACTTGGGTGAGTAAGGTCAAGAGAACTGGCTAAGAGGCGGGAGGACGGGGCAGCGGCTACATTTGAGGGTTGACTCTTTTATTTATGCTTTTAATTTCCTTTGTTTTCATTGTGTTTCTGTTTTTTCATGATGTTGTCTTCTATTGTGTTGTGTTGGGTTTGCCCGTTGACACAGCCAATATTTGAGAACTTTGTCAATGTCTGCATTTGGGGTTTGCCATTTGGGTTTATTGGCTAGAATTTTGAGTGAGTTTTGTCAGCTAGATTTGTTGGGCACACAAAACAGCTCTATAACAAGGCCACATCCTTTATTGCTTTAAGCTCTTGCGATATAAAATCCTTTTAGCAAAAAGCATTCCCATTCTGGCCACAGTTTAACCTTGTTTAAATATTCTATGGCATTTGTGCAAAACATTCTTCAAAGATTCTATTCTTATTGGCATAAGTTTGACAGATTTATTAAAAGGATTCTTAATTAAAAACCTTTGTTTAAATCTAAAAAAAGAAGCATTTTATTTAACTTAAAATTTTTGCAAGTTATGAGTATTCCTTATTATATATTACTACTCATAAAAATGTTATTAAATTTAATCTATATATATAAAATATCATAAATGTTTTAATATGTGATTTAGTAAACTTATATAATTTTCTGAGGACCTTCAACTGTAACTAAAATACAATTAAAAACTATATTTTTTTTAAATATAAGATATAGACTAGGCATACAGATCCATACATACGTGCACATTAATTTAATCAAATTATCAATTTTATATAAGATTTTTAAACTTCTTTTCATTTCTCCAAAAGTTTTCTAAACTTTTGTATTTTTGTATATTCAGCTGCATTAAATCATTTAATTTGGTATAGAATATTAAGATATACATACTAAATTTTTAAAGTTTATTTTTATGACATATGCTACCAACGTGCTTACCATATGCACATCTTAATGTACACCGTTTTTATTGGCCATCACGCTTGAGACACTAATGTGGCAAGCCATTTTGGTTGTTGAAATCTTTTAGGAGCGCCCATTAAAGTTGTCTCGGCTATAGAGCAAAATGGCGGTCTATACGCACTCACACAGATAGAGAAGGATAGACAGTCACACAGATACACACTTATGTATATGAAAAAGTTGGGTTATTGCTAATCAACTCACGTTTTCGCTGCTCGTTTGAAAATGTATTTTGTGACGCCATTTTGAAGTGAACTAAGCGACATCGCGTCTGCCACGTGCTTATCAGCAGGCTTATCAAATTCATCGCCATCCTTTTATTTTTTAGTGGGGTGAGAAGGAAGGACTCTCGACAACCGGTTTTTATGTGCGACACTATTACGTTTCCTTTTTAATAGTTGTGTTTTTCGTGTTTTTCCCTCAATCTATTTTGTTTTTTTTTTTGTCAGTCACTGATTAAAATTTGAAGTTGATCTCAAGTACATCCTTCAGTTGGTAAGTCAAGTCACGCATTGAATTGCCTTCTCGCTATTTATAAGCATTGTCTATATCATTTTGGGCAGCCCCGATTCCCCCGTTCCGAAATTCCATTGTCTCAGTCGCTCCGCAGTCGTCTGTCAGCGACATGCGCATTTAGTTGATTTACTTTCGTCCCTAAAGAAATCCACATGGAGCTCCTGTATAGGCGGATGGCAGGTTTATTACTGCCGCTTTGACTCCGGGTGGGGCCTAGTATTAACTTTTGTCTTAACGCATAAAGAATCAGTCTCGGATCCTGACTGTGAATATGAAATAATGCACTACATTTGAATAGCCTGTAGGAAGTTTAATTACTGTATTTTTAAGTTTTCAAATGTATAAGAAATATATATTCTTCAGCAGTATCTTATATTTGTGTACAGTATATGTGCTTACTACTGGATTTTCCATATTTGGTTTGTCTAATTCATTCTAAAATATTTCATCATTCCTAATTTCGTTAAACTTTTCATTAAGTTTGAATTTGTTGTGGTCTTCAAATGCTACCACAAAGCTAAACAATCATGCCACAATTTGAGTTGTCTGTGCAATGTTGTCAGTTGCAATAAATTCAATTTTTGTAGCTTGCAAGTGTTTTGATTTAACACTTTGTAGAGCTTCGTCATGACCAGCCTTACTTTATGGCAGATCTACACACCATTTGCATGTAAGGTCTCGCCCAGGCTTCAAAAATATTCTGAATTTGTCACAATTAAATTTTACGAGTGGCAGACAAAATAAATAAAACGTATATTTGCCCCTCACGAGACCCTGGTTACCCCATTCCTTGGGTGTGTTATACGCCCCACGTTGAATCTAATTTTCCGCAGATTTTGCCATATGCAAGGCAAACTGCAAAGTGGAGAAGTCCTTGTCTCATTCAGCTGTGGTTTAGTTATCCTTGCCGCCTCGTTGCCTCGTTGCCTCGTAGCCTCGTTGCCACGTAGCCTGGACAGGCCCTATCCCCTGGCTTTCTGACTCTAATTTGTATGCACTTTTCTATCCAACACTTTAAGCTGTCCCCAATGACGGCCCCCAGTGTTGTGTGCTCGTATCCTGAGCCCGGACCAGACCTTTTGTGGCTGCCATGGCTACTGTTTAAATGACAGCTTTGTCTTCAATGCAGGAAGTTCCGTTCATGAAATTGGCCAACAGATATAAGTGGCCCAAAATGCACACACAATCTCTCTCACATACTCACACTCACACTCACACACACAGAAACATAATCGCACAGCCGAGTGAGCAGAAAGTCGAGTTTTTGGGAAAACACTTTTCTTAATTGGCAACACACTTGAAATAGAGGACAATTTAACAGCTATCTTTAGTAATGGGATGCGAATTTATAGGAAGCTATGCGAGAGATTTCGAGATGCAGTCCCGAGATGTACCTTAGTCTAATGCCCAGATAATTGCAGTTAACAGTTGGCATATGACCATTTATTACATGCCACATGCAACATGCCACATGTTATTGCTTTATTTTAAACGCTTTCGGGCGTTTACCATTCATGTGACGTTCTTAAGGATTAGTCACAGCCATAGCCACAATGCGAATGCCACAGCAAACCGAGAGGCACGTAAAAGCGCGTCAAGGCGTCACTCTATCTCTCTCTCTCTTTCGCCCAGACTCTCTGACTGTCTCCATGTCTGCCATAAATCTTGCTAACCTGCATTGTCCTGCGGCCGCCGCCGTCGCAGCCTTTGAAATGCCAGTTCAACTTGGCCATAAGTGGCTTAAATGTTGAATTTCAAACACAATGCGAGAAAAAAGGACATGGCATGGGCCGTAGCAGAACGTAGCATTGTGGCAAGTGGCAAGTATGTGCCTGGCCTCGCATTGCATCGCATCCGTCGCCATTCTCCCATTCCCATTCCCATTTCCATCACCATCTTCATTCCCCCTTTCCATTCCCATCACCATCGCCATCGCCTGTGCCGTGTGCCATGAATGTCCTTATAAATTGTCTGCAATGTTAAATGTTGCATGCGCCTCTCAGCGTGGGTTGCCTTTGACTCTGTCTGCCTTGCACCACAGAAATTTATGGCGTTGCCACACAACGAACACCAACTTGCAACGGCAACGGCAACGGCAACGGCAACGGCAACGGCAACGGCAACGGCAACGGCAACGGCAACGGCAACGGCAACGGCAACGGCAACGGCAATGGCAACGAGCATTGCAACAGCCCAGAACGACTGTGCCACTAATCAGCACACGTTTTAGTTGCCGCTGCCAAGCAGCGGAAGCTCAAATTGTTAAAAGCAATAAAGCTAATAAGTGATGTGGCAAATGTGCGGCCTCTCTTTGTCTCCCGCTCTATCTTTCTCCCTCTTTATCACCCTTTGTGCCTGCCCCTATCTCTGATAGTTCCTCGCATGGAGGCTTTTAAACTTAACAGATTCTGTGCCAGTTTCAGATATACATTTCTTATTTAAAATGATAACGTAAATGTATTTACAAGACAATAGTATTCTCATTTTCAGACCTGGAAAGTGTTTAATAGTTCAAGAGAATAAATAAAAATAAATTAAATAAATAAAAGACACTTCTGAGATTTATATTTATTTAAAATATTTGAAAATTGTTGAATTTTAACTACTTTATAATCTTTATGAAGTTGAGTCCCGTGGCTCGTGAGAATTTCAGTTTGAAAAATAACTGGGTTCGATTCCCACCTCGTTAAAATCTTCAGGCATTATGTAGAGTGCTCATAATAATAAATATAATAATTTATAATGCTTAATATTATGGATATATATTTTAAAATGTAAATTCAAATTCTTTTGAAATTGAAAACTTTCGTTGTGCATTTCCAAATAAGGAATAAAAGTCATTCATCAATATCTAAATACTTAAGTATCCATATATGCAATAAACAACGAGTAATATAACTAATTAAAGTGGATGTTGCCTTTAACAATTTAGATATTAACTTTAGTTAAGAAAACACACAGTTTATATCAGCATTTTATAAAGTTTTACAAATGTGCGTCATGTGGTCCATACCAAGTTCCTTTTCCTGTGCCAGTTGCCGTTGCCAGCAACGGGAAATCAGCAATTAGTGACAGACAGACAGACAGACCGGTCAACCCCCAGGCGAATCATGAAACCGCCAACGAGAGGCAACAGCTGCCGCCACCCCAATCAGTGGGACAGGCACGCATTTCCGC
This sequence comes from Drosophila kuntzei, assembly GCA_035042165.1. Classification (NCBI taxonomy): domain Eukaryota; kingdom Metazoa; phylum Arthropoda; class Insecta; order Diptera; family Drosophilidae; genus Drosophila; species Drosophila kuntzei. The sequence goes on from JAWNLU010000818.1 coordinate 369,910, forward strand.
AAGCGCCAACTGCTTCCGGTGGCACTTTGCACTTTGACTTGCCTGCTCGGGAGTGGGTGCTGTTTGCAAAACCTTTGTGGAATGTCTGACACCCATTGCCACTCCCCTATTCTCCTGGTGAGCCCCTTTCCTCCACTCTCCACTCGTTCTTGTTCTGTGCCATGTAATTTTATGACTAATTAGTCAGCTACTGCGTCAAGTTATCAACTGCATAAACAGCAAGCAAGTCGAGGAGGAGCTTGGAAGGAACTGAGGAAGGTCGGAGTGCGATTTTCATTCAGTTTAAGTTTATAACAGCTGTGGGCGTGACTTGATCATGGGGCGTGGTCATTTATTTGCTTTGCTGCGCTTTTAATTGCTTGCAAGTAGAAAATTGTACTGCGTTTTTATGGCATGCGTCGACTTGCACTTCGACGTCACCGTCCTCATCACCATGAACAACAATAATAACAACAACAACAACAACAACAAACAACTGCCTCCGGTCTGTCTACAAAGTTGAGTTGCAGTTTGTTACTTGTGCCTGCTGCCAGTTTGCTTCGTTGTGCTCTTTGTTGCCAACCCAAGTCACCCTTATGCTCTTCTTTCTCCCACCAACTACCAACTACCAACTACCTACTACATTCTTTGTTCTTATAGCTTTGGCTTTGTGTAATTTTGCAGCACAAAAAGCACAAAGCAGAAGCTTGAAGACATTCTTGATTCTGCCTCACCAGCAGCAGCTTCATCGAGAACAATTTGCGGTAATTTTTTACAGCTTTAAGCTGATTTTAAACTAATCTCCCCATTGGAATTGAAGTGATATCCAAGTAAGTCTGTAATCACAGAAAGAAAGTACTTACTATTTAGTTATTATGAGGTCTCGGAGCAACGTCAGTCTTGATGTTTAATTAATTTTAGTCGTGTTATGAATATTAGCGCAAAATTATGCTAAATTTGCAACTGACAAAAAGACGACAAATGATTTCCGCTGCTAAATTATCCACTTCCGTTGCATGTTCATCATTTGTATGACCCTCCGAGTTCCCCGGAATGTCGTCTCAACTATGAACAAAGTTGGCCAACACCTGCAACATGACCTGCCCCAAGCACACACACCCAGCTAAAAGTGGCTGACAGCCCAAATGGGCTAAACGGAAGATGGCTCGGTCTGACGTTGAGGTCGATGTTGGATGCCTGACTGGGTTGGTTGGGTTAGGCGTGCTGCAGGATGGCGTGTTGAATTTAAAAATACACACCAAATTTAAATGACAAGCAACTAATGGAAATTGTTAACAATTTCCAATGGCAGGTGGCAAAAACTTTTCAACCTGCGAACTGAGACCTGGGACCTGCGACCTGCCAACTGGCAGCTGCCAGCTGCGAGCTACCTTCGGCAAAAGCAACCTTTGCATCAAAAATCAGCTAACAGCACAACAAATGGCTTCATTTATTTGCGTCTTTTGTGCAATGTTAGCGCGTCTTCCGGCCAAAGGAGAAACCGGGAAGAAATCCTGATTTACGTTCCGCCCACGCTCCGTGCGAAAGTGTGAAAAGTTTACCTTAAAAATGTTGCAAACAACATCGAGCACGAACAGCAGCAGCAGCAGCAGCAGCAGGAACATATAATGTTTATATATAAGCTAAAAGTTGGCCGAGTTGATGTTGTTGTTGTTCTTGTTGCTGTTGTTTGCAGCACTTGCAATGATTGAATGGCCAACAGACGTTAATGCTTTTGTGGTTTTTTCTCTGGCAAACTTTTGGCTGGTAAGTGCATACTTGTAAAAAAGGATATAGCTCTGCCTTAGGTTTACCAAATAAGTTAAAGCACACGGAGCGCTTTCAATTTGGACACATTAAAATGGAATCTGCATTGCGATACATTAAATAAAATGCAATTATTAAGGAAATTCATTTGCATGAAGTGAAGTCTCTGAAGGCGATATCTCACAACTGCTCCCCGATCGACGTTGTTTTCTCCTAAAATTGCCTTCGGGTGTAATCAGTTGCCTCTTGAGGTCAATTTCCTCTGAATTTACTTTCAGACATACATCGAGGAACAGACACAGATCAATATTCTTCAGCTTTTTGGCCAATTTGAATGCTTCAGTTAACATTTCCTTTTGCTTCTCAACTTTACCAAGAATGGCATGAGCCTTACAAGCCACAAGTGCACCCAGGACGGCCCAAATGTAGTGTTTGCCTCTCAGAGCCTCTAAAGAATGGCGAGATATACACATAGAGATAGCTTAATTAGTGACATGTACTTACCATCTATGGATTTACGGGCTAACAAGCAACAGGTATCAAAGGATGTATTATCTAAATGCGCCTGGGCTAGTTCATGTAAAAGATAACTGCGTTCTATGGGATACTTGGCGAATCGCATGCGATATTCATAGCGTGTGGTAAGTTGTCTAGAATTTAAATCGGTTTAGTTGTATATCTGCATTTGTATCTTCAGTATCTCAATTTGTATATGTTATTGTATCTGTTCTTACATATTTATCTTTGTCAGTGGAAATGTATATCTGAGTCTATATCATTGTGTCGGTTTCTGTATCCTCTGTTAAGAGATAACTACTCACTTGAACCTTTCTGCCTTTACATCGGTCTGATTAGTCCGCCTTACGAGTTCACGTAGAATACTAGCTCTAGCTTTGCTTGTGCTAATTCCCAGATCTGTTGGTATCTTGAAAAGAGTCAATAGGCGTTGCCTTCCTGTTAATACTTTCATGTCACTTGGAATCTTGTATTCATTAATGCGAGCTAAACCCAAGTAGTTGTAGACCTCATTAATGAATTCAAATTTCCAAGGCATTATCCGATTCGTTTTGATTGTAACATAATTGCCCATGACTTCTTCAACAAACGTTGTTAGTTTCTGAAACATATTAATTTTTAATACATATTAGATACATGTCTATTTGTATTGTATGATAACTCACGTGTAACTTTTCAGTACGAATCAGATTTCGTATGGTGCGGAGTATCTTAAACATATTTCGCCTCGTTTGATACTGTATGCGAAAGAGATTCTCTTGCTGATATTTTAGATACAGTTCCTCGTTAGGATACTTAAGGAAATGATGACTGTACTTGGGACAGCGCGTGTGTAACATTTTCTATAGTGTTTATCCATTAGTAGATTTCGGCGATAAATACTTGTATTCCAAATTGATCTTACCGTAAAAGTACGCACTTCTTTGTATCGATCCTCGGTCAGTGACTTTAAGTATGTTGATGACTCGGAAAACTGTTCTATCAAGAGATTCGGATTTTCGCGTATATTCTTAAGAAATGAAACATCCGTCCAACATTTATCCAAATAATTTTGATTATAGATCTTAAACTCACGCTTGCGTCTTCTATTCTCTAGAGGCGAAAGCAACTCTGGCTGCAAGCATTGTAATAATTGATGTACTTAATTCTCAAAAATGTCCTATTTGTAGTTACCTCCTTTTCCAATATGCTGACCACATCACAATCGGGCTTCACGTACTTTGGCTGCTTGGCTTTATCTATTGTCATTTTGTCAATAAGTCGATGTACAGCTGGTGCTGTTGCGTCTGAGAGAGCATCATGAATGTTTTCAGTGATCTGCAAAGACATCCAGGCTATACTCTGATGCTCAGAGATCAAGGATATAACTATCCTTGTACTTACCACATTCAGACGATTCAACACTGTCTGTGCTTGTGTATGACTAAAGACTCTCAGATTATGGTGGAGACTTCTCATGGAATCCTCTAGCCTATTCGATTCGTAAAGTGAATCACAAACCTCCAAGTTAATTTTCGGATCAAACTTGCCAGGATTGTATTTCCTAAAGATTGCTGCAAAGTACGCGCATGACAAAAATTTTATAATTGTCGCAATTGAAATATTCATTTTCGATCCCAAACCTTTGGCTTTTCCACTATCAAGAAGGGCTTCTGGAGCTCGGGACTGCTTCCGTTTAATGCATCCACGCCTTCTCAATGTTTCAGTATCATCCGGGTATATATCCAGGGCTTTGGTAAAATATTGCATGCTGGCTCCTAGGTTCTGCGTTCGATCAAAATAGATTCCCCAATCTGCATACATGCTGCTCAACTGGCTGTCTGTCCACTTGATTACTTCCCACGGCTCCAATTTGGGCTTTAATCCAGCCAAAGGTTTCATTGTGTCTATGCTAATAGACATAGTGGTACGCGATAAAAATAATTAAAAAATATTTAAAATTATAAAATAAAATTGTAAAAACAAATTAAAAATATTTAGTGTTAAAATAATGTGTCGACAAATTTATGACTGATCTGAAAGCATTTCGATTGTAGTTCTCGTAGAATTCAATCAAATTTGAATAAAATTCGATGCTTACTCGATGTCGATGAAACAAGTACCATAGATACGAGGAACTAAAAAATGTTTTAAAATTAAAGAAAATGTTTTTTTTTTTAATATGTATATTGATCCCTTCATATGTGTATTGATTATTTCTGTTAATACAAAAAGGGAAATTATTGAAAATTTACAATCTTTTAATTCATAGTTAATTCATTCTGTTTGAACTCAAAATCAATTTCATTTTTTAAATTGAATCTAATCCTCTTATCATTTTCCACAATATGTGTGAGACTGAAAGTATGTAGCTCGGAATCAAGATACACTAATGGTTCTCCAAGAGATCGCCAAGATTCCACCGGCTCCTGAGGTATATTTCCTGAGAAATTACGCAAGCAAATGGGACGCACTTTGGCTGAGAGTACGAAAGGACTTACCATCTTGAGGAGGGCAAAAGGCTTACTGTAAAAACAAAATCATTATAAATGAATATTTTAAATTTTTGCCTTAGCTTGCCAACTTACAATTCGTCCACCTCGATATTAGCAATGTTACTCGTATCGAATCCGTGTTCCACCGCCAAGTTGAAGCCAATTGAATGGTTGCCCAAGACAACCAGGGCCGTGTGGGCGACGGGACTTGGGGGAAAACAACTGGCAATAGTTAGCACATAGAACGGATCAATAATTGCACCCAGGCAACTGAAACTAAAGTTACTATTGGAAGTGTGGTGATATATGCTGACCAACCAGGGATATCCTTGTACAGTATTAAAGGTCTTGCCACAATCAGGCTTACAATTAAGTCTAAGCGATCTGTCATTAAGACGCTTCCAATAACCATTGTTATCGCAGATTCGCTCCCCTTTTGTGGCACCTCCTTGAGGTATATAGCCCTGAGCACATTTAATTTCGGCAATGGTGTTCACAATTATTGGCTCACTGGAACAGTCGATGATCTGACCCTGGTAACTGCAAACGGCATTGATTTTGGGATCGTTTGTGATCTCGTTGCGGTTACAGACTTTAATACATTTAGGCCAAGATGCCTTCCATTTACCATTGTCACAGGTATTAACATCGGGGCCTTTCAGAATGTGTTTCGGGCCGCAAACAAAACGAACCGTCGTCAAATGAGATACATCATTACCTTCGTTGTACGGCATGCCATTGTACAAGGTTCTCAATCGTAGAGTATTGTCATCTGTCGGTACACTGCAGCTTTTCTCCTCACGCAATGGTTGAGGAGCAACTGTGTTCGCGGCCAGTGGCATTGCAAAGTCAGGGGTATTTGGATCGATTGCTGGTGTTATCTTCCATCGTGAAATCTCCCAATCTGCTTCAGAGGAAATGTTATGCCATCTTTTACAAATGGAAGTCAGCTCATCAGAGCCATCACGACAGTCGATTGCATGATTACAAGCAGCTGTTTTTGCAATACACGCTCCATAGGCACATCGAAAAGATCCCTCAGGGCAGAAGCTACCTACACATAGTTCATTTGATTCATCTGATTTATCCCGACAATGCTCAACCCCGTCGCATACGAGGCTGTATGAGATGCACTCCTTGGATTGCTGACATTGATATTGCGTGTACGCCTCCTGACTGATAAAATCACAACACAAATGGAATATCACTATCACTACATACATACATATAATCTGTTAATATATACTCACGGACATTTTCCACGTATTTTATGGCGTATAAACTCGTCAATGACAGTGTCGTTAGCACAATTAAATTCGAACTCATCTGTACCATCCAAGCAATCCTTTTTTCCATCACAATATTGAGAGTCCTCGTAGCAGGCACCGTAAGCGCAACGATGATTCGAACACTTAGACTGATAGCAATGCTCAAATGTTTCATCACTCCCATCTTGACAATCCAACTTAGTATTACATTTGAAATCAGCACTTATACACTCTCCATTATTGCATTGAAATTGCCCCTCGTAGCAGGTGTTTTGATTTCTTGAAGCAGCATTTGCTGAAAAGATTCTTTTTATTAATTGTTCATCTATTATAAAATATTATTTAGAAATGCTCAACATTTTATTTATATTTTACTACAAACTATTACCAATTTGCATATATTGAAATACGAGGCAAATGCCAAATACTTTATAATTAAAAATTTTTAGCATTGAAATTGCGTAGATGACTTTGACATTAATTTAAATATTTTGAATTATGTTCCGTTATATTAAAAGTGAACCGTTCGCGTTTCACAAACTTTGCATACTGAATTATAGATTTCAAGTCATTAGATATCAGTACTTTGGACATTGGAAATACAAGTAAATAAGCGCAATTTGATTTCGCGGAAATGTGGATAGAAAGCGATAAGAAAACGATTATATGTATATACATACGAGGTCATCGGATTCTATTTATATCAGCATATAGCAAGCGGCAATAAGTTCTAAAAGCATGTTTATACTCTTAAATTTTCGACTCTTGAAAACAATCATTTTTTATTCTTATGTGCCGCAAATCGTTGACGACCGAATAAGCATTTAAAATTGCATGAAATGATGGGAATACTTTTTGACCAATAGTAACATTAATTCATCGTCGCTTTAAGCCTTTATGTTAGAAGTTAACAAAAACAAAAGTACTGATGTCTTTTGGCATTCAATTGAACCTATTTTTTTATGCACTCAATTGTAAGAACCGCCTTTAATTTGCGTTCAAATGTTGAAACGAGTTTTATAATCAATGGGCAGGCAACGAGTACATATTGAAACATTGAAGTGCGAAAAAACCTCTTTGATCAATTTTCTAACAAAGCTAGCAAACGCATCATGAAAATAAAATAGCAAAAGCACAATACAAAAACAAAAAAAAAGCCACGGACCGAATACAAATTGAAAACCATGAATTTGAAATGAAAGAGTGTGCACTCGAGTGCGTGAATGTTTTGGCTGCTTTGATCGACGCGCCTTTCAATAAATATGAACGAATACCGAACGAACCGGCTAGGATCTATCCACATTCTCCACACGATACTGCATAGAAACAATTCTTGGATATAAACAAGTATAAATTATGGGCTTGATTAGAGCATTTTCATGTTATACAATTGTTCATATCTGCTATACGACTAAATAAATATGTCTACTGTCTTAACTTGAAGATTTGTTTTCGATTGTATAATAATTTGAAATGAATGACAATATTAAATATATATCACGGTTTAAATTTAAGTGGATAATACGATGATTTCATTTTAAATAATATCTTTAGAGTCTTAGATAATAATATTCAATTCAATAAGAATATTTAGAATTAGGACTAATATCAGAAAATTAAATGGTTTTCACTTTTTTGTATCCAACTTTTATCTAAAAACAAATACTAAAATTAGAGAAATTCCTTTTGAATTTGTTTTAGTGTGTTTTAGATGACTAGTTAGTTGAGAGTGTTGTGTTGTGGAAGAGCAAAGGCAACGATTGATGTTGCAGAATATCTGCATACTATTTTAGAACGAAGTGCACAAGTGACAATGCAATTGTTTGCAAATTGACAAACAAAATGCGCTTTTGTGATTCACCAAATGGCAAGCGACAACGACAACGACAAGCGGCATTTGAAATGGCCAAAGGGGCGTATACGTTATATGGATTGACATGAGCTTACACACACACACACACTCACATACACACACAAATACACACATAACACTTTCATACAGACAAATGAGCACAAATTGCACTGTCAGTTTGTCGTTGTTACCATTTTTTTGTTCTGTTGTGATGTTGTTTAGTTCCTTGCTGCTTTTGTTGCAGTTGTTGTTTTTGTTGTTGCTCTCTCAGGCACAACTGTGTCAGCAACAACAATAGCCACTGAAATAGATAAGAAAAACATTTACATTTGTGTTGCGTCACTCTAGATTTACGAACTGTTTAAGATTCACTCTAACAGACTATAACATTATAAGCGACCAACATTGTTGATAACAAATAGTTAACAGAATATTCATGACAAGAAATTCAGTAAATACCTCATTGAAATTATATATTTTGTAATAATGCATAAAGTTTATAAAGACGACATAAAGTTAGCGAATACATTAAAAGATTATTAATTCAGATACTTCAGATGTTGATAACGAATATTTACCCCAATTTACACCCAATCAGACAGATCAGAAATACAGAGTATCGGCGAGGTCAATATCAATAATTCTTAATATAATTTAGATAAAATAAAAAGTTGGGTATTTTTTCAGTTTGTAATTTGCGTCACACAACACAGTTGATGATATGAGCCCCATGGATATTCCCAAAGGAACAGTAGATAAAAATTATTGATTATTAAAATAATTCTATAAATTGAATTAATCATGAAATTTATTTTTCTGAATTGCTGCGCAATTTGTTGTTATTTAATTATTTCTTCTGTTATCCGCTAATTGTAATTAGAGAATTTAAAGTAAATGAAAAGTACTGAATGTAAGCTAAAGACAACGAACATATCATTAGAAATTTTGGCTTAATATCAATTAATAAAGCTTAGTACAGTAGGGAATCGAAAGGCAAGTAGCTATAACTTTACCCATATCCCAGAAACTGTCGCCTCCTGCACTTAGTCATGAGCAGAAACCCGACCGGAACACGAAAACACGATCTTGCGGCCATTTAAAGTATGAGAAAATGGAAAAAAAAAAAACGAAACGAAAGGTTGGGTCGGGAAAACTTTTAGGAAACTTCCCCTGCGACCGAGGGACGTTGAACTGTGTGTGTGTGGAGGGAAGAGTGGGGGTAAGCTGGCTCTTATCCAATTAAGTCATAACTCAATATGTGCTGAGAGATATGCACTTGGCCATTACTTAGGCAAAGGCAAAAATTTAGCTCTAATAACTTTCGAGCCGAAGCTTTCTTCCGTCTACTTTTTGGTTGTGCCTCGCGCCAAGCAGATAATTTTCACACCACCCGGCCAGAAGTTGAACCAGACCCACATCCAGTTGCAGCGCCACCAACAGCACGTAGCCATGTAATTTGGAGGCCAGAGTTTGGGCAAAATGTTAGTTTATGCCGAGCAACAGCTACCCGACTCCTGCCTTGCCTTGCCTTGTCTTGGTTTGGTTTGGTTTGGCTTTTACGGCACCAGAGAGACGCTGCCACAACTCATTTGGCGCTGACCAGGACTATGTTGTTGTTGTTGTCGCTCTCTCTCTCTCTCTCTCTTGCACTCCTCTACCGCAGTCCTTAGTGTGAGTGGCTTCGAGCTGCTCCAACTCCATCCATCTGCAGTTGAACGCGTGCATAAATTATTCATTTGTAATGTGCAGTTGCTCTCCAAACTGGGCTGTGTCTACGACGAAGATACCGAGAGGGAGGTAGTGTACAGGGGAAGTGTGTGTTGTCTGTGTGCACTTTTGGCACAGGATATGACACTGACACTCAGCGCCCGGCACTCGTCCTGCGTCAACAACTTCCCTTCTGAAACTGGACTGGATCTCGGTCTCGGCGCTTTTGGCGTTTACTTTGGTTTGTAATTTCCTTCTGGAGTTTGCGACGCCAAAAGGAAAGCAGCCAGAAATGGCGAAAAACCCCAAGAAATACACAGCAGCACCAGCAGCATTGCAAATGACGATTGCATCTGAACTGGGCAACAGAGAATCCCAATCCCCTCTCACTCTTCATTTCTGTTGTAGCTCAACCTCGGTTGGCTTACCACTACTCTTTGGGGAGTCCCATTGCTGCAATTGCAAACTTTAAAGTTTGCTCAGATCTGCAGCTGTGTGTGAAAAGTTTCATTTGTGAATTGAAAAATTATTTCTAGTTTCATATGCAGAGTGTGTCATTTACAGGCGGGCCAAGTAGGCAACCAGGCAACGAGGAGCAACCAACAAAGCCAAACAGCCCAACCATTGACAAAATGGAAAGTTGTTGACTTAGTTTCCGCTTCTTTGGACTGCTTCCGGTGCTGACTGTGTGCAACATGAGTTTGAGTCTTTCGTCTTAGTTGTCAGCAAGTAGGCAGCACTTTTAATTATGTGTTTGCTTTAAGACTCCATCTTTTCTATGGTACATACATATGAGTTTTTTTAAATTTTATTAATAAAATACTTTGGCTACTTCGGCTGCATTTTATTAAGGCTTAAGCACAAAGTTTGCACCAAAAATAAATACCACATAATGCTGTAGGCAAGTCAAGTAATTTCCTATTTATTATTCACTTTTCAAAATAAATTTTAAATTATAGTTTAAGGGCAATTAAAATGGATAATTGCATTGAGTTATTTGAGCCAAAGTTAGGGAAATTAGCAGATGAAATGCAATTAGCATTTAAACGATTTCCAGGTGCATAAAGTTTCACATATTTTTCAGCTCAGAACACGTACTCGTACTGTCCACTCCAGATATGCACACACATACATATGTATGTCTAAAATATGTATTTATGCATCTCTGTGTGGCATTAAGCACGTGCTCATACGAAAGTTGGACATTTAATTAGGAGCTGGAAATGTGAAAGAGTTTTTTTGAGCTAACTTCAATTCGATTATGTTCACTGCTTTTAATTATAAGTGTCTTTAATATAAAGATCTGATTTTCAATGATATATATATATATATGAATATATGGAGTATGTAATATATGTAATATGCATATAATTATAATAACTTTTAAAAGTATTTAATACTTTTGTTCTCCTCTCAGTAAGGCAGTTAAGTTTTCGTTATAAGTGACAAACGATTTTTATTGTCTTTGATTTAAAAGAAACTTTATAGCTATAAATCCGTTGTTTTACTCAACGTCACATTATTTTGAGAAGTTGTTGCAAGCTAGTTTTTAGTTCTGTATTCTGTAATTCTCTCTCTCTCTCTCTCTCTCTTTATTATTTGTTTTTTGGCTTGTTTTTGAAATTTATTAAGCTTGCTTTAGGTTGACTGCAATTTACAGCAGAAATGTCAATAAGCGAGTCTCACACACATACACACGCTTACTTAAACACACTCACATTGGTATACATGCTAAAACATATACTACACATAAAGGCCGCAGACGCACACGAATGTTTCAAAAAGCGGATACGGAAATGGCAACGCGATTGTCTGTCTGTGTGTATGTTTGTGTGTGTGGTGTGTGTCTGTCTGACTGTTGGCCAGGGTTTTGACAAATATTTCATGGGTTTGTACATAGTGTGTGTGTGTGTGTATTAACGGATGCAAAAGCTTGGAGCTGCAAATAAAAAGGTTTCGAAATTAGCAAGTATAATATGCACACAAATACCATATGCATACACGTGTGTGTGATTTTGTGTATATGTATTATCCACGTACCTTTCAACGGATGCGCAGCATTCACGGAAACAGACTCTTGCGGTATGTGACATATTTTATTCATTTGGTTTTAATTAAGAATAATTATTTATATAATTTTGATGACTATTGTTTTTTCAATTTTTTGTAATAATGCAGGTACTATTATTATAAATCCTAATATGGTTTTTCACTAGTTCCCCCTTCTTCATGGGTGTGACACTCGATTGGGCAACCACAACTTGAAATCAAAGCCATATACTCATAATCAAACCAAATTCTAGAAGGACAGACGTGTAGTTGGGCAGAAGGCAGCTGACAGGACACTGTCTAATTAAAATGGCAAATCGTCAACAACAACAACCAGAAGTGTAGCAATAAACAAAAACAAAAACAACAACAACAACAAAAGCAACAGCAACAGCAACAGCAGCAACAACGTCGCTTGTCGAACAACAGCCAATTGGCATGCAAATTTATGCACCAACTGGGCTCTGACAAACGAAAAACCGTCCAAAGACCGAAACCAGACCCAAATCCAAACCATGACCCAAAAGCAAAGCGTCCAAATTATGTAGAGTACATGCAGACACGCCGCAGATACAGTTACAGTTACAGCTACATATGCATCTACAGATACACATGCAGATGCAGATTCAGATACATATACAGATGCAGATACAGATACAGATACAGGAACAAAATGGAGCTGGCGATACGCACATGTTGGTAGTTTTACAGTGTCGGACCATGATTAATTTGTTAGCTGCGTTCCATTTGGCCAAATGGCAAATAAATTTGAATTTGATTAACGGTTTCTGGTTCGTTTTTGATCGCCTTTTTGGCCATGTTTTTCACAGACTTGGCAATTGATTAGCATGTGTAGCGACGCGATCAAAAGTGCATTGAAGGTTACGACTCATCAATTTGGCCATCATTGTCAGATATCATTATTTGCAGTAGTTTTGGTAGTTCGTATCATTTGTATGTGTTTAAATCAGTTAACAGGTGAGGTCAGCTGTTGTTGCCCATCAGCGTTTATTATCCTTGTCACGTTCAAGGATCAACGCGTTTTGGCTTTGTTTACGGGTGTTCTTGCTGTTGTTGCTGTGCCAACAATTTAGCTGAGTGCTGCAATTCCTTGCAGGTAAATGCACACACACGCAACAACAGCCGCAAATCACCCGGCAGTCAACTAACAGTAGGATTGACTATCAACTTTAGCATGAGAGGGGTGAGTCTGAGTGGATTGAATTAGTTTTCATGCTAATTCCAGTCGTCAATCCTGTTTGCGCCTTTGAAGCAAGTTTCTCCACCTTGATTCTTACATCGATTAATCTAATTATTGACAACTGATAAATTATATATTCACTACGTTAAATAAAATCATAACTAGTGTCACGGATTTAAGATTCAAAACATATTTTCAATAGTATTGCACTAATTTTACTACTTCTACGTAGCTTTCCAAATAGATTTATACAGTAAATTAGATTGGCAATTCTTTATTCAGTAATTAAACACTCAATCAGTAACTCAGTCAGTTGGACAATCAGTCAGCAAATCTGTCAAATGAAATATCATATATATAGAATCTTTGTTAACCATCTCTCTAGAAAAATATATACTAAATTTTAAATTTTTTTGGTCAAATACATAGTTACATACATATATCTAAAGCTGAATTAAATGCTTCATTTGTCAATATACATCTAGTTTATATTGAGGCTTAATATGTGATCCGATTATACGAAAAGTAAATTCTGTTATGTGACAGATGTTTATAACATTATGATGTATCTATTCAAATATCTTTACTTATTTCAATTAACACACACATAATTGCTGAGCATCTTAAGCTTCTGCCCAATTGCCGAATCTATTGAAATGATGAGTCGTCACCAAGTTGATACATATGTATATCAAGTACGTAGCACAAGAGGACTTCACATCTCTACGTGCCCGTCCACCTCAATCTTATTTTGTGCTCGTTGTTGTTGGTTGTCGGTTGTTGTCCGTGTATCTTGCGGGCATTTATCAAGTGTGTTGGCTGTTGCTACCCGTTCACTGGTGGCACAATTTTGTTTATAGCTACCCGACCCTTTTCATACTCCATGGCATGTTTGAATGGATGGTCGGCTCATGTGATGCATTTTTAAAGTGCGCTTTAGCTGGCGATATATCAGTTTAAAAAGCAACAGCATTGCATAGATCATGTACTGCCTGTGTCATTGCCTGTATTTCGAAAGATATACACTCTGACACTAACCACAATTGTCACTGTCTGAGTGGCAACAGATTTAGGGTTTGCTTTAATAGAGACATACTCAGAAACATCACCAAAGCCGTAGAGTGGTTTGGTCATTAGGCCGATGGACAATAGGCAATGTCAAGTCAGATACAAACAGAAAGAAATAACAAAAGTTACGCAGACAGCAGAAAATAATTAGATACACAACAAATTACTCATATGCCAGGAGCAGAACAAAAACAAATGCTGAGTTTATTTTCTGTCAAAATAATGTTATGTCCGAGACAAATAGACAATTACATAAATTGGTTTTTAACTTCAGTTTATTTGTAAAGCATTCGTAATTCATATATAATAAAATTGAACGGTTATAATATCTTATTCCTAAAATATGTAGATGAACTTGTCGACTGAATATTATAATTTAGCATTTCGTTTTATGTAATTTCGTGAATAAATTGGAAAAATTCCTTTAAATTCGCAGTGTTTCGTGAAAGCAAAAATACGAAATCAAAAATAACGCCATTTAAATAGAAGAAGGGGGCAAAATCGCACACAGATTGTGCGAGAAAAGAAACTGAGTAGCAATAGGGAAAGCAAAAAAGAAAACGCAAGAAGAACTATAATTTCCTAAAGGACTTAATTATTTTATAATAAGCACATAACACAGACGAGCTACAAGCTCAGCGCAGCCCCAAAGGCACCAGCAAAACGACACTATGAGAAGGAGAGGGAAGAGAAGAAGAAGAAAAAGAAGGGGGAAATGGAAAGGAGTTGTTGTAAAAGGCAAGCAGGAAACCGTGTAAATGCAGCGCAAAAGTTTCTAAAGTTTCCACTCGACAATCGGACCAAACAGGACACAATCTAAGGAGGTGAAGGAAAGAAAGGGGACAGGACTCCAGTAAACGGAGACAACAAAAATTGGGAAAATATTTCAGATCGCTATGTCTCGCTCCCACAACAACAATGGGGAATTTTTCTTTTATTCAATATACGGTTGAATGTATTTTAGCAATTAATATTGTTTTGTAACAGTTGTTTTTTACTGACATGAAAAAAGTGTAAATTTTATTGAAAAGAAATAATAAACAAATAACTATTGGAATTATATAAACAAAGTTATTTGAGCTACTTAAATTGTGAATTTGATACATTTAAAAGGACGAAAACTCACATTAAGTTCCATTGAAAATATGTGCATCAGAATTATTAACTAATTAGTGGACCACATTGTTCATAAGCTGAGCTGCCATTTACCTGACCCAACAAATGGTAAATTTGATAATCTCTAATTGAGATTCTCCATATTAAATTACAAAGGTAACTTGATATAGTCAGAACTTAAGCACAGAGCTTTGTTCTAGAGGCTCTAGGCAGCTTAAGCTACCACAAGCGATTTGTTGGTAAATCGTTATATTTAGGCATAACTAAAGCTTTGGAAAATCGTTCTTATTTCGGCATATCTAAAGCTGCCTATCTACCTCTGAATGTCATACTTTAATTTAGCAGAAGTATATTTATCAAATTTTAGTTGACCTTGTTCTATTTTATCATATTAAGCCTTAGTGACATTAGCATAAGCCAGTCTGAAGCAGTATTATGACATCCGACGCTTAATACGGCAATCGTAATAAAATTAGACGTGCAGAAACTCCATTACGCATACGCCTCGTTAGCCGCCAGAGGCATGAAACAAACATTTAAACACTTGAAAAGCAATATAAATTCATTCAGAATGGAGCAAAGCAATGGTAAAACTATAAGCATAAGCAATAAAATACATGCATAGGCCACATGCAGACATCAACAACAACAACAACAACAAGTAACAACATCGGCAACTGTCACAACAACAAAGCATAAATAAACGCCAATGCCGAACAATTGATACTTGGCCAGAGGAACAAGCAAATGGCCAGGCCATCGAGAACAAATTCTACGAATTTATATCGTATCAAGTAAGGATTCAGCTTTATTCGACAGGACCGAGGAACGAGACCCAAAGAGCCGAATAGATATGTAGTTAAATGCTTGCACACCAACAAGCCAAAAGGCATTAGATATCGGGGGCAAGAAAATTCATTTGAATTGCTAAACAAACACAGGCCGACGACGATGATGATGATTCCAAGAAACAAGTCTAGCAAAGCGAGCTTAATCATGTTGTAAATTTGCATAATTTGACATGTGTATAGAAGAAGATGCCGAACAACTGAATATATCGAATTGCATTCGATTGAGTAGAATATATGGCTAATATGTTTGTATATATTTCAATCAACATTGCAATCAATTCGTTGCCTCATCACAACACAAATCGATTTTCAAATTACGTATTCTAAACTATTAATAGTAACTACTACTCAGAGTACAAACAAAATAAAGAAAATAGAAATTAAAGAGTATACAGGTTTGTTCTGGTTTTTACTTTTTCTTTATAGGATTTTAAAAAATGTCTTTTTTTACGTTGCACTTAGGCTAAGTATTTTAAAATTAATTTTTTAAATTTTTTAAGGCCTGATAATACATATTTATGATATCAATTAATATTGTTTTTTTTATTTTTAATATCAGTTTATATTTATCAACAATTAAATAAGACTACATTTATGTTTTAGAATATTAGTTCAATATATTATATATATTATTTTATAATAGATTTAGTGAAGGTACATATTATTGATAATTTTAATTTAAGCTGATGTAGTTCCGACATATTTGTTTGTAAGCATTCAAGTAGAGATTAATTACAATATAAAACTTTTTTCTTTCTATCAGCAGGGCTAAGCCGATTTTCATTAAATTTTCATATACTTTTCATGTACTTAAGCCAACTTTTCTAATGAGGCACCGCAACTTGACGGTTGTGAAGCCACCTGCAAGGCAGTCTACCACGTTGATAGGATATAATGTAGTCCAATTACACAAGTGAACATTGAGAGGCTTGTCATGTCTTTAGTGGAGCACTTTTCTACCTGTCAGGTCTAATTGCAGTCAGACGCGACTCTTTGAGACTATCAGGATCAGGGCCAGACGCACTTTACCCCAGTCACTGGGCCATTTGTCTGTGTCACATTATGAAAATGTAATTGAAGGTTATGCGTGACGCCAGTTGGAAAATGCGTACATAGACATAACCAGGCCATAACCATTTAGTTTAACTGGGTCCAATTGTGCGGCAATCGCAAATTGCATTTTAATACGATTATTTTGTGATTATTGCAACACAATTGCAGTTTGCGTTAACTGTTGAATGATTTAATTGCAATAAAAGGGTATTCAGAAATTTAAGTAACTCAAGTTATGAAAAAAAGAGCAAAGTTAATGTAAATAAAGATCCAATAAAGATTTGATCTTTGTGAAAATATTGTAAGACTCTGCTCAAGTCAAGATAAGTTACAAAAGTATATTTAAGTTAATAACATAAATGATAGGAAAGTTAATTCATAACTCAATTTAATATGTATCAGCTATGCAATTCTAATCGTTACGTGCGCTGACATTATTAAACAAATTTCATTACTATATAAAATGGGAGTGAAAATCATATAAAAGCGACATATTTTAAAACTTAATGATTGAGAAACCAAACCAGCTAAGTTTCCAACGACTTAGGATTTTTGTTTCTGTTTGCGTTGAACATTGATCCATCCGAGCAGCAGTTCGACGAGGAACACGGCAAAACTGGCAAACATGGCCAACAGCAGTGCAAAGAGAACGGGTGCAAAGTGTTTGAGGTCCACCTCCACCTGAGTGGCCTTAATTAGAGTACAGTCTGGCTTTGGCACCGTCCACAGTCTGTCATTGTATTGCATAAGACCTGTTTCGCCCAGATGAAGAACAGCATGGGCCAAGTGCTCGCGCCAAGGCGAACCTTTGGCCAGCACAGAACTGGACACATAAGGTGGATTGAACATGATCTCCTGAAGCTCACAGAACTGTTGTTCGTTCAGCAGCTCAACAAGTAGGCGGTACATGCGATCGATGGCCGAGTGAAAGGCAAAGCCACCCTGTCGAATCCGCTCCGCACCCTGCTGAATGTCCAGGATGTTGAATTGTTGGCCATGGCCACGGCAAATGCGCTGACTGTAGACATTTCGCACCAGTTGGTTAGTAGTATTGGTAAAGAGTGCATAATTATACGAAATGTTCTCCATGCCAATCTCCAAGCTGCTCTCGTACAGTGCCTGGAGACTGACAATGCTGCGTGGTGTATCCGACAGCATGGAGCCCACAATGAAGGCGCCATAGAACTGCATCAGCATAAAACTGAACAAGCAACTGGCGCTAATCAACAGCCGAGTGGATGGCAGATGGAACAGCTCCGATGCCGGACCCTGTTGCAGATATGTTTCCAGTATGGTAAACCAAATGAATGCCACGTATCCTCCCACCGCTGGCAAGTGATGCTGCAGCGTGTGTTGACGTCGCTCCAAGTCGATGTGCAGCGGCAACAACAATGTGCTGCACACCACCAAAGCTACAACGCACCGCCAGACTTGCGTGCTTAGTGGCTCAAAGAATATGTTGCGGATACTGTTTCGCCGTGGGTGGCGAAACAAAAAGTGTATTCTGTATCGAACATTTTAAACAGAGATTCTTAGGCTTAGGATTTTGTTAAACAATAATTACAAAAGAGAAATTTTTCTTTAATTGTTATTAATAAATTAAAATTCAAGATTTCTGAATATAAATTTAGTTATTTTAAAATAATAATTCATTTTTTAATAATTATATACAAATCATTTCAAACCTTTCAATTAAAAAAAAAACACTATAAAACTTAGTTTTCTTGAGTGGCGAAACAAAAAGTGTATGCTATAAAAAGATTTAAAATTTTTTAATAACTTTCAATTATTAAATTTCAAAATAAAAATTATTTTTTTTAATGAATTAAAACACAATATTTATTTCTATATCTAAATTTAGTTATTATAAAATAGTAAAAAATGTTTAATAAATATATATAAATCATTTGGAACCCCTACATTTTAAAAATATAAGTAACTGATAACTGGCGAAACAAAGAGAGAAACATGTATTGGAGAAAGATAGTTACAATTATAATTTTATAAATAATAATAACAAAATTAAAATGATTGTTTCTTTTTAATTTTTATTAAGAAATTAAAATACATGTTCTAAATTAAAAGAAAAAATTATAAAATAATAATACAATTTGAATGTTTATATAAAAATAAATTAATACCTGAATTTAAAAAAAAAATATAAATTGAAAATAAGAGATACTCTTGTTATCAGTAATTGATATTACTACCCACTTACAGCTGAGTATGCAACACAGGCGAAAATTGCACATAGCGCAGCCTGTCCAGCACAAAGCGTATGGGGCAGAGGGCAAAGTGCGCCTCACCGCTTGTGATTTGACCCATGACTCCCGACCAGCTGCCGTTTGGCTGCAACTGCCCCCAATTGTCGGTGAAACGAACATCCAGACTGCAAGTAACAATCACTTTTACCCCAAAAATATTAGTCTGACTCTGAATTCTACCTTAGATTAAACATGCTCTCCATAAGTTTGAAAAGCTGAAAGGTTTTCCGCTGCATCGGATCCAGCTGAAGGAGTTGCCTATCATTTCCAAGATAACTCAAATCGTCATAGCCCGGTGGCTTCTCAATCAACTGCGGATTGGAGATTGCAGATTCAAGTGATTAAATTTCATTCGCTTTAGAGCATACGTAACTTGCCGCAGTGCTGCCAATCAGCGTGATGTTGCCCAAGTTGCTACGCCGCCTCAACCAACAGCAGTTGAATTTTGGCCAAAGTTGATAGCCACCTGCCAAGCTCCATTCGCCCTTCGATTCCACATGCAACGGCGCCTGTTGACCCACTCTATAGACATCGTACAACGACCAGTTGGAGTTGAGGCTGAGGCTGAGACTGAAAGCAATTATAATCTTGAAAGCCAAATATTGCGCATACGCCGCATTGTACACAACTCACTTGCCATACGGCATCCATCTCATTGCCACTGTTATATCCGCATCAATGTAAATGTTATATGCAGACAAATGCTCTTCAATAATGCTCTCATCTGTTCGATTCGCCTGACTGGAGCCCAACATAAACCATGCCAGACTATTGTTAAAGAAACCCCCCTCAGAGGCAGCCTGGAAAACCCAACGCTTTACAGCATCGCTCTCAAATGCCTGAACCAATACCGCAGTTCGTGGCGCTCCATAGTAAAATTGCTCTTTGAAATTCGCACCCGTGTTGGGCGTAAAAAACTGCACCATATAGTTGGCCAGTAGTTGCTGGTAGCTTTCAATTTGCTGAGTCCAGTTGGCCTCCTCAGCTTGTGGGAGCCGCAGGACAAGGACATGCTTTAAACGCTGGAAGCGTAAAAAGTCCTCGAAGGCAAGCAGGTCATTGGAATTTATGTTTTCAATTTGCACGCCACATAAAAATCTTGCCAAAATTATAAAAATCCATAGAATTATTTTCACTTGGAACTTAATCATTTTATATGGCCACTTTCACTTGCCCAAGCGGCTTTTCTTCTCGTTGTTATTATTCCTGCTGTTATTCCCTCCCAACTCCTGACTTGGTATGGCTTTCTGCGATACCTCGCTGGCTTTATAAGGCACAGAGCATTGACTTGTACCAGCGCATGTGCATAATTTATGCGCTTTGACAGTGCAGCGGCTTTTTATCCTGCCACACGCCACAAATTGTGTGGCAGACAGGCAAATTGTGCGTTAACTGTGACTGTCACATGACAGATTAATTACCTAATCATAAAGAAGATACTCAAAAGCAAGTCGGAATGGCTACAGTTGATCCCACGCGACAGTATGATACCCTGTACCAGCGTCAATAAAAAGTTTTCAATTGAATATACAAACATTTAGTTTGTACTTGCATACATATGTACTTGCATATGGGAACTTTACCAATGTGCATGCGGATGGTGATATTTATTTAAATATATGTAGACGATTGCATTTATTTACACATATTTATTTTTTTATTTACTTATTTATTTATTTATTTACGTCAACTACAAGCAAAAATTTTAAAAAATTCAAATAATCTTACAAAAATTACAAAAACTGAAAAATAAACAAAATTTATAATGTTTCAATTAAGTGATCCAACATTTGTTGCTAGAATTGGGATAACCCCAGAAAAACCAAATTAGATCAATAGGTACAAGTATTTTTATTACTGTTAGTATTTATTAATATATGCTTGGAATATTAGTGTTAGTGGTAATACGGATATATTACCTACAAGCAGGGATTAAAACCGAAACGAATATCGGTTTCAGTTACGGTTTCGGTTATGATCGAATTAAGGTTTTCGGTTATCGGTTATGCAAAATCTTGGAGTATCGGTTTCGTAACGGTTATCGGTTTTTTATAAGTTTCGGTTTAAAAATAACGGTATGGTTTCGGTTCACAAAAAAAAGAAATTAAGGTTTTCGGTTGACCAAAATAAGTAGCTTTATTCATTGTTTTACATGAAAAAAGACTTAATGCTCTTTTTAGCCTGGAAAAAATTGTTATTTGGTTACTGAAATGATCCAGTGTAATGTCGATTTTATTATAATTTGATCTCATATAATTTTAAAACATTTTTGAAAATTGAATTTTTTTGAAATTTTACAGTGTTATCCTTTATTTTTTTTGATTTTTTCGAAAAAATTCGAATTATCAAAATGAACAAAATTTAAATGCAGAACGAATTTAGAGGTAAGATCATGCTCAAATTAACATACCGCATAAAAATTGATTGACTTTTGACAAAGGTATGGCAGTTCAAAGTTATCAGTACCTACGACGGCCAGTACCGAAATTAACACTTATAAATCAATCGATTACTAAACGGTTATTTCGGTTTGAAGAGTTTCGGTTTATGGGTTTCGGTACAGCGGAAAAATATTTTTTCGATTACGGTTTCAGTTACGGTTACAAATTTCAATCGGTTATTACCGGTTAAAGGTTACGGTTTCGATTAAGGTTTTAATCCCTGACTACAAGTATCATTATTAGTATGATTGAGGAATGTACTAAGGAATGTATTTTAAGTGTGTGCAAAGCATCCTATAGTTGGTAAGAAATAGTAGCGTTAAATTGGATGACTGAAAAATAGTCGGACATGACCAAGTCGACTCGTTTGTTTAAGTTGTCTTCAGCTGCCTGACACATACTTTGCACAAAGCTAATGTCTCCCTAATGCAGGGTTAAATTAGCAATGCTATTAGCTGCAATTATCTTATCAGTGGCAGCTGAGTTCAAAAGATTGTAGGACCATTCTAAGCAGGCAGTGGTATTTAATCGATGGGAAATCTTCGATTTCGTATTCAAGCATTTACAGCTTTCACTATAACATTTCAGTGACTTTTATCCATTCTCCCTTGTAAATTTTAGAGAATTTTACAGACCTTACACTTTAAGATTTTCAATTCATTTGCCAACTTTAATAACCACAAGCAGACAGAACATTAAACAGGACAAAGCTGCCAGCATTAGCGTGACATTATCCGACTCCAGCCAAGAAGCTACAAGAAACGACAGAAACGCGTGTTAACATCGAGGGAAATGTTGAATCTTCCTGAGTTTCTGTAAGACCTCATCTACGCGTTTGTGTGTGAGTTTATGTGGGTATGTGTGTGTGTGTGTCGGCAAGCAAAAAATGCAGCACGGCAAATTTGGTGAAACTTGAGAGAGCAAATCCTGCAGCTTGCAACTTAATTTCATGGCATGCGTTGTATGGTGCAGCTTCATTCGGGCAATTTGCTGCAACAGAGCTTGCCACGTGCTGCGACAGCATCAACAGCAGGACTCTAGGAGCAAGCTACAAAATGAAAATGAATTACATTTAATTTGCTGACATTTTCGGTGAAAACGTCTTTGTTTTCCCTTTGCTTTGTTTTCTTATTGCGGACGTGGGCGTGGCTGTTTAGTTCAGTTTGCCGGTAATGACAGAAACATTTGCTGCAAGGCCACATGCAAATGCATGGCAATATCGTCAGAGTCCTTACCAACATAGTACCGAGTAGTAATCCCTCCAAAGGGTGGCAAAAGACAGCGGGAAATTTCAGCATTTTATCGCAGATTTTTGCATCAAATACGCGAGTTGCATACGGACGCACGGCGAAGGCTCTCAGGACAAAACGAATTTTTTTCTATTAAAAAGAAGCCACGAACACATGCCGAAAAGAGACAAAAATTGCGCATACGCCATGTACGCCGTGTACGCGACAAAAGCGCAAGTGACATTTAAATATTTCTGTTTAAATTTTGTATATCTCTTTTTGTGTGTTGCGTGTGTGTTTTCATGTGTTTTTCTTTTGACATTTTGTCACACATGTCAGTAGCAACGTGCAAAAATTCGCCAAAAAATAGAAAGAAAAAGTTTTCATTTAATTTTTCATACGACAAATATACATATACATATGTATATGCAGTATTCTCTCAACTTTACCACCTTTTGCCCTCTTTCCAGCTTTTCTCAATTGCCTCACGGGAAGTTGCTTTTACTGTCTGCCTTAACGTATGCATTTTGATGAGTGATTTGGCATCTGACTTGGTAAGCTCCGCATGTTCTGACAGTTAATAAATGTTAATTTCCCAGTGAAAACAGCATTTGGATTTGACGCATTTCACACTCGCGGCGCTGTCTGGTTACATGGCAGCTATCCTGGTATCTTCTTTGACTTATACCTTACAGAATTTGATGACATTTTTTGTTTGTGGCAAGTGTAATTATATTCGCATAATGTCAGACATGGCACTGGATAATCAGGTATTTAAAATTATCACAATATTATGCTTTTGACTTTAGCTTCATGGAAAACATAAATTTGGTTGTTCCCAAATTATTTTGCAGGGTAGATAAAGAGCTTTATTGTAGCCATGGCAAATGTGATGTGGACCCAGAACCCTATTATAAACAATATTATGTAGAAAAATAAATTTTAATTAATTTTAGAATAACGGTCATCATTATTATAATTTGCATATTTTTTCAGTACTTTCCTCACAATTATTTTGGCACTTCGAGTCGCAGCCATGGCAAATCTTTGCACGTATCCTGGAGTGAATGAAAAAAAAAGCAAAAAACAACAATTAAAAGGAAAGAAAAATCCCCTGCAGCTATAAAATGATTTAAAAGCATGCAGATCTGGGAACTTTTCTTTTCGGTAGGCACCTTAGCGGACAAATATTGTTGGAAAAATAAAAAAATTACTTCAATTAAGCGTAGAAATAAAAATGAACAAATGGTGCTAGGCGGAATGCAAAACTGCGGAAAGAAGAACAAATTCCCGGGAAAACTCAATGTAGACCTCGAGGTTATAAATTCGTATTAAATTTTGTGAACAAAATTTCAAGCAAATTATTTAACTTATCACAGTTTACTTTGCTTTAGTTCTGATTTTCATTATTATTTAATGGTAGCGTGAAAAATTTTCTATTTTGGGCTGAGAGCAAAGAAAATAAATTCCGCCAACAGTTGGACCACATTAAGTCAACTCATTATGAAATTACGAGTGCTAAAGAAAACAAAAAAAAAGAGAGCGGTAATGAAAATAAGTAGAAAATCGCAATGACGATGACGAGAAGCACGAAAAGCCGACAAAGAAAACAAATTAAATTTAATCGATTTGTGAAAAGCTTCCACCCAACATCAACAACAAAAACTATAGCACAATATGGTTGAACTACATTTAGAACTTGGCTCATAGCTCATAGCAAAAACTAGCACCAGCAATGGTCACTTGGCATGAAACTCCGTCTCTTTCTCTCTCGCTCTACATATCTCTCTTTCTCTCTCTTTTTCTAAGCGCTTTCTAAACAAATTAAAATTCAATTAAAAAGATGAAATGCCGATTCAGAGCTTTAGACCAGAGATTGGCAAGAAAACGCAGCTGACTGCCAACGCTTCTGCAATGCAGCGCTCATTCTTGGCACTTAACACTGTCCTACAAAAAAGTTAATCAAGTTATTAAAAAAAATTCGAAGAATTGTAAATATAATATTCAAAGAGATCAGTGAATTTATTTATTGCATAAAAAGTATTAAATCACTTTGAATACATAAAATATAATTTCTTGATTAATAAAAAAAATATCCTAGTATTATAATAATACTTCTATAATAGCTGTCAATATTTCTAAGATAATCTTGTTGGTTAATACAAATTCAAATATCCTAATAACTTTCAAGATACAAACTTGTCTTATTATTTAAAACAGGGATTAAAACCGAAACGAATATTGGTTTTAGTTACGGTTTCGGTTATGCTCGAATTAAGGTTTTCGGTTTTCGGTTATGCAAAATCTTGGAGTATCGGTTTCGTAACGGTCATCGGTTTTTTATAAGATTCGTTTAAAAAATAACGGTATGGTTTCGGTTCACAAAAAACAGAAATTAAGGTTTTCGGTTGACCAAAATAAGACGCTTTTTTAATTTTTTTACATGAAAAAAGACTTAATGCTCTTATTAGCCTGGAAAATAATGTTGTCTGGTGACTGGAATGATCCAGTGTAATGTCGATTTTATTATAATTTGATTTCATATAAATTAGATTCATTTGGTTTGAAAATTTCTATTATTTTGATTTGAATGATTTTTAATGTCTTTGAACTGCCATAACTTTGTCAAAAATCAATCAATTTTTATGCGGAATGTAAATTTGAGCATGATTTTACATCCAAACTCGTTCTGCATTTACATTTTCTTAATTTTAGAACATTTTTGAAAATCGAATTTTTTTGAAAATTTACAGTGTTACCCCTTTATCTTTTTTGATTTTTTCGAAAAAATTAGAATTTTCAAAGTGAACAAAATTTAAATGCAGAACGAATTTGGAGGTAAAATCATGCTCAAATTTACATTCCGCATAAAAATTGACAAAGGTATGGCAGTTCAAAGTTTTCAGTACCTGCGACGGCCAGTACCGAAATTAACAATTATAAATCAATCGGTTACTAAACGGTTATTTCGGTTTGAAGAGTTTCGGTTTATGGGTTTCGGTACAGCGGAAAAATATTTTTTCGGTTACGATTTCAGTTACGGTTACAAATTTCAATCGGTTATTACCGGTTAAAGGTTACGGTTTCGGTTAAGGTTTTAATCCCTGATTTAAAATATTATTAAATCATTCATAATATCTTATAATTTGAATTATATTGTTTGTTAGTAAAAATATTTTTTATTTAAATATTATTACTTTATTTATTTTGCAATAATTTTTAATTGTTTAATTTAAATTCGGGTTAAAGAAAAATATGAATATGGATGAATCAAAAGATTTAATGTATTGTATTTACTTGCTGCACAGTGCCTTTGAAAAGTATTCATCCACTGGAGTGGTCGACAGCAACGCTAATGCTGCAGATGGTGATGGCAACTCTGTTGGTGCCGCTGTTTAATCTCAGCTAAAAGGCATCGCATTCAATTCATTTAGCGGCAACACGTTATCACAGCCGCCAAGCATCATCAGCGTCATTCTTGTTTGCCGTCTGGTTGTCATTGGCTACAGTAGCAACAAGAACAACAAAAGCAACATTAATGGCAAAAACAATAAGAAGAACAAACAGTTCTCGCGTTGCTTTTGGTGGTGTCGTTAATGTTTCACGCAACTTGAGACTTGAAGCCTCATTTCCAATTACGGTTGCTGCCTCCACAATTTTGCCGTTTATGATTTTTGGTTAGCCGGTTTAGATTTTGCCATTTTCCTTTTCACTTGCTGTTGGTCATGGTCATTGGCGTTGCCCTCATTATGAGGTTGTTGTTGGCCGCCAACTCTTATTATATCTACTGTCTTTCATGATGCCTGCATTAGAATCTGGCAGCTCTTTTTAGCCCATCACAAAATATTTGCCAGTTGGACTTTGATTTTTCTGCTATACCCTTGCCCGAGGGTATTATCATTTCATGTCACGAGTTGTGTAACGCATATATCTATTTTTAAACATATCATTTATATGTATTCAGAAGCAGAGTTCAGACTAAAGTTGAGTTAATTCAGACAAATTTGAATTTATTTTTAATCTGCGGTATCCCGTTTTATAAAGTCAGGCTTATACTGTTTTACATTGGCTAAATGGCTTCTGTGCTGTGAAGTTGAAGTCAGCTCGGTGCTCAAGCGTGAAATTGTCTAAAGTTTTTTGTGAATATCAATTTTAGCTAAAACTGTTAGATGCAGCTGACTTTTATTAAACAGAGTAGCAAACATTATCAATATATATCCTTTTCTAACTAACTAGCCAGGTGGTAACTGGGCCAGCTAACTTTATTGTTTTCAAGTGGATTAGCAAACAGAAAAAAAGAATCGCAGATTGTCATTTAACTTGTCAACTGCTCAGTTGCGCACTTGAATCATTGATCTGGCAATCATCTTTGTCCAATTAAAGTTTCTACCCTCCAACACTTGGGGCAATTAAAGGGCATGACAATGGCTGCCCGTCTCTCGTACACCCTGTTCTTAACCCAATGCCAACAATAACGCAGCTTAATTTAAAACGTAACCCTTTTACTTTAGGCGCTGACCGCAACGCTTCCTGTCCCTGACCGGTTCAGCGATGCAATGATGAAAAAATATTTTCTTTCCGGCGTCCACGACGACGATGATGTCGACGACGACAGCAAGGCAAATAATTTTTACAAATTATACGCTCACATGCCAACTGCACAGTGCAAGACAAACAATAAGAAGAATAGTGAATGCCGTCTAAGAGATACCCTGTAATAAAGGAATAAGTGCCAAAACTACGGCTATCGACTGTTTCAAATTTCTTAAGACCACTTAATTTGACGCTACACAGAAAAGAAAAACACCTTCTAAAATTCAAGTTTAAAATTCCTGATTATAGGATGCATTTTTTTAATACATATGTATTCAGGATTTTATTTTTAAATTAAGACAATAGCCTGAAAAAACGGCAACGACTCAAAGTAAAAACGTCAAAGAAGACTTAAACATTTTATATAACGAATAAAATAATGTACAGAATAATTTAAATATTGCTGAGAAAAATTTTGATTGATTTAAGTATTTTGTACTTGATTTAAGAAAATTCGGGATTACCGTATTAAGATTGGTATTATATTTTATATAACTTTTTTTTGCCAACAAAAAAATTTTAATTTGGAATATTTCTGTACTTGCATTTCTTACTTATAGTAAATATAAAATTATCAGTTCCATAATATTATCATACCCGTGTAACATATTTGATGTCAACAGGGTATAAAGAGCGCAAGAATTATGTTGAAAACAAAGAAAGGCAAATGGGGAAATTGTGGAAAAGGAAGAAAGTCACTGCAGAGAATCAAGCGATATTCAATAAGGAAAGGCAATAACGAGACAGTCTGACTGACTGGCAGTCCGAAAGTCCGAAAGTCAGAGAGTCAGTTGGTCATAGTATGCGATGATTGTGTTTGTTGTTGCTCCGAACTGTACCAATAATAAGTTCAAACAATGGCGGCACCAAAGCAGCTACCATCGTTGGCCATGTTTGTTTAATTTTTGCCACCGCTGCGCCTTCGTTCCCTTTTTATTGTTGTTGTTGTTGCTGTTGTTGTTGCTTAACTGGCGCTGCAATTGTTCCAATCGGCCGCCAACTGCTCGTTTCCGCTTTTGTTTTTGCAGTCCGCTTTTCTTCTACTTGGCCAACAAACAGGCTTCAAATTGAACGGAAGCATAGTACGAGTTATGCTCCAACCATGTCCCACCGCCCATCCCCCTCTACCTGACTCACCCACCATCAACCATCAACCGGGAATGCCTACTTGCAATCTCCGGCAGCGTCGGAGGCATTGTTCCATGTCCATGGCTCGGCCAGTTTCAGCATCTTTTGTTGTTCGGGGGCAGTCGCCCTTTTGTCGCTGTGCTTCCGTTTCACGTTTTACTTTTTTCCCAAATTCTCTCTTTCTCTCCCTCTCTCTATCTCTGTCTCACTCGTGGCACGGCTCTCCTCCAATCTGCTTTACCGGTCCCAAGACCGGACTTCATAGTTGTGCCCAATTTTTACTCTGCTTCGCAGTTTGATTTGCGCTGATTTCTTGTCTGTATAAGTATGTATGTATATGTGTGTGTGTGTCCTTTAAAGGTTTCAGTTTTCTTCTCTTTTTTTCCATCAATTTTATTTTGTTAGTTTCCATTTCATTGAATTCTCACATATCCGACTCCGCATCCGCATCTTCATCCTCAATCCAGCTAGTTGCTCAAATTGTGCCATTAGCCAGCGTTGTCCTTGGTACCCAATTTCAGTGTCCCACCATTATCCTTGTCGGCAACAAAGGGTTTCTCTCCATTCCTGACTCAACCCTCGGCCATAAAATAACCAATTTGCATAGTTTAGTTAGTTGGACGCATCCGCTGGCGACACTTGTGCTCTTGGCTAAATTGTTGGTAACTGGTAACCAACCCGACCCGATACGAACCCCACTCACATCCCACTCTGAGCCTATATACTTACACATATATCGATGTAGATGTGTAGATGTGTGTGCGCCCATAATTGATGACTGTTGACAACAGCCACAACAAAAACAGGAAACGAACATCGCCAAATCTTAAAAAATGTCCTCTTTTTATTTTTGTGAGTAAAATGGACTTTGCATATTTATTGCATATCATTCAATAGGAAAAGTCGAGTAAAAATTCCAATTGGTTAAAGCTACTATAAAGTGGGAGTTCTTAATTATATGACAGTGAAAAGTCAAACTAAATTAGTTACACCTGGCCAATTAATGACAAAAGAGAAAAATACATTAATGGAATATGAAATTATTATGCTATATGTACATGTATAGAATTCCATATCCTGGCTAATGATTAATGACTGGTCATTTCTTATTATAGCACTCGCCTCTACATACAAGTATATAAATATGCGTGTATATTTTATATCCGATTTTTTCAGTTTCAGTATAGTTAGACTGATGCAAATGTTACGAACTATGCTTGTGGGAACTTAAGTACAAATTGATTTTAGCATGCATTTCTTAAGAATGTATTCAGTATAATATTGTTAAATTAAGACAATATGCAGATAAAACGCAACGAATTCTCAACAAAGTCAAAGAAGCCTAAAATATTTGAAAAAATGTACAGAACCTCGAAAATCAAAATATTGCTGAAAAAAATCGTGCTTGAATCAAATATTTCGTATTTGGTTCAAGAAAATCCGGGATTACCATATTAGTGACACCGCATTCGATAATTTTTTTCGGTGTGCAGACTAATTCTATGGTCTAATATCCATAGACACCACCTTATAGTCGCCAAAGTCAAATGCTGATTGCCTGCAAAAGTTAATAGAATACTTGGACAATTGTTAACTAAACTTTTACCTTTAAACTGCTGTGCTGTCCTTAAAACACCTGCCAAGATATTCGGATATTGAAGTCGATTCTAGAGTGTTAAAAAAGAACACCTGAAAACGATTTGGGCGTGACCTGTGGCAGTTTCCCAACAGCTCGCTAAGGTCATTGCGAGCGGACTGCCAACTATTTTCATAATCATTTAACGATTTTTGGGTGAGGTACAGCACGAACAGACAAGAGAGAGTGTACTCGCACTTGGAGTCGCACTGGCACACTCAATGGCCATTAAGTTCATCGAAGAATGTTCAAAGACTGAACACTCGAGATGTGATGGCCTCGTTGCTGCTCGCCAAACAACTTTGGCCTTTGGGTGCACACAAACCGCACACTTGGCTCAACAAGGTGGCTGCCACCACCTGCCACCAGCCACCAGCCACCTGCTACCTGACTCTA
This sequence comes from Drosophila kuntzei, assembly GCA_035042165.1. Lineage (NCBI taxonomy): Eukaryota > Metazoa > Arthropoda > Insecta > Diptera > Drosophilidae > Drosophila > Drosophila kuntzei. The sequence continues at coordinate 400,498 of JAWNLU010000818.1, forward strand.
ATGGGAGCAGGTGGTGGTTCCAATGGCGGTTGCCGTTCCTGCTGCCGACCCTTGAGATTCAGCCGACCAAGAAATGCGGAAATGACGCACAGTGCCGCGTCGGCCGGCGGCTTGAGGCAACTTTATAGAACTTTGAAGACACTTGAGACAATTTTGCAACTTTCTTTTTGGTAGTCTGGAAGTGTCCATTGGCAGAGGTGCTGACTGGTTTTGAGTATATCAAACTAACGGCCTCAGCTGACGAGTGTCCGCTTATTGATTTTCCAATATGGCAGCTGCATAATTGGTAAGACTCCTCTGAACTTGAGCGAAATCAATGGAGCGCATTTCCCTGAAAAACGCTCACATTAGGAGCATTATCATTTCACGTCAACTGGAGTTAAGCTCGCCGACGGGAACCGATAATGGAGCCACGTTGCCTGTTAAATCGAAGAAATGAAGCTGCACTTAACGCCGACACTTTTGACAAGTAGCGAAGGCCCACCCACCTGTCCACTCAGGTGGTTTAAGGTGGGGTATCTGCTATAGTTGAAAGCTGCTTAAATGTGCGAACATTAAAGCCACATCACACATTTACCTCCCCTTCACCTGTCCTGCTCATGTCCAGCATCACACTGCAAAATGTGCTTTATTTTAGGGCGGAACTTTAACTCCTCCTCCATCTCAGTTCTCCGGTTCGTGCTCTTTTCTTTATTTCTTCCTTTTTTTTACAACAAATTGGATTTGCGAAAAAATTGCTCACCTTTCATTTCAGGCGGATTAATGGTGTCGAAGCGAGCAGCGTGTACAATAAAAACACCAGAAGCCCGAGGGAGCTTGTCGAAATGAAGGAGGAGGGAGGGCATAAACTGCCATGTGCCAACGGGTGATCTGGCATTGTTCCCCCCCTTCGTACATCTGTAATAGCTGGCCGGGATTTTGCCACGATTTGGCTGCGATGCCACTCTGGACACTTGCAATACACTGAATAAATGAAGTAGTTAAGTAATTGAAAAGCGATTAAGTGAATCAATTTCCAAAAAAAGTTAGATCTTCCCAAAATTTGCAGTAGTTCAAAATGGATTGAACTATTTCTGATGTTAGAAAAGATTCGTATAACCCATCAATGCTAAGTTAGAAATTGGATTAGACATATTTCCATTAACAATTCAAAAAAATTTTAATTTATCGCCTTTAATTTTGTATAAATAAAAATAGAATCGAAAATATAAATATAAATTCCTGAAATACAGATATAAATATGTACACATAGTACAATAATATTATAATCTGTGCTGTGATTTTTTAAACTTAAACTTCTATTCGCAACAAAATTTCAGGGGTAAAATTATGTTCATTATTACTAAAACATAACTAATTTAACCAAAGATAGGTCTGTTTTCTCGAGAAGCTATAAATTATGTATGTCAAGTCTTACTAACTAACAATACTTTATTCTGTCTCTCAAGTCAACACAAAAGAAACTGGGGCAAGTTCCAGTTGCTTTAGGGTTGCTTGCACATAGAAAACTCTGTACCATTTTCCATTTTCCAAATTCAATAACATAATTGTTGCCATTTAAGTCGGCTGCATTATTTACTCGCATTTACATTACATTTCAGGCACATATCTGATTTCTGGTGGTTGAGGAGGTAGCTGTTCTTGTGGGGACCGTACAATGGGCCACATTTTACGCTTTTTGTATCAGTGCAGTCCATGCTAATAGCAAGACTTACACAAGCCACGCCCATATCGCCCACTCGCTCACATAGAGGCCAGTCATTGTTGTCAGCATTATTTGCATATTCTGTGTAAAATTTACTTCCTTTCATTTATTTCAATGCAAGCTCAAAAGCCCGACTGAGGTTTTTGCGAAAAAGGAGCATCTAACAAGTACAAGCGCAGCAGTCGAGAATGATCGATTACAAGATACCCTGCCAACGATATAGACAAACAACTTGACACCTTACAAGCCACGACCGCTAGATGGCGCAAGTAAATACTGACGTATACACAAAATAAATTATTATTCTAGAATTCAAGTTTAAAATTCTTATGTCCAGGATATTATTGATAAGTTAAGACAATATGCGGATAATATGTCGACAACTCAAATAAAATAGTCAAAAAAGCATAAAATATTTTATCTAACTTAAAAATATCTTACAGAACGTAGAACATCAAAATATTTGCTAAGAGGCAAATAAAAAATCGTACTGGAATCAAGAATTTGGTACTTGGTTTAATAAAATCTAGGATAACCTTACTTCACATACCGCATTGGATTGAATCAACCCGGAATCACATTTTTTTCCGTATACTATAGAAAATCGATAATTGTGGAATTTGCAGAATCTATAGTTTATGCTATTCACTTCATTGATTGATCTGCATATATTATACAGAAGCTCTGATGCTAATTTGGATGAATATTTTTTCCTGCTACACATGTATGTTCTCATTGTCTTAACATGGTCATAACAAATAATATAAGGAAAGCACTAAACTTAAAATAATAGATGGATACACTAGTTTCGAAAGTTTGAACAGAAATATTAATGAAATAAATATTAAAAGGATAAATAGTAATCTCAGAAAGAAATCAATTAAGTATATACTCCCAAATACATTTTAAAAATCACCTTTTATGGATGCAACTATTAAAATATATTTTTTACATTTTATACATTTTCATCACAAATTTCAAGCAACCCCTGCATTCCCTAAGCTAGGGTATAATCAGAGCAGCAGCTATGACGAAATTCTGAATCGCGTATTTGCTTACAAACGAATTTGCTTCTTATTGTGTCTGTGTGAGTGTGTATATATATGGGGGAGGAGTCGGTGTAAGATGGATTGGAAATCCTCCGATGTCCCCCTTTTTTCATGCCACTTTGTTGCTTTGTGCAGTCGTCTTTCATTTGATTTCATTTTTTCTTAGCTATTGCAGGGCGCTCACAATAAACTTGGTTTCGTGTAAAGTTTAGTGAAATAGAAAAACGCCAAAGCAACCAGCCAATGCGCATAAATAAGGAACACAAAAACGAAAATTGCCAATAACACCCAAACTGTGCAAGAAAGCTGAAAAGTGGGCCCAATTTTTGGGCCACTCCTTGGGGCACAGGAAAAAAGTTAACTCGACATTGAAACCGCTACAGTTGTTGTATAATTTTTTTTTTTTTGGTTTTTGCCGTCTATAATCAGGGCATTCAAATCAACGATACGGCTCAGACAGACACTCGCCATATAATCACAATGTAGCAATCCTTGACAGGACATCCGCGGACCCCAATTGGTTGCCCCGAATTGGCAACATCAAAGTCTGGCTTACAAATTTATGTGTTCCCTTTGTTTTGTTTGCTTATTCAGTTTTGTGTTACAGGTGATTGCATTCGCTTCTATTTTTGCTTTGCCTTTGCTTTTGCTGTTTGTTTAGGCCATAACATTTCGACTTGTGGGTGTGGCTGGTTAAAAAGGATTCGAAGGCAAAGAAGACCATTCAGCGGAAATAATTTTCGTTTTGTGGGGTGAATTTGAAAGCAAATATTTATGGGCAATAATACGTCTAATGGCTAACGAGAGTCGGCTTTTGAAGCAATCGCTAATAAAGTAACCACGAAGGACACATTGGTATATTTGATATATGAAAATAGATAAAATTCACGCGAAAGTCAGTTTAAAATACAAAGTGCATATAATTTAAGTAGAGCAGATATGGATTGAGATGCTACCAAATAATCTCAGGCAGTTTATCGAAACAAATCTGTAGGTAGATCTAACCATACCTAAATGCCCTCAATTTATTTAATCCCAACATAAATCTGCCACTTTTGCTAGCTCAATTTCTCGTGTAAATTGCGTGGTCTCGAGAAACTGTATATAAATAAATACTACAAAATATAGTAAAGAAAAATAGAGTAACAAAATTATTTTTCCAGGTCATTTTACCACTCCACCAACACAAAGCCCAGAAACGATAAATTGCGAAATGCAATGTGTTTATATTGCAGCTGTGCTGTTAGCCATTATGTATACGCCCTGTTGCAGTTGAAAAAGTTAACTTGATTGATGCGAAAACCTTCGCCAAATGTCAATCCAACATAATTGAGTCTCGTGCGCAGTCAATATAGAGAAAAGGAAAAAATAAAATCGTGATATGCTAGAAACTGTTGGGGAAAGAACTGGATAAATAAGCCAAAATCAACGTCATGGCAACTGTCGGATTCGCCACATTAACAACGTCACATGTCGCGGCAACTGCAGCTTAAAGTCACTCGGTTGCAACTCCTTTGAATTTCACCTTTTAATGGCAACAACAAACACATCAATAAAGGCAACAGCCAGACGCATAAGACGAGATGCACAAGCTCAATGCTGACTCTCGAGCTGCAGGAACTGTTTATAGACTTGGCTCGTAAACAACGCACAGCAGATTGATGTTAATCACCCTCCGATTTCCTGCCCCTTCTCCATCTCTTTTTCTATTCGAAATTAATGACCGCAAGTAAATGCTTTTGACTGCAGCCCCAAGACGATCAGGTCAAGAAATTGTAGCCGAACTCATTGACGGAGAAATCAAGTCTCCAAGTATCAACCGAAAGACCTTTCAGGTATGTGCGACAAAAATATATAAATCTCTATCTATGTATTGGTGCCATATTTTCTAGGCGTGTGTTTGGGTGTGTGTGTTTGTGTGTGTGCAGATGTTATAAAGTAACTTGAAGACATCAGCTGCAGTTGGTCAGGTGCGCTCGTTAAAATGGATAGACCCCAGCACAGTTGTTGCTCCTGAACAGGAAACACTTCACCTGCATCTGTTTATGACCTACACCAAGTGAGTTCAACTCGGCTTATGGCGCCTTCCTCTTGCTTTCTTTGTGGCTGCTGGAGCGGATTTCACGACTGACGATTTCTCAACTCGCAAGCTACTCATATATAGAGAGAAATTAAGTCTGCTTTCCCTGTATTTTTTACAGACAGACTAAACATTGGGAAATAGAGGTGCAAGTGGGGAAAGTGTCTGAAATTTTCGAAATTAGTTAATCTAACATTTTTTCAATTCTTCGTAACAAATTGTTTTATGCATATTTCATTAATTTATTCACCAACTGTCGCTGAGCAACGAGATTTGACCTTCGAATGTCATAAGTGCCCACGTGTCTACTGTCGACGGAAATAATGAATTGGAAATTGTATAAGACTTGGGGAAGTTTCTGAAATTTGTAGTAATATAAAACAGGTTTTTAAATTTAATAAGATTTAACGAAATTTAACAATTTGTTCGCTTTCAAACAATCTCTCCAATATCAAATTAGCCAAGTTTAAATAATTGTATTTATTTAAATATTACTCCATTCTCGATAAAGAAAGTTAACTACGCCAGATTTAAATAGGTTCTATTAATTACAGAATTTTATTATTTTTGCAAGATTTTATCAAAATCGAAGAGGTCAATATATTCTATGTCAATATAGTTTTGTATTGAAGTGGAAAGAGTTTCGATATAACTAAAATTAAATAAACAGTTATATTTATTTTCTTTATTTTATAATTGATATATTCTAAAGGTTTTTTAAATTTTTTATGGAATACAAATAATTTATAAAAAATAAAAATATTTCATTTGCTTTCTTTTATGTTGTATAATTCATACAGAGACAAGTATTAAAGGTGCAGAAGCCGGAACAATTTATTTTACTACTATACAACGGGGGAATTACTATCTGGACTACTGTCTCTCTATTCTCTTTCTCTCTGCCTCTCTTTTCACTATGGCGCATGTGCGATTGTTTCTCTCTGAGAACATGAAACTAAAAACCGAACCACAGCGGGCGAAATGGCGCTTTACAACTATCGCTTCTCTCTAACCGGCCAGCTAGTGAGATAGAGAGCGAGAGAGAGGGAAAGTTTCGTGGAAATTGTATGTCGCCCTTTGATGAGACCTTAAACAAACCTAACCGCTGAGCAGAATAACACAAAAAAAAAGAAAAGAATGCCGAGCCGAGGAGCATGGATTTCTTAGCGATGATACATTGCATGTGTGTGTGGAAATTGAAGTTGGTAAATACAATGCTAACCGGGCAACAGTAAGAGCAGCAGCGACTCAGACTTGGCTCTGGCTCATAATATGCTTCATATCACGTACAGACACACACTAACAATGCCAGGCAGAGACAGAGTCTGCATGCCAAAAAAGTATGCAACGTTTAGTAGTCTTGGCATATTGTGGGTTTACCTTTGAGTCGCGCACTCTCTGAAACTTCAATGCACCTTTCACCAAGCTGGCTCCTCTCGAACTCTGACAATCTAAGCAGTTTACTGTGTCAATATGTTGCGCTGACAGAAGCAGCAGCGACAGTTCTCGACTTGTGCCAGTTGCCCCAATCCCTTGGAAAATCCCAGGCCCAACTCAGTTCAACTAGCGCATCCATAACTTATGCATGCAAATTTCTCTAGTTGTTGACTTCGAAAAGGTAAGAGACAAAAGCCACAAAAAATAAATGATATAAAAGAAAGCATTTGAAATTTGTGCAAAATGCGGTTATTGCAGCGATTATTTTAATGGCTCTTCTCAGTTGGAACTTAACGTACTTACAGATAGCATCATTTTATTTTCCACTGCAGACGTTGTTAACACCTTTATAGTTTGCCAAAGAACTCGAGTCTTGCTGAGGCAAAAACCCAGCCAAAATGCTAATTCAATTGTTTAACAAAAATAAAAGAAGAAATTAAATCAGCTAGATTTATTTCACATTTAAATAACATACATAAAATGTGTCAATATTTGCACTTTTTAATCAATATATTATACTATACTATTGATAGCACATTTGGAGTTTATAAATAAATAAATATCTCGCCCCTATTACGTCAGAAATTATTTCCACAAAATTAAGCACAGCGCTATTGAAAGCGTCGCGATATTTACAATGCTAAATATAAAGTATGCGCCCAGTGTTGCGAAAATGGGAAACCCCAAAAATTTGACATACGACTCCATAACTCACGTAAAGTTCGTGAACAATTTCATAGAATATTTTGCAAGCTTTTTTTTTTTTAATTTAAGCTAAATATTGCAATGACATTTGAGGCGACAGAACAACGCACAGCTGCAGTTACAGATGCCACGCCCACGCGCCCCCCATAACGTCGCCATTCAGAAGGCAGCGCGTGGCTGCTGCTTATATTTTATTTGTTGGCAAAAATTGCATTCATGAATAATTCAGTGAAGTGAAAAATTTGCTTTCGCTCTGCCTCATTTTTCGGGTATTTTTGTAACAAAAAAAAAAAAAAAGGTGAAATAAGTATAAGATGGAAATTATTTTTACTTTTGTGTGTAGCAACAACAAGTACAGTTTGTGGGTGTCCAACATGGTTTTTGTAATGTGTGGCGGTTATCAGCATTTTGGGTTAATATTTAATGTAAATGACAGGCATGGTGGCCATTGCTGCGGTCGCCTTGATGATGCTCCATCCCAGAACCACAGCACCCGAGTTCCAAGTGGATGGGTCGGGGGATGAAGCGGTGAAGTTTGGGAGTAGCTCGCTATGTAAATGTGTTTGCCCGGAAACGGAAACTATTTATGTAGATCGAATATGCAATGAACACTTTGGAATGTTTCTGCTTGTACTTCTTTGCTGAATTTATGCTGCTGTTTTTGTCCACTCGACGGGGTTTCAAATGCACTCGTAGCTTACCAAAGAAAGGCCATTATATGAATTACAATTGTAAAAATATTCAGACTGAGTCTACAATAACTTTCCAACATTCTGCATACCAATGGCAATGACAGTGAATATGCAATTCCTCAGACCATTTGTCCACTTGTCCTCTAGTGGTAGTTGCAAGTATAAACACTATTACACTTGTTGTAAATACTGAGAACTTTCCTCTTCAAGATATACGCAGTTTGGTTCCCTTTTCAATCAAGAAATAAATGTTTGTCTTGCTTAAACCCATTATTTAACTTTTTTGTCTGAATAGAATTTGTACATGAAAATATTTCAACAATTTCGAAGAAAGTTTTTTCTACACATCTATTAATCAAGTAAAGGAGTAATCATGTGACATGATATGATGAAAACGATCTCTCTCCTTTGAAGTTAAGGCATAGAATTGGCGACTAGTATTAATTATTTCCCTCTCATTATGATACGGCGGCCATAAGGTCGTATAGGATACGATGCTGTAGTCAAAATATGAATAAAATTTTTAAAGATTTTTTAAAAATTTCCTTTTGGCATACCGCACAAAATAAGTCGCCTCTCGAGCCGTCGGTTGATTATCGATTAGATTGTTTATCTCGCCGCAAAACTGTTCGTCGTAGTGTTTCACACTGCTATTGTAACGTTCTTGACATATCATTTGGCTAAGAAAGGATGATTTAAAGCAATCAAAAAATAGATTAATGTTCAATTCAAATACTCACAATGGTACTTTAAATTTGGTAAAACTAGGTTCACGGCTGACAACTTCTCGATCGTGTTTAACTAAACGTTTAGTGCTGTTTATATCGATCAATCCATCATACGGCAATTTTACATGCTTCTTATCCGCCTTGTGGCGATGAGTGAAATACCAATATCTACGATTTGCATCAATTGGAGGTATATCAGTTTTTGGATCTTCTATTGAGCAGTTTAATTTGTAAGTCGACTGAGACGTAGTGGACGCCTTCGGCCTTGAAAAACGGGTTTGCCGAACCATGGTTTAAACAAGGATGTACAATTTTTTAATGCAACAAATAATAAGACAATAATTCAATTGAAGTAACAGGAACAAAAGAAAATATGAAGAACAAAAACAGATTAAATTAATAACAAAAACTGACATTTAAAGTTTTGCTTAGCAAAATGATAAGATGTCTAAAATCATATTAAAAGTTGTTTTCAGTTAATAATTTAAGTCGAAAAGGGTTTGGCTCTAAAAATAATATCACCTGCTGGGCATTTCATTTATGTTTTATTTAAAAAGCCCGCAATCCATTTATTGCCAGCAAAACTTGTAAATATTTCATGAGTCTTAAGTGGCCTAAAAGAACAACTCTTGATGTTAATATATGCGAATCATTTTACCATCTGTTGGTAAAATCAATAAACTACAGTAAACCATAATGAAATTATCAACTTTGTATTATATACATGAACCAACATTGACTCGCGGGCTTCCATTCTCATTCCCATGCCCAGGTTTACCCTCGTCGCTCTCTTTTCAGGCTCGACATTCTCCGTAAAAATATGCAAAATATTTTAACCGAAAACCTTTCAAAAGATTGCAGAGTGAAAGTCGCTTGATATGTGCGTACGGGTCTGTAAGTGATGTCTCAGTATGTGTGTGTATATTAATGTGTGTCTGCTTGCTTATACATGGCGTATGGGTAATGTTATTAAGCAGCCAAAAATATGCCTTACACGCTTGAGGCTCAATTTCCATTGAATTGGAATGGTGAAACATCGTTAAGAATCCATGAAATATTATTTCGTTGAAGCATGCTAGATTTGTTTTAGATGCTTGAGGGAACGGAGGCCAATAGTTGAGAATTAGTTAAAACAATATTTTATTGGACGTATAATTTAATGGGTTTTTCAAACAATGTTGTCGTAATAAGAAAGGTTTAATCTGATCAAATATGCATATATTTGGTTATTCAAATGTTGCAATTAAAACACTCAGATAAAACGTGAAATGTTTTATCTATCTACATGAGACAATTTCATCGTGCAATAAGACGGCGCTTTGCAATGATTCACCTGTAAGGGGGTCAAACTCAGGTCAGAGGTCATGGAATTGCTTTGTATGAAAACTGTTTTGTTTCTTAATATATCCAAACCAAACTCACATATTGTGTATAAGCGACTCTCTTTAACATTCTGAACAAATTTGATCAAAGTCGGATTACTCTATCATATAGCTGCCATAGGATCAATCGGTTGCAAATTAACCTTTAGTATGAACAACTTTTTTTTTCTTAAGATATCTCATCCAAACTCATACTAGAGGTTAACATAACTAATTTTCAGCAGGGGGCGAAGCCCCTAGTTTCGTATACAATTTAGCAAATTTTTCTGGCACTTTTAAGCTTATTAAATTAATTTTTAAATAAATTTAAAATAACTTCAAAATCAATTCAAAAATAATTTTGTCAAAAGAATGGCACATTTTCCAAATTGTATGTGTGTACATCCGTTCTGTATCTTTCCATCAAAATAATTGCATATGCCTTGAATCTTACATTTCATACTGGGTGGTCTAGATATGCCATTATTTCATAATTTAATTCTGAACCCAATTTCAGTTTCTCTATAATTTCTATTTGACTTTAGTATGAGAAATTCTCTCAAAGCTCTGGCACTATACCCGTACGACTGGGACTGGCCTTACTACTACTTCTAAGCGCAACAGAATTTATGGTTTTAATCTTTTGGCTTCAAATTTTTTGCCTGCCAACAGAAATGCCTGCAACAGAGCTGATCTGAGCTTTCTCTCTGACCGAGCCAATGCTAAATACGACTAACCCAGCCTACGACATGAGCCAAGCACACTGTGAAGATTTTATGGCTCAAGGACATGGCGCTCGCACACTTCAAGGATGTGGCCCACCCGGCTGCATCACTGTGTGAATTTGGATTTGTGTGTTTTCATTATAAATGAGCAGCCCGCTCCCGTTTTGCATGAAATGGAGGCGTTAACCGAGGGGCGTTCCCCAGCGAACATTCCACACGAAAAAAGTTGCGTAAAAAACACAAGAGTCAAGCGAGAGCGACCAGCAAATAAATCAAATTAAATGAAATGAAATAGTTGAGGATTTTGGCTGCTGACAATGGAATCCCACTGCCTTATTTAGTCTGCCAGTTGCCTATTCCACATTTTTTTACCAAAACCCCACAATGAATAACAAACAAAACGAAGGCAACCAAGTGGGAGAGCAGAAGTAGAATAAGAGACTAGGCTCTGTCAGGGTGACAGCTGAAAATGAAAGCAACATCGAAAACAACGTGAACAACAGACACCCCAAAATTGTCCCCAGACATTGTTGTCATCTTGTCTGCTTATTCCCGCCGACCTAACGCGGCTCGTGCCGTAGGTCATTCCGTGTGTTCTTGCCAAATCAGGCGTAAAGCGAGAATGTCCTTTGCTGCCATACGCATGGAAAGCATGTTAAAGGATAACCGTGACTGCCTCCTTCCTTCGTCAGCTCTTCAGTTATATGGGACACAATTTGGCATCAATTCATGTGGCACCAGCTGAGTGTATTTAATACATCTGAATAACTATTAAAAGCATGTCAACCAATATACGAAACATTAGATAGGTCAATACAGTATCAGAAGGTTGTTAAGTGTTCTTATGGAGTGTTGATATTCCAGTTAATATGGTCAAGTTGTGTAGTAATTCCATTCCTACTTAAAACTATTTATTGACTCTGAATATAAATATTTAGTTTATTTACAGAAATTAAATTTTAGCGATTATGACCTCGAGTTTACTAAGTATCTCATATAATACTTTAATTAAAACTTTATTAATTAATTTAAAATGATATTCCGCAGAATTACACTACTGCTTGGGTCAAAAAGAGTTAAGAGACTCTCTTATCAAGGTAGCTAAGTACATGATATAATTGATTGTACAAATGAATTAAACTTTGAAATATACTATATTATTTTGTATAACATATAATTTTAAAAGTTATATCATTATGTGATTTTAATAATCATAAGCCTCAACTCACCAGCTGGTAATTTTAACAACAATATGAGGATAAGTACTCGAATGTGCAGTTTTTATATAAGATAACATGCACACGGCAAATTGCATTACCGATATTCTACCTCCGCTCGCACTGGCAATTGCAATAAATAGTATCATGAGATGGCATAAATATTGACTAGGACACGGGGACAGAGCCCCCAATAAGCCATAGTGCTAACATTGGACACGTGGCACACTTGCGAGTACAGGCAGTGCTTATATGAGAATACGTATGTGTAACCCAGTGGCAATCGACCAGCACTTCATATCCTGTAGTTGCACAAACACCAACACCACCAGTGACATATCCTGACACAGATAGTTGCCCTCTCAGGCAGCAAAAAGCGACGATAAAACGAGAATACAATGAAGAAGAAATAAAACAACACTCAAAATACACTGTCGAATATTAAACAAAATGGCAATATTGTGTATCTGTAGCTGGAGCTGTGGGTAAATTTGGCAACGTCAATTTTAATGGCAAACGAGACCGCAACTGCCCATCAAGAGGACATGCCACAAGGACTTGGCAAAACGATGCCGTGACTGCTGAAAATCAAATCAAATTGCACACTCAAGTTGCAGTTGCAAACAGTGCGGCGCTGGTATCGCGAGAAATCAAAATCAAAATCATATCCAGTGAAAAATAAAAAAAAGCGAATAGAGAAAATAGAAGAAAATGAGAAAAATGCTGGCAGACAAGCTGCAGGTGCCGCTGGGCAAAGGACATCAAGGACGAAAAACGGAAATAAAATCAAGCAAATTGAATGCGATGAGTTGAACGTGGGAATACATGCCAACAACGATAACAACAACACTGACAAAAGCAAAAGATGGCCAAAAAAACACTCGAGATCAACAGTAATTGCTGCTGACAAATCTACAGCTGGTAGCAATACACAGACAAAGATACAGATACAGATACAGATACATATATGTATAAATACCGATACAGATACACGCACTGCCATAACAAACCGAAATGTCAAGACTGACGACAGTTACCATTTCCATTCCGCCCAAAAACATTTCAGCCGGACAATTCGCAATTGTCGGACTGTCGTTTCCTCGTTCACATTTGGAATCTATTTGTGGGTCTGCCCCCAAAAGCTTGTTGTCGCATTTTAGGCACTTCCGCTGCCACTCACGAATGTCTATTGCCATACATCAGCGTCAGAGCTCAGTGTTGGACAAATTAGAAATGCTTTGAGCCTGAGTTTGGCTTCGCTTGAAACTTCAGGCTTTTCGTACTTATTTCTCTGGCCCAAATGATAGTGCTGGTGCCATTCAGTGCTGTGCGTTAATGTCACGCTTTTGGAAACATTCTGATTTGTTTACCCTTTCAATTGAACTCGCGGTGCAAGTGGCGCCCATTTCAATCACACTGGTCAACAAAGTTCATTATGCAAACGATCATAATATAAATATAGTGAAGAAAGTGCTAAAAGCTTTATCCTACAATTTATATTAAAACAAGATTAAGTTTTTGTTTAAAAATCATTTAATGAGTTGCTGAATCCGAAAAGAGTTTGAAATTCAAATATTTATGAAGATAGCAAATATATACTTACTAAACTATCTTCTCTATCAAAGCCTGTTCCGTGCCAGTTCTTAACTAATTAAAAAACTTTTTTTTATGTCTAAGACATCGGGGTTCATCCCGCAAATTTACTTAACTGCCAGGGTATGACAAATTGGTTTTTTTTATTTTTAATTTAATTATTTGTCTTTAACTCTGCATTGTTTCCTTACGACTTTACTTAAATCAAATATTGTAACTTTAGTGGGAGATTAAGTATCATGACATTTTTTTCGCTTTGTTTTTCTGTATGTTCGTTTGTGTAGTACTCGTATTTTGTTACTTAGTGCCGTTTCGATAGCCGTAAATAGACGAAACGTGCGTGGAACTGGGCAATAGATAACTGTAGAACAGCAGATGGAGTATTTCTTCGTTGGTTTTCGGTTGAAATTGCCGACTGTATAATGAGAGGCTCTGTGGTTATTTATGGTTTAAAGAGTTGGTCCAAAAATTGGCCCTACACAGTTCACAGTTCAATGGCCATAAACATGTCCTGCGTCAGCTGAGACGTGATTTCTAGCAGACTCTCGGCAAATAGATGCTCGGCAATACAGAAAGACGTGACAGTGGCCCCAATGAAGAACCAAAATGTTCCGACTATTTCTAGATATTAAGCCATAGCAATGGTATCTTTAGATGAGGCCACAACGCACTTTCTGGTTACTCAAAGTTGCCTGCCCAATGGACTGAATTGACGATGACGATTATTGTGACTTTTACGGCAATTTGTCTGCGGGTGCAGTTCAATGACAATGACAACACAACGCAAGGCTGGGTCAAGGACTTGTCCTTGTGTGGGAAAGAAGGTACAGAGGGAGTCCATTCTTAACCAGAAGAAAGGGAAAACAAAGCAAATGCCTCAAGGACGCAATCAAAGCAGCTTAAAAGTTTTCTAAGCTGCGACAAAAAAAAACGCAACCAAAACTATGTAATAAATATAAGTATTGGTGTGTGGAAGGATAATGCAGGATTCAACTGAAAGGAACGGCAATGCTATCGGTCGATCAGTTGGCCATATTGAAGCTGTTGCTTTGCTGCAAGCCGTAATAAATAGCAAATGTTGCTTACTACGACCCCATGCGTGTGTGTGTGTGTGTATATCTGTGTGGTGTATGCCTGAAATTTATTGCCCTGCACATAAAATTCTTAAGAAGTTTTATTTGCTCACCAGATGTAAACTGCAGAGATTCCACGCGAATCTCACTCTGAACATGTTTAGGTTACTTTAAAGTAATATAAATATAACAGTTGACACGGTTACTTAACCATATGAAATATGAGTTATTAACTTGGCTTTCAAATAATGAACACTTCAATCAGCGCATAATTCGCAAAACCAATTCAAAAGCCACTCAAGGACTGTTGAATACAAGGTGCACTCGAAAAAGTATGTCACTCCCACACACACACACACACACACACACACACACACACACACACGCATACCTTGATATCACAAATAGCTGGCCTAAAATGAGGCCTATTTAAGCTGAACAATTGCCTGAATGGTGCCACCTTCCAGTTGTTCCTCTCCCTTCGTCCAGGGCCTCTAGCCAAAGCCAGACAAACAAAAGCCAACCGCTTGTTGTTGTTGCTTATGTTGTTGCTGGTGTTGTTGGTATAAAATAAACATGCGAGTCGAAGCTGAAAGAGCGTTCGCGAAATGCAAAAAGTGTTGCCAACATTTGAGCGCTAGAAAATCAGGTGAATGAGCATTTTAAGTCTTTGTTTCGGCGAATTGAAATGAAACAACAAACAAATTCAGCCGCAGCAGCAACAACAACAATAACAATGGCATGCTAGCATTTTAATATGATTACAACAACGGCGGCAACATTTGGCAACAACAACAACAACAACGGCAATGGCAATGGCAACTGAAAGCCCAATGCGAAAAGTTAGTAAAGCGGAAGCTAAGTAAAGTTGCTGTTGATGTTGTTGGTTTTTAGCCATTGTTGTTGTCATTGCTCTTTTTGGTAATTGTTATGGCTGTAGTTGTTGTTGTTGTTGTTATAGTATGAGAGGTGGTAGCCGATTGTCTTTTTGACTGCCTGTTGTTCATGTTGTTGTTGTTAGTAGTGCCTGTCCGACCAACCCTTGTTTGGGTTTTAGCATTTCCATAGTTGACTGTCAATGGGAGAAACTGTCAACGGAAAAACTGGCAGCCAACGAGGAGTGCAACAATAAAGAAATTTTCCGAAAAAAAAGAAAATTTAGCAACTTTGGAAACTTTATTCCTTCAGGCATAAAAACAGCATTAATTGCCAGCTTACTATATTTTTTGACGTCATTCTTTAGATCTACAAATTTCTTTTTTAATTTAATTATTATGATCACGCTATATGCTAAAGCATTTTCAGTGGTCATATCAGGATTTTTACAAGCAGATATATTACAGATTTTTAGATCGCAGTGTGGGACTCGAGCCCAGTTATTTTTAATACGGAAATTCTTATTACGTGACAGATAGGCAACGAATGAGCCACGGGACCTCACGATAATTTCTATGGGATTTTCATCATGAGATATTAAAGAGAAGACTAAGAAATATTTTAAATTAATCAGTTTAATAATGCATCTACTCTTAGAGAAATCTAAACTTCCTATTGCGTTTGCAAAGTAATTATGATAAGATCTTTATAGAATTTACGTTATTTGGACTTTGAATTTGCATAATTATCAGATTAATTAATTCTACGAACAGCCCTCGCTAACCTGAAATGTTCCATTTAAGTGGTGCAATTGGTCAACAGTGGAGCCTAATTGTATACCCACACTCCGGCATTGCCTTGACTGGTCTGTCTGTTGTGCTCGTCAGTGGATTTGAATGGGCTGCGGAAACGGATGTGTGGATTGCTAGCATTGGTCTCCGGCCTAGGGGGTTGACCATCTGACTAGCTAACCATCTGACCAGCTCGACCTAGTGAAAGTCTATGCCTTTGTTGATACTTAGTCCTGTACAGCTGCAAGCTGAACGCTGGACAATGGACACTAAATTCAATTCGCCATGGCAAAGCGAAATCCAACGCCAAAATGATAACAACACAGTTGTCATCAACAGCCTTTTCAGTTGCATGTTGATAGGTGGAAAAGGTACTAGGCAAAGGCAGAGGCAGAGGCCTGATCATGGTTTACTGACACGTAATGACAGCTAAACATTCAACACTCGACAGCTACAGTTTCAGTTACAGGAGACCGAAGGGGGCAAGGGGCAGGGAACAGGAGGCTGTTGTTGTGGATTAACAGTGGGACAGCTGTAATCATTCTGGTCGCAGTAATCGTTGAAACTGTTGCCATTAAAATCGCAGCCAGAACCAATGACTTGTGCAGGTCGCCTTTGTCAGTTGTCATTTTTCGGCCATCAACCGTAAATGCGTGACTTTTGGCCATTTAATGATGATACAACGGCATTGTCATTGTGCTCGTGCACAAATAAACAACCATAATCAGAATCAGTGGACGTTGCCAGTTAGACAGATGGACAGAGAGACAGACACTTGGTCAGAAACAAAGAGACAGACAGGAGTTGGTGCTGGCTCATTTGATGACATGGCCTTTCAATGCCGTTTGTTATTAATGCGCTTGTTTGTTGCCTGCGCAACAATAACGCATTTAAAACAACAATGACAACAACACTGACAACAACAACAACAATCACAACAACAGCAAACAACAACTACATCATTACAATGGGCAAGTAATACAGCATGACCTCGCTTAACGCCCCCCGCAGCGACTAACGATGCCCGATTAGGCAGCCGCAGCAATAACCACCAGCAGCGACGCCATTGCTCGCAGCGGAAACGGAAACTGTACGGCAATGGCAATGTGAGTGGCTCGCAGTTTGTAGTTCCCCTATCATCATCCATTCAGCACTCGGGCAGCTCATTTGTACAGCTGATAAGTTGTTGACAATTTCACTTGGCTGGAGCTGCCGTTTGAGTTTATTGTTTTGCCTGAATCATTGAGCAACTTGGCAATAACAGCCTGGCCAGGCCAGCAACTTGCTTAATTTAGTCGAATGTTTTGATTATATCATCATGCGTTGATTGATTATGCACAAACTTGACTCTCTTTAACACGTCTTTAGTATGACTAAATAATTTATTAACTCACAGTGAAAGTTGTCGTCTTAAATAAATTTCAGAGAGTTGTCAATTAATTTACTCAAGCTGAATTCAGGTGTGTTGCTTTCTAGCTTTCTGCTTTAGATCAGATAGTAAGTAAGTATCTTCTATATAAAGTTCTATGATTTAATATTCAAACTGTGATTTAATAATTTCATAAGTTAATTACAAATTCAATTTGAGTCTCCTTAGTTAATACTTGAATATTATTATAATAAAAAACACATTTTTTAAATCAATTTTAAATAAAGATTCTCCCGCGATTCGCATAAAAATACACAAATCCCATTTGTGTATAACCCTTCAGTAAAATAAACTCAATGACTGCAGTTGGCATGCGACTCGTATAATAAATTCAAAATAAAAAGCATTTAAATACTTGACATGTGCTCTTCCTGTTCCGTTTATCTCGCTTGTTTAACGTATGATTAATGCATTTTCCAGGTTTAATTTTTTTGTTAATGTTTTAATAATATTTTTCAAATAAATTGCAAATTAATAAATAAAATTAATGGCAATGGAACTTCCAGTTCCTGTGTATGCAACGGATACGTCAACGGATACGTAGGGAGCAAGTTTATTGCGTCAATTGAAATGGAATTTCGTAATCGACTTTCTGATGAAGTGACTTCGAGCAAAGCCCAAAATCCAGAATCGAGAATCGAGAATTGAGCGGTCTATGAAGTACATTGCGGACTATTAAATCGAATCGCAGCACTTAACAAATACTTGATTTAAACTAAAGGCCCACGCTTGAATAAATGCGCTCAAAATTACTCGTTGGCCCGACCCAAAACTTGCCTGGGCGTTACGGTATTTAAAGGCTGCTCGCACTCAAGTACATTGACTTACCAAAGGCACTGTGCACAGTTGGAGCTACACCGCTTGCTTTGCCCATCAATTCTTACATATTTAAAGTTGTGCTGGTCAGTCATGTGCATGGAAGCGTTCTCGAAGTGGATGAGAATAAACAGGAGCAGGAGCAGGAGCAGGAGCAGGAGCAGGAGCATGAAGTTGGCGATGAAAGTTGAAGAAGTGCCAGTGACTGTCCGCTTGGATGTTATTTCTTAATTTTGTTTTCGGCTAATACTAATTTGATTTCGCTGTAAGCAGGCAAGCTTATTGACCCGCGTCAACTGAGCATTTAATTTTCCAACCCACAAACGCAATTTGCATGGGGATTGGTATTAGAAATGGCAATGGGAATGCACAGTATTCGGAATGGGTTTAAGCTTGCGTTTGTTTGGGATTAGGTCACTGCAGTTATTCTAACAACAACTGCAAGAACTGACTATCTGTGTACAACGTAGCCGTTATTAGCCGCCCGTGTCAGGCAGTTTGTCGTACATAATGAAATACATGGCTTACATGTTCCGACGTCCCCCCTTCACCAACCTTCATCCCCTGCTTTCCTTTTTCGCAGTCCATGCGAGAACATTTTGCATAAAATGCCATATGAATTTGTGTTTTGCTACATACACTCAAACTTACATACATATGTACATACGTGGGGGTTAAACACATACATACATACATACATACGAGTATGCAGTTTGATGTTCGCCATTGTTTGGAATCGCAATGCAAATACGTAATTGAAAAATGTGCATATCTTAGAGTTTGCTTATTGACTTTTATTGGACAGCTTGAAAATAGCTGTGAGTTGGAGTTAAACAATACCTAAATATCGATTTGGATTTTTTGCACATCTCGAAGTCAATAAAGAACTGAATAACAGATAATAGTCTTTGTTTAGAAATTATTGATGGAAAACAATTCAATTGCTGACCTAAACGTTATTTAAATATATGTTGCAATATTGTAATTTGGAGCTTATTATTATTATTAAGGTTAATCACTATTAAATTTAGATTTTTCTAAATATTGCAGGTTTGCAGAGTTGAAAAATATTAACTGTATTTAAAAAATATAAATCAATTTTATTTTTTTCTCTGTCAAAACAAATATATGTCATTTTGTTTATTTACTTATTCAGTAATTCCATTTATATAAACACATAACTAATACTCAATATCATTATTTTTTAAGCTATTCATATATAAGGCAAAGCACAAATGAAATAAGAATTTTAAATCTAATCACATGTAAAGCATGGCAATCATTATCCGAGTTGAATAAAACAGTTTTAGTTATTCTATTAAAAATGTATAATTATAAATATTTTGGTATTGTAATTACTAAATACAACTACAGCAAGTAAACCATTATTATACCTTTATTTCCAATTTTTGTAATTTTATTTTATTTTGTGGTTGAGGTCAGGCATTGATTTAGTGCCGTTTAGAGGCCAAATATGAACAACCACAAAGTGCATCAAAATATTTACTTATATTTTTGTAAGCACAACATGTAAATGTAAATGCACGAATATATATTCTTATTTGGAATAAAAGAAGTAGGAAAACCGAAAAGAAAACGAAAAAGGTAAACCACAAAATATATGTTATATATATATTGGTACAATATATAAATCGCAATGAGAGAGAGGCATTTCAAAGCCTGTACCATGTGAAATGAAGTCAAGCAAGGCGAAAAACTCACTCTGATTGTGAGTTATTGGAATTTTGAATAAAGAAAAGGGAAAATTGAATTTTCTGTTGGTTACGAGTATGTGCACAGACTGACTCACATTTAGGTATTAGAGTTTCTGTATGCTGGGCGTGCAAATATACGGATTATTATTGCCATTGCGTAAATAACAATCATTCCGGCTACGGTTACAGCTACCGCGGACTGCCCGAGAGCTGCCCGGACCAGCACTTTTATTAAAAAATTTCATGAGCTACAGCAATGCCTATGTGCGACTCCAGGAATGTTTGTTGGTGTTTGTGTGTGTGTGTGTGTGTGTGTGTGTGTGTGTGTGTGTGTGTGTGTGTGTGAGTATGAGTGGGGCACGTAGGGTTATAAGCTGGCAGCGGTATAGTCGAAAAACATTCTGGCCTCCAACTTTTAATTATAAATAATTTTCAACATTTTAAATATGTCGTTGGCACGCAAATCTGTGCGACATTGCGCCAAATGTTAGAATAAAAGCAAAGAGAACAAATATAATCGGTAAGCCGAACATGCAATTCCCTTAAATTTGATTAAAATGTATAAAGAAATTCATCGTTACTCAATTTGCTAAATATTATACCAATAAATTCTAAGCTATATATGCCTTAAAATTTTCCTTTTTTGTAACCAACAATATTTAATATAATTTTTGAGTTCAATGCTTAGGACCGTCTTTGAGAATATTGCAATAACCTCTGCTAGTGTATAAAGAAAACCCAATAAAATTTGGTACTGCGACTGGCTGAGAGATACAACAGAGCACTGTGATGATGTAGTTTGCCTTTCGGCGACAACTGCCAAATGCAGTTTTTTATGACTTCGAAGCTGCTTGAAATACTTTTTTTGTTCTCTATATCGTTTTTTCTTCCCTTTAGGTTTTTTTTATGGAGCTGGGTCACAAGGCATGTGCGACTGCGGTTAAAAGTGCGGAAATACATTGAAATGACAATAAAACTAAAAGTTTCTGCTGCTTTTACTCTTGCTAGCTCAATTTTAAACTTTATGCCCAGGACAGCGACCATGTGCAACAACAACAACATGAGAAACAGCAACAACATCAAAATGTTAGCCAAATATTTATTATATGTTTTTTAGGTTCTCCTCTATTTCTGTGAAGTTACTTTAAATATGCTGCTAATAGCTGTTTTTACTTGTTTCTGGCTCAAACTCGGAATTTAGAATTGTTCAACTTTTTTTTTATTTACTTTTAAAAAAAGGACATTTCTCGATTTTACATCGCCGCTCAAGTAAACTGTTTAAACTTCGATCTTTAATAAACAATCAATTGTTGAGGTTTGGTTGTTGGGTTTTTATATACATTGTCGAAAACAATTTAAATTATTATTTACCATATCAGTTTCAACAAAACAACCATTTAAGTTACTGTCAATTGGTTTGATCTAAACTAAAACCATATACAAATTTCATCACAGTTATTGAAGTTTGCCATAAATTGCGTTCTCTTACATATGTACAGATAGCAAGGAACTCGAAACTGTAAAAGCTCTTAATATAAAGAATCTTATGCAGTAATTATATTTTGTGGAATTTTTAGTTAAATCGACGACTCTTATTTTTTATCTCAAAATGTTACAAACAAGATACACTTCACAGCTTTTAAATATAAAAGCAATTTAACTTTACATATCTCTTCAAATAAGTGGAATATTATAAGAGTTTGCGAGTTTTCAATCCATTTCTAGAGTCTGTTGTTGTTTTTATCAATATAATAATGGATAAATTATAACCATTTTCAAGTACAAAAGTATGTTTGTATATTGTTAATAGCTTCCAGTTTCAGTACACCTAATTGCAAATGGTATCCTGATTCGTAAGACGTTCTCTGTATAAGCTTCTCATTGACCATGCCATCGACTTGAATGTTTCTTGTGTGTTTACAGTCGTGTTCAACTCTGGGAGTGTGTGCGTATGTTTGGGTTAGATTAACAGGAGTGGCAGTAAATGGAACAGGTAGCTTCTAACATACAAGACATGGCCACAAAGCAAACATGACTTTGCAATTAAGTTATTGTTCGCCAGAAGACACTTGAGCGCATCCCAGATGCAATCCCAATAGCCAACTGTTCGCTTACTTGCCTCTACCTATGCTGAGAATAAATATGAATAGAGACAGACTGCTAGAAAGAGCGAGAAAGAGAGAGAGAGAGAGAAAGAGAATAAAAATTCTGTGATTTGATTTATTGCCCCATGTAGTTGCATCTTAAATCATGCCCAGCAAGGCCATCGCCTCCCAAGTGCCTTCTATTGGCCACTTGTTATTTAACCCCAAGTTGTTGCATACGCATTTATTCACTTGGCCAGTTGGCCAGATAGAACTACTTGACTGCAGTTGGCCAGCGCTAATAATGGCCAGCATTATGTGGCCATACTCCAAGAAACTGCTATTCAAATTGAAACGAATTGTTATGCAAATTTTCTGTTCTTGTCTTGGCCATTGTTAGGTGAAAGTGTGGCATTGCTTATGTCCTAATCTGAAGTTGAAAGTACTCGTAAATAGTGCTATGCAGACATACTCCAGTCCCAAGCTCAACTACTGCTCTTTCTTATCGATCATAAGCACATGACTGACATTTAATTTAGGCTAGAGCCTATGTCAATTTTTACTTCTGATTGACGTCCCATCCATAACAACAACACAATTTGTGGCTCTATGTGTGTGCAAGTTTGTTCATACAGAGTAATTGCTGAGTATCTTTTTTTGTGCAGTTTAGAACACATAACCCGAGCTTTTGTGCGTGTTGCACCCACAAAATGTTGATAAATCTAGCCACAAAAAATTGTATGGACACAAACGGCTAAAATTGAGGCTGTCACAATTCATACTTTTTTGTTATTGTTTCCCGTTTTGTTGTTCTCTCTCTTTAACACACCCTGAAGTATTATGTCGTTGTTGTAGAATCTCCATTTTCAAAGCTTAGCTCACATTCTCAAACAATCTAATTTTTTTTAATTCAGACAGCTCCTGTAAAAAACTAAAATTATAACTTGTTTCTTTACCTTTTATATCTTTATACTTACAAAATTGTTTAGAGACTCCACTTAGCTAGACTATAAAGACTATCCAGAGTCCAGGTTTATATTTCGACTCATACAGGATACATAATAGAAATATGATAACTCCTAACTAGCAGACTGCAGGATATTTCCTGATCGAGCATTGTTAAAATAAATAAAAAATTGTTTTCAAATTAATAAAAAATAAATAAATTAAACTTTTTTGATATTTGCAATTTTGTTGGTTATTGTCGCGCCAAATTTTAGTTTTAGGCTAACTTTTATTTATTGGATTTTTGTGCTAAAGTATTTGCAATTTCAATTGCATAGTCATGCTGCATGGAATGTACAACGGTTTGCATAAAAAACCCCCAAAACAATGGCAAAAACAATACAAAAAAGTACTGTCAAATAAAAGTGGACAATGGCAAAACGAGGCTTGATTTTCAGATTGGCCACGAATCGCGCGGATTGAATTCAGGCATTACCTATACGTGTGCCAAAATTCCAGATAGACATTGGGCATGTGCCGTGTGCATTTGATATATAAAGCCGTTGAACTATAACTCACCATTTATAGTCGATATTTGATTATTTTTATGGCGTCAAAAAATTGAAAAAAATATTTGTACAGAATTTACATATTCAATCAGAAAGTTTGCCAACTAACTGATCTCTTCCATTGAAATTTTAAAGCCTCGAAAAGTACTTTGTTGAAATATTAATAATTGAAAGTTAATGCAAATAATAATAGCATTAAAATTGTTATTAATTTACATTTATTGAAATTAAAAAAAAATACATTGTTGTAATATTAATAATTGAAAGTGAATGCAAATAATAATAGTATTAAAATTGTTATTAATTAACATTTATTGAAAGTAAAATTAGTTCTATTAGTTATTGGACTATATTCTGCAACTATTCTATTATTATTGCAGTAACAAGCTAAAATTATTATAATAGATTCGGTTGACACTTAGCCAGCGTTTTCCCAGCATTTTCATATATATAGGTACTTCAATTTTCATATAATCCTCTCATGGCAACTGACCTCAATGAAGTGTTAGAGTTGTGCAAAAAAGAGAGGAGCGGAAATTATTGCAGCTCAATAAAACATGTAAGCAAACACACAGGTGAGGAAAATTGTAATAAGCGTCACGTAGCAGCCAGGTGGAACATAAGGATGGATGATAGAGCGAGTGAAGGACAAAAAGAGAGGGAGAATGAGAATGAGAAACTGAAGAAACAATTGGAAATACATTTGTCAATAACCACACGCAAAATGATGCAGGCCTGTTGCTGGCTTGGGATATTACAACTATAGAAATGCGCATGTATGTGTATCTCCGCGTAGGGTGGGTGAGTTGTGGTAAGGGGGGGACGTGATAACTTATTGTACGCTGGTTTGTGGGCAGCGTAGCTTGTAAGTGCGGTCAGTGGGCAGGATGGAAAGGATATGGACGGGTATGGATAGAGGAAGAAGAGCTCAGTGAGTGTCACACCTGTGATACAAATCTATTTTATTTCAATAATGCATTTGTTGGGGACGTATAAATAAACAACCGCAGAGGGCACAGCGAGCACAGCATTGCCAGCACATGGCAGCAATCATAAATTTATGGTTCATTTTCATTTCCCAGAAATATCAACTGCAACTTTACATTATGTTTGACCCACTTCCTCTATGAGAGAGACGCAACAAATTTGGGATGTTAATACTGACAAGCCCATTATTAAAATTAACCTTCAATTCGACATATTATTTTGTTGGCCAAATACATAGAAATATATTTTTTATTGACAGTTTCACTTTGGATATTTGCCCAACTGTAATAATAAATTGCACGCCTGAGCAGCGATTTGCGTCGATTCGTCGTCGAATGTCTGTCGCCAAGCAGTAGACAGTGCGTATACGTATTATATTTTGTCGATATGCTTCGCAACATTCGTGTATGAAGAAAAGTTTTACTCAAACGCGTGCCTTGAAAATCGAGTCTCTTTGTCTCTCGAGTTATGGCAAAGAAGAAATAAAATTGGCCCAATTGAATTAAGTCGCCATTTGTCATTGTAAAGGCAGCTCGGATGTGTTTTGTTTTTGTCTATCGAAATGGCACGAATTTCCATAAGCAAATTGTAAGCATCGAAGAATATCTATATATTAATAGCAATCTAAATATCATCGACGAAAACAAATAATCGTTAAATTTTATATCATTTTACATTTGGAAACATGATGTCGAGCCATAGACAAATACAAAATATGTTCACATAAGAATAATAAATTGATATTTCAACATGGGTCGCATTGCTCTACAATTCTTATGGACTCGCCTTTTTTATAAAAACAATTTAAAAATTACCACAGATAATTGCAATAAAAGTTTTTAAATTTCTTTTACAACTATAACCTCTTGCCAGTTACATGAGAATCATATACAGGCGTAGAGCATTGTGACAACTACATTTGTTGTATGGCCGTGCATCAATTGGCCAAACGATTGGCGTGTCCTATTCCTCGTCTTGCATGTGGCACGCCCGGACCGAGTTATTACTTGGCAGCAGTTCGGCCTTTGTCTTTGCCAGAAGAACAAACAAGTCGACTGTTTGTTATTGTTTATCTTACAAGTATACGAAACATTATAGCTTTTTATGCCATTTACGTTTTATGTCATGTTGGCGTAAAGCAAAGAAGAAGTCGCTGTCGATCGTGGGCATATCGCAAAGTGGCCTGCCTGCTTCTTTAGTAGTTTATGACTGATGGTCATGATATGTGATACTTTTCTTATGTGCCGAGTTGCAAAAGTTGTTGTTATTATTGTCATTACAAGCACACACGCATCAGCGACCAAATTGTGCCTCGTGTTACATTTTTTGCTTTGTTTTATGCCACATTCGAATGGCTTTTTAATATTTTGTAACTGGCGTTGATGTCCTGTCACGTAAATGTTTTTAATGTCCAATAAAATTATCGTTTCATATAAAGCTGTACAGCAAAATAAACAAGATATCAAACAACATATACAAGTTATTTTACTGGAGTAAAGTATAAAGAAGGGGATTTGCTATAAAGACCCAAAAATATGTAAATGCCTAGAAAATGTTGATTGGACTTCACCCAAAAATAAGGCCTTAAATTTGTGACCAAACTTTCTGTTTACATTATTTATGGTTTACACTAAAAACATAAATAATGTAAATTGAAAATCAAGTGTAAGAGTGTCATTCAAAGCTAAAGCCTTATACTTTCAAATTTTTAGTCTAACATACACATTGATTACGCTCTTTGTGGTTGATTGGTTTAGAATAATTAATATTTATTTGGAAGCTGGTATTTTAGCAGAAACTATAGTAATCATTTTTTGGTTTATATTCTATTGTGTTAGATTAAAAGACTTAAGGATTTAAGTGTCCAATGATTTTTTTTCGGATACTTCATCATGGCTGGCAAATTGTTTTCGAGTTTGACAAAGGCACGGACTTAAACAATGCTTTTTGGTCAAGCAAAGTTCAAAAGCAACTTTTTGTCATCATCATATTTTTTTTCATATATAATTTCCATGTTCTTTTTGCTCTGACCCTAACCGAGACATACACACACACAAGCGCGCACACGCACATATTACGCATACGCAGTGTCAGCCTAATTGAGAAGGGTACAAAGTGCGTTGCCAGCTAAACTCCGCTGTCTAAAATATGTCAAATGTCGTTTATTTTTTTAAATAACTTAAACTTTTTCCAAGAAGTTGACTTAGCCCTTGTGGTTTTTCATTTTTGTTTTTTCTATGGTAAATGACATTAAAATGCGTAGGAAATTAAAAGTTGAAAACAGTTTGCAGACCATCAAAAACTTTAAAAAAAAATTATAATAATTTTACAAATATTTGCGTGTGTCAAAATCCACATTATTTTTAGTATAAATGTAGTTTTAGCTCCTAAGGCTTGGGCAATGAAAAATTATCAAAATGCAACGTCAATATACGACAAATAATAAGAAAAAAAAGTGAACAGTAGTGGCAAAAGGCGTCACAAAAGGGGAACGAATCGAATATGTAATTTAAACGCTGCTCAGTTGAGGTAGCAGCTGAGGAAACCGAGAGGTAAACAATTTTTTTCAGTTCATTGAACGGAATAAGCTCGTTTCCGATAAGGAAAAACGAAGCTAGCGAACAAGACAGCAAGATAAAGTATTTTTCTCCACAACCTACATACACATATGTATGTATATTCTCACATATGTAAGTGCGTGGTGTTAGTTGGTTTTTACGCTGGTCTTCAAGGTCTGGACTGTCTATTGGCATGTCTTACATACCACTGTAAAACCCACTCTAAAACATTTCTGTGCGCCAGTAAGCTCTTAGAAATTTGAAGCTGGCTATCAAAATTTAAGTTTGTAATATCCAATGATTGTTTGCAGCTTCACAAATAAAACAGAACACAACAAAACCAGCAGCAGAATCATAAATACTATGTACAGATATCTATATAAATGTATTTACATATATCTATGTATAATAGTATTTCAGTTTTTGTTATTTCGGCAACTATTTTCTCTCATTTTTGCCAAATTTCTAGTTGCTTTCTGCTAGATCGGGTTTGCAGCTGTTAGATACATTTCAGACTAATAAACATACTTAATAGCACATATGCATGCATTCCTTCAAGAATACTTATTATTTGTTTTATGAATGATTTTTCATTTTTGAGTGACTTCTGTGGAAAATATTTGTATATTGTATATTTTAAATAAAATGTCAGATGCAGCATGCAGAATATTCTCAATTTTGGTTGATACACAAGTTTGGTTTTTAGGTAATTATTATGTGAACTATTGACAATATTATATCTTTTGATTACTCGTATGTCTTTTTACACCCTTTCTCAAAACAATATCATTTAATGTGAAGGAACAATTGTACTTAAGCTTCCACACTTAGCCTAATGTATTTTGCTTTATTTTAATCGTTCTTTTTGAACTTGGCTTTGGATGTTTAAAATACGTAGTTTTAAAAAATGTCTTGTAAACTGTCTAATAATCATTTAATGATACGAATTATTTGAGTTCACACATTTTAACTTGATCATTTTGTAGGTCTTGAAGATGTTTCTCGAATCTCTTTATACAACCACAGCAGGTTTCCCATTTATAATAAATACATTTTATTTTTTATATAAATAGCAAATATGTTCATTCTCACTTATGCAATTCTTAACATTTTCCTATAGCCGTAGAGCAGCTTGCCAATATCTGAGTCAGTAATTGCTCACAGGCAATGCCATTAAATCAGAGCAATTTATGCGAGCTGTGGCATCAGCATTTGGCTAAAACAACAACGACAACGACCAAATCAGTTGATGGTAAAACACCTGTGTTATTGCCATCCAGCATACATCTTTCTCTTTCCCTTTCCCTCTAGATTCAACGACAGCATCACTTCTATGTACGCTTGCTACTCGAATAAGCAAATCACGTGCTTTTACAGCTCAGATCAGCTTAGAGAAACCACTAGGAATTAATGTGTGTTTGTAAAATGCGCAAAATATTGTGACAAACAAGGTGAGGAGTGATGGGGGAACTGGAATCGTCTATGTCAGCGGATAAGCTAAAAGATATTAAGCTACTTGGTATACTTAAGAGAAACAGATGCACAACTGGGTGTCAGCTGCATAAATACTGAGAAATATGCGAGATTTGCGTGTTGGCGTTAAAATACTCGTACTTGTACTTGTAGTTGTAGTTGAAGTTTTGTTGTTAATGCGACATGTGTTGCAGGTGTTCGTCTAAATTTATGGGTTTAATAATAGTGTGGCACATGTAAGTACGTTGCAGCTTCATTCAGTGTCACTGTCACATCTCAGATTGCCACCCAAATGTCAAAAAAAAGAAGGAATATTAAAAGGGAGCGAGAACAACACAAACAATGCTGGCACATGGCAAGGTCCAACTATTCAGCAGAGTAAGCAACATTTGAAATTCGACTAAAAGCTACAAAAAAAGAGTGACAAAAACCACACACACCCACATACACACACATACGCATACCCACACACAAAGGCAGACCTAAACACACAGAGGAAATGTTGCGTTGCACATGTGACAAGTTTTTGTGTATGCAACTCGTTGCAAGAGGCAAAAAGAGTGCCATTCGGTACAGTTCAGTGCAGTTCAGTTGAGTTTTCCGTTAAGGTGAGCTGCCATTTTGCCAGTTGGTATATCAAACTGGGTGTCAGCTGACCAAAGCACAACGTGGGAGAGAGAAAGAAGACGAAAATATAAAAAAAAGAATGCCATCGTATACTGCGCGGGGTCAGGACCTCAAATCGTCGCCGTCACACAAGCAGGCAACACTTTTTGCGCCCTGTAACTTCTAAAATGCATTTCACTGTGGCTTTCATTTTCCTGCTTGTTAGCCACGCCCACACATCCACATCCACATCGTAGTCGCCCTCCCATCGCAGCATCGCGCTGGTTATAAATTTAAACCCTTTGTGGTTTTAATTTTTTGTTTTTTTCGTGTGGTGCCGTGTGGTGCGGTGTGCTCTGCTGTGGTGTGGTGCGGTTGTATTCCCACACAACCCAAGCCAAATCTTGAGCCAACATCCCGTTCAATTCTCACACGTGCACGCTTTGTCTCAAAGTTCTTATACTGTTTCAGGTGCCGGGCCGGAGCCGTTGCTGGTGCTGATCCTGATCCCCAGTACCGTTTCATATCCAGGGTCAAACGTGCTCTCTCGGTTCAGTTCGGGTTTAAATGGCTAAGTGCTGGCGAAATTGTTTCGCTCTTTCCCCTTTGACCGACAACACCCACAATCCTGCGAAATGGTTTTTTGTTGCTCTGCATTTTTGTATCTTTTGTCAGGACTTTGTCCCACCCTTCGACCCTTTTAAATACCCGTGGCCTGCGTGTCTTGGGTTAAATTGCACATGTTGGTCATGCGTTTGTCTATTTTCTACTGGCTGATGCTTTTGTTCATTGTGGTGTAACTTCAAGGTGTTAAGCTGACATCTAGTTCTTATAAAAGTCTTGTATCTCTATTCTTCTTGTGAGTTTCTTGATTCCGTGGCATATTTAAATGAAACTCTGTAAAAACAATTGACCAAGTTTCTCAAGTAAGTTTAATATATTCAATTTTAGATTAAAACATTTAACCTGAAGATTTATTTAGTAACATTTACTTTCTGTTGGCGAGTTCAAATGGTGCCTCTTCAATTAAGCTGCCCTGGTCGAACTGAGGGTGGAATATTGAAACACAGCTATAATTCCCGAATGCCAGCACAGCAACTGCCCAACGGAACAATATAAAACGCTTCAATGAAGCGCGCTAGCAGTAAATAAAACCGCATACGCTACGGCTACAATCGATTGAGCTAACATTGCCCCGACATTTGCCCACGGTAACTGGAAACAATACACCGCAATAAGTCCCAAATCGTAACCTGATACACGAGGGATACAAAAAAATGAAATAGTGAAACAAAAATCACGAAAAAAAACTCTGCAAAACGTCGACAGTAAAAGCAAACGCTGTATCAAAATGAAGAGCGATGCCAGCGAGATGCCGATGAAACAGCAACAACAGCAACAACATTGTCAACCGGCTGGATTTCTAAGCGCACCTGTAACTTGGGGCAACTGTTCGATGCAGCTCGACAGCGACAGCGACAGCTGCTGTTAATATCCACCTGCCCACCTGCCTGGCAGGCTAACGGCAGCAGTACATTGCAAATAAAACCATTTATTAACCAGCGGGCGATTTTGATATCAGTGCTCACATTGCGTATACGTAATGTACGCAAAAATTCTTAATAACGGGCGTTTGATGAGCAAAGCTCCAAGAGAAAACCATAACATGCTCGATTATTGAACATTTTCAGCATATTTTCATTTCTATAACAATGGCCCAAGCAGAAGACTTATCGTAGGACATTTTAACTTAGTCATAGGAAATCCTTTGTTTACATGTCTATGGACTAGGCCTGCGCACGTTTACAATTGTAATTATTTCAAATATTTTTCAAAGTGATTATTTGCTAATTAAGTTGACAACTGCGACGAAAATATGACAAATTCATTTCCGTCTAAGGCCAAATAAACATTTAACTGTCACATTTAATTTGGGGAATGCAGATACGGATGCGGATACGATGAACGGAACTAGAGCTTTTCACTTTTCAACTGATTTGATGCGTGAAAATCAGGAAACGGGAAATTGTTCGTTAAAAATGTACTTAACAAGTGAAACACATTGTGATAGAATGGATCAATAACAATTCATGAACAACATTGAAAAGAAATCAATCAACAAGAAATAACGAACAAAAACATTTATTTGAAATTTAATAATTGGTTTCGCTTTGTACAACTCTATATATTTACTCTTTACAAATCCGTTGCTGGTTTCGTAAGGATAAATTTATAGTCGGCTTGCAGCCTTGGTTTTAACTAATCCAAAACAAAAGGCATTTGTTATTTATTGAATCAGACGTCTACAACAATGTGTATTATTTGAATTGCTTTACTAATTAAATATTTAATAGGCAGCTGGCAAGGTGTCCTTCACGTTCATTCAGTTCTATAATTACTTTTATTCCGGTTCAATGAACGCAGATGCAACGGCAAATAGTTAAACCATGTAATTTTAAAATTGTGGTTAATAAAATATCAACTGCATGCATATTAAAACAGTTTTATAAAAATCAAGTGTGTTTTTATTTTTTGAATCTGTTCATTGTGTATTTATTGCCCGCGAAGCGAGAGCGAGAGAGTGAGAGACTAGACGCAAGGAGGGACTCACAGGAAACATTGGCGTCGCTCCCTAAGAGAAATATGTATATATTTATGTGTATGCATACAAATGCTGTACGTATAAATATTAAGTGTGTAAGTGTGTATGTAACTTATGAATATATGAATGGTTGGCTTGATAAACAGTTAACAACTTTTGAAAACATGCAGCATTGATGGCTGCCTGAGGGTTTCAGTCAGTGCTTCAGTCGCCACCGAACTGTGTGAAACAAGTAGATCCGCAAAATTGAAACAAAATGTCAGACAGACACTCCCATTCGTGTTGTTGTTTTTGTTGTCATTCACTATGTATTTGTTGTTGCTGTTGTTGTTGATGCTGACAGTGTCAGCTAAAGAATTAAAGAAATAACATCACACGACGACAGAAGAGGAAGATTCATCAGTATTTGGCACATACATATGAAAGATATATGTACAACTTACACACATGCATACACACAGTTACTTATGTATGTATGTGCTTGTGTATATGAGTATTTAAATATATTTGTGTCTACTCACATGTAGATATATTTATACGCTGCAGATCCTGTTGCTGTTACTGACTGCTGTCATGTTATATTTTTAAGATTTATAAGCACCCACAAGCAGACACACACTCACACACACACACACACACCAGTGTTGTGGCATAGCGGTAAATATAAGTGTCATATTTATGAATACATTGCATTGACACCCTGCATTGCAACGAATCCAATGAGCATATATAATATCACAATCTGTCAGATACCCTACAAAATCCAAATTGAGCAGCAGATTTAACACAAAGCAATATTGTTATTTATTATAATCCATCTATTAGGTTTGTGGGAAAGTAACAAGAATAAAATTATTTAATTTAAGAACTTATGTTACAGATCGCAAACTTTCGTGTTTTATTGACACATTGTTAACTTTTGTATATATAATTATTATATATTTTACTTTTTTCAATATTTTGTTAATATAAAAACAAATTATTATTTATTTAATTAAGACTTTTTCTGAATTGCTATCTAAGCTTTTGAACACGTAATTATGTTCCTCATACCAATCTATATAGTTTTTATTTTTATCAATTTATTCTCTCATCATAATTTAATATCCTTGACATACATATACTGACCCTACCATTGTATTTATTTTTAAGCAACGCTTTCATTTGGTCTTATATTATATTTTTGAATATCCCTGACCTGTTAATGAGGAGGGTATATCCTTATTGATTGGCCAACATGTTATAATTTTCAATTAAAATCCATTCGACAGAGTTTATGTATTTGATTTTATTTTTCTGTTGCGCAAATTTTTTTTATTTTTTGCCTGTGCACAACTTCAAGCTCATTAAAAATTTTCAACTGAAATATTTTGCCGGAAGCTGCGCTCTAAATGTGCATACGTGTGTGTGTCCGCCTATGTGGGTATATATTTATTTATGTGGATGTGTATGTGTATGTGTATGTGTATGTGGGTGTGAGTGAACGTGCACGTGTGTGTTCTTAACGTGGCTCGTCTGCCGTGTGAATAATACAGTGCCGCGCATAAGTCAACTGGCGCAGGTCGTTTAATGTGTCAATATCCAAACCGTACGCATACTTTTAAACAGCACTATAGCCGGGTCGTTTTCCGTCTGTGTTCGAGTTTGTATTTTAGTTTTACCCACTTTCTGCGCAAATTAAACTGCAAAATTACATGCGGATATATTTAATTAGATAGCTTACACATATTATGTTTTATTTAGGAGCTGGTTGGTTGCTGTCGCGGTAATTTGGGTACACATGTCGCATATCTCTTCCCCACAGATGCCCCCTTTCGTTGATGCACGTATCTTTTTCGTGACGTGATTTCTGTACATGGCTCATCCGGTCAGGTGTGAATTAAGTTGCCTTATTTAAATGTGATATTCTATTAAATGTAGTAATAAAATTTGAAATCACTGCCACTAGCAACACTATCGTCAAAAATTATGTATTTGATGGATAAAGAACTTAAAGAGAACATTAAACCCAGACTTTTATTATAAGAGTGCAACTATTGTCGACCCTCGGTCCTACTGACATTTCACATTTGATAACATTTCGATTTGATATATATTTTTTTTTGCTCTATTGTATTGTGTGCTGTCCTCATCCTTGTCTGCGTCATTACCACATTTATTGTCGTCTTCACTGTCTGCGTGCGTTTCCTGTATCAACGACTCGACTCGACTTGAGCTTTAGCGATATATCAATGACACACACGAAACACATACTACAACAGTATACATTCATCTAGCACGTCGTCTTTTTCACACGGCTGTCCCCTCCATCTCTCTGGCCTATATTCTATTTCTCATATGCGGAGTAGTTGCTTAAGCGTTTTGTCTGCTGGCTTTTCTATCAAATCATTGTCACATTTATTGTTAAGGAGAGTTTACTACTTTTATTCATACCCTGCCAAAAGGTATTCTAGATTTGTAATGTAAACTATATAACAATACTTTATTCTACTTTGCTACAGTTTTAAACTGACATATAGACTTTGATTCCTTTTGTCTCCATGAAGATTCAGCAGACGATAAGTTCTCTCGACAAAGCCATGACTGTATGCCTATCTGACTATTTTGTAGATAATTTTTCTTTTCTTGTATGTCTTTTTTGTTTCAGAGTTTAGATTTTTCAATGGCAGCTATCCAAATTTGTGTGTGTTTTATTTGACAACATTACAATTTTGTTAAGAAAAAAAAACGATTCATTACCTGCACATATAATTGTTTTGTAGTGAATTAGGTATTCGGGTTCCTGGCAGTTGGTACTTATTTCTTTTTTTGTCTGCGCTTCATTTCATTTCTATGTTATATTGATTCGATTTTATGCGGTAAAAGGACTTACTCCATTTGGTTTAAATACTTACTCCTGTTTAGATCGGACACATGGCCACGCCTTCGAACTGCAAATGTCTTGGGGAGCATTTGGCTGGTGACTTAATTCATTTGGTGAATTATTTAAATTGCAATGCCAGCAACTTCTTGAATGTCCACAAAGAGATGCCACAACGCTTAAAGTTCATTTCATTTGTTAGTGTGAACTTTTCCCCCTTCGCAGTGACCCACCACTTTCACCCTTGCCCTCACAACCATTTAGAGCTGATTGCTTTTTGTCATTGAGTGAAGGTTAGCAAAAGCAATCCAACAGTCTAACGAAATACATTCAATAAGCGTCAAAGGATGTGTTATTTGGAAGACTTAAGACTTGAATCCAGTTAAAGTTTTAAATTGAATAAATTGGCTGATTTCTGTTGTAAGGTTAAATCAAAATACGATCAGTTAAAATTTAAATTTCAATATTAAATGCCTTTATATCCCATAGTTTATTTAAATGTGTAAATGAAATTTAATACTAACTGGCTTTATACTTGGAGGCTTAAATAAATTTGTGCTGAAAAATTAGGCATGTAAATAACTATCGACTTATCGAGCATTATTGTTTGAATACGATGTCTTAAAAACATATACATATATAATTAAATAAAGAAGTTTTACACCTAAAACTTACAGCCCTGCCAGAAATTAGTTGAAGAAGCTTTAGCTTACAACTACTTTAAGGTAATAAATATAGACCCTTAAAGCCATCTTTCAGAATTTATGAAAATAATTTCAGCTGGTTATTTAAAACCGTTTTATAGGCTAAGGACTTCATGATCATATTATTTCCTAACATAAGTGCACCCATAAATAATTCTTAGTATTCAAACTATAGTCTCAATTTCAATAATTTGTTATATTATTTGCTTAAAAGAAGAGAAATTTTTATAATATTGTTTCTATTCGTTTTTGTTTTATATTTGGATTAAGTGCTTTAGCTGTTTCTCGAATAATGCAAAGAATAAGACTGTTATAAATTGGGTACTCGTTTTAATTGTGATATTATATATATCGTAGTTTTAAATAAATTGGAGAAGGTGGCAACTCTAATTAGCCAATTGACATTTCATCGAAAATAAATTATGTTCACTTCAATTTTGATTACGTTTTGTTTAGATAAATGGAAATGAACTCAATGATAAATGAATGTCTAAATAAATTGTCCAATTTGGTTCTGGAAGAGCAGCAAGTAAAAAGAACATCAAAGTCAGATTCCTCAATTTTGTGCAGTACGACTTCCATTTTTATGAATTATTACATAGCAAACGATTTCGAAGAGGTGCAATCGGCGCCAGAATCAGACCTGAGCTCAATAAAGCGGAAATGGCAACATCCATGTGTAAATTCCTTGCAGCTAAGTTTTTACTGGACCTACGAAGATGTCAGCAATACTCAGAAAAAGCGAAAGAGACATTTAAATGTACTAAATAGTGTGGCAAACAAACGAAGAAGGTACCTGACAGAAATTGGGGAAAATACTAAAACTTGTCATTATAGAAATTCACTTAAATCAGATTTGGGCTATGAAGCTGATGATGAACATTAAAGAATAATAATAAATTATGATTAATCAAATTATATGAATTCGTTACATGGGTAGAATTTCAAGTGGTCGTCGATGGGAACAACAGCTTTAGCAATTCAGATATTGAATGAATTTATGCAAAAAAATTAGCTTATTAAGAAATTCAATAATCGGGTCACCTTTGGCAAAGTACTCGTGTTTAAATTTTTCCAAAGTACATACACTTTCATCGGACAACTACAGTCTTTCAGCTTGATCTGAAGGAACTACGCCTAAATTTCTGTAAAAATTCACAGTAAAATTAATATGTTTATTGTCCCAGTCCAAAAAGGTAAAAACAATTTTAAATTATATTTCGTATTCATATTACGTAAATAATTTTATGTAGAGCACTTGCACAATATGATCCTGGGTTGTGGTTGCCCTTATGGATCATTGAGTGGACCCTGCGATGGCTGCAGTGGAGGGTCTTGATGTGGTGGTTGCTTCCGCGGCTGTTGATTACAGCACCTAACTGTGTCTTTTGACTGGGAATATATCAAGTTTAATATCAACATCGTTACGAAAATAAATGTTACTCTCGTTTTTGTTAAATACCATCAGTTAAAATATTATAATAAATGTTCAAATGAGTACTTAAGGATACTCAATAATATGAGAAGATCATAGAAAGCCAGTATTTCCCTAATCGGATTGAACAGCAAAGACAATATCCACTACAGATAATTCGGCTGCAGCCTTATTACGTTCGTTTTTTTGTGAATCTACATATTGTGAATCTACATCAGTAAGCCATAAATTTTCGTATATATATTTATACACAAACGCCTACTATGAATATGCGAATATGACACACACAAAGACACTTTAATATATTTTTACTATCCTTCCGACCTATACTCTTAGCTTCCGTAAATTATGTTTTATTACTTGAATTTGTAATATGTATTTCAATATTTTTGATTATTGGCTACACTCGCATTTGTTTCTACACATTAATTGATAATTCAAAATTAAATTAATATATAAAAATATAATAAATTTGGTACAAGGAGATCAGATTTGTTGTAGGTTTCTGCCGTATAAAATTAATATTTTTTTAATGTGGAATATTGTTGTGGTAATTCACTGAGATAGGTTACAGATGTGGATTGGTCAAGAAAGGTTCTACCAGATATTGGGACTGCATGTATCCTATATATACATACATAAATCTTCGATACATTCAACAATATATAGTATTAAATTGCAAAAAAAAAACTCTTCGCTCACTTCTGGATAATAAATATTAAATGATTCGTTGGGTGATAAATTTTCATATTTATGAAAAAGTCTTGAATCAAAGAATCTTTGAAAAATCAATCACTTTTGTTCCGACCTTAGTGCTCTCTTTTCTCTATAACTTCAGTCTTACTACATAGCCTTTTACAGCAGCATTTAAATTTCTTCTACAAATTTAACCTTCAAAATGTTTATCGGCCCTGTTCAGAAAGGTAAGAAAAATGTTTTTGGATTATGTAAATAATAATTGTTTTATTTCATCATTTTGCGCAGAGCATTTGCACAATATGATCCTGGGTTGTGGTTGGCCTTGTGGATCTTTGAGCGGACCCTGTGATGGCTGCTGCGGAGGATGCTGCGGCGGATGTGGAGGTGGCGGCTGTTGCTAGGTGATAGATCTATTCTGATGCATTCCGATCGGGGCCATAGACAACTACAACCACTACAGCAATATCCATTTAATATACTGGCTCATTTTGCTCTCAAATTTTATTGCTAAAAAAATAAATAGTAAGACTTATAAAATAAGCTTTCTAGTACTTAATTACTTAAAGGGGAGCAGACATTCGATGTAACTGACACATTTGATGTCCTTTGACCTGTCAGATCTTCAGCGAGACTTTAAATCTTCAGAAATGTAGCTAATTTATTTTATTGACTTAAGAATCAAATAAATTCAAATATAAAAGAAGTCAGTGTATTTCTATTAACCCCGGTTCTTTATTTAGCTTTATGGCTCAAACTATCACAGTGAACCTTTCCTATATTTTTGGGATTTGCAGCCTTCATACTAATCAGGTCGTAACATGTCTGGTTAATGAATCAAATTCACAAGAGACCATAAGTTATATATGTATTTATTGCAGGGACTGCAACTATGTATGTTCAAAAGGGAATCTATGAGAACTTACCAGGCCATATCATTTGACATTCAATTCTGTGAAATTAAGATTTGGGAAATTGTATCTGTTGGCAGAGATGCTTTGTGACGCAGTAATAAGAAAAATCAAATAAAATTGTAATCAAATTGGCATTGAAAAATCAATCACTCTATTTTCGACGAGCCGTATGCCTGTTTATCTAAAGCAGCGATGCTCAAAGCTGCCTTATGGATGTGCACGCACCAATACAAATAAAGAAAATCACACGCACACATGTAACGAAATTTTTTTTTATTTCAATGAGTGCACGGAAAAAAATAATAACATGTTTCTAAAAAAATGAAAAATGTTTTTTTTAATGTTTTTTCAAAAGCTCATCAATATCTATTTTAATTTTAGTTTTTATATGAAATTGGCTCTTTTTTAATGAAATTGATCTTTTTTAAAATTTGTTTTATCGCATTTCTATTTTATTTAGTAGCAACAGTACACACGTTAATATTTTTGTTTTCCAGTGTACAGAAAACGAAAAGACAACAACAAAATACATTCGGAATAATGACAGCAAAACGAAGCAGTAAAATTGTTTTTGTTTTGCCAGCAAAGAATCTTGACGGAAAGCGAGAAGTCAAAAATTGTTATTGTTTTACCAGTAACAAATTTTGACGGAAAACGAAAAGTGAAAAATTGTTTGTGTAATTTGCAATGTGTAACAGAACCTTACCAGTGTGTAAGCTCACACACTTCCATATGACATGTGCAATACAAAAACAAATGTGCGTCGTGTGCATAGGCTCTGTACCACCTCTGATCTAAAGGTTTAGTACATCCACAGCCTTTGAACGAGCAACACTACATTTTTTGAGCAAATTCCCAAAAATCTTCAAAATGTTCATTGGTCCGGTTCAGAAAGGTAATTAGAAATATAATACTTTAATTTTATTGATTTTTTTGTGCTTATTTAATATTTTTTTTTTTAGAACATTTACACATGATGATTCTAGGTTGCGGCTGGCCTTGTGGATCATTGAGTGGACCCTGTGATGGCTGCTGCGGGGGCTGTTGTGGCGGTTGCTGTGGCGGCGGCTGTGGTGGCTGTTGTTAGGTGCATAACCTGGATTGGGGGTATTTGGACCAGGACCAATGTTCATAGCAAAGGTCATACAATAAGCAACATCTATCCGAAAGCAACAAATTAGCTATATACCTTTAATATGAAGTAAATAAAATTAAATGCTCTTCAATTCGTATTTTTCTTAATGGGAAAACGACACAAAAAAACAGTACTGAAGAGTTAGTAGCCAATGTCAAATAAAATGACTTGAAGGAACTGAAGGGGGTCTCGTTTCATGCGAACCAAAATGGCACTGAATAGTGTCAAAGGGAGCGCTTAATTTATGCCAACATGCTGCAATTAATTGCGGCAAAGTGGAACTGAAAAATGAAAGTAGTTACAACAAAAGTTGCTGGCATTTAAATTAGCTAACGAGCGATTTTAATTAGTGCCAAGTGTCGAGTGGCTCAAGTGTGACCCGAAATAAATGTGCAAGCAGTGGGCAGCACTCGGTAAATGGGCGTGGCATTGTCATGGCCATTGTTGATGTCAGCATTTGAGTTGATCAAAGTAAATTACTCGCCAAGTTGCTCATACGTCCCATGTGACCATATGCAATTATTAATGACTTCCAGCAAATACAACACGGAGAAAGGCCACTGACATTTCAATTCGGGTTTGAGATTACACTGGTGTCTGTTTTGTATATCACGTATTAGAATGTCGGTAAAATGCCTTGGGAGATGATTTCTATCATTCATTTTCGCAGCGCGAGCTTCTGTCGAGTCGAGTTTACAGTTTACAGCTTCCAGTTTCCAGCAAAAGTGTTGCTACTGTGAATTATGAATCAAATGCGCATCTTGGCCCCTCTATACACACACAGCTGGTGTACACAATATGATGACGCAGCTTTGGGAATAAGCAGATGAGAAGCTGAGTATCTGAGTGGCAAGCAAATGAATTGTTTCAACATTTTCCTGCCATACGAGTTGAACTTGACTCGTCGTGGTTCCTTTGGTTCCTTTGGCAGGCAAGTCGAAGCGTTTAATAAGCACATCGATATGAATAAGTAATACGAATACGTACATACGCGTTTGCCAAAAAGTTAATTGGATGAAAGTAATCCAAGCGGCAGCTGGTCTCATAAGCCGGAAGGCGCAACCAATGCGAGATACTTATTTCACTTTAAGATGTGACTTACTCTGTACTCAAAGTATACATATGTATGTATATGTTTATTTATATGTTTGTGTTGGCCGATTGCAAGACTGAACCCATGAAAACAAAAAGCTAATTGCATTAAAAGGATACTTTGGCGAAATAAAATAGAACAAAAATCAAATTCCCAAAGATCTATACTTAATGATATGGATATTTATTGCACCTACTGGGTGGAAAAGGAAAAAAAGTTCATTGAAAGCCGAGGCATGAGAAAAATAT
Organism: Drosophila kuntzei; assembly: GCA_035042165.1. Lineage (NCBI taxonomy): Eukaryota > Metazoa > Arthropoda > Insecta > Diptera > Drosophilidae > Drosophila > Drosophila kuntzei. The sequence goes on from JAWNLU010000818.1 coordinate 441,399, forward strand.
ATCAATTATTGTTATTATATTGCTCCCTTTAATTGAACTTGTGGATTTTCATATCAATTGTGTTTCATCCGAATCGTGATCTATATTATATTCGCGACTATATAATTTTTAGATGGAAAATTTATACTAGTTATGTTATTGTCTTGAATATTGCACTGTTAAGATTCTGCTTAATGGATAATATATGAAGTACGTCCTAGCTCACATTGTACATCTTTTGAAGTGAAATCTTCAACAGAGCCTGTGCTACAATGATGCATATCATACCAAGGTATATCTTCCAATTGAACCATCCCAGTAGAGTATTATTTTCAGGATTAGCTTGGAGCATTAGATGCTGAGAGCTGGTGTCCGGTGGCAATTGCATCAATCTTGAGCTGGTCATCACTGGCTGATCATTGTTGGTCAACCAATAGACATCCTCCTGATCATAATTGTAAATACTTCCATAGTTCCTGTATGGATCGATGCGAGACAATCTCGTACGCTGAAAGCTCTGACGCTGGTGACGTCTCATGAACAAATTGCTGTTCCGGCTCACATAACGGAGAACATGGCTGCCAACAACCGTTACCTTCCGCACTAGCGTATGTGGGCGTGGCCGTGTACGCTCTATGAGTGGCAGCAACGATAGCTGTTGTTGTTGCGGTACATGAACACCATCACCGACCGGTGTGTACTCTTTAATGCAACCTGTTGCCTCAGAATGGGGCATCAAACCATTGACGCTTTCCTGGGTAAGAGTTGCGTAATATGGTCGATATGCATTCAACGTAGACTCCGTGTTTTGGCTCATCGCAGACAAGCGAATGGGCATCGACTTCTTCTATTGTTTATTTGGGTTTTGAACAAATCTGAACCGAAAGTTAGTGGAGTGAAAGTGGAGCTAATAATAATTATGTCAATGCTTTGAAGCATTAGCAGGTGATTACTTTGTTTTGACTTTGAGCAATCCGAATCGAATCAGGACTCGGTTCAGAACCCGAACGCGAACCGAACTACTTTCTTAAATAAAAGGTTCGGTTCGAAAAAAAAATAATTAAATATAATTTATGCTTTTCTATAATTGCACAACTGTTTAAGACTTTAAATACAAATCATAAAATAGCAAGTCATAATTAAATCATCATATTACTTTATATCAGGGATTGAAACCTAAACGAATATCGGTTTCATTTACGGTTTCAGTTAAGATCGAATAAAAAAAAATAAAAATTAAGGTTTTTGGTTGACCAAAATAAGAAGCGTTATTCATTGTTTTACATATAAGAAGACTTAATCTATTTTTAGCCTGGAAAATAATGTTATCTGGTTACTGGAATGGTTCAGGGTAATGTCGATTTTATTATAATTTAATCTCATATAAATTTGGTTAATTTGGTTTGAAAATTTTGATTTCTTTGATTTTACAGATTTTCAATAACTTCGAACTGTCATAACTTTGTCAAAAGTCAATCAATTTTAATGCGCAATGGTAATTTGAGCATTATTTTGCCTCAAAATTTGATCTGCATTTAAATTTTGTTCATTTTGAAAATTCGAATTTTTCGAAAAAATCAAAAAAGACAAAGGGGTAACACTGTAAATTTTCAAAAAAATTCGATTTTCAAAAATTTTTGAAAATAAACAAAATTTAAATGCAGAACGAATTTAGAGGTAAAATTATGATCAAATTTACAATGCGCCTGGAAATTGATTGAGTTTTGACAAAGCTATGGCAGTTCAAAGTTATTAAAGTTGCTCAGTAGCTGCGACGGCCAGAACCGAAATTAACCCTTATAAATGAATCGGTTACTAAATGGTTATTTCGGTTTAAAGAGTTTCGGTTTGTGGGTTTCGATACAGCGGAAAAAATTATTTTCGGTTACGGTTTCAGTTACGGTTTCAAATTTCAATCGGTTTTCACCGGTTAAAGGTTACGGTTTCGGTTAAGGTTTTAATCCCTGCTTTATATTATTACCAAAATTATAATATTTTTGTTCTAAACAATTGAATTGGTTTGAAAAATTAAAGACAATTTTAAAGTATAAATATATTTGAATGTGCCAAATTTGCCAAAATTGTTATACTTTGAAGCCTTGATTATGTATGTATATTATAATCATAATAGTTTTTATTTTATGAGCAGAGACAAACTTTTGATTAACTTACTTTATGCTCTATTTAGTATTTCAACATTGTCCAAGATCTTTAATCTCGCAATGTGTCGCTGTTGAGCATTTATGCAAATCATATGGTACGTATGCGTACATACATACATATGTATGTAGGTATCTATGCCACATGCTGCAAGCAAGCAAGAAACTTCATGGCCGAGCGCAAAAAACTCAAATGCAGCCAGTGGCCCACACATGACGCAATTTGAACACGATGCAGCCGAAATAACAAGAGACACACACACACACAAACAGAAAGAAAGTTGCCACACACACACACACTCACACACACACATACATGTATGCATAGAGAAGTCGCGTTCATTTTGCGCCTTATCTATGGCTGCAAGTATTGTTGTTCGTCGCAGCGCCTGAAATTATGCTAATTTTTTGACTTTTTATGCAGCCAACGAGCAAACTGAAGCCAACATGCAGAATTCTCCAGTTGCAGCTGCAGCTGCTGCCGTTGCCGTTGCTGATGCTGATGATGTTGCCCATGGAGAACCATGAAATTTATTAGGAATGGAACTTATGGGCCACAGTTGGAAAACCGCTGCTGATAACGTGGCATTAATAACCCAAGCAATGGGCGGTTTTTTGATGATTGAACATTCAGCAATGCTCATTTACTTATCTATGCGGCCACCTACTTGAAGCTCCACTGTGCCCAGCTGCTTACCAAGTATTTGTTGCACATTTGGGAGCTAAGCAAAGTGCCAAGTTGTTTTGCAGTTGTTGCAGGCACTCGTACATAAAGCTTTCCCTCTGATAAACCCTTGACCGCCTCGGACAATGTACACACATTTGTGAGTCCACTCTACCAGTTTTAGCTATGTCCTCTTCTGTCCTACTCTTGGTCCTTCCATTGCATATTCAACACTTTGTTCGTTGAGCTTTTGAAGTTTTCAAAACTTTTGCTAGCGGTGGCTGCTTTAAGACCTCTCTAAGTGTTGCATTTATTTTTCTGGTTTTTCTATCTATTTCGTTTTTGGGAGAATAATACGATACTTGCCATATACGAAGCCTTTAGAACCGCTTTAAATTGTTGTTCAACTGGCCCATTACCAACATATTTTTAATTTTTATTAATGGAAGTCATCATTTGATTTACCATTTTCAGTTTTTGTCATAATTTAGTTTATTTTACACAAAATTCAGGTATCGATTTCTCTGTCCTTGAAAACATATACGTAGTTCACAAGACTCTTTAACCTATCTAATCAGTCCTCTGTGCAAAAACTTCTTTAATTGGATAAAGATGCCTCACACATATGTAAATATACTCTGAATATTTTTCGCTTCATTTAACAGCTTATTTGAGTCGATGTCAGAGCCAAGTTTAATGCCAGCTTGCAGTTTTTGGCAGTCATTGGCAAGGGAAACATTAATTCAGTATGGTCAATGGAAAGGGAAGACTGAAAGTATGCAACGTTTGCTCTTAACTGTAAGCATTTGCATGGCATCAATAGCCAACTCACTGCTCGATCTGTCGATAGTGCCTCAACATAGACACAATCATATATATATATATGTACAAATGTATGTATATATATGTAAATATATTAAAACTTTTGTTTTTGCATTACACAACAATGCAACAAAAGTGGCCGCAACTTTTCTCAGTTGTGTTGTAACGCCCCGTCCAAGTTTGGTTAATGAATGGCAGGCTTAATTATTTGGCCAAGCGGGAGTCGTAAGGAAGGGACCCACAATCAGCAGCCGCTGCTCCATTGTTATGGATATTGCCTGAACTCCCCCCACTCAAGGGGTTGCTTTTAATAATTGTTTATATCAGTCCGATGCAACTTTTTTTCCTCTTTTATTCCGTTTGCCCCGTTTAAATATTCCAAGCGTGGCAAAGTTTCAATTGTGTTTGCTGTTATGCTGTTGCTGTTGTTTTTCCGACTCTTTATTCTGTATATATTTACCATTGATATTGTGCTTGCTGGCAATTGGCTGTTGATTTTCCGTTTTTTGTATTTTTTATAGGCTAATTCACATTGCATATTTAATTAAACGTTTTCAGCTTTTGTTTTTGTTTTTATTTCCGATCAATTACTGTGAGTTTGCCAATCTTCAATTTGGCCGCGTTGCTTTTTTCTGCTTCAGCAAATGGCCAAAATACTTATTTAACTATAAATACGAATTTAGAGATCGTATAAGGTACGATAACAATTTGATATTTACATATAATTTATTTATAATTCAATTTGTAACTATTTACATTCATCAAATAAGATGTTACTTCAATTCATTTCTTTTCGGTGCCAAGACTAATGCTGAAAAATTGTTACCAGCAACTCATTGGAAGCATTTGCTCAAACGCTTCATCAAGTTCACGTATGTATACAAATCGATACACCTGCAGGCAAAGCAGACCGGACAGACTACACGTATCCGCCGTATTTGGCATCTAAAGCCAGCAATCTAAGCTTCCTGCTTCTGCCCTTTGCCACCATCGAACTCGCTTTTCAATGCGTCAACGTCTCGCTACCCGAAATGCTTGTCATGCATTTTACGCATGAGAAAATATTTTCAGTTAACAAGTTCTAGGGTTGAGCAATAAAATAAAACATGCAGGATGAATAAAAGGAAAAATCTCAATGCAAAGTGCAAAAGGAAATGCACATAAAAATAAATCGAAATAAGGCGAACAAGTAACAAACGATGCGCCTGTCAACGACAACGCCAGAGGATCGAAGGAGCAGCAAGTGTTCATGGCGATGGTAGAAGGTGAAACGGGTGAAAAGGGGGGTCGGCAATGGATGGTTGTACGTTGCCGGTATTGTTTATGGCGCGATATGAATGACACGTGACTGGAAGACAGCCAGGATCGGGATGAGGAGCACCAGCCACAGTCTCTGGCAAAAATTATGAAATTTAGCGCAAGCCACAGAACTGTCGGCAAAAAAAGGACCCCACAGACATGCAGATATGTGGACGGCTTTTACCATATCGCACCTGCTGCACACATACCGATGCCACTTACACACTCACATACAGTAGAATCTATGTGTGTATGTTTAGGGGGGCAAATAGATGTGACGGCCAATGCGCTTAGTACTTTCATTTCGTTTGGCGCAAATTGCTTAACCACAATGCATGTGTGTATGCAAAGCGGTAAAACGTACACACACATGGGAACACACATAGATATCTGCACTAGGGATGGACATCGATATGGTAATATCGATATTGTGCCGAAACTGGGAAACGATATGATACTCAACGCGGTATACATCGACTTTTAATATGGTAAATCAATCGGTAAATATTCGAAAATCCAATGTTCCTTTGGTTTTGTAAGGAAATTTTGGGATTATGGTTTTTATTAAAAAAATCTATCTATCTAATTTGCTCGACTTGTCAATTTTTGTTGTATAAAATTATTTAATTGGGCTGTTTATATTTTTATTAGTTATAAACAATGATTTAAACCTTAACCGAAACCTTAACCTTTAACCGGTGAAACCCGATTGAAAGTTGTAACCGTAACTGAAACCTTAACCGTAAATAATTGTACCGAAACCCATAAACCGAAACTCTTTAAATCGAAATAACCGTTTAGTAACCGATTCATTTATAAAGCTTAATTTCGGTTCTAGTCGTCGCAGCTACTGAGCAGCTTTGTTAAATTTGAACTGCCATAACTTGGTCAAAACTCAATCAATTTTCATGCGCAATGTAAATTTGAGCATGATTTTTTGTTTAAATTCGTTCTGCGTTTAAATTTTGTTCATTTTCCAAAATTTTTGAAAATTGATTTTTTTTAAATTTACAGTGTTACCCCTTTGTCTTTTTTGATTTTTCCGAAAAAATTCGAATTTTCAAAATCAACAAAATTTAAACAAGGAACGAATGAAGAGGTAAAATCATGCTCAAATTTACATGGCGCATGATAATTCATTGAGTTTTGACAAAGTTATGGCAATTCGAAGTTATTAAAAATCAGAAAAATCAAAATATTCGAAATTTTCGTTCGATTCCAGTAGAGCATTAAGTCTTTTTTCATGTAAGCCTTTCACGGAAAACCTTAATTTCTTTTTTTTGTGAACCGAAACCATACCGGTATTTTTAAACCGAAACTTACAAAAGACCGATAACCGCTACGAAACCGATGCTCCAAGATTTTGTGCATAACCGATTACAGAAAACCTTAATTCGAGCATAACCGAAACCGTAACTGAAACCGATAGTCGTTTCGGTTTTAGTCCCTGGTTATAAATATAACAGATTTATATCGATCTCATCGATATTCAATGCAATATGGGCGATATTTTTTTGATAATGATTATCTATGTGATTGTTTTCAATATTTTTGGCAATACCCATCTCTAATCTGCACTCGCATATTCTGGCATTAGCAACGTCAGCCCTGTGTCGCTTCTTCTCTGTCTAGCACTTTAGAGTAACAACTCTTGCAAGGTGTCGTCAGCAGCTGTTGCTGTTGCTCGACTAACGGCTTAACGCTTTGCTGCGCTTTTTTCTTACACCGGCCATGTTTTCATCATTTCACACCCCCACATACATACACTCGGATGTACATACACATACATATCCTAGCCCACACATGTATCACTCATTTGCAGTGTCTAGGCAGGCTGTGTGACGTTGACAGCCGTAGGTGGTTGGTGGTTGTCATAGAACCACACAAATTAAGAAAGAACAGTGTAAATGCGGATGATTCAGCAGCTGCTGATGAATTTTCTTTTGCGAGGTGTATATCAGATATAATCCATACTGTACAATTAACTCTCACAAAACAGAATAATTTAAATAAATGCCTTCAAAGTGCAAATAACAAGAAAAAATCTGCAATACATTGAAGTGGGATAATAGCTTTAATATAAAACCATTTTATTTATTTATTTATTTATTTATTTATTTAACGTCAACTAAAAGCAGTCGACAGAAGTGATTAATTAAATATTAAATCAAATTGTAAAACTAAAAGTAAAATTAAAGATTAAATAATATAATAAATTTTAATTTTTAACTGAAAAAGAAAAATATAAATTTAAGTTTAAGTTTAAGTTTAAGCTGGGGGTATTCAAAAATGATGATCCAACATTTGTTGCAAGGATTGGGAAAACCCAGAAAAACCCAATCAGATCAATGAGTATTAGTATGTTTATTAGTATTGGAGTTAGTTGTAGTGCGGTGTATATGCTATAAGTGGGAATGTTATTTATTCTAAGGGATTTCTCAAAAGGAATAGGTAAATAGAGGATTTTATGGAGGGGAGAGAGAGTTCAGTGGAAATGACGTGGTAAAGGCTATTATAATTGCTGCACAAAACCCGAAATGAACTGTGCAAAGCGTAATCAGTCGTGCAAGTAGACAGGGACAAGGGCTGATAATTCCTAGTAGTTCTACGGGGGACCGAAAAATTGAGGCGACGTAAAAGGGAAGAAGAATCAATCTCACCGCTAATCAATTTGTGAAGAAAAACAACACCAAGAGTTGTTCTTCGATTGGCCAACGACGGAAGATTGATAAGAAGAAGCCTACTTGAGTACGATGGTAAACGTAGATCAGGATCCCAGTTTAAACCACGTAAGGCAAAAAGCAGAAATTGCTTTTGAACTGATTCAATTCTAACCTGATTTATATGATACTGCGGGCACCAAATGCATGAACAGTATTCCAGGATAGGACGAACTAATGAGACATAAAGGAGTTTAGTAATGAAAGGATCATTAAATTCTTTCGACCAACGTTTAATGAATCCAAGTACACCCTTGGCTTCATTGACAATGGTGGAGATGTGCAAATTGAAGTTCAATTTGCCATCAAATAAAACTCCAAGGTCCTTTACAGAGGAAATACGTTGCAACAGGGTGTTGTCAATCGCATATACAACAGAAAAGGGCCTAAAGCGACTAAATGTCATATACATGCACTTTGAGCAGTTGAGATGCAACTGATTGGCAGAACACCATAGTTGCATAGCGCTCAAATCGTCTTGCAGACGATTATGAAGTAGAGGATCTGTGTATGAAAAGATAAGTTTAACATCGTCTGCGTACATTAGAATATAAGAGTGGGACAGAACGGTAGGTAGGTCATTGATAAAAAGGGTAAAAAATAAAGGTCCCAAGTGACTTCCCTGAGGTACACCAGAAGTAACGTGAATCGAACTCGAAGTGGTTGACCTAAGAAGCACTTTCTGGGTCCTACCCTTTAAGTAGGTCGAAATCCAACTTAAAAAGGCTGGGGGAATACCTATACAATCAAGTTTGGTATAGTAAGAGGTCGTGGTTCACAGAGTCAAAGGCTTTACTGAAATCGGTGTATATGACATCAGTTTGCTTTTTCTCTAGAAATGCGTCATTTACTAAAGTGGTAAATTCAAGCAAGTTGGTCGTAGTGGACCGACCCTTAACAAAGCCATGCTGTGCAGGGGAAATGATTGATTTACAGAAATGTTGCAAAGAAGAAACAAGGATTTTTTCAAAGAGTTTAGGGATGGCTGATAACTTTGCAATGCCTCTGTAATTCGAAATATCAGACTTGCCACCTTTTTTGTGGAGAGGAATGATATAAGATTCTTTCCAAACATGTGGAAAGATTGAAGATTCAAGGGATAGACTAAAAAGCTTTAGCAACGGTGCAGCTAAAGAAGAACAGCACTCCTTAAGGACACAACTTGGAATGTTGTCAGGTCCAGGAGAGAAAGAAGATTTTAAAGAACTAATAGAAGAGACTACGGTATTATATGAAATGTAGGGAGCAAACGTAGAGTTAGATGAGAATAAAGTATAAGGATATAATGTGAGTTGGCGTAGGAGGTAGTAGAGTAGGTTGATTGGAAAAAGTTAGCAAAAAGTTCAGCGGCTGCAGAGTCGTTGCTGGCTTTATCAAGCCCAAGAATAAAAGAGGAAGGTAAATTGGGAGATTTACGCTTCAAGTTAACAAATTTATAAAATTGTTTAGGGTCACGGGTAAACTGTCTTTTGCATCGAGCTAGATAATTCTCATAGCAAAGCGAGTTTAAAAGGGCAAAGTTTGACTTGGCTACTGTGTAGTTAGACCAGTCAAGAATTGAACCTGACTTCTTATATTTCTTAAAATATTTCGATTTCATATTTTTTAAATAAGAGAGTCTAGGTGTAAACCACGGTGGCTTAGTTGACGCAGGACCGGGAATAAAATTGGGGATACATATATCTAGTAGTGTGTTAAGAGTTTCGTAAAAGGAGTTTAAGACAATGTTAATGTCTGATGAGTTATCTATAAATTTCCAGTTGGTTGCAAGAATAAGTTCATTAAGCAATGAATAATTTCCTTTGCGAAAAAACAACGACGTGGTACTTGTGGAGGTAATGGAGGCGTGTTAATAAAACTTGGGATTGAAATAGAAATTTCTATGGCAGGATGATGTAAGTCTTCAGGAACTGATAGCGGGAATGACCTAAAGACGGCAGTGTTTGCGAAGTCGTTAATAAATACCAGATCAAGAATTCTATCTAAGCTATTTTTAATTGAATTCATTTGAAAAAGTGAGTAATCGAGCAAGCAATCTAAAAAATCTAAAAAATCGTGCTGATTTGAAGAAACAAGGTAGTTTGTGCTACTGAAAAATGACCAAGAAATGTTAGGTAAGTTAAAGTCACCTAGCACAACAAATAGGTCATTATCCCTCACTTGAAGAAAAATTTCATTTAAGCAAGCAATGTGTTGCATGTAAACTTGAAGCGGGGAAGTCGGAGGTATATAAGAGCAAGTGATATACATTGTACGACTAGGAAATGATACTTTAACAGCAACAATTTCAACATCAGTAGGCACACTAAAAAAGATACGTTCAGACTGAAGTGACGACGATTTAGTGGCAATTAATACGCCACCACCTCGACGAATCGGTCGATCATATCTATATATGGAATATTTACTTGATAAAATTTCACAATCAGATACCGTTGGTGTTAACCAAGTCTCAGATAGTGCGATGATGTCGGACTCAAAAGAAAAACTACTCAAAAATAGATTTTTGAGTTTAGATAAAAGGCCTCTTACATTCTGGTATTTTACAATGGCAGAGTCAGGATAATGGCCTAGTTTTTTGAGGCATTGCTGATAGAGGCTTGTGGGGCAGAATTTCCAGCTGGTAAATTAACAGGCAGGAGCTGAAAATGTCTACGATCTAAAATATATATATATATATATAAGTGAAAAAATAAACTAAATCATGCAAAAGAAAAAGATTACAACTTCATTATACACAAATTTACCAAAATTAATCTTAGATTAAGATAACTTTTTTTTATTTTCCAAAAAAATACTATATTAAACAAAATGTATTTGATAATTATCATCGTCGTGCATTGAGCCATTTATTTAATTAAGGCTGAAATTCGACTCTTTGTTGCATGCCATTTCTTGTTGTAACAATTTCTAAACTCCATAGAAAAATAACTCACAACATTTCTTCAGAAATAAATACTTGCAGTAGCTTATTTGCCAACACCTCCATATGTACAAATTTAGTTTCCACTTTCTTATCTATTTACAATAATAGCCTTTTTTTAATTCTAGCAACTTTTATGACGTAAAGCAGGCAGCATTCTGTGTATACTCTGCTTAAGATTCTGTCTAAGCTTTTGTATGTGTTTAATACGCATCTAATCTGAGGACCATATTCAAAGCTTACACCTACTTTGGTATTTGCATGGAAGACTTAAGCTGAAAATGAATTTCCCAAATCATTCAATACCCAAAATCAGCTCAAAATAAATAAATAACAGCGTACAAGACGTCTTAGACTGCATTATTTTTAATTAAATTAAAAAACTTGAATGTGAACGTATTCGAATCACAATGAACTGCATACTTCATATATTTGATGAGCAATTTATTTACACGAATAGACATACCAGGTTAAGTGAACTGGACAAATATTTTACTGTCACTGTGTGTTAGTGTTGCGGTCAGAGTCTCAAACGAGTTGCTTATTAAGTGCTATTAGATTTATGACTAGTAAATTTGCTACTCATACGCCACGGAGTTTAACTATGAGTCTTGTTGATTCAATTTAAGTTTTCTGTGCATATCTTGACATCACATCGATTTCAATTGTAGCTTTTCCAGCAAATACTCGTACCTTGTGACAATTGGCTTTTGGCAAATATGCCAGCCTTTTGTTGCATTTCCGGAAGCACACACTCAAGTAATCGACTCAAGTACACTAGCTACCTAACAACCGTGTCACACACACGCACACACTTATGTGTAGCCACACGCTGTGTGTGTCGCCTCCGGGTGGTCGATGAAAGTAGTTGTTGTAGTTGTTTTACCTCTGCTATGGATAATCGACTGCTTGGTAAATTGACAAAGTTGCATAATTGTTAGATAGCCACAGGGTAATTGTAATTAATTGACACAAAATTATTATCTAAGGCCATTTGACAATTGTTGTGTGGTCTCTTGCTTTCATGGAAAGCAACTTCAACGTACGAGAATGTATGTACATATAGTATGTACATATATTTTCATTGAATCTAATGCTTAACTAAGTTCTAAAGATAAATAATATGATGATTAATGAATTATAATGCCCTTTATTTACTCTAATTAATAGCCTCTTTCCGTTAAGTTTAAGTTTTTCTATATTTTAACAAATTTTAATTTATCTGGTTTGTGGCCATCCACTTAAATATTAAAACATATTATTTAATTAAGCAATAGAGAGACTTTCTACATTTTAAATACATACATAGCTAAAATCAACTTTACTAAATAAATTAATCACATGATTAAATCTATGTAAAACTATAAATTTGTATGTTGCTAGACACTTAATCTAATTTCAATAAAATAATATGTCAAGTTCAGTCTACGTTAACAACTGACATACACATCTGCAGAATTCCTTTGGACACAGCAATGACCTGACATTGATTGTCCTGTGGCTTCATTCTGTCTTTACACAGAGTTTCAAAAATGCTTTATATTCAATAAGTGAATTTTTAATGAAGACAGTAAAAACGTATTAAGCCAAATCGTATTTTTTGAGTGTATTCACATACCCAAATCTATAAGTCAAACTTTAGTCAATTTTATTAATTGCAAAGTTGTCTGCTGACAAAGTAAAAATTTATTTATGGCGGAAATTGACTTCGGAGCATGCATTCGGTTAAATGTAATTAATCCAGATCCTTTAGTAAACTGTGACATTATTTTGTTTCAAAATCAAATTTCACATTACTAAAATTACTTTTTGAATTTAAATAAAATGAATAAATATTTATGTTTACATTGATTTTATATTCACATTCCGTTTTCCCTTTAGTTTCCCACATTTGCGGCTTAAACGGAAATGAATTTAGCGGCACTTCCGCTCGACACAATAATAAAACACAGACACATACAAACAAACATACATGAAACATACATGATTCATTTCATTGTATTCTTTGTGGCTTTTAGTTTCTTTCCTGCATTTATTTAACTTGTGTGGGTATTTGTTTGACGGTAAAAAACTAATCACAGCTGAAAACGGTGAATAAAACAATTAACAAATTGAATTAAATTAGTGTGAATTAATACAGTAATTGCAATAACTGTTGAAGAGGAATGAGCCACAAACACATACATAGCTAATTAGGAAATTGGCTTTAGTCTTGACCTCATACTTTAAAAGCATATTAATCAGGCATCAATCACGTATTTCCATTATCGCATGCAATCCACAGAAATCTTCTTCACATAATTTTCTACACAGTCAGACAGCTTGACTATTAAAACATGTCATGTGCAGATTTGCAGCCACTTGAGTGGCTTCACAATAGCTGATGATTATTCAATCATAATGAATAATTCTGTTTAAGGTATGCGTATGACAGATTCTTGCCAAAAATAATATAAAATCTTGATCACCAATTTTATAAATGTCTCCCAGTCTCCAAACCGAAGCTGCTAATCGGAATGTAAATATGACAGCTTTGACAGCAGGTTGCTCTTTATTTCCCATAAATTCATGTATAAATACTTTCAAATAATTATCAGATTATACATCTGCTTATTGCACTTGGACATGAAAAAGTCAGCTTCGAATTGAAAGTTGTTCCTTGTGTTTCATCCATAACTCAATGCAATTTTGTCTGTCCATCAGACTTAACTGTTTCCAGTTTTATCGTCGAACATTTGTGGCCGTGTCATTTTGCTGTTTGTTACCTTGATTACAGTTCAACTTATTTTACCTCTGCTCCTTGGTATGGCTGGTAGTTTGCTAAAAGTTAGTTTTGGTGCACTTTTCTGGTCTCACTGCAATATGTTTGTTTTTTATTTACTATTTAATTTATAAGTTCAAGTTTGGTTTATTGCAATTCAAACAAACTCAAAATTGCATTTTAAACAACTAAAAAGTCTTCGTTTGTATCTATTTTAAGTACTTAATAAGCAGGCCATAAATTGGTTGACTTCAAACATAATAGTACAAAGCACAAATTCACTTGCTTGAAATTTCGAAAATCATAATTATTACAATATATTTTATAATAACGAACGCCATGGATGATGTACGCAATCGTGATATGAAAGACTTGATTAATTCTTTGTTCTTCCTTCTGAATCGACAGAACTTCCATCTACATCAGATCGCCACAGAGGAGAAGCGTTTTCGCAAATCCGTCGAAAACTTTGCCACGACTCACAAGAAAGTGGAGCATGTGTGTCACATACGTGACTTTCAGCTGCTGCTGTCGGAGAACTCTCGACAGATTCAAATCCATCATGAAATGCTGCAAAAGTTCCTTGACTTGAATGAGGATCTAAAGGATACTAAATTGTATCAACAGGCTGGAGAAGTTCTGAAGGAGACGCTTTCTACACTCAAGTAACTCGGTCACATTACGCATACGCAGCGTTAACAACGTCAGAACGAAGCAAAATTAAGCCTTTCTTGTAAAAGAAGTTGTTAATCTAAACTACAACTAAATAAAGAACATTAGAACATAAATTAGCAAAGGAACAAGAGGTTCTTACGAGTGTATACACTCTCCTGGTAAATGGGTCTCTGCATTATAAGATATAAAGTGAAACAAAGTTGCAGAACTATTGCCCATGTTATGGGCTAAATGAGATCCGAAAACTTTTTCCATGCTCATCATAAATCTTGGTGAGGGCATTCGATGGCTGTCTTCTTGGAAATCTTCTTATTCTTGCTTTCGTTCTAGAGAGTTGACCAACTGACCTCACGGTACAGTAAGAGAGCAAACCGCAAGCTAAAGTAATTTCCACTTAGCCACAATTTCCACAGTAACCATCACAGAAAAGTGGTAGCAAAAAAAAGTATATAACAAGCAGCGGCGCCGCAAAAAAATTAAAATAAAGTGCCAAGAAAGTAAAAGGCGAGTGCGTTGGCCATCTTGAAGTTGGCCAAAGCTAAAGCAACGCCAACTTCCGGACCACGGCACGGCACGGCACGGCACGACTTTCCTTTACTTTTCTCATGTTTTTGTTTTTGTTTTTACCCGCATAACTGAAAACTGTTGGCAGTGCGTGTGGGCGTTGTTGCACCTTCCAGCTCTTACCACCTGTCCCCCTCTTTTGGGTTTTAATAATTTTTAACTCATTTTGCACTCGAGAAACATAAGAACTGCCGCTAACGTCTCTCACTTGCGAATTGGACAAAGCCGAGTGCAAAGTTTTCTGACCCAAAAGTCACCAAAAACTTTCTCTCGTATTTTCCAAGTACATCTTATTCGGTGTTTTTCGGGTTACGAGTCAAATTATGCAATTTTCAGTGACTGCAGAGTTTAGCATGTCACGTGCAAATGCAGGACGAAAACGATTCAACTTACTGCGTAGATCGCAGCAATTATCACAATAGCTTATGAGATAAAATCGAAATCAGGGACCGGAAATATCAGATGTTTATGAAACCTTAATTTGAGGAACAAACAATGAAATGTGCAAATACATTTCGTTCAAAACCACGTATCCAATCTGATAATTAAGATTAAGATCAGGAATTCCCTTATCTTTTGCTTTTTTTAGGGATAACAAAAAAATTATTTTAATATTGTGAACTAAAATTCCATTAATCAATTACTTTCATTTATTTTTTTATAAAATTAAGTCATTGACTGATATTTATTATTGACGTTTTCAAATAAACGTCAGTGTATGACTTTATAGATTTATTATTTCTTAAGTGTAATCGCAAGACATAAAAAATTAAGATAAAACTACTTGTTATTTGCTAAGAAGTTAAAAACACATATCATAAAAATTTTGGAACTTTTAAAATAAAAAATAATTATATGTCGATTTATTAAATAAAAGTAACAAAAAATATGTTTTTATAAATTAGGACTTAGATAGTTAATACACATATCTCTTTATTCATGTCTAGGTAGAGTTCGGAGTTGATGTTTTTATATTAAATTTCCCACATTTGTAGTTAATAAGTCAATTATCTGGTAACATTAAAAAATATTCATACAATTTTCACCCATTAAAATACGTGATTACAAGAAACACTTTTTTTATTGGAATTTTAGCTTAGTGACTATGTATAATACCCTTATAGAATATTTCTATGTCGAGCATGCTCATTTTATTTAGTAATATTTAGTACTTTTAACACAGGTTATTGGCCTCTTAACAATGCATAGACTTGTTTTCAAATACTACAAATTTAAAACTTATATTATTTAACAAATTTTCCTTAATTAGTTTCGACACTCAATGTTTCGATGCGTTCAATGAGCCCAGCTTTGGTAACAGACTTGGCTGGCTTCTCGCCGAAATGTTCATCCAATATGAATCGGAGCTGGAGGACAGTACAGATGTTGAGGCGTTTATCCTTGATCAATTGCTCTACAAAGTCATAGGACTTCATCTGATCCTCATCGATTTTAGGCACTTTTGGTGCGCTGGCTCCTTCGGCCGCTGATTTGGCTACACGCTTCTTGTTCGGTTCAATTTCATTTCCAAAGATGATTTCATAGGTTGGAATAAACTGTTCAATGCGCTTGTTTTGCACCGCAGGATCTGGCAACTGACTTAGATCCTCCTGATCGGATTTTATGTTTAAAGCGAGTGCAAGTAAGTTTGACTGCAGTACCTCGAGATTGGGATCATTGATTAGATTGGGCTGATAGTCGACGGTTAGTTTCTTGATGACCTTCTGAAACAGCTCAACGCCCTCGTCCTTGGCTGTGTTATCAATATTGTTCCAGTCACACATGTCAATATGACGAATGTCCCTGGCTTCCGGCAAATAGACAATCTTGAAGCCATCGCCGGATAAAAGAGAGCGATAGTTCTTGTCATCTGGCTGAGCAGCTTCCACTGGCACCAGTGCCACATAGCGAGGCACGGACTTGCGTTTGCACATGAACAGACAAATGGCGATCTTCTCCCGCTCCAGACAGCGCTGCCACAACGCACAGAACAGACGCTTAGAGCCAATGATATTCTGATCATCTGGATACATGAAACTGCAAGGCTTGCTATAAATGTTGTCGGGCAGCGCGGATCGATGCTTGAACCCCAGCAGCATCATGCCAGGAGGATGCAAATTGCGTACGCGGTTCAACTGTTCGGTGGTAACCCGCAGCGTCTGATCGCCCACTTTGCACTCGTACCACCCTCCCGTCATCTTAATCTGATACTCATGGGTTATCTGCTGTGTCTCCCCGTCCTCTTTCCTCACCATGATCATACGCTTCTTGCGCACGACGCTGTTGTCCCTTCGCAGTATGTGAACCTTGTGCGGATATGTGCGACGTTGAAAGTAATTATAGAATTGCGCGGATATGGTGAGATTGGGGCCCAACGAGAAGGTGAAATGTCCCAGGCAACGCCGTAGAAAGTCCTGCCTGAGCTTGCGATCCTCCAGAATATCCCGCTGCAGCTGCGCGTCGGGTACACGAAATGCATCAATTTCAATAGCTGCCAGGCAAATATGAACAGTAGCATTAACATTTATACCAATTAATAATTAGACAATTGTAAACAAATCCAAAAGCGCAACCCAATTAAACTTCACTTGGATGCGAGTGAAACATTTGCTAAAATTGCTCTGCGATATCTTAAAACCTCAATGGCTACAACTGCACGCCAACAAGGGGAACAGATATCGCATATCCTTACTTATGTATATACATATGTATGTACCTTTTTAGGGTTGCTTACCTCTCGACAACGTAATGAATTCCTTGTAGAAGGGCTCATAGTCAAAGTCATCCACCATGGGAATGACTTGGAACTCAAATTCTTTGCCCTCCAGATCGCTGGCCTTTTGCAGCGCCGCTTGGAACTCTTTGCTGGACTGTGGGTGCGGCTCCTCCACGTCCGTCATGTAAACAATCTTGGCATTGTTCAGCTTCTTGCCACACTTCTCTAACAGCTCAATGCATAGACGGATCATGTACGCAAAGCTTCCACGTCCATCGGACTCGGCCACGCCATAGTCGCTGACAAACGTCTCCTCCGCCGTGCCCATAAACTCCAAATAGTGCTCTACAATAGTCTTGGTCAGCTGTCGCAGCGGAAGAAATACGGCGCAGTTTGCCGGCACCACAATATTGTCCAGACATTGGATCTCGTGGGGCGGCGGACTGTTCTTTGTGTTGGCAAACATAAGACCCATCAAATCTTTGTCGTTCACCAGCATGCCCGATATGAAGGCTCCCCGTATTAATTTAAGAGCCTCCATAAGCCGTTCATTCTGTCAATTTATCTTAAGATTAACATCAATGTGCAAAAGTTATGATAAAATGCGATTTACCTGCAGATTGGCGTCCACCACAAAGAGGATCGCCTCGCGACCATGAAAATCGCGTTTCATTGCGATGTCATCCTCAGAGTCAGTCAACTCAACATCACAGTCGGGATCCCATGTGCTCATAATATATTGCTTTATTTCTATTCGATTTAAAATCCGCCAATTTCACAACAAAATGATTAAAGCGACGCCGGCACAAAAAGTGTGACCAAACATCTAACTTAAGAAAATACCACTACGTTAACAGTGCCTCATGAGTTGTCAGTACCTTTTGAGTTAAGATGTTAACTATTAGTTTATCAACAGATGGCGCGCCGTTTTCAAAGGTGGCGCCATCTATTAGTCGTTTCATTAAAATAAATACGTTGTGAACAGTGCTGCTAACTCATCAAAGTCTAAAAAGGCTATATCAACATTTAAAAAAAACTACAAAAAGCTGAGAAATCTCGAAGAAAGTCAGATAAAAAGTTTATATACTTCTTAGGTTGACTTTATATTATATTTATTATATTACTATGTACAACAGTAATCTAGTAGTAATAGTTTTAAATTAATTCATTTAACTTAAAAAAAAGCTAGAACGTTGTTGACTATCGAAAAACGCCAGATCTGACGGGAAAAATGCAGCTGGCAGCACTGCTTGTTCTTTTTTCGAACAGGCGCGCGATTCAAATTTTTGATAATTTTTGCTCTAATTTTGAAACAAACTTGAAAGTTGAATTTCAGGAATTCCTGAGCAACAAGTTAAAGGAGATTCAGCAGCTGCTGGAGGATCACGACACGGTGGTGAATTACAAATTGATTAATTTTAAAAAAGGGTTTGTTTTAAAAGTAGATTTATTTAACATTTACAAGTCTTTAATAATATTATATTAAAGCAGAAATCATTTCGGAATCTTCTGAACATTTTAACAATATTGGTAAACTATTCTAAATATTTTACATTAAGTAATGATATTAAACATAATAAAAATAAATAATTTATCTATGCAAATCATAAGTCTAAATTGAGCGAATCGTTGGATTTTTCTAGGGCAGAGTGAATGACTCCATAACGTCCAAGCATCTCGAAGATGTCGCTATCGCTGTCGCTGCAACTGGAAGAAGTCAAATCGGGAGTCTTGCCAGTGCCTGTGTCTGTTAACTTGGCCAACAATTTTGTCGATGGACGATAGTAAACATGGTAGCGACTGTTAAAGCTTTTGCTTCCCGTATGGTATTTAAGTAACTGGCGTGCCCTGCGCTCGCCAATGATTGGGCTGAGAATTTGCTCCGTTAGCGTAAAGTTGGCATTGCAATTACCCAAGCTGATGTCCTGATCTTGGTTATCTGTTCCTGTTGCTTGTTGTAGAGGCTCATGTAGAAGAATCCCTTTCCTAGTAATGTTGAATGACGATCGTTGTGGAGCACTTGCCGTTGTTGTGCTAGAAGATACCCTTGTGCGACTATCATCGCCTTCTGAATGACTCGTGAAGCTGCACAGCTCGTTTGACTGATTAGAGGTGGTTGTGTTGCTCTGATTGCTGCAAATAGTTTGCTCTAATAGCTTTGTTGATGTTACAGCGTCAACGAGTCGCTGCAACGGCAGATCATCCGAGTTATCCGAATCTGATTCAATAATAAGCATATTCCTTCTAGTCCGCTTCACTTTTATGTTGGAATCTGAGCTATCGCTTTGTATCTCACCGTTTTTGGTGAAGTCAGCTTCAGCGCTATAATTAGGCGTTTTATCTTTTGCAGCACTTGAAAATGAAATTGCAGAATTTGGATATGCTACAAATGCTTTAGTCTTTGTCTTCGCCTTGGGATGTTTCATCTCCTCATCTGTGAGTGTTGCTCCAGCCGACGACAAACACAAGTGATTTTTCATGATACTCCCCTGCCTGCATTGCCTAAAAGCCATAGATCGATTTGTTGAAGACATTTTGCATGTTTTGGGTCTGTCGGGACTGCTATTGTTCTCAACTATCCATGTCTCTGTTGAGCTCTTGGCAATGTGCACCACATTCGAACACAATCGATCGTTGTTGCAGCATCGGCACTCGTTTTCTATCAATCGCGGACGCAGCTCCTCCTCGAAGACGCGTTGAATTGATCGCGATCCCAATTCCAATCGCTTGCAATGATAATCGCGATGGTAGCTGCGATTTTTATAGTAAGAGTAGGGAGTCCTTTTTCTTGTGCAGTCGCAACGACCATCTTCGCTGGACGATGATGAGAATATCACAGGCGAGGTGTCCCGACGCTTGCGCAGCTGCTTGCGACGCTGTTGTCCATTGAAGCTGTACGGATGATGTCTGGAACTTGTTTGAAAGATGAGATCACGCTCGTGTTTACGACTATGCAACTTGTTGCGGCGATGAAGCAGCGCCTGCATGTGATGACGATGCTCCTGCTCCTCGCATCCGTACTTGGCACGCAATTCGGCGCGCTTTCGTGGCACATTGCGATACATTTTGATTGTTGTCATGGGCATGCTGCACTTGCTGCCAGTGGAAATGGTGCGTACGCGACTGGCGCGTATGTACCGAGCAGTGTCCCCAGAATGCAATGACTCGGCTTCGCTGTCGTTGCTGTTGCTTGTAGAATAAACGTGATCAGCTGTATTGAACGTTTTGGGCGGCGACACTTGCAACAAATTGTTGCCACCATAAGCGCTATTGTTTCGGCGCAACCAACTGCCCACATGTTGTTCGATCTGCTGCGAATCGAATGTGTCGAGTATGCGATCCAAGCCAGCTTCCTTCCATTTGCGCACATGCTCCTTTACGATTGGCAGCGTCTGGTCCAGAATTTCCTTATTATCTCCACTGCACAGCATTTGCATAAGTTCAGTTTTGGTCATACTCTGAGTTGTTTTATACAGTTCCTCCTCCACAACTACTTCTTGGGCTTCTCCAATGGCCTCTATACTGTCTTCGCCTTGGTCCTTGAAGATTTCCTCAAATTTACGTATATCAAGTTCATCGCCTTCGTCTTTCTCCGCACAACTCTGCAAAATAACAGAAGCTTCTTCAATTTACACACAAACGGACTTTGGATATTATGTAGCTCACCTTGATGAGATTGGACCAGGCTTTAGAGCGCTCGTAGCATAGAGCCTCCAAATCTTCTTCATCCAATATGTGCGACATTTTCGCAGTTTATTTATTCAAGAATTTTTCAGCTCCAGCTTGAACCATTTTTTGTTGCAGGCTTTGTTTGACGCTAGAGTTGTATCAAATCGTTCTGATTAAGCGACTTGAAGATATCGTCCATTGTATTGTGCCTAACGATGGTGCCGTGGTGTGTCGAATAGTTTTACTTTTAGAATAGCGTCAATTAGTTCATTTATGTATAATTTAACAGAATTTAAGCAAATTTGGCTGGGTCAGTTTTGAAACGTGTGACAACCTTGAACCCAAAAACGATGTGGCAGCCTTGGTTTCCGGAAAAAGCTCCAGTCCAACATTTAGATCAAATTGCAAAATGGAGTTTTTTTGTCAAATATAGAACCTTTAAGCTGGAATTTAGAACATATTTGTAGGATTTTTTTATTTAAACTTTTGATGAATTTCAGAATATTAATTTATAGTTAAATTTACAAGTTCCTCCCGAGGGGCGAGGTCAAATCTGGTCATACCTTATAATTTATCGCCCGACCACCACACAAATTATTGGTTGACTATCAACGGGTGCGAAATTTAAAAAACCAACATTATAGGCTATTTCCACGAGCACTAACATTTGCCTCATTCACTCACATATGAATGTGCCTGATTTTTGGATTTCCACGACCAAATGTGAAACGGGTTACTAGATTTGCCATTCGCCCGAAATAAATCAGCTGTTAAGTGTCTGTGCAACAATAATAAAGTATAAAATAAAAGCTTAATTATAATTAATATTAATGAATTAGGTCCATAAGAATGGCCTCATGGTCATGTTTCACTGAATGACTGCTCTCCTTTGCTTGTTCACCAGAAAATATAGCATTTTAATATTCCTTTTAAAAATATATTTGGCGCAAATTTTATGTTTACTTTTTTTTTCTGACACAACAGCTGATATTAGAGATGATTCTATAGTTTTTCACGAGATCATCGATAAACATCGGGTTTTCGATAGAAAAATACTGAATTCAACCAGGGCGAATGGCAATAAATGACTACATTTTTTTTGGATGATCATTTTTATTTTGTATGGGAACGAACTGAACATTCGGCCTAGGATGATGAAAATGGCGTCGAATGAGCCAAATGTGCTGTCGTGGAAATAGCCTATTAAACAAGTTTTTTTTAAAATAGTTTTCTTATCTGCACTTTTCATTAAAACTATAGTCGAACAAATGAAACTACATACTTTTTTTATTTTAAATATATTTTTTCAGTGTCTTTTACAATATGTATGTACATTTTTAAATTTCGAGATTGTGTGCTGTGTGCTGGAAAAGCTCCAGTAAATAAAAAGTTTTTAATGTTTTTATTAATTAAGAGGTGCTGATTCCAAATGTAATCACTATTCCCAGCTCTAATTCAGCTGATTTGACAAATTAATTTGTCAAATTTGTCAATTTGAGGGAAATAGCTATTATTATTTTCTTATTAAGCAGTACAATATTACAAGAATTAGTAGTCCGTGCGAAACATTCAGTGAAGCAGCTGCGGATTTTTGCTTCTTAACCGTTTTGGACAACAGAACCACGTGAGCAGTTCCTGCTGGCGGTGAATGGTGGGTGGGCACCACTGGAGCGGCAGCATACAATATAGTTAAGCCCGAAGGTCGAGATGGCGGATGAGCTGGTACTGCAGCAGATCCTGGGGATGGTCCTAGCACTGGTCCTGGAACTGGCCCAGGATGAACCAGCACTGTGTGTGTCTGTGTGCTATTCGAGTGTGTAGAGTTGGAACTGTGTGTGTGATTAGCCGTGGGAGTTAGACCTGGAGCAGTGACTACATGATGCACAGCTACTGGTGATTGAGCAATAGGAATAGCTTGAGCAGGTATTGCGACTGGCTGTGGATGCGATTGTGGTGATCCATGGGGACAGACCAGATGAACCGTTTCAGTGTACAGCTTACGATTGCCCACAACAGGCTCCTTGATTGTTTGCTTATAGCAGCCATGAGCATCTGGTACACCATTCTCCACCACCTGAGCCACTGGTGCTGCCGGAGCTGTTGTCTTCGTTGATCCAGACCCCTTGGCCACTGCGTGACCAACCATGCCACCCATCAATGCGCCACCTAACAGACCCATGCCTGGAATAAAGGAATGTGATGTGAAACAGGAGTTGCTGAAATCAGTCAGAGACTCTTACCGAAGGCGCCTTTTCGGCCACGTATGGGATTCGCCTGAGTGCCAATAGTAAGCAAGGCTAAGAGAAATAAAACTCTACCTAGATGAGTTCTTGACATTGTGAAATTCGTTCACTCAACTTGAGTGTTGGCCTGGTTCTGAATTAAAGTCAACAGTTCCATCAACAGCGCACTGTCAAAATAATACATCGCAGTTGAAATATTTACACAGTTGTTCCCCAAAAACTGCGAGATCTTCTGACGGTTTAATTTCAGATAATGCGTCAGAGCACACGCTCAATAACTAGCGTGAAAAGAGAAAAGAAACCAGAACAATAATATAATTTAAGGTGTGAAGTTATTTGAGTAATTTTACAAAATTTTGTTCGACTATAAGTTAATTAATTGCCTACATAAAAGAAAACTCAGATACAATAGCTGGACAATCCAGGGACAGGTAAGACAATCGGCTTATAAAATATCTTGGCAGACATATAATTCTAATTGTTGATTAAAAGTGGCAAAAGTGGTTGCCATAGAAGATAATAATATATAGGAAAAATTCCGCATTAACTTCAAATTTTTTTGTCATTTTTTTATATTAATATAAACCATTATTGCAACTTTCACCACATAAGTCAATAATATTACTCTTTGGATGATACTGTAAGACTTGCGTAAGACATTTCTGCTTGCAATTATAACAAAAAGGTACAGATTTTAAAAACAGTAGCCATATTCATAGTACGTGTTGTTGGACTTTTGAGATCTGCTTAAAGTGGTGTGATTTAAGCCGAAAATTGCCAAAAACTGAAATGAGAATAAAAACATTAATTGTTTAATGAGAGCAAGTCTCAGTTGCTGTCTCTCTCTCACCCTTTCTTCAGTTGATGTGATCGGCGCCCTTTTTAATATGTTTTTACTTAATTTTTGGTAGAAACATGGCAGCCGACAGACGGTAGAAGCAGCTGCCACATTGCATATGGCACGTGAGGTATTTCATTTAATTTTGGATAATTTTTTGGCAAGGAAAGACACGCAACATGGTTTATGTTAAAAACCAACGACGGGCAACTGAACAGACCAAGTTTGTTAGCTGCTTTTGGGCCATTGATTAAATGGGCTTACAGCATTGACTAATGATGACTGAAGATTGAGAGGCGCGTTAGAGCGCATAATTCGACTAACCAATGGCCGAATGTTTGTTGTAGGGAATGTGCCGCATCATGTTGAAGGTTGGCTACTACAAAATGTTTCTATCAAATCCCCAAGTCATTTGTTTCGTGGGATTTGCCAGCTCGTCTTTAATTTGCTTAATAAATATTTGTTTACTTTTGTTCGCAGGTTGCTTTCATGGGCGGCATCCAACTACATGGCCCCAATCTTGAGCCTGGACAATTGTCAATTGCAGAGAATTTTCATGTTGTCAGCGGGTTGTTTCAGCTGAGGGGTGGGTTGGGTGCGCCACTTGAGTTCCACTTTTGGGCTGCTAACCATAAATCATTTGTAACGCTGAACAAACGATGACGACGAAAATGTCAGGGACAGGATGCGCTAAAGGACAACGGAGCAAGGCGTTGCAGCGTCTTTACACTTGATGGACATTCAGGCCTTCTGGCAATACTACACACACACACACACACACTCTCACACACTCGTAGAAAGCAGACACTGTCCTGTGCCTGCAAGGATAATGACGCGCAAATCGAGCCCATCATCAGTCGTCGTCGCTGTCTTTGGCGTTGTCTCTGCTTTGTTTCATGTTGTTGTGCTTTGCTTTTAGTTGCCTCTATTATCCTTAATGCGACTCACTTTGTTAGAAACGTCAGTCGGCCTGCAAGCGCCATTATCATCACGTTGTCTCTCTACGAAAAAAAAAATGGCACATCGGAAAATGGAAAATGTGCAGACACGCCGGCAGCAGCCTCCATTCTTCAACTCAGCCCCCCAGAGAAATGTGTCCAAAAATGCACGAAAATAAAGATAAAACATGACAGGCAGTTCACATTCGGTCATTTATAATAAGCCAAATATGACCGCGACCGCATATGGCAGAGACTTTCCTCTCATTCAGTCAGTTGTTCTCCTTTGCTTTTGGCTGATCAGATCAGACTTGACTCCATAGTTTATCGTTTGTTCAGCTTCAAGTTACACTCTCTGACTGGCTAAAATATTAACTTTTGGTCCCTTGAAATAAATTACTTACAGATACTTACTTTAAGGGAATAAGTATTACTTTTAATTTGCTTAATATTATGGGTATGTACACATTTTAAAATTTTAGCTAAGACTTTGTACTTTTTTTGTAAATCTCTAAGGCACCAAATTTTAATGAAATCTTCGAGTCTGTCTGTCTATATTTTACGTGAATTAATACTATATTTCTAAATTTTCACAATAAATAAGCTGCTTGATTATTATTATTATCAATTTTTAAATTCTTTTATATTTTACCCATCTGCTTTTATTAAAAAAAATACAATATATCTGTTTTTAAATATCAGTTTCTATTTGCATTATAAACAATTTGTGTCGACTTTAAATATATAAATAAATTATATTCGATGGTTCTTGTGAAGATTAATTTAATGTAGATAAGCAAAGTCTCTAGAATGGCGAAACTGAGATTATAGTTAGATATTAATGAGCAGCCTATCAAATATGCTTAAATAGAACAGTTACATATACAGTTAGTCACGAAAGTGCTATGACAAAATACCAAATCTACCCATACCCTTGTGCAAAAATTATGTATAATATATTATTGAATTTAACTATTTAAAAAATAAAAAAAACAAACATGTAAATTTGTATTTTGGCAAAACACTTTCTTGCCTAACTGTACATACAAATATAGAGTTTGAAAACATTATGCTGATAATGTACTCGTAAGATAACTCTAAACTAACCAATATATAGTTACAATTTCTGCGATTCAGGGATTAAAACCGAAACGAATATCGGTTTCAGTTAAGGTTTCGGTTATGCTCGAATTAAGGTTTTCGGTTATCGGTTATGGAAAATCTTGTAGTATCGGTTTCGTAACGGTTATCGGTTTTTTGTAAGTTTCGGTTTAAAAATACCGGTATGGTTACGGTTCACAAAAAAATAAAAATTAAAAATTAATGTTATCTGGTTACTGAAATGGTCCAGTGCAATGTCGATTTTATTATAATTTGATCTCACATAAATTTGGTTTGGAAATTTGGATTATTTTGATTTTGCTGAACTTTGATAACTTTGAACCGCCATAACTTTGTCAAAAGTCAATCAATTTTTATACGGAATGTATATTTGAGCATGATTTTACCTCCAAATTCGATCTGCTTTTAAATTTTTTCCTTTTAGAAAATTTTTGAAAATCGAATTTTTTCGAAATTTTACAGTGTTACCCCTTTATCTTTTTTGATTTTTTCGAAAAAATTCGAATTTTCAAAATAAACAAAATTTAAATGCAGAACGAATTTAGAAGTAAAATCATGCTCAAATTTACATTCCGCATAAAAATTTATTGACTTTTGACAAAGTTATGGCAGTTCAAAATTATCAGTACCTGCGACGGCCAGTACCGAAATTAACCCTTATAAATCAATCGGTTACTAAACGGTTATTTCGGTTTGAAGAGTTTCGGCTTATGGGTTTCGGTACTGCGAAAAAATATTTTTTCGGTTACGGTTTCAGTTACGGTTACACATTTCAATCGGTTTTTATCGGTTAAAGGTTACGGTTTCGGTTAAGGTTTTAATCCCTGCTGGAATTCATATCAAATGAATATCTTTAAAAAAGTCATATCAATTCATCACTTAATGATTATTCAAAATAAATGTAAATTTAATTGAAAACGCTTTTCCGGGTACAGATCCTAAGTATGTGAATGTTAATGATGCGTTCTCAGGACGCGATTTCAGAGTCGTCCATATCAGTTAGTGTGAGTCGAAATTTTAGCAGACAATTTGGCAAGCTGTCAGCGCCACTCACTGCAGAGGGGCGTGGCAGGGAAGGAATTGAACACAGACAAGGGAAGCCGAGAATCCGAAGCTAAGGACTGTCTACAAATGCTGA
Source organism: Drosophila kuntzei (assembly GCA_035042165.1). NCBI lineage: Eukaryota > Metazoa > Arthropoda > Insecta > Diptera > Drosophilidae > Drosophila > Drosophila kuntzei. Next base: position 468,629 of record JAWNLU010000818.1, read on the forward strand.
GAAGCAAAGACATCAATCAAGTTGAATTGAATCCACCCTGTAAGTGAAGTAAGGATGGCGAGGTACGTCGGCACTTGGCTCTTGCTTAAACAAATAAACAAACTTATAAACTCATTCAAATCATATTTAAAATCAACGAGCAGCGCCAGCAACAGCTGCCCATTCATGAATTATTTGTGGAAGCTTATCAAACGTGACCAAAATGGGCAAAAAGTTAATAAAAAGAGGGAAAGAGCAAGAGAACGAAGCGTGCCAGCTGGCTGACAAGGGCAACTGGACAACAGCTGTCCAGGGCCGGGCAAGTGTGAAAAATCAGCAAAAACATTGCACAAGGAAAAACTGTGATAACTGTGAAAGAACAGTCAAGGAATTCAAAATGCTCGTCAGCTTAATATTGAATACAAGTGAGTGTCGTACTTATGCGTACGAATATTCGTATTTGTAGAAAAACTAGGCCGGCACGCAGTTCTCTTCACAGTGCTATTATTATCTTTTGCCTGACCACAAGACGTGTCAACACAGGGTTGCGCATACGCCCCGTTATCCCAGCTGCAAGACTGACTCTCCACTTACACATGCCACACATACGATATTAAAGACCAACTCGCACTCGTATACATATAAATCATGTTCAGAAAAACATTTGCCTGCTGCGGACAAGCCAAAGAAGTTGACGTTGCATCCACAAAATATTTATTTTTCGGAAGCGGCTTACAAATTTTATAGTAATATATTCCAAGCTGCTTATAAGTATTGACCAAAATGTTGTCCACGTGGAGTATAGGTAAGTCACTTTCCTTTTCCCATCCTCACCCGCTTGTGGTCAAGATGCTGTCTGAGTTTGGCAACGTCTTTGTTAGTTGTGGTCATCAGGGTTCCATTTGTCTAAACTGATAACTTAATATTTTAACTTAGGTCCTTATACTGCTGACTTTAATCTTTAGATAATTTTATATCCACCCGAAAAGTAATATATTAAAAGCCAGGTTAAATATAATATGTTACAACGATAGCAAAGATTTATCAGTTTGCCGTCTGTTTCTAAATTCACCATTAGCTTCCATATCCTTAACTTATCTTTTTAATAAATAGTGAATTTGAAAATTGCAGTTAGGATTATCATTATTAACTTATTGAAAGCTTTTATGATTAAGTTTAATTCATTCATTCAATCTTGAAGCTATTTATTTATTCTTCGACAGACAAAATATTCTTATTTTTTGATATTTCAGTGTTCAGAAATGTTTCTAAAGTAAAGAGATATAACAAAGCTTTAATATCATTGTTTCGTAAATAAAATATTAGCTAATTTGTTGTTCTTGGGTGTGTGCCGTGACTGCCACACGCTACTAGGCAGCCAAAGGTGACGTAATTATAGATGTACTACGAGTGCTCAGAGTACTTGTAGCTGCTCAGTTACTGCCAGCCCACAAAAGTGCACTGCACACCATGGAGCAACCCCTTTAGATGCAGAGGAGCATGACAAAAAGCGAATATCAAGGGTGTGAACTGGAAGTGGAACTGAAAATTGGAATTGGGAAATGAGAACTGGGAACAGCGAACTGCGAACTGTTAACTGAAGTACAGAAAGGGTTGACAATGCTCTAAGCCATTGACTCTATGGCCAAGTGGGCGTCAACCAGACGCAGTGAACGTGTAATTCTTGTTGTGTGAGGCCTGAATTTGTTGCAGAACATTTGGAACGGGTAACAACTGTCTTGGCCAGTTCTACAGTTTTAACACTTGGCGGCTTGTCTCTTGCATCTTTGGCTCGTTTTATCTGTAGATCTTGGTGCTAACAAGACGCTGCGACACATTAGCATAAAATCATTGTTAAGAAGATAAGTACAATTTATGCCAGAGAGAATGCGTTGCTTTAATGAGCATGAGCATCTTGCTAGTACGAGCACATCTAATATCTTAGGGGTAATTAACAATTGCGCCAGTGTAAATCAGTTTTATCTGCAAGCGGAGCGACCTTAAGCCTTTTTGAAAAATTGCACACACGACCAGCAGATCCTGTGACAGGACGGGACAGGACCGATGAGTCGCCGCTTAAAATGCAATTTGTTTATTTTCCATTCTCAGCTCGGTCATCTCTAGACATTTCCGATTCTGTTTCCGTTTAGTGGAAGCTTGGAGCTAACCTGAAAATGGCAACTTGTTTTCGGTCGGAAAGTGTCATTAGCATTGATTAATTTCTCTCACAATTTACATGGAAAAACAATCAATCAACGGTATGTCTTCGTCGTTGTCGCGTTGTTTCCATTGCCATTAGTCAATCTTGAGATGCAGCCCGCTACTTGAACTCGGTGTCAACCAGGGCAGTCAACCCCCCAGTCAGCCACCCAATCCATCCATCTCATTTCATTTCAGTCGACTGTTGTGGCATTAGCAATCGCAGAATCGCAATCATCTACCATGGTGCACATCATTAACAGTTCTGCGGGGTGTGTCCAGCTCCACCTTCAGTCCTGGACAGGACAGTTGCTCATCAAGCTGTATCCCAGTCAAATTCCTATGAAGCTCTTCTCGTTGGCAAGTCCACAGCCACTTTAGTCCAGTTTAGCTTTAATGAATTGTCTAGCTCCCATCAAAGTTTTGGGCTGAATGTAATTAAAGTTCAGAGTGTTGTATGTGGTCTATTTCTGTAGCCAGAACAGTGGACAGAGGCGTCTCTTAAAACGATTTAAGTAATCTCTTGTATAAATTAATATAAATAATAAAATTTCTTTTTAATTTGAATTTTATCAAATACATTATATAAAATATTATATTATAAATACAATTTTTTTGATTTATGATTTATATATACTAATACTTCCAATTAACTTTATATTTTGAAAAATAAAGTACAGATTTAGTACACAGTTATATAAAATAAAAATTGTCTTCCCAATCCATGTTCCTATTTTTATACTTCTACGTCCTGTTCAGCGAGATCATCATTGTCTACATCTGAAGCATAATTAAGCTGCATCAATGTCGTGTTAAGTAGCCAGCAAACTAATGATAGCCACATTTACAACAAAGGCCAATTGTTGGAGAGCAGGACGACAAGCTGATGAAGATGACAGATAGAAGAGAGCTGGTTAGCTGGCTGGAGAACAGAAACCCACTGGAAAAACACAAACAATAGCTCGACGACTTTAATTTTTATGCGTGAAACCACATAACAACAATGTTCATGGGCCATGGTTAAAAAAACGAGACAATGAAAGCCACACTTAAAATGCGAGACATTCATTTTTCTACAAGTGAACAAACATCAACACGACCAGGGGAAACAAGGACAGGACCAAGGGGAGGCAAAGGAAAAGCACGGGCTAAAGAGGACACGTGGACCGTAGCGTAGTCCTTTTGTGGAGGAAATTCAATTAGCCAACCCAACGATTGGGTGAGTTGACCAAGTTAGTAATTTTAGGGCGACGTTTGCTTAGGTAATGTTTCAATTAATTCATTTGTGGAACATTTGTTTTTGGAACTAGAGGCTAATGATGCCTCATGCAATGGATGATGTATCTATCCATATGAGAGATGAGTCGGACTCGGAGTGACTGCTGTTCACTCCTCCAGCCATAAACAAATCAAATCAATTGCCCACAATTAATAACACCAATTTAAGCTTATTGCTCGAACTGTTCGACTGCATTTCATTATTTGTTATATATTTCAAAGATATTTATTTGATAAACGCCGACAATGTCGACGTCGCCAGACGCCAAAAATCTCATCGCTTTAAGTGGCTCATTTTGAACTGGGGCCAAAGGGTTGGGGTACCAGCCACAACCATAGCCGAAGGCAACAACCCAACACCATGGACCAAGGGGAAAGAAAGGCAACCAACAAAAAAACGGCCCGCTACCGGGTAACATATCAAAACGCCGCAAATGGGCAACTCAAGCTATAACAGAACCGAGCAGCACAGAACGAAATGGAATGGTGAAAAAAATGATATCAAATGAAATCATATAAAAAAAAGTGCCAAAAAAAGGCAAACATGCAACGTCGTCTAAAGGATTTGCCACAGCAGACGGAGACGGAGCAAAGACAAAGTAACTGTAGAAAAAGCAAAGCTTGCGGGCACAGCCAAAAGATACTCTGAACTTGCTTCGTCTGCAGTTGTGTGTGTGTATATGTGTGTGTGTGTGTGTGTGCATGTTTGGGAATTTATGCCGCGATTTTGAAATAAAAATAAAAATAAGAAATACTAAAATAAATGCAAGCCGAACTGGCGGCTAAAGTCAGAGAATTGCGTATTCGGTAGCCAGAAAATGTTCAGGTACATAATATAAATATTGTCCATAGAGATCTGTATTTCTCATACATAGTTAGAATTACTAACTCAATACCAAATTTTTATTTTTCATTTTTTATGGCTTTGTCTTAAGCTTTATTATTTTTATTTATAAATTGATACAAGTATATGTATATCCTTGAGTAAAAAATTAAATTTTTTATCGAAGAGAGAATAAAAAATGTACAATATTTTAAGCCATATATATAGAAATTAATAAAATTTGTATGTATAATATATAAAATATTTATTTATATTTATATACAGTTTTTATTAGTCGTATATAACTAAGATTTGTAATTTCCAACAAGATTTTTCCATTTAGAATTTATTTATTTATTAATGCACGACTAAAAGCAGTCGGCAAAGAAAAAATTATTAAATATAAAAATTAAGATTACAATTTAAAATAAAATTAATATTAAATATAAATATAAGCAATATACTGTAAAGAAAAATTAAAATTAGAATTATATCTGGGGTAAGCAAAAATTAATAATTTAAATTGGTTTGGCAACCTTTGCTAAATAAGTAGTTTGGTGGAATTGATAAATTAATTTTTTAAATAAAATAATATGATAAGGAATATGTTTCGGTTTTCACTTTACATTTTATAGTAATTAATAAAATGTAAATTTTCACGATGAATTTAAGAAAAGTATTTAAAACTGATTGGTTTTCAGTATATCGAAGTTAAACTCACCAACTCAAATAAAATTCAATCCGAGAACTTGGTCCAAAATAATATAAGAACAGGTTAAAGATATGCACTGATAATAATGTGTAGGGTATTCTACAAGACCAGACGCAAGTTTAAGTCACGTGATTCACCTTCTTGCTAAACACACACAATCGAATGAATGTTACTCATATTCGTATCCTCCGACAAGTCACCTGCAGTTCGCACTACCCAGCGTTAATCCTACATGAGATTAAGGGGACGGTTGACTTAAAGCATCTGTTAAATTGGCTTAATCTGCACAAGTGTGTGAATGTCTGTCTGTCTGTCGGTCTGTTTGCTTTTGTAATATGTATCTCCTGCCGCCACTTTGTAACTGTTGTCATTTTTATTGCCCTGGGAATGTTTTTTGTCCACCATTGTGAGACGCACACGCTCCGCTAAAACTTTTTTCCTCCTTCATTCGCATTGTGTGTGTGTGTGTGTGTGTGTGTGTGTCTTGTCTTGTCCTGTTCTGCACTGACTGTCTGACTGTCTGACTGGGTGTCCTTTATACTCCGCTGCTAAGCAAAAGTTTTGTCGTTGATTTTATTGACCAATTTTTGGATGCGTAAGTTGGTTTTTTCTTCATTCTTTTCAGCTTTTTTTTTGTTACTCCCGCTTATTGGGGGGAGTTTTTGCATGCTATTTCTGCCCTTGTGGCAATGCCAGTTTATTTCGATTTCTTTTGGCTTGTTTTGTTTTCATAAGTTTTTTATGGCTTCATCTGTGGGATTTAAAGTTTTATTGTGATTTAAACACTTGTTAATCGTGTCTGCATATGTCAATTGCCTGTCGATATGTGTGTGTTTGTGTGTGTGTGTGAATGTGTGTGGAAGATTTGATTTTTTTTCGTACTGCTGGATTAAGTTGTTGTCAGGGTCCCTTTATGACTGTCGCGGATCAGGCGTATTCACCTCGTATGAATTTAAATTAAATTATAAATTACATAATTTATTTTGCATTTAAATATACATTCATATCATAATTATTTTCAACTATTAAATATGTTTTGAACATATTGCAATTTTTTGATAGCATTCCAAATTTAAATCTAAAAAAATACATTATATTATTAAATTTTAAATTAAATTGCAATTATGAATAGTAACCTAGATCTTTAATTATTTTATTTAAATTTGAAATCAACTTATTCACTTTTTTGCTTGCAGTCCAAAGGTGCGCGTCATTAGCCTCAGTTGACCCAAAGAGTTGGCTCCATTTGTGACCAGATTTTGCATATCTCTGCCAAAATTTACATGCACCTAATGCCTGTCAGCCTCCACTGGCCAGAGAATATCCGCAAATCCATCGTTTCATTGATAAATTGTCCCAGAGTGGCAGACGGACAAACGACAACAACAACAGTAACAAGAATGACAATAATAATGAGAGCTGGACAGGTAGAAACGTCGCTTCGCGTCGGTTACACACACAAATAATCACTACACTTCAATCTGGCCGTAGGGAGGGGGGGAGAAGGGAGGAGGTACTACATGCTCCGGCGTCTGGCCACATCTGCCAGGCGAGTGGACAACCTGCCGGTTGGAGAACGATTGTAATCAAAATGCAACAAATTAAGGAGCAGGAGAGACTCGGAGTCGGCAATGGCCAGGGAAAGTCATGCTGAACGCATTCAACTCCAGCTCCAGCTCCAGATCAGCTCGTACCTTTTTCTTAAAATATTTATTTATGCAATTATTTTGCAAGTAGCTCAAAATAAATAAATGAAATGAAATAAAATAGTAGTCAGCGTCAGGCAGCGACTTTTGTTACCTTTACCTGCCGTTGTAGCGGTGGCTGTAGATCTGGTTCGACTGGCTCTCGGACGGGTTCCAAGTGCTTGGGCACGACTTCAATTGACGACAAGGTAGTAAATTAAAATTTAAATTTATGCCATTTGCTGTGGCTCTGGATGTGGATGTGGCAAAAATGCCGGAGTATCCCCAAAATGTGTTCCAGGACGCAATTAGGCGACGAAAGGTGCACCACACACAAATGTGAATACGAATGCGAATACGAGTGCGAGTGCGAGTACGAGTACGAATATGAGTTTGAGTGTATTCATAAAGTGGTGCGTAGCACTATACGTCATGTCATCATTTCTATTGTCACCATTGCCAGGTCGTGTCATTGCTGTCTGTCAAAAATTATATATTTATTTATGACAGCCAGACGAAACCCTAAGTGAAACGTCATTGCGGTCACTTTTCGCGCTCACCTGCCAACAGGTGTACGTACATATGTACATACATTCCCCCCATTCCCTGTCCCTGTACATCGCCTCTTTGACCCAATTAGTTGTTTGCTTTTTTTACTGTTGTCTACAATGTATATGGCATGAGTTTATGGCTCGTAAATGTCTTGACTGGCCAATTTTCATCTTGTTTCTTTTAATTGCACACGTTGCGTATACGTAATATGTGCTCGAATAATATTTGGGGCGTGGCTTCGCCGAATTGATGTTTGTTTACATTTATCGAGCATAGTTGCGATAGACTCATAAGAAGCGGCTCTTGGCCATGTTCTTTGGCTCATTAGCTCAATGAGCTGGGAACATAACTGTGAAGCTGTAAAACCACCAAAATCAGGCAGCTCACAATAATTTCCAGTACGAAAATGGTTGGAGGGAGGGCTATAAATGGCAATCAGCAGACAATCAATGGGTTAAACCCTTTTTGCTTTATGATCTGAAAACAATTTAAGCTTTTATTTGTTTTTGATGCCACAAAAGAAGCAATCAAGCCCAGCCACATTGGCCCAGAGATTGGCCCGGCTGTCCCACAAATGGTAACAAAACTCCAAACTGAAAGTCAAAGCAAAGCGAATGCAATGAGTGTATATCATGGAGCAGCAACAGCAGCAACAGCAGCAACAGTTGCAATTGATGGATCACCAAAAAGCAACAAGCAACAAGCAACCAGAAACCAGCAACAGTGCAACCAAATGCCAAATGAGTTGAAAAAGAAGAAGTTGCGTAAAACGAAAACAGCGATAATGATCATACAAAGCGAAAAACGCGTTAAACTTTTCAACGTCGTCATCAAGCGGCAACAGCAACAGCAACAGCAACATCAACAGCAACGGCAACTGCAACAGCAACAGCAACTCCCCTTAAGCCCCGGCAACGACATCAGTTATTGCTGATGCAGCTACCAACTGACCCAACTGACCGACCGGACGTAGTGCATGCAGTCAAGTGCGATTGCAAATGCACGGAATTCACATTCGAGCCAGCAAGTCCCTCAGCCCTTCCTCCCCTTCAACCCCTTCTCCACCCTCCATTTCTTTTCGCTGTCAGGCCAAAACAGTTGGCCATTAAAGCTGTTTGGCTTGCACTCTGATCGGCTACCGTTGCTACCGCTAACGCTTCTGCATCGGGGCTTCTGCTTTTGGTGCTGCTGATGGGTCTGTTGATGGTTCTTTTGCTGATGGTCAGTGGCTGTCGGGCTGCCGGGTTGACGGACGAACTGACGGACTGACTGACTGCTTGTCTGATGATTTTAGTGCCGCTCGCTGTACGATGATTTGTAATTTTTCGCCGTTGCCAGTTGAGAATCATAATAATCATAATAAAACGCAGCTATACCCATTTTAACACCAAAATTATGTGTGTACGAGTGTATTTTACTCATGGCTTTTGGGCCATTGGTTTGGGCTTCAGGCTTCAGGCTTTCTGCTTTGGCTATTGAAGTATTGCCGTTGTCATGTTAATTTTAGCACACAGTCAGAAGGAGTCTGGAGTCAGAGTCAGAGGCCTGTCGCATTAAACTTGGTAATTTGTGTCAAGCATGGACAGGAGCTACTACTGTTTAACTGCCGAGCTTCTGGGTGGTTTCGCTCTTTGATCTTAACTTTGCTAATTAAGTTGAGCTAAACGTGCTGAAAGTGTCTGTCGCTCTTAGCTTGTCCCTAATAGACTCTCCTCTGCTAGCCATTAAGCCAGAGTTAGCCACTTTCTGGTATTGTTAAAATATATTGCACAAAAGGTAATAGCTCTTTCTTATTTGTTAGTTTTTATTTAAAATTAAAATAAATTCAATTACTTATTCTATTCTTATATTCTATTAAATACCAGCAAGAATGCAGATTTTTTCTTAAATAAAGAGAAGAGATTTTACTTGGATAATCATACAGAGAAAGATACAGATATTGATACCTACTTAAATAGATGGTTAGAATTAAGTTAAGTTTAATGTTGCAGCCTTCAATCAGATTATAAAAATCTGATTTAATTAGGCTCATAAGAGCGATAATAATTCAATAATAATTACGCGTCGTTGATGGTAAGATACGCATAAATTCATAACAATTGATTTAAATATTAAATAATTTTATAGATACTGATTAATTTATTTATATTAATCTAATCTAAGATTCAGATCTAACTGCAATCATATTTATGAAATAATTACCATAAATTTGCAATATTAGTTTAGTTTCTAAATATATTTCTATAGTTCAAAATATTAACGTAATTGGTATTATGCATTATAAGGTAATATTGTTTACAGCGTATGACATTAAGCAAGTAAAATTTATTCCCCCTTGTAGACATACATCATCTCAGCCCTTCAAAACGTTCCTTTAATTTCATAATGATAATGACGTTGGCAAAAAAAAGAAGAAACTTCGCAAGTGAGTATTTAGAGTGGCCTCCAAATGAGGGCTAATTAATGTCTTAAATTTATACTGAGGAGGTCTATTGAGTGCCCTTGAGTGTGAGTCGCGCTTATCATGAGGCATCGGTAGCCCAATAGATGATGATACCACAAAACGATGCCAAAACCGAGAGAGTTCTGGTTAATGGAAAGCAGCTGTCATGACAGCATTATGTTAGGACTCAGTGAAAAGTGGTTTTTGGGGGTAGCAATTAAACTGTCATCAGTGCAAAAATGTTGCAACAACATTTTATAAAATTGATGAAATTTGATTTTAATTGGCCAAAGACAAAGTGCTAAAATGTGGGCGTTAACCGAGCAGCTGTCACCCAAAATGTGACATGGCTGCATCCCACCACCAACAAAATCCAATGGCGCAAAACCGCTAAAACTAATTTCCGGATTGTGGTGTTTGATGGTTGGCTTTTGGTGGGTTGCTTGTTCAGCGGTTCGTTTTGTGTTGCGCCACTTTTGCCACTTTACGCATCATCACTTTGGTTAATTTGTTGCAATGGGGCTCAGTCAACAGATTGCCTCATCGCAGAGCTATGACCTTGGCTGCCAGCTGACGACTGCGACTTCGACGGCGACTGCAGCTAATGATGCCGCCCCGTTGCAGTTGAAGCTGTAAATTTGCAACACAAATGTAAACAGTAAACGGCAATGCGATTGCAATCAACGACGCTGCATCTCTATCACATCGCATCATTACGAGTGCCATGACTGTGGTTCACTGAAGAGCTGGAGGAGATGAAAGAGCTGGAGGAGATTCTGCAACTGCCACAGCATCCGCTGCCTGTCTGCCTGCTACGTTTTACGCGCTTCATTGATTTGCTTGCGGCTTTGCCACAGCCTCGTTGAGCGAATCTTGGCCAGATTAAACGTATGCAACTCTTAACCTTCGTTTAAATTCGCTCTGATTGACAATCATCAATCGATACAAAACGAACGCGAACACATTGCCCCAGGTTCAGACTTACAATCAGAGCCCGAATCAGAGTCGGAGTCGGAGGCAGAGGCAGAGGCAGATCCAGAGGAACGTCCAACGGTGGTTTCATTGTTGTAACTAAATTTGTTTTGCGGTTCTCTCTTTTCCCGCCTTTTTGAAGAGCAAATTTGTTTGTTTGTTTTTTCTCTGATTTACTAATGCTGCACTTAGCTGGAAAGTGGTTAAGATTCGAGTGGATAATCAGAGATAAACCACAATTGCAACAGTTGTAAGCGGATAAACGATGTAAGGATTTCAACCACTTGGATAACTTGGCAGTCAGGAAATGGTTGAGTGGCTTGATAACCTTGAAAACAGCAAAGCCATCCATATCAATTATCATTCAGCTTATGCAAATTGCCCAGACAGATAAACATACATTGGCAGCTATAAAAGACACGCAGCGGCCAATCAGCGAGTTGGCCAAAACACATTACCGTTAGAAGCAGCGCCAAAGAGCTAATCAAAAATTTCCAAAAATTAAAAGGGGCATGTGTATAACGAGAAGATCCATTTCTCTGTAGAAGATCGAATATTATATACTCTTTTGATTTAAGAATATACTTTTACTTAGTTAGGACGTCTTCGTTATTTACATTCTCAACAGATAGTTTAGCTGACCAACTAACTGGTTAACTATAATAAAGTTATTTCCTTTCACATTTACAATTTTGTTATAAGATATTTGAATTTACTGCAATTTTTTTACTATCACTATCGCTTAAACTCCCAACTCTCGAAAATTCTTAAAGTTAAAGCTGATAGATGATTTACATTAATTTAACATCACAAATCATCGCTCAATTCTCAACAGATTCTTTTAATTTCAACCTGTTCCACAACAAGAAATCACTTCAGTGTGTCATATACTTAGTGACATAATCGGAATACCCTTACCATAGGGTAGATAAAAATTTGCATTTGCGGCAGCCAAAAATGCCCGCAGGAAAAAGCCAGTAGCCCAATAATTTCAAATTATAAATCATAATAACGCAACAAATTAGAATATCTTGCATATAGGATATTGTTGAGTAACTTTTTGCCTGGCTACTGCAATTTTCAAATGGGCTCCAACAAATTATGGCCTGGCACGAAAGGTCTACCAAAATAAAAAAGAAGAAAAAAGCTGTGGAAAAATAACAATTGCCGCTGATCATCGCGTTTCGGCTTTAAAACTAACTGTTCTTTGATTTTAAGATTTTGAGGGGAGAACTTGGGGATATTTTGCTTAATCGTCAGCAAATGGTTTTTCTCATGGGCATTTCCAAATTTGTGCTTTGCCCAATTGCATTAAATTGTAATTAACCTTAATTGATTGAACGATTATCATTTGCGGCTTTGCAAATTTCACTTTCAATCAAAGTTCTCTCAGTGACTTCCGATTGCGATGAGTACAATTACACACATGTGTGCGGCACATAGAAACTATGCAAGTGTGTGTGTGTGTGTGTTTATGTATGTGTGTGTGGGTTTGTGCCCTCGTCTATCATTACCATCAAAAAGCTATCATCATCATTACCAAACCCAAACGGTTGACCATACGAAACAGCACGAGTCTCGCAATCTGCACGCGATAAAGTTGTTGCTTGTATCTCGATTGCTGTTGTTGTTGTTGTGTTAGTTTGTGTTAGATACACACGCATAGAATAATCATGGAAGGGGTTTTGTGCAATCATAGTTGTTCAGAGGTGTTGCTTTGTTAACAGCAGTCTAATCATTACCTATAGGCAACATACAAGCAGACGCTAAGTATCTCATAGATACAATTACTATATATAAACAGATACATTATTATTTGACTCCATTTCGCTATGACCTAAGAAAAAGACACACCATTTTATTAAAACAATTGACGAAATGGAAAACAATTGGAATAATTAGTACGAGTAATGTCAGATTCAGTATATTTAAATTTAAATTCTAACTTTAGGAAGTTTAATGAGGCAACTGAAAAATGAGGATTTGGGTTCCTTACCTAGATTATTTAATATATGTTGTAATATTTGTATGTATTTTTAAAAATGATATTAAGTTAAACAGTATTTTCTAAGAATTCAAGCAAAGATTTCGTGAATATTAGTAATCTGTAGTCGAAAAATGAAACAATCTTAAAGAGATGCTTATATATTAAGAAATAAAAAATAAATGTAGTTCAATTAGTAAACTAAGTCTCTTAATAAAATATATTGAAAATTTGACTTTTTAAGCTCCGAAATTTAGGGGATGCCTATAAAAATATTAAATTTATAAAATGCAATGTTAAATAAATTTGGTCGAATTTGTAATGGATTAGAATTAAATACCACAATTTAAAATTGGAAATCACTTTTTAAATGCGATCATTTATTTAATTTATCTACTTAGTTCCAAGATATTTCGATAACGATATTGATTTGAACTGAAGGCTTTCAAGAGGTTGACATAAATTGACAAACTTTGCGAACCGATGGAACGCCACGTTAATCGCTCAATCAGGCAGCAGCTATTGGAGCTTTTAAGCAAACGTATCAATAACTGAAAAAGAAAATATAAATCAATATCAAAACAAATGGCAAACGGTCCATGTAAGCACTAAATCAATGTGTCAATATGGGTAACTGATACACTAGAGATCGAACGTTTCAGCGCCAGCGGAAATTGAATTATGCCCCCCAGTTCAAGCTGTTGCGAGTTCCAACTCCAATTCCAACTCCAACTTCAATTCCGAAACCAACTTCAATTGCAACTCCAATAAGTATCTAAGCATGCATGAATGAGCGCCTGAATGACTGAATGACTGACTGAATGGTCGCCTGAACGGCTGAGTGACAGACGTGGACAACTGCCGCTCAAATCAGGTGGTGCCACTTTCGTTCGACGAACGGACGTGGACGTCGACGTGGTTCAGGATTGCCTCTGGTGGTGACTGTGAGAATCTGTTGGCCAGTGGCGCAAATCTAACGTCAATGTCTGTGCGGTTTCCTTTGCGAACGGGTTTGCGACCGGCATTAGATACTCCATGCGATACGTTCGATAGTTTATGGTCTACAATTAAAATTGCGCGATTGTCGACTGGCGACAGCATTCGTGCAATCAGGGGCGTAGTTGCACACCAAGAACGGGGTCAATAAGTTATTCAAGTTATATTCAGCAAAAATATTCTTTCACAATATGTTTTCCCATTTCAAAAAATAACTCACCCACTACGCCACTGCCTTTTTTTCATGGTAGCAAACGCATTAAATGAAAATTAGTTGCAATAACATGAAAATTCATAGCTTAATAAGAGGCGAACACATTGGCAACAACAATACGAGTATATTTGCCGCAGGTAGCAAAAACTTTTACTTATATGAGTACGAGTTCGAGTACGAGTACGAGTAAACTACGACTTACTCGCCGGTCTCGTCTGGCACATGGTAAATTATTGAGTCTCGATTGTAGATTGACATGTGAAAATGCTTATAAAAGGACTGTGTGAAATAAATAAATCAATTTTTGAATTAATTTCCCCCTTTTTAAAGTGGTCTTTAATTAACAATTAATTTGTGTGATTAGCATTAAAATGAATCTAAAGCAAAAATCAGACGATCGTTAACATTATCAGATTTGGAAAATTGTAGGTTCTGTGGTATAATAGATCTGCGTATCACACAGAGAAGATCCACCCTGGCTAAAAATCTTAAACTGGAATCATTAACCAAAACATATTTGATATTGCAAAAACTTTATATAACTAAAATGCAAATTATATTTAGTCTCTGATATTGAGATGAATTCCACTATTTTCTGTAATATATTATCGATATTCATAATTATTTTACGACTGATTTCACTTAAAATATAGTATAAATATTGACGCTCGTAAAACTCTGTTAAATATAATAAGAGAATAACATGTTCCCAATTACTTACCAATGATTATGCGAATTATATATTTAAATGCACGAAAATGAAAGTGTCACAGAAACGAGTACTCCATATAAATACGAGTATAACACCGTGCCCAACCACTTTCAATAGGCAAAACCCACTGAAACTTCCACTTTTCAAATGGGAAACTCGATTTTGAAAAAATCCGCTGGGAGCATATAGAGAGAAAAAACAGCAAACACTTTGAAAACGGAAGTAGGAAGTGTGGCAATTAAATGGTAAGTACCGCGTTGAGCAAGTGGGTAAGGGGTGGAGGGCAGATAGGCGGGTGGGAGGAGAGGGTGGTATGGGGAGAGGAAAAACTCAGCGATGCAGCAACAGTGCTCAGCACTGCGTGAGGTGTTGGAATTATTGTTATTTTCGACCTTACTAACTCTTGGAAAAGCTGTTGGTTTTTTCAATTGAGTGCAGATTTAATATGAGTTCTGTTAATTTTTTTTTGCTTGAACTAAAGAGTTGACAACATTTTGAAAATTTGGCGCAAATAGTGCGGAAAGTAAAATAGGGTCCAAAAGCGGCCCAATGACCGTCAAAATTCTCGAATATTTGCCCTTCACATGGATGCCACACATTGCTTCACCCAAGTCATTCTTTTTTTTGGAGGGGAGACAGCTACTGGATTTTTTTTTCATATATTTTTTTGGGTAACCGCTGAAATATTTGAAATATTTTGCTTTAGATTAGCAAGGTTTGCCGCAGCTAACGGCGTTTTGGGATGCTCAGGCATGTTGCAGAGAGAAATCCATCAAAGGATCATCAAATTCGCAGTGACGTATTGGGTTTTTGGTTTTGGGAAACCAGAATCTGGTCCCAGACTGGGACTGAAAAGGAATGCGCAGCGTCTACCAAAAAATAATACCTACCTACCCTGCTGCCAGGCTAACTAGTAACGAGTATACAGACAACGAAATCCAATAAAACATCAACACGAGCAGAATTATAACAACTAAGTAAACGTCTGTCACTCAGTCTCGATCTGGTCAGAATTTTGATCAGCCAAAAAAGGAGCAGAGGATGGAAACGGCAGCTGATCAAAGGCCCCCAACTTGATTGAAAGCTGAGGACATTGACGATTGCAGTGCAAATGATAATTTATTAGATTGTGATCTTTAGGCTCTGCAAAAATGTTGCAACCTCAACACAAATAAAAATAATAATAAAAAAAGAGCAGAGAAAAAGAACAGAAGTTTTAGAACCGCGATGAGGTTCAGAAAACAAGTTGGAATTTTTATTGAATTAATTTCGTCATTGTCTGCATTTCTAATTAAACCGAATTAATCATGAGCAGCAACATTGCACTAATTATGCGTAGACCAAACTGGGCTACCACCGATCTCAACTTCTGTCTATGGAGAAGGCCCAACATTAGCTGCCCACCGACAGCAGCTGCCCAGACGCTGGCGGCACAGTCACAAAAGCATTTTGCAGTCGATGCCAATGATGATGCCCCACGATTATGATCAAGCATCTCCCCAGCCAAAGCACAATTCTCCCTTTCTCTCTTCACTTTGATCTTTTGCGACACGCACGACACACTTACTGTGTATTAGCCGGGGACTAAGACTTTGCCCTTGATGCCACTAAATGTCCAAATTGGCTCGGTGAAATTGTTAGCAAAAGTGAGAGTGTCTTCTTACAGCTGACATGTATGCGTCATAAATGCGGTTAAGTCAAAGATACTAAAACACAGGATTAATCCTGCAGTGCAATGCAGCTGGAACCAATTATACACCTAATTAATCCGAAACTTTTGTTTTTATTATTATAATTAATTAGTTATAACTAAATTGATTAGATCATTAATGTGCTTAAAAGTCTACCTGTATTATTATTTGTGAAAACTGTCACTTGAGAAATACCATTTATTTATTTACTGATTTATTAGATTTATCTGATTTCTGCATAGTTATTATTTAATTAGTAAGCAATATATCACAATAGTTGTCTTTAAACTAAGTTAGCAAGTTCTCTGTAATATCTCCTATGCAGTGAGTGCTCTCTTCTGATTTAAAATTTATGAGTTCTGTTACTTAGGCCTTTCATTAATTATTCATATTCATTATTTAAATTTCCTTTTGATTGTTGATCTTATTTCTAAAAACAAAACTTCTCCTCTACAAAGTATTAGCTTTAATAGTTTCTCTATACATATTACCCTAGTGATGTCTATTCATAATATTTTCAATAAACTCGCATAGTTTTTTAGATTTTATCGCCGAAATGGACTCAAAAAACAAGTGTCGGTAAGACAATATAACCAGATACTACAGATACAGATACTGCAGATGACACCTATCTTTAAATTATGTATCCGCGTAATTAGAATAACACAGGATTATTAAAGATGTAGTTAGATAACATAACATGCCTCAATTTAACACACATAATAGGCAATTTTTCCAACGTTCAAAATCTGATCAAATTAAAGGTAACATTAAGGGCAATCCGTCATAATGTTAGACTGGGCTTAGCAGCTACAAAGTGGCCGGGTTCTGGAAGATGGCCTACGGCACAAATGCAGCTGTCTAACGAGTGGGCAAAGAGCACAGAGAACCCGTCAAATGGGCCAAGGATTAAGACGCGTGGAGCGTTTGCCGACGGCATTGCCACAGCCACAAACACGGCCACAAAGACAGACAGAGACACAGTTATATAGCCGCAGCTTAATGACCGTAATGACCAACAGCAATAACAACAAAGCCAACAACAACGTCAAGGAGAGCCAGGACAACGATGAGGATACGGCTGATAATGCGTATGATACGGGCAAACACATGATGCTGCTGAAAAATTGTACAAATTACTTGAGTCCGGCGATGAACGAGGACAAGGCAAATGTATTCCCACAAATGAAATCATTTCGGACACAACGTTCTGTTGTTTATATAGGATCATTGTGGAGGACTCACTGTACCAGGTGGGATGGGGGTTGCTTGCTTGGCCGGAGACGTAGCGAAGCGAGCAACCCCCGCGCCAAGGGCAACTTTTATTAATGATTCACAATTTTATGTAGCGCGTATTTATCACATTTGAGTGTGCGACACACACACACACACACATTCACAGCTGAATAAATGACGGCGACAGGTATTTTGTAAGTTGAAAACTTGACAGACTTGTTTGTGATCCTTTTTTTGTTTTTTTTTTCTGTATTATGACAAACGTGCAGCAAGGACAAGAACAGGACACTGACAAGGGGCAAGAGACGAGGCGGCTTGTGCCTGTTTGGGCGACATGTTTTGCAGTTTTCCGGTTGACCGCAACAAAAGACATGATGTCACGCTGCCTGTGGCAAGCTTCATGTGTGTGTGTGTCTTGTAACAGCAACTACAATGGCAGCGCGACAGGACAGCCTTTGTCAACAAACACACACACAGGCGAACACACTCCTCGTGTCAATTGTAACGTAGTCAAAAGGTCGGGCTTAAGTGACTTTATTAAGCGGTTTAAAAAGGGGCAGGTTACACACACACACACACACACACACACATATACACACACATAAGTACACATGTGTGTGTGGCACTTGACAAGCTTTTGTTTGCCGCTGCCACCTCAGGGGGGCACAACTTCTGGGGCACAGTGGATTAGAAGAGACTTAAATGCTTCTTTAAATAATGCCACATATTTATTGACTAATATTAAATTATAGTAACCCAAAAGACGATTTAAATTGTCTTTCGTGTTTATACAAATTAGTATGAAATACTATTATATAGTTTAGATTATGTAAATATAAGCTTTCAAAAATATATATAAAATTAAAAATCACGATTAACTAATAAAATAAATTTTTAGGTGTAATTATAGCGATTTTACTAAGTGATGAGTTTTGGGCTTTAGAAATAATTTTAGAAAATAAATAGATTTTAGAGAACATTTAACATACCATATTTTGCAAAATAGGGTCGATATGAATATAATAATATAATAAAAATCTAATTATCAATAAAATATTCTTACTAATTATTTAAATAACATCAGTTTTTTAATAATAATTAAAATATGTGGTAAGTTAAAATGTCTGAAATATTATATAAATACGTATTACTTTTAATAATATTAAAGTTAATTACTAAAAACGTTGCAAAAAAGCATTTTATTTAATTATATATTTGACATTTTAATATTGTTTTATATAAGAAAACAAAAGACTTTATCTAATACTCTTGTTGTTTGTGCTGTTAAGCTACTTTGCATTATGAAAGCTTATCACCAAGGATCTGATTCGAAAATGCTTGTACGACAAGGACTTCTCACATTCATAACAATTTTATAAAAATGTTCCGCATCTCAACCCCATCGGGGGCGTCAGCTAGAAATTTCTTTTCATTACATTTTCATTTAGTCTTCTGCTGCTTTAAATCACACACACATGTTTGCTCTTGTTCCTTTTAATTTATGTGCCACATGTTACCTGACAAAGGTAACACTGATATGAGCTGAGAGAAAAAAGTGCTTTGGTGAAACGCTCAAGTGAAAACAATGCAAGAAAAATTTGAAAATGGTGGCTAGAACGTAAACATTCCTTTGTTGCCTTTTGGCAAAGAATTTCACGCTGATTTATGAGATTATAAAGTCGCTAGGAATGCAATTTAATTTTTTGTAAGGGATAATTTTAAACAATCACTTCAAAGTGCTCTTGGAAATGAAAATTCAAGAATATTTAATTTAATTTAATGGGGATTTCAGCTTAAAGTTAGAGAGTCAATGACCCAACTCGTGTCTAATGCCTTATTTCTTGAATCTATGAGCAGACAATGGAGCATCAATATCATCGATGATTCACGAGTTTTGTCAGGCACTTGACAAATGAATTAGCGCAATTCACTTCAAGCCCATCAATGGCAATGATGTCGCATACAATGCGTGTCTTTCAATGCAAAAGTCAAAGTGTCAGGCCAAAGTCGAAATAACAGTCCACAGAGCACAAACAGAATGACAAACTGACAAACAAACAGCAACAACAAGAATCAAGCGCTTCCTGTTGAAACATTGCTAACTTCCGACTGCCAAAGGAACTGGCGAAAACATATGCCGGCGGTGTGAGTAGCTACCAAAGCTACCAAAACCAGAACCAAATCCCAATCCGAATCCGATACCAAACCAACGCCGACTCTGCCCTTAAGCAGTGAGTGTAGTTGAAATATTTTTGGTGATTTATTTGCAGCGCGTAGTTTGTGGCATGTTTGCCGACAACAACAATAACAACAACAGGAACAAGAGGAACAACGACAAAGTCAGCGCCAATAAACAAATTGCCGACGCATTTTGTCAGCCTTTCGGGACAGGATTATGTTAAACAAGCACGCCGACTGCCTGGGTCTGACTGTTTGACTTCTGTCTTGGCTGTCTCGATGTCTCGCTGTCTGTCTGACTGTCGGCCCGAGTGGCGCTCTTTGGGGTTCACAATGACTGGCATGTGTTCCTTGGACCCAACACCAATAACAACTTTGCCAAGTGATTTAAATGCGCCGCTTTATAGCGCCACTTAATTTGCCATTGAATTTAAATCAATTTCTCCACAAAACTGAAAATGTTTAGTAGAATGGGGTCATAAATTGAATCATGCTAATGTTTATTTATTTTTTTTAACTTGATTTTGTTATAAAAGGATATCCTGGGATTCACTTTAAAAATTGTTCAAAATCTGATTGATCTGAAATGCAGTGTATAAATTGTAGTTTTATCTTCTTAGCACAATTTGTTAGAATGCTGAGCCCCAATAATATAGAAGAACATTTTTCAATTGAGTGCGGTAAATTTGATTTTGAGCACTTTCTTCAAAATATTTGTTGAGAGATTTAACAAAATAGATTTTTTTTTTGAATTGAATGAAATAAATTTGTATATTTGATTAAAATACGAAAAATTCATTATAAAATAATTTATTTATTGCATAAAATACACCCATTCAAATTAATAATTTTGTTGTCTCCGAAAATATGTTCAAAAATGAATATACCTACATTTGCTTAGGTTGATTAGTACCTATAAAACAAAAGCTACTCCAGTGAAAACTAACAGTATTTCTAACTATGTACATGCAACAACTCGCGAACCTAAAGAATAGAACTCAAAGATCTGGAGCTTATGCACAGGTTCATTGGCAAGTTGTAGTCAACTTTATCATGGAGCGACAGTAGCGCCTGCAGTAAAATAAATCACAGAAAAATGTCTTTAATCTTGGCGCCTGGAGTTGCGCTCTGCGACCTGAGACGGTAGTTGCCACCTCTTGGTTGCCACCTCTTGGTTGCCACTGCCACGGCAGCTGTTGCATTTGTGTACAGTGTTGAGCTTGGATGCCTAAACGCTTGCCATACATCATCGGGTATGCCAGACGCTTATGAGTGCCACGCCCACTTATGAGTGTTTTGTCGCCTTAATTACTAGTCAACGGACGCAGCCGTGTGTCTATTTGTACAGCATGGCAACTGCAAAATCTCATTCTCAGCGCATTGCCTACAGTGTTGTTGCTTTGATGAATGAATGAAATGCGGCACAAAGTTGCACGTTGCTGATGCAACCCAGACTGAGACTTATCATTTGTCAAGGAGTGCATTGAATGCACTCATATGCGCCTGCGGGCTCCGCAGCGGAAGCTGTAATGAGTTATTCAAGTACTTACGAATGAAGCGTCAATTCACAATCGCAATTAACTGGCTCGACCTTTCCAACGAACCCAGAAACTGACTTGCTCTACCCACAACAGCTTTCACATACAACATGTACCCAATGTTGACGTTTTAAACCACTAAAAATAATTTACGACTTTCTTAGGAATTTAAATTTCAACGCCATCGCTTTACCTCAGATATTCAGATACAGATACTCGGCTCAGATATTCAGATACTCGGATACTTTTTTTCACCGCAACTCGAAAATTTATGTGTGGATTCACATGTGTGGAACGTCTTCGGCTATTGCCACAACAACCTGTTTGTGTACACACACCCCCACAATAAATACATGCATACATCTGTACATATGTGTGTACTTGAAGAGGGCTTTTTATTTCCGCTTAGATAAGTTTATTTCATAAGCGACACTAAATTATATACCAAGAATGTTGTTGTTGTTTGGTTTGCTGGTAGACATCTTGTTTATTGTTCTACTGCTGCTGCTGCTGTCGCTGTTATTGTAATTTATGCAAAAATATTTTCGTTGAAAAATACGATTACCAGAGCCCCAGCTCCTTGAGGCGGTACTCTCTCTCTCTTTCTCTCTATTTCTCTTCCTTTTCCTTTCTTTCTCTAACTCTCTCTCTTTCTCGCTGCATGAGATGTAACTGCCATATCTGTAAGGGCCTCATTCTCAGCCCCAGTTTCAGTTTCCCGGCCCAGCACGTACAAATAGTTTTGATAAATGTTTGACTTGGTAAGCGCATGTTGGATTCTCCTTCGGATGAGTGCGGCTATAGAAGGGGTCATGAGAGATAATAAAATACACGTTTGCAGGTTGGATTTTAGCATAGGGTTACTCAGATCGCTCTGTTCTTTTCTTTTAATGCACAGGAATGCTTTTAAAATGTCGTCATCATTTTATAAAATATTGTTTTAAATATCTAAGAGATATATATATTAAATATTTATAATATTTTTCTGTACAAAAGTAAAAATTTTCATTAAATTGTTAACATATTCCAATGTCAAAATAGTAATACGATAATGTCTGATAAGATTAGCAAAATATTCAATTTAATTTCATTTTTGACTGGTGTATAATTTTATAAAATGATTCGAAAATTTAAAATATATTAATTCAATTTTGTATAATATTTATCTGGAACTAAAGAACATGTTCGTATTAAATTTGTAATATATTCTAATATAGCTACATATATGTCAAGTTAGCAAATAAAAATTCCACCTTGGAATAGATTAATTTCTGATAAGATTAGGGAAATATTCAACTTCTTTTTCAAGCTGCACATTAAAACTGCTGTGGAATTTCAGGCATGAAAGGATCTTTTAGTTTGTGGCTGACTTTAA
Organism: Drosophila kuntzei; assembly: GCA_035042165.1. NCBI lineage: Eukaryota > Metazoa > Arthropoda > Insecta > Diptera > Drosophilidae > Drosophila > Drosophila kuntzei. The sequence continues at coordinate 491,196 of JAWNLU010000818.1, forward strand.
TTGAAAGTACATCGTGTTGGGACAACAAAAACACACAATCACGTAGACAAAAGTGACATCCTCGAGACTAGAGACAGAGGCATAGAGGAAAAAAACACACACAGTCAGCTGCAATGTCAAAAATGCAATTTCCTAAATAAATCTCTCTCCTTCAAAACACAACCCCCAAAATTTGCCAACGACTGCAGCGTCGCGTCGGATGCAACAACAACAAACATTTTTGTCGTTGTTGTGGGCGTTGCCCAAAGTGAAGCTCCATTTGTAGAGAGTTGAGTGTACTATGGACTTGCAGCGTCTGCAAAATCTGCATAGACGCCTACTTTTCCACTTTTCCTGTAGGAGAACTTGGCTGCGCACAAGGCACTGCGCCAAGTCCCAGTCAGACCACGCCCCAAAGTGCAACAAATAGGAGTTTTAAGGGTGAATTTAATAAACGAATTTAGATTTGTACACAGCGTCAGTTGCATTTTCAGAAAGATGCCATTCCTACTCTTATCCTTGGAAGTATGGGAAAGGCAAACAACAAAGTTGACATTGATAATGCACAGCATCCTTTATAATTATGGGTGTAAATTGAAACAGAATATACAGTGGTATTAGTTGGTCTTAGGATCATGATATATGGCCAGAAGGTGGAAATGAAAGTTTTAGCTAACGAACTTTGAAAATATGAATTAATTAATTGATTTCAATAATCAAAAATATAAAACTTAATAATATCAAATATTGATCAAATATTTGGAATTTAAATAAATGTTAAAATGTAATTACATTCTTTTGGTGTCTTTTATTTCGTTCCTGATATATAATATTTTGAATACATATAGGACTAAACACTGGAAATTTAAAATCATTTTGAGATTGTCCTTTTATTTAAATCTTCAGGCTGACAGTTTTCCTCTAATCGCAGACAGGTACAAATAATGAGCAGCTACTAATATAATATTAATATTTTATGGACTCTAAATTATTGATTTAAATTATATACGTATACTATTCTTAATGTGCCTTAACTATCTATTACTCAGATTCAGCCATATATATGGAAGTTGTTTCGTTGCCGTTCCACTGAATGACTAATAAAGCACCGAAACCAATGGGTTTACGTATGAGTGTGAGTATGAGTACTCATACGAGTACCTAGCTGTATAATCAAGGAAAGAAGTGAACGCTTAGCGGCTGTATTCGCGGCTATTAAGCCATAAACTGAGGGAATTATGCGCCGAGAGCGACGAAGGGTGTCTAACTTAGAGCCAGACTGAGATTCAGACTCAGAGTCTGAGGCAAAGACTGGGACTGGAACTGCAGACTGAAGACTGGGGACTGGCACTTCATGCTTTTAATTATTGTTTACATTAAATGGTCATGAGTCTGGCAAGTCGAGTGAGCATATTGGGCGTAATTCGCGTTTAAGCCACGACCGTGTACTTAAACAGCGATTAAGCTCAACTCAGGTCTGGCAAGAGGTCTTGTAATTAGCTGGTACTGCTGCTGGGATCCCTATTTGTCCTCACTGTGAGAACATCTCATGTACTCATTCGTACTCCTATTAGTGGGGCAACAGGTCAATGGGGGGAGCGTTTAACCTGAAGTGCCCGAAAATATGGAACAACGTGAAATATTGGCACTTCCTGTACCCCTTTAATTCACTTTTCAATGTTGTGTCGACTTTTCAAAAGTTTTTAATTAAATACTGCAGAGTGCCGACTGTGTGTTTGTTTTTAAATTTCGCTATATCATCGCGGCCTGTGAAATTCTGCACACGTCATTTCCCATTGGCATGAATTTGCATTTTCACCAACTCATTTCAATATCCTTTTGCTTGTTTTCATTGAGTAAACGTTGTGGGGGGCGCACAGACCTAGACCTAGACGACGACTACGACTACGACGAGGACGGAAGTCATTTATTTAATATGCGCCGACATTATCCTTTATTATGGCGGTTTTGCATTTCTCTGCCTTATGAGCTGGCACGCCATCCTATCCTGGGCACTGACGAGCTGATTGGAACCCACAGTCAGTTCAAAATATATTCTGTGTGTGTGTGGGTTTGTGTTTATGTGAGTTCAATTTTCATAAAAGCTTGGTTGAACTTTTCATTCTTGTTTTAAAATCAATTAGGTACTTTAAATATTTCTCATTGTGTATTAAGAACAGAGAATTGGTAAGGAAGTATTGACAATTTGTGTGAATTTAATACATTATTAATTTTACGTATGCGTTATATTAAAACGACTGCAGCCAAACTTATTTAACTGCAATATCTCTAAATATCTAAATACAATAACTTAAATAATATGCTATATATCCTTATCGAGACAGAATGTATTTATTAATTGAAATTAAGGTAGGTAATGATATAACTGACAATCCCAAAATACTTATTGACTCATCCATACAAAGTTTACATGCAATCAGGGATTAAAACCGAAACGAATATCGGTTTCAGTTACGGTTTCGGATATGCTCGAATTAAGGTTTTCGGTTATCGGTTATGCAAAATCTCGGTTTCGTAACGGTTATCGGTTTTTTGTAAGTTTCGGTTTAAAAATACCGGTATGGTTTCGGTTCACAAAAAAATAAAAACTATGGTTTTCGGTTGACCAAAATAAGAATCGTTATTCATCGATTATTTTGACTTTACTGATTATTAATAACTTCGAACTGCCATAATTTTGTCAAAATTCAAAATTTCGAATTTTCAAAATGAACAAAATTTAAATGCAGAACGAATCTAGAAGTAAAATCATGCTCAAATTTACATTCTTCATGCAAATTGATTGAGTTTTGACAAAGTTATGGCTACTAAACGGTTACTAAACGGTTATTTCGGTTTAAAAAGTTTAGGTTTATAGGTTTCGGTACAGCGGAAAAAAATGTTTTCGGTTACGTTTTTAGTTACAAATTTCAATCGGTTTTTATCGGTTAAAGGTTACGGTTTCGGTTCAAGTTTTAAACCCTGCATGCCATAATTCAAAAACTGCACGGCGTTTTGCCCATTTATTAAATTTAATTTAGTGCATTATTTTATATTGAACTTACAGCATAAACAATTCTTTTACACCATATAATCGTCAATTGTTCTTTAAGTGCAGTCAATGACTACCAAAATTGGGAGGGTCAATATCAGTATCTAAATCGTTTTATGACCAAAATCATTGACATTTTGACGCCCAAGGGAGCAAAACTTTTATTGTCTGGCGAAAAGTTTTTATTGGCAATCTCTTAGTATATTATTCGTATTGTACTTTAAGGATCTACTGAAATTAAATTAAAGAAAATGCGATAGTTAGTTTAACTTGACTAAGGGCTAATCATTTCACCATCGACTCTTGCTAATTTCTTGTCAAGATTTATGACTCGTATACGCAATTTAATAAATGTGGGCATATTTCAATATTGAATTGAGGGCGTTCAGTTCCCCCAGCTCCGAACTCACCCCTCACTCGGTGCATTGTCTTTTGAATTATATACAGATTTGTCGCGCTCTTTGCTATCAGAGGGAGTGAAAGAGAGGGAGGTCCTTTTCTTGCTGTGTAGATTCACTGAGACGTTCGTATGTCACCAAATTCTCATATGTCTTCGTGCTACACTCCCTCCTTAACATTTGTGCCATTCACAAAGGGTCTTCGACTTGGCTTCCTTTTGGGATTTTTCTTTTCTCAGCCATGGTCACATAAATCATTATTGTCGCTGCGTTTATTTTGACTTTGACAGCACTAACACTCATATATATTTGGTTGAGTATCTGTACTTGTAAGTGTGTGTGTGTGTGTGTGGCGAGACATAGCCATTATGCCAATTTAATGTCTGCTAAATTTGACTTTAAAATTGTGCCCAAAATTGTGAATATTCATAGTTGATTCAGTAATTCTTCCATTCTCTGATTTCCCCATTTTCTGGTGACTTTTATCACAATCTCAGACTACATTTGGGACCATTTAATTAATACATTTTATAAATCATAAGCATCCTTCAAGTCTAATCTCATCCTTTGCAACCATTTTCCATTTGTGCTGACTGCACCCACAACTTTTTATGCCGGACATAGCTGGACATTTGCTAAATGACCACAACACTTAGGCCAAGATTTATAATCGCCGAGTTGTTGTTTACTTTTCACTGCACACACACACACACAGATACAAACTTGAAGGAGGTCTCGCAATGTGCACACTTCATTTAGCCGCATGCCTTTTGGCCAAATGTCTCATGCCATTGGAAACCGTAAACCATGCCCCGCATACCGGACCAAATTACAAGCGTTGATTAGTTTGCTTAGCTAAAAAATAAAACCCCACACCGAGTGCTGGATGAGTTTTAAACACAACGTAAGCGCAAAAAACAAGAGCAAGAGTTATTTGTAATAAATTTAAGTGTGCGCTCGGACTCTGACTTGGACCAAATGCAAAAAGGTAACACCCCAAGTTACAGTTTCTAATTTATGACAAATGCACATGTTCGTCTTAAAGTTCAGACCTAAACCTAGACCTGGTCTACCCCCAAACGAAACTTATTTCTCAATGGGTTTTGTGGTTTCGCAATGCTCTGCTCTGTCATAATTTTCAATTTACTAAAATTTGCATGCCAATGTGTTGCGCAAATTTTTGTTATGTTTTTAGAGTTTCAACATTTTTTGCAATATGATAAATGGCATAGTGTACGGATCGAAGAATGGAACAGTATATATATTTTGGAAAACTTCATTAGGTATTAATTAAAATTTAACCAGTTTCAAATCTGATGCATATAATATCGAAAGTAATTATTTAAATAATAAACATTTTATAGATAATATAAGATTATAAACTTTGTTTAATTTATTTTATACGTTTTTGCCTATTTTACATATATTCAGATATTTTTAATTACAGAAAATAAATTAAATGAAATAAACTTGTCTTACATTTTAATATTTTAGATGTGTAATAAGTCAAAAATCAATTAATAAATTAATAAACAACGCATTTTAGTTATTATTTGTAAAATATATTTGATTTTTAACCTTTTTACTATTATAGACTATTTAAATAACAACTGCAACTACAAATAAATTAACTTAAAATATGAATACAGCAAATAATTAATATATGACAAATTTTCTTATTTTACCAAAATATAAATGTAAAATATTATTAAGTCTGGTAAATATTTTGTTCTAATAAACTTTGTTTCATTTTTATTCCCATACCCTATAGTACATAGTTCAGAGTACTTACTCTGTTCCACAATAAATCTAATCAGGTTCAACAATCTGAGACACGCCTCTGTCTCTGTGTTCTGTCTCCTCATCAGTGCCAAAAACTATTTTCAATTACAAAACTGAAAGCAAAGAAGAACACCTCCGAAATTCGTGTGGATTCGTAGATGTCGCAAAAAAGATGGCACAACAATTTAATCACAGCATGTGGTCAGAATATCAAATTTTAGAATCGAAAACGTATAACTCACAATGGCAATAGGAATGGGAATGGTAATGCCAAAAGTCAGCAATTACTTAAAACAGCACGGCGTGTGCTTGTCTCCAAAAAGCCGAGCAGCCTGCGCAAAAGGATAATAGTGCTGAGGCAAACAATTTGCTCAGTAGTTTGGAATGTGGAGCGACTTGCCATGTATTTATTTATAGAGCAGCGTTTTGGTAGCATTCTGTGCAAACAGAAGACGCCCATAAATCACTCGACAGGGCCAGCTAAAGGATGTGAATTATACACAAGTAATTTGACATGCCCGTTCGTTTGTGGGCGCCAAGGACACGGGGGATGCATGTGTCCTCGTGTCGCGCGAGACGATGCCAGAGCACCAGATAAGCATAACTAGCAAATATTTCGGTTACTTTTTTAGACCCCATCCATAGAATCACAAGTCACAAGTCTATCTGATCTAGAGCTGTGACGATAGTCGTGCTTTTCCAAGTGTCACGAATATTTATTATATTTTCAGAAATTTAAATAAAATTCAGAAACATTTATATAAGGTAATCTTAGAATAAATACGTTTATGTAATCGATCATTACTTAATACTTTGAATTATTTCTGAGATGAGAATTGGGATGAGAACCTAACTGCTAATAGTAATCAGCTTTCATATTTATAGATGCTATGTTTCGATGATTTTCAGAGAGGACGTTACATTCATTCAACTGCAATATAAATAATGAATGATTAAATGATAATGAACATACTCATAGCGTTGGATTGTTTTAATTAGTATCAACACCAGACACCAGTGTTTATAAACATGGGGATATGGATCTTATTTCCTGTTTTATTTGAATTTCAAATCAGAACTTAGTACGAGTACTTATTCCATTTCTGTGACTCTCTTTGTCTCTTTGTGGTCAGTCTACACACTGGGGTAATGGCTATTCATGAAATGCTTTTTAAAATTATGTCATTAACATTGCAACTTGCGCCGGGACTGGTTTGACTTTGACTCTGGCTCTGTCTCTGGATCTACCTCGATTATGGGCTTTCCAAAGACCCCAGCCGGTTCTACGACTGAATTCTCGTACTCGTAATTATGGCATATTTTAATTGGCTACATTTAGAAATTGTTATTGAAATAGTATTGGCATTAAATGCTTGTAAATATCTTTGTACAATTATTTCATTAGATGCGGTTCTTGCAATGAGTTTCTGTCCGTAACTGATAAGAAGTCAGACTATAACTTTATGTTAGTGAAATATTTTTAAAAATTCGCGTTTAGAATTGATATTTATTTAAATATAAAATAAAACTACTTTAAAAATGTATTACAGTGAATTAAATTTTCGGGTTTAGTTCAAGCTGCATATTCAATTAATTTGAGATAGAATCCTATGTAAAAAATAAATGATATGAAGTATTTTTCAGAAATACCTACTTACAGTGTAAATAAAGATTATATTTTGTATTTCATGTAGAGATTTCAATACCCCAAGAATATTTTAAATTAATAAGGTATTTAAATGCAATTATTTATATGCTTGTTTTTTTCCAAACTGAAGAGAGCGAAATTTAAAATATGACTTGAAACGAATGAATTTGCAACAGAACAAATTGGAAAATAAGTCATCCGTAGTTAAAGATACAAAAGTTGCTTGTACTGCATTAAAGTAGTTAGTTGTATTTCATTGAAAATGTGTCAAAAGCTCGGATATTTTCTGGCGTTGTTTGTTGTATTTTGCCTACTATTAAGGAAAACAGTTGGTGAAGCGATTGATATTAACTCAAAAAATCTACATGACATACTGCACGGTAATGAGCTGGTGCTCATTCTATTCTATGCGAAAACTTGCAGATTCAGCATGAATTTCATGCCCATCTTTGATGCTGCCGCTCATCAATTGCGATCGGCATTTGGAGAGGATGGTAAATTAACATTGGGAAAAGTCGACTGTCTTGCGCATCCCGGATTGGAGAACCGATTTAATGTTGGCAAATATCCCACAATCAAGATCATACGATTTGGACGAGTTGGGAAGAAGGAATACCGAGGACAACGTTCGCAGGATGCAATTCTTCAATTTGTCTATAAGGAACTACGAGATCCTATAGAAGAGTTCCAGTCAATGACCGATCTACAGAAGTTACACAACCAGAAATACATGTTTATTGGATACTTTGAGCATAAGGATCTTCTCGAGTACGAAGTATTTCGAAAGACTGCCCTTACCATGAGAGATCACTGCCAGTTTCATGCGAGTTTCGGTGAAGCGGCCATGTCCCTGAGTCCATCTGGTAAAAATACAATTACATACGAGAGGAATCTTGAGCGTGCCAATATGGATTTGAATAAAGAATATTCGGGAAGCATGACGAGCTTCAGTGAGATGCTCAGTTGGATGCAGAATAAATGTAAGCCGCTTGTTAGGGAACTGACATTTGACAATGCCGAGGAGATTTCCGAAGAGGGACGTCCCTTTATGATACTCTTTCACAGCATAAGTGATGTAACATCGGTGCAGGAGTTTGAAAATGTCATAGAAACAGAGTTAATGGATGAATTGGATAATATAAACTTTCTTACAGCCGATGGTGCAAAATTTTCTCATCCCCTTTATCATTTGGATAAATCGGAAGAGGATCTACCGCTTATAGCCATAGATTCGTTTATTCACATGTATCTGTTTCCCAATTTCACGGATATTCACACGCCGGGCAAGCTTAAGCAATTCATTCACAGTCTATTCTCCGGAGATCTGCATATGGCGTACCATATTATAGAAGATTCAACTGAAACAGATCGAGATGACAATCAGCAGGATGATAAAGCTGAAAATAAGGAAGTTCGTAAGGAGATAAATCAGGATACAACCACGGCAAAATCAGTATATAAATCAAAATTCAGGAAACTATTGCCTTCAAGAAACAGATACACATTTGCTAGAGATGAATTGTAATAAACTTATAAACCATAAAATTCCAATTGATTTTTAAGTTACTTTTCATAAATACTAATTTTTCATATCTTTTTTTTCATATCTTTTTTGAGTTATTTACGGATTTCTGGTACCATACAAGAATTATTCAAGTATGTTGTAGTTATAATCTGAAGTCTATACTACAAATATTTGTGTATGAACCATATTTGTTGGCATTCATAATAAGTGTTAGTATGTGGGGAAGTAGTGGTCATGTATGTATAGGGATGTATAGGATGCTTGCCCCTAGTTCGGCATTGGATTTCTGTTTATGGCTACTGCGACAAATCGAACACCAGACATGGCTCGCCATTGAGAACCAACTAAAGAGGAGGCACGTGTCTTCATAGTTAGTTGATGTTGCCTGATTATTCCAGGAACTAGATCAACAGTGACTTAGAAAGTATCGCAACCATTTGAATACTTAACACTGAGATGTTTATAGAAATGTTAATGAACTCATTAGTCAATCAATCTGACAGTCAAACCCAGGAGGTTTAGTGGTTCCACTTTATTAACTGGAACTAGCTCAAATCCTTGGGGGTATTGCCCGTTAAGGCAGCGCCGCAGACCAAACACTTTTACTCATAAATTGTCATAATTATTAATAAATTTATGGACTTATTGCAGCTTGAGACTGCCTTAAAGAGATTGGACATGGTACACCGAATCGAATCAATGCTGCATCCAGATTGGAACAAACTTGGTTCCAACCCGGTTCGTTCTAATGAGCGTCAATAGCGCGTGCCATGCGCATGTGCCAAATGCGGCACCTTCGCATGGCCTCCACTGCAATTACAGAGTTTTCCATAGTCGGTTGACGTAGCCTCCTCTTTTTGGAGCGCACTGCTGGCATCTGCCACCAAAAAGGTGTTGAATCTCTGGCCTGACCATGCCCACCATAAATAACTGCCAATAAATGTCAACGTTTTTGGGGCGCATTAACATAGAGGCTAAGCCGATTCCGCTGACAGCTGACTGATGCCTCAAGATGAATCCACAAATGCAACAAAACTGGCATCTCTATCTATATCTGTAAATGTATCTGAAGCTGTAGCTGTATCTGTAGCTTTATGTCTTGCCAGTCTTTGGTCATCCATCGCTGTCAGCGCTGTCTGGCGCAATTGATTTAATCACCTTTTAATCGCCTACGCCTCAACTGCATTACTCTGATGCCCAATTACCTGTGGACTGAACCACAATGGTCCCAGCTCCATCGTTAGTTACCATCAGCGCCTCAGTAGCTGCCAGTTGCTTAGTTGCCTCATCAGCGACTGCCGCGGAAGTCACGTGCGGAAGTTTTAGTTTTGTTTTCAAGTACTTTGTTTTCAGACTATCCCAGTTTTTGAGCCAACATGCAAGTTCTATATTAAACCTAATTTGGCTTCCGTTTAACATTTACACACCTTGATTTTCCGTTGAAATTAACCTATATTTTCTTTATTCGAATTGTACATTTAACTTAAGTAACTAAAATATAATTAGACTACCTAGGGAAAATTGCTATATGGACTATGATATGTTTTCCAACTTTGTAATTATACAATACAATTCGAATTGAGGATATGAGAATTAATTATGGAAATTAGTTGGGAAAATAGAAATTAACTAATTATAAGCATCATAGTTTCTCGATATTAAAACCAAACTTTGCAGAATACTGACTTCACTTAATAGTAAAGTAATTCATATTTTCAAGAAAATTTCGAAATTTTTTGTATATTGTGAAAAATATAAAGCAAAACTATCTTAGGCTGCCAAAGTTAAAAAATTGAAACGAATTTCCTGTGTTTTAAAATCGAATGTGAATTGTTAATACTCGGATTTAATTATTAAAATTAATTTGATATATTTAACATATATTTTCAATTGAAGTTTTCTATATTGCAAATGTGGTATAGTAGTCTGATTTCTTTTTGACAGCATATAGGGAACAGGACAGGATATTAGAAAATTTGTGTAATTTGTTAATGTTTGACATAAATATATTCTATTATACTGGGTTTTCCTGAATCCTAGCAACGAATGTTGGACCAGTCTTTTTATTTTCATTTTAGATATCCCCATAACATTTACATTCGAATATAAATGTTTCTTTAACTTTAATATTAAATGTTACTCAATTATTTTATTTTAATTTTTTATTTAAGTTTATATTGATGTGTTTATAGCTTGCGAATAAATAAATAAATAAATACCTTCTATGCTGATAATACGAATGGTATGGTTTTGAGATAGAAAAACCTGGTTTACGACAGCTTAATATTGGCTCAACTTCTTAGTTTTCAGTAATATTTATCTCAGATCAAGTCTCACTCAAGGCATGATATGTACATACATATGTGCAATTTTAAGCTCGATCAATACATACGATACATCAACAGAGCAAAGAACAAACGAAGTCAATTACTGTTAGAATAATGACGTAAAAAGTGAATTGATGTAAAGTCAAATACAAATACAATTGCAATTGTGATTGCCATTGCGATTGTAATTGCAATCGCAAAATGTGTGATATTTCAATTAAAACTTAACGGCACAAGACATTTAATGACAAATACAACACGTACAGCAAAAACAACAACAACAGCACAAGTTTTTTCAGTGTATGAGTGCTCAACATATTCAAAGTTGTGCACGAGAAGCGCTCGGAGACTGTAACGGCAACGGCGACGGCAATCAAATGCGCTGATTCCAATTTCATGTTGGGTGCAAAAAAACCGTTGATACGAAAAAAACACAAACAAAACGTTTTTGTTTAATTCAATTAACAAAATACGCGACCGATAACAAAACAAAAACTCGAATATTTTGCAAGACAACAACAACACGTGTTGTCTGCACAGTCAACTAAGAGCGCAGAGAGAGCGACGACGCGCTCTTAAGTTGAAAGCTTTCCCTCTCGCACTGCTTGCAAGCTTGCTGGCGCTCTCTCGCTCACAATGGCCAAGCAATGACAAAGCTGTTTCAACGTTTTCAAGTCCAATATCTTGCAACTCGCTCGCACTTATGTGTAGTATGTGCACGGCGTTGCCATCTCGCTTGTCGACTGGTTTCAACCCGTTTCAACCAATCGGCAAAAAGCGGTTCGGTCTTGTCTGCTCGCCATGTGCGCATAAAAAAAGGCGGAGCACTGAAATTTCCTCGTTGCCGTTCCCTTGCGATTTTCTCTGCTCCATCGGTGCGTCGGCCCTATGGCAGCGCTGCTCCTGCGCCATTGCAGCGCTGCCAGACAGTCTGTCAACCAATTTGGCGTCCATGACCAACCATGACGACTTCAACTTCGACTTCGACTCAAACTCCCAGCAGAAATATTCACATCAGAAGTGTTGCGGTTTCGCATTTTGATATTTCGCTCGCATCGTCAATGGCACCGCACAGCTGTTCCTGTGCTTTTTCCGTTTCAATCCTTCTGCGGTTTCACCAAGTAATTTTCCAAAATGTTTCAAAATGCGTTTTTAAGGTTCCTCATTGCGGTTTCTACTGTTGTATCTTCGTTTCGGCAGCAGTCTTGTGCATGTTTCCATTTACCTGCAGCTTTCACATGCAAAGTTCCAGCAACATAACATAACTAGGGCCTAGACGATTGTGGATAACAGTGAAATAAGTAATGGAGCAAGTATTCTTTTAGTTCGGAAATAAAAAAATACCTTTAAAGATTAGAAACATTAGCAGGTGGTAGATTTGTGCCCTTCTGAGATTCTTCGAAAAACTTTTTACGGACATTTATAGTTTTTTTTACTTTTCATGCGTTAGATGCAAAAACTATATATGTATGTACATACATATAACCATATTTTTTACCAACTATGACTACTTGATTCAAGACTGATAGAAGAACATTGGAGAAGATCTTACTAGCTAACATATGTTGACCATAACCACTAAATAAAAGACTATGTGAGAATTCACAATTTTTTTTAATATTTTAAGTGCAGTTAACATTGTAAACAAGTAATATAATTAATCTTTTAGTCAAATAATAGCCATAGTATATAAGGTATTTTAATATTTAAGGTATCATAATAGTGTTTTAACTTTTCTTACATTGCAATGTATTGCCTGGACTTTTTCTTAAAAATTCTAGCACCACATCAGCTAAACTATTCATGTCTTTACTTAAATAATAATATGAATGAATGAATTGCATTTCATATATAACCATATTTTAAATTTGATTCATTAAATTGCTTACATATATTTAAAATGTTTTGTATCTTGAAGCTCATATGAAAAGTATTTACAGAGTTAGTCAAGTAATTGGTTTATCAAAGATTATTAAACTTAATATATCTTAGAATTTTGTCAGAATGCTTACTTTACAAACTGTACGGAAAATATCATTGCGTATAATTAATTTAAAATTTCATTAGAAATGATTCCCTGTGTATACAAAGTAGAACTGGTAAAAATTGCATTGATGACAGTGCAAACAAGTGAAATGACAGCCGGAGGGCGATAAGGAAAATTATTATTGCACTTAAATAAATGGAAATTGGCACGAAAAGCGACTCGTTGCCTGAGACCAATGACAGTGCATAAAAAATTACCTAATTGCAGTTAAATTTTTTTTTATTATTTTGGATGTGATTGAATGATATAATCAAATTAGCCGATAAGCTGATAACCGACGGTAGATGGTGATTAATTTTAATGGAGTTTGTATAGTAGGTTTCCCGTCGGTGCTTCGACAATCGAGTGCTAAATAAAGTAATTTCCTTGTAATGCAAAAATGGCAAACATTGCAACATTGTGAGCGACTCGCATTCCATTTGGACTGGACTGCAGCATAATCTCCCAGGTGGCAGTTGTTGTTGTAGTTCCAGTTGCAGTTGCAGTTGCAGTTGCATTGATTAACTAACCTGCCATTGCATAATGTCATGCAGGCTGCCTTTTCTTTTAATTTTATGCAGGCACTTTTCCCCACGGAATTGTTGCAGTTGTCAAGCAGGGAGCGAGCCGAAAATCTTCTTCAATTCTTCACCCGTAACTCTCCCGGCAACAGCAACACACAAGCAACCATAGAAGAGAGAAGAAAAACAAATGCCGACAGAAAAAATGCCAATCCAAAGGCGAGCAGAAAGAGAGACGCAAAAAATACAGTAAAAACAAACAGAAAGAAAGAAAGAAACGTCAAGTGCTCCAATAAAAATTCCGCCGCCTTTGACGTGCTGCACTGCTCGCACCTTAAACGTGAATACCAGTTTTTCTATTGCGCTCTTGCTCGCTCTTCCTCTCTCGCTCACGGTTTTTAAGAGCGCGCGTTTGCTTTTGAATGCTTTTTGCGTTGTCTTCTCTTTAAGCTTCGATTACTTTGCGTATGAGTGTTTTTATGTGCACTTGAAATGAATACGTGCGATTATTGGCCGTGTGAGTTTGAATAACAAAAAACAAAAAAAAAGTATTTATTCGGTTTTGTATTTGTTTTTCGTTTTTGCACTTTTTCTTTATTTGCTGTAAAAATTTTAATTTGAATATTACATGTATTAAAAACTCATTATTGCAGCTCGTCAGCTCGATCCTCAAACTTGGTCAATGGGTTAATGTGCGTCCAACGTGTCGGATGCCTTTGAAGTGTCTTTTTTTCTTTCTTTGCTTAGATCTACGCCCACTGCTTGAAGATGATTAACCCTGAAATGAATAGATTTCGCTTCATCTATTGGAGTTAAAGCTTTTGGTTAAAATCATAGAGCAAGACTTAGGTTTTGCTCGCGAACCGGTTTATATACCCTCTGAATTTCAATTTAATACATAAAATTAGTTGTATTGCATAATTTTTCCGTGACTTTTCAAACAAATTAATATTTATATTAATAAGAATTCTTATTTTGTAAACCGGTTTGCTGATTTGGTTAAAATCAAAAGTGCCTTGATAACTATAAAGTGTTCGAATACAAACAACTCAGAATATTCCTTCAAGGGGATGTGTTACTTTCAGTACCGAATCCATAAATAATATAGACTTTATCTTTGACAGGACAACAAATCTTAAGTCTACATTTATTGATAAAACTTGGTATTACACAAACATATACATATGTACATTTATCATTTATATCTGAATCTGATGTCTGTTTTCTGTCCACAAAATTAATTTTGATCAATCAAACATGTTCCGTAGATACACCAAATGCTGTCCATTTTGAAATATAATTTTCCTCATTTGCTGTTATCTGCTTCTATTCTCAAGACAGCGCCAAAGGACGATACCTGTTAAATCCGAGACTATTGTACAGCCCACCACAAAGAAAATAATGGCACGAATAATTGTAAAACCATAGGAAAAATTATAAGTTTTTTGATTATCTTTCTCATCCCCATTATCCATGGATTGTTCATTGCGATTTTCCTCTTCTGGATTTTCATTGCCATTAAAATTGGTCTCGCTCAGTGTCTTTTCATCTTTCAGTTCTTCTACATTTTCTCTTTCTGTAGCCCTTTTTTCTTCATTTCTATTGACATCTTCTTGTTTAGGCTGTGCATCTTCCTCATTTGTAGGCTGTGGATTTTCAACACCCTGGGGCTCCTCGGCAGGTGGTGCATCTGCTGGCTCAATGGGGTTCTCTTCATTGGAGTCTGCCATGTTCAAGTCCGGAACTTATCACCAGAATTTTTATCAATAATTTTTAAGAAATAGTTGCCGAAAAAAAGAAAAAAGAAAAGGAATTTGTTTGGTCAGAATGTGATATTGAATGCCACGACTACTCTCTCAAGTAACACTAGTTCCTAGTGTTGATATTTAATATTATTAATAGAATTCACCCACGCATAGTGCACAAAGCATAACCTGCAGCAACATGCTCATTCATGCTCAAAGTCAAAAGCAAAAGCACTCAAGTAAAAAAGCCAAAATCAAATCAAAGCTGCTCAAGAGCTGCTCGACATGGCAAAAAACGAAACAACACGAAAAACCACAAACATTTTTTTAACTGCAAAGAGCGAGCGAGAGAGAAGGCAAGAGAAAGAGAAAGAGAGAAGAGGTGAGACAGCTTTTTGCTGTTGTTGTTGTTGTTGGTTTTTTTTTATTTGAAAAGAGGAGTAAAAAGCTGCGCATGCGCCGTCGCCGTTGCCCCCAAAGTGCACCGTCAGAGCGAGAGCACAGCAGCCGCTGAGAGAGCAAATGAGCTTCTGTTATGTGTGTGTGTGTGAGTGAGTGTGAGTGTACTCGTGAGTACTCGTGGGGCCACTGTCGCTGCCGTCGTCGCAGTGGCTGCGATTTGGCCGCTTGGCGGCGAGGCATTTGAATGTTTTTTTCGTGTCAGCACTCAGCATTCGAGTTCGGAATTCTTGCGAGCTGGCAGCAACTTTTTGCTTGCGCCGTTGCTTGCTGCTCCACACACATTGCGAGCGCCAAATTAAGCAGACTACCGACTACCACTGGCCACAGAAACAGAGACTATCCAGCCACAGTATTCAGTATTCAGTATCCAGTATCCAGCATCGAGTATCCACTCTAGTATCCAATCTACACAGTTTCCGAACGAGCGCGCGCGTTTACAGCCTCAAGCCTGACTCAAGTGCACATCGGAGACGGCGGGCTGTGACTTTTTGTGCGTAACGCGAAGAATTTTGTTGCAGTCGCCAAGTGCAACGCATTTTCGTCATTCCGCAATTGCAGATGTTTGCTGCATCACAATTAACCAACGCGCTAAAGTGCAACAAAACCAAGTGCAACCAATTATTAAACACAACATAAGAAAGGAAGAAAAAAAAGAAAGTTAATTTCTGCTAAAGAAAAAATACAAATTATAATAAAGCACACGAAAAATCATTTAACACAAACCTAAGTAAAATTCTGCGAAAAAATATTCGTTGTATGTGAATGAATCGTAACCAATAAATATATATTTTGTGAATATCTGTGCAATCGATTATACTAAAGTCTGGTAAATATCGGCAATCTAATGAGTGCTAAAAAGTGAAAGTAAGCTAAATCAAATATCAATTCTAACAAATATTCTAGTTTGAAGATAAAAAAAATTTATAAATCTAAAGTGAATATGGCGAGAAACATCTGGTTCAAATTAAACTTCTTCATCTAGGAAGCGAGCAAGAGAGAAAGAGCCGATTGTAGTGTAATAGAATAATATGAACATATATTAGACAACTTTCCTCCTCATAATGGTCAGAATAATTTATTATTTTAGTTTAAATAATTTTATTCGTTCTTATAATAAAAAAAATGTATATCAAATGAAAGAAAAAATCAAAATCTATACAAATTTTTGTATTAAGCGTATCTTATTCTAATTATATTATTAAAAATATAATAAATCCCATATTGCGGACTTCTTTAAAATGTTATATTGACAATATTAAATTTGACATTCAATTTTAAAATTATATAGACATACAGACTATTTTTTCAAAAACATTTTCAAACAAAATAATCTTTTTAATATGATGCAAATTAAAAAATTTTTGAAATAATTAATAATCTTGTAACATAATAACGATATCAAATAGCTTCAAATAATGTGCAGCATTACTGTTATTGTATTTATGTTACTTATCAAAATATTTGGGTTCAGTTTTTTGAGTAACGCTTCTCGAATAGTTTACGTTTTAGGCTTTGATAATATCACCATAAAAGTAAATGAAGTAACTCTAGTAACTATTATTTTGACAAAACTATTATGCAAGGTATTACATAGTCTTACATCCTTTTTTGGATTCTGTTATTCTCCTCTTATTTCACTACTCTTTTTATTCAAATCTAACAAATGTCTTATTAAAATTCCTTTACTTTTCTAATATAAAAATAGAAGAATATTCGACAAATGCAACTTACACCACAAAAAGTTAACATGAAAAGTGACAGTGCAAAGTAAACAAAACAAAGAGAATTGAATAATTGAGATATTTAAAAGTGATAATAAGTTAAAAGAATAAGTGTTGGACAACCCAGAAGTTGATCAGCTTAAATGATTATGCATGGTACCTGGTACAAAGGACCACAGCTGGCGCATCATCCACACACCGAGTACCATCAGTTTCGATCGTATCCATCGTTCGTTGTGACACCTTACCACGACGGTCATGCGGCCACGCCCTGCCCACCTACGCCCTGCACTCCCTGCAGCAGTAGCCATGCAGCTGGACTTGGCCAAGTCGCCGAGGCTACCCCAATAATTGTTGAGGGCACATTTGCTGCTGCCGCCGCTGCTGCAGCCGCTGCGGCTGCTGCCGTCGGTTGCATCAATCCAGTTACAGGAACTGCAGCAACATCTGGATCGGGCCCATCTTTACTAAGTCCTCCGATCAAGATCGAGCAGGTTTTCGGCGAGTCATCCGCAACTTCGTTGGGCGCTGTTGTCGAGGATTATGCACTGAACTTGGATTGTACTGTGGAGCATCAGTTTCGGGTGAGTTATACATAATTAGGAATAACTACAATTGCAAGTGGCATGGCCACTTGCCACTTTCGACTGGATCGGCGGCAGCTGCACTTGCCACCTCAAAGGGGCGTGCTCCAAATCAATTTTCATAAAATCATCCAATAACACTTAAAAGCCACAAAAAAGAGAAGACAACGCTCGAAAAAAACGACGGGCGAAACTTGAAAGCGACTACAAAAAACCATGACAACAAACACGCCCCCAATTCACACACACACTCACACACACCCTTAGAGTGCGAAAGAGAGACGGAAATGGCATTCTCTTCAAACCATTTGAAGAGTATTCCTAAGATTTGAGCGTTTTTTGTTTCACGCTCTTGAGTGCAAAAAGCTGAAGCTTACGACAGGTTTTTATGGGCCACTCGCAGGATATTTTTTATGGTTCGTGTACAGGATATGCCATAATTATGTAGCGAAAGTGTTCGCACTTAAAGCTTTTTCCAAAAAGCTCTTGATACAAATGGATTAAGATGAGCTGAAATGGAATATTGTGCATTCAACAAGTGACTTTCAGCATGGAGCTTAATATAGGCAGGAAATGTCCTTTATAGCAAATGGAAACAACTTGTAGAGTCTTTTTTCTTTTCTGCGACTCAGACTTTAGAAACTCATTAGAGGCAGGTCAGGTGAGCCAACTTTGAGTTGAGAATATCAAGCAAATGAAATTGAAGTACATTTTTAGAGTGCATTATCACAGATACTGCATATTAAAAATAAATACAGTCATATTTGATTTTACAATATTACATTCAAAAAGAAAACGTATGAAAATTAATTATAAAGCACTTTAATTTCACTTAAAAAATACTTAAATGTAAAACTTAATAGAAATACAATAAAACCAAAGTGATAAACACTTAAATTAAAACAATTTAAAAATGTCATTGTTAGCTTAACGGTAAATCATAATTATTTTAAAAATTCGAAAAAGTAATTAAATTGTTTTCAAATTAAATATTTCAAATGATTTGTTATTATTTTATTTAACTTAAAATCAAAGATTATAATAGTTTATTTAATGATTCGGTAAAAATATTTAGATCAAACAATTTTCAGATTTAAATTAGAATTCTCAATCGGGTCTAGCTTGACTGCAATGATAAGAAGTCAATGAGCACTGAAAAATTAAGACTTCGCTATTTCTTCGCTAATTTAATGATTTGGATCGTTTTATTAGGCAACGTGATGCTCAAAATAATTAATTCAAGAACATTTTATACTTGCAATTTAAGTTAAAACGACTTTAATTTATATCAGGGATTAAAACCGAAACGAATATCGGTTTCAGTTACGGTTTCCGTTATGCTCGAGTTAAGGCTTTCGGTTATCGGTAATGAAAAATCTTGGAGTATCGGTTTCGTAACGGTTATCGATTTTTTGTAAGTTTCGGTTTAAAAATACCGGTATGGTTTCGGTTCACAAAAAAAATATAAAAATTATGGTTTTCGGTTGACCAAAATAAGAAGCGTTATTCATTGCTTTACATGATAAAAGACTTAATGATTTTATTAGCCTGGAAAATAATGTTATCTGGTTACTGTAATGGTCCATTGTAATGTCGATTTTATTATAATTTTATCTCATATAAATTTGTTTAATTTGGTTTGAAAATTTCGATTATTTTGATTTTACTGATTTTTAATAACTTCGAACTGTCATAACTTTGTTAGAACTCAATCATTTTCCATGCGCAATATACATTTGAGAATGATTTTACCTCTAAATTCGCTTTGCATTTAAATTTTGATCATTTTTGAAAATCGAATTTTTTCGAAAATTTACAGTTTTTGTCTTTTTTGATTTTTTCGAAAAAATTCGAATTTTTAAAATTAACAAAATGTAAATGCAGAACGAATTTTGAAGTAAAATCATGCTCAAATTTACTTTGCGCATGGAAATTGATTGACTTTTGACAAAGTTATGGTAGTTCAAAGTTAAAAAAGTTGCTTAGTACCTGCGACGGCCTGAACCGAAATGAACTATATATTTTTTTGAAATGAGTAAGTTTATTCATATTTCATATTTATTCTAATTAAATCAATTGAAATCAAATATATTTAAATACTTAAATCAATGATTAAATATAAAAATATAAAAGCATAATAATTTATTTGAATTTACAATATTATATATGTGATCATTAGATAATGTTTTTAATATAGAAAGGGTTATTTGAAATTAAAAAGTGATTTCTAGTTCACACAGTTTCATGATGAAGCCCTAACAGCTAAAGGAGATTGTTTCTTCATTTATTTTAAATGATCTCTGTTAAATATATATCTGTGCGTAGATAAATATTTTTGTGAAACATTGTAATATACACATATTGAAAGAATTTTACACTCATTAAAATAATACTAAACAAACGTATATTTTTGGAATTGACGGAATTCCAACTGACAAATATATCTAAAGAATACCTCAAAGCATTGTGAACTTTACATAGGGTCTAAAAGAGATCATTTCTTTATTGCTGTAACTTTAACTTCTGTGCGCTTAGTGCTATCTCTTTATTTTCCTTCCTTTTCGCATTCATTTCAATTATCGACGAACACATTTCTCGTATATGCCGGCAAAAGCACATCTTAAAGGCCACGTTTATTGTATTTCCTTCATGGCAAATGCGAAGGGAGCAGCATATCCTTTGGCTCTTATCAGCGATTGCAGCAGGAGTTCCATTTATTCAGTTAGTGTGTGTGTGTGTGTGAGGATTTTGTGTGCTCTAAAGGGAATATGCTCATTGC
Organism: Drosophila kuntzei; assembly: GCA_035042165.1. Lineage (NCBI taxonomy): Eukaryota > Metazoa > Arthropoda > Insecta > Diptera > Drosophilidae > Drosophila > Drosophila kuntzei. Next base: position 511,745 of record JAWNLU010000818.1, read on the forward strand.
AAGAAGCTGCAAAATCCTTGCACATAAAAAAGCAACGCAATGGCATACACATAAAAACATATGCACCCAGTGCTGGACAGGATACTTGTTTTTCTCTTTCGTGCTCAATGCGCGTGTTGCATTTACGATGTCGAAGTCGACGTCGACGTCAGCGTCGAAGCCGGCAGCGCAGCCAGTTGCAGTTGTGGGCACAAGTTTTCTTGTTCCGTCTGTTGAGTTGTTTTCAAGGCAAAGCCGCTTAAAAAACTAAAAAAAGCCAGGAAAACCAAGAATTCCATGAAAGTACTCTTCTAGTGGGAGTAAGGAAAGCAAAGAGGAAACCAGCCATAAACCTGTGAACAGAAATGCGGCAAATACAATGTTGCAAACTTGAGCAATTATTAGGGATAATTTTGCATGAAATGCAAGTAAAATAAAAAAGAGGATTGGGAGGCCACTTGTTGCCTTCTAAACAAGTCCTTGAGAGAACAACAAACAATCTATATAAACGGAAAAAATAGGAAAACATTCATATAAATTGCTAGCCAACAACAACAACAATAACAACAAGAGTACAGAAAAAATATAATAAACAAAATGAAAGAAAAGAAATTGGCGCTCATGAAATGTTAACGGCCAAACGTTGAAGCTGACGTTGTTGCTGACGCTGACGCAGACGCTGGCGCAGATGTTGACGTCGACGCTAGCAGCGCAGTTCGCGTGAATGCTGAATGTTTTTATCCTTTCTTCGATGTGTCGTCGCCGCGCTGCCGCTGCGACTGTTGTTGCTGCTGCTCCTGCTGCAGCTGTGTGTGTGTGTGTAGCCAGGACATCACACGGTTTCGCTTTTCTTTTACAACTTTTTGTTATTATTTCGTTTTTTGCTCGTCGCCGCCTTTTGCAATGTATTTCTTTCAGTCGCTGCTATTTTTTGCTCCATGTGAAGGCAAAAAAAAAGAATAGAGAAACACACACACACACAATTTCACTTGAATTTTTTTATGTTCATGCAGTATATGTGTTTGTGTGTGTGTGTGTGTCCTGGACCTAGCTCCTGATTCTACTTCTTGAGTTTCCTTTTCACGCGCGCCATTTTAGCTGCTTGTTGTTGTTGCTACTGCTCTTGCTGCTGCCACTTACAACAAACATGGCCGTTATAGTATCTGCTGCCATAAGTCGCAGTTTCTGCGCTGCTTCCGGTGCAGTCGAAGCCAGCGTCTATGCCGGCGTCGCGTCGTCGATTGTTGCATGTGTCCGTGGCCATGGCGTTGCCTTTGGCGGGCTGCAACTGTCGTTGTCTTCAGTTCACTTGGGTTTGGCCAAATATATTGGTCGTCGCGCGACGTGCCGCGTCCGCGTCGCGTGTTTCAACATCTACACGCTAGGTGGCGCCACGTGACTATTACAAGAAAACACACAAAACACCCACAAAAATATCCGGACTGCAATTACCAGTAGTAATCACCAATATCTACAAGTGATCAACGCAGCAGTTGCGATTGTCTCAGCTCACCTTAGTTCAATTCTAGCGCTGAGTCTTTTTGTCCCTCCAGTAAAACATATTCAAATATTCAGATACTATTTGAATCACTTCACTTGAGCTGCATAAAATTCTATTTGTCGACTGAAAGCCAAAGTATGAATTGAAATAGCAAAGACTACATTATTGACAGATGACAGAAATAGATAGCTAAGATAGCTTAAGCTTTAAAGTTTTCGTGCAGAACACTGAATGAACATCGATAAGGTCTCAATAACACTTGTTGAAATTGAGATTTAGTCATTCGATTAATCTGACAATTGTCATGACTGAGACAACAATACAATTTAGTGTTGATTCTATGCAAAGTTTTTTCAAAAGTTAAATTAAAATACGGATATTAAGGAACTTTTAAATATACTTAAAAAATATGAAAATGTCTACTTTATTTAGTAATTTCAATAGAAATAATTTTGGTGGTTGGGTTTTTCCTTTAATTCTATAGACTATAGTCTATTAGTTGCTATCCAATTCAATCTATGAACTTATTTCCCTTATAACAATTTCGTTACGACTCGATTTGTTGAAGACACTTGCATAGAGTATATAATGCTTAACACCCAACTTGTCTTCAGTAACAATAATAATGGTTCTCCAGAATTTTTTTACATCCAACTTACAAACACACACCTACGCCCCTACATATATATATATATGTATATATGAAATGAAATAGGAGCAGCAAGAAAAACACAATATAAAAAAATCAGATACATGGGCAAACCGTATAAAAGAAAATCAATCTGCCATGCTGAACCCAAGTAATACCCTAGCTCCATCTTCCTTACATGGAACTCACTCTGCTATTGTCCACCTCGTCTCCCATCGCCCACAGCTGCCTGCAGGACATCGCGCAAATTCAGCTATATTTTTTTTATGCGCTTCGTTTTCTTGCAAGAAAATGCTGCAGTGCGCTCCAAATGTATGTCTTTATAACGGCAGCGTGCATAAAAAAGGAGCAAGGAGCAAAAATTATAAAATAAGAAAAAAAAGGATATAAAAAATACACAACAACAGCAAAAGAAACGGCAGCTCTGAGATTGGTCTGACATTGCAGGGACGCTGGCAGCGCAGCAGAACGGAAAAAATGGAAAAGAAAAACATTCACAACATACAAAACACTTTTACACATACATACAATGTGTTTTCGTATGTCTATGTGTATGTGCTTGTATTTGTGTAGTTCTTTGTATACATATTTGACTGCTTCGCGCGCGTTCGCAATTTCTTTTGCGGCAGCTTCAGCTTTTGCTTCAGCTGCTGCACTTTGAGTTTCTGTTGTTCAGTTGTTGCAAGTTATCCCACGCTCGCTGACTGCACGACAGAGACGGACGGGACTGATATAAGGACTTGGAGACCGTACATACACAGTCAAAACACACACACACACACACACATGACATACTGACAGATTTGACAATGCACAGCGCGACTAACGCGGCGTATACGTAATATGCATATCGTTTAACTTCAGCTAAACTATGTACAAATAGACAATCCGGAAAAATTATATGCTTCACGTTCAATATAAAAACAATGATATGTTGTATCAACTCAAACAAGTGTCCCGTTACGGTGGCGTATACGTAATTCAAGAAATTCATTCGAAATATCTGCTAGATGAGCTTAGTGTGTGTTTTGTTTTAGCAACGAGAGCTCAATGTAGATCATAAAGTACTTGTTTAGTGCTGCAACAAAAGTTCCTACTCAAAGTGCAAAATAAATGAGGAGAAATGTAAAAATTTAAAATAAATGTGGCCAAAATTGCAACAAAAAGTTCCTACACGTACATAGTGCGAATATATAATATATTTAAAATAAATAAATAAAAATTAACCTGTAAAATATTTAACGCAATAAATAAAAAATTGTTTAATAATCAAACATTAAAATGTAATTAAGTAAGTCAATATATAAAAGTTTATTAAACGAGAAAGTTACACTGCCAAACTTATTAACATGATAATAAACAAAATAAAAAGAAGAGCAATTTCCAATAATTTTTGAAGTTATTACTATAATTTTTTTAGATTTGTTTTCACATATTTTTAATAATTTAAAAATAACATTTAAAACACTTTTATTTAATTATTTACACTATTAATAGTCAACTAAGTTGTTCACATGGAATTTAATAAACACATATAATAATTTTATATAAATATACCATTAAGTTTATTTACTGATTCTAATTTTCATGATTCCTGTTAACATTTATTTCTTAAAAAATATCCCAGTTTATGGTTCCTCTATTCGTTGCATTCCCGTTTAAGCTTATGAATTATGATGCCAAATTTTCGAAATAGACATTTTTAAAATGGCGGCTCAAGATGGCGGCTCAATATGGGAACCAAAAGCTTTAATTTTAATATAATTATAAATTATTTACTATATAAATTATTATTTACTATTATAAATTTACTTTATTTTATTAAAACTCTTTCTCGAAAAAAATTTCATTTTTTTGTATTATTTCTAAATTAATCACGAGTTTTAGACATTTTGACACATTGCTTAAAACGGTCGACTAACTAACTCCACAATATTTTCATTCATAACAGCGACAATCTAAACCAAAAACAAAAAGAAATAAATATAAAATAATAAAGCTTAGCTGCAAATCACGCAAAACTTCACAACATGGAATAATAACAATAGATACGAAAAATAAACATCTAGAGTGAATGTGAATAATCAAATACATCATAGAGAAACTGTCGACAAGCTGTAAACTAAACAATGTGCATAACAACATAAAAAGCAAAAACAAAGTGAAATAAAATACTTATAACAACACACACATTGAGAGAGCCCTCACACATTTAGGGCAAAACTTTTTCAAGGTCATTTGATGGCATTTTTCTACGTAAATGATTTGTATTTGTTTTACAAAACTGCATCTAAAAATACAAAATAGAACTGAAACTGGATGCAAAAAACTCGACACATCACAGCTACAAAAAAAAGCTTGGAAAACTTTTTATTCAGCCCCTCAAATAAAATAAAAGTTTAGTCAAAGAAAAAGGAAGAAAAAAAATCCAACAAAAAAGTTTGTGATTTTATTTGCGATTTCTGTATTTTTCTTTTTTTTTTTTTTTTTTGAATTCTTCTTGTTTTTGTTTTTGCTTGTGGGTGTTTAAAGGACTTGTGTGCATGGGTAGATTGAACAAACGGCGCACAAGTTAGACAATTCGTTGTGGAAGCTTCCCCTACGGTTGCTGAAAGTGAAATTGTTGTCAACTTTAAAAAAGTGTTGTCTACATTTGAGCGCTACACGTGCTACACGTGAAACATCATCATGCTCAAGGATCAGCTGAGACGTCGTCGCGCCTACGAGCTGGACACCTACATGGATGTACTTAAAACAGCTACGCCCATGCCTAAACATTTCTTAACGCCTGCCGAATTCTATAAGAACCTCTTTGCCAGCGCCGTTTTCCAGCAGCAACAACAACAACAACAACATCAACATCACTGCGATGCCAGTCGCTTCTACCCGCAAACGCCATCGCCAACATCGCCGGTTAAGAATGGAGTTAATAGTGCATCCGCATCTCCCAGCACACACTCCCAGCTGTCCAGCAATTTGCTGTTCTCCGCCGTATGTGTGGCTGCCGTGGAGTCAGCAAAGCGTACCCAGGACAGAGAGGAAGCTGCCGAGCAGAAACGTGTCCTTAAGAATTTGATAACTGTGGAGACTTCAGAGCATGTTAGTATGGAGGTTAGCTGAGAGCCTTAATTAAGTTCTTGTCGGTTAAGGCTGAAAACTAATATAATTTGCGAGTTTTTAAGATAAAGTCAATTTGTTATTTAGTTTAACGATGAACTAATAAATGTAATATCTAAAGAATATTTTTAAAATTAATATATATTATTATTTTATTTAAGCAATTTGTAAAGTTTAAATTAAAGGAAATAAAAGTTTAATTATTTAATCACTGTTCAATCATCATCTGTTCATCAAATGTCCTCCTTTCTTATCCTTAAGAAGTTGTCAACCCAATCTATTGATATTTCTTTAAGAAGTTGTAATTAATTCAATGGATTGATTATACATCTTTTGTAAAACTTTGATTTAGGAATCAAATATTGAAACTTTTATGTTTTTAAGTAATTGAGATCAATTAAATTTATTGCTATTTAATTTCAATTGTTATAAGATAATGTATCTGAAATATATTTGAGGTCTTCATCTGAACCTATTAGAACTGTCATAATTAGGCTCAAAATCTAATTAAAGTATTTCCTTTCGAAATAAAACACCCGTCTCTAACTTATTTTTTTTGCAACTTTGTCGAAAAAGGAAGCGTAAGAAAAATATAAAATTTGGGTTGTTTGTTCACGCTAATTATGGGTGGCCAAGAGTTGCTGTTGTTTATGCGGAAACAACAACAACAACTTCGATATGAAAAAACTGAATAATCATCAAAAAATCATTTTATTTTTCATGCTGAATGCTTTAGACAACAACAAAAATATGAATACCCTTTTCATTCAAAACAATACAACAAATTTTCCTTTTGCAGAAACCCCATAGCAACAACAACAACAACAGCAACAACAATAACAACGGCTACGGATGGTCAGCTGGCAACGTACCGCATAGCGAAGTCATCAACGGCAACAACAATCAGCATAATTCGCACCAAACAGTCGAAACCGAGCCTGGGTCATCTCTATTGCCGGGCTCAGCGCCAGGAACACCACCAACGCCGCCCGTGGACGACAGCCAACAAGCGACTTCGGTGTCCGCAATTAATTTGAATCAAACCCAAACGCAACCCGCATCACAAACGCGTCCGAGCTACGGCAATTCTATAAAGTCACCACCGGAAACGGCAGCGCAATCATCAACGGCTGCTGCCACGTGTAAAACTCACGACAGCAGCAACAACTGCAACAACAACAATCACAACAACAGCAGTAGCAACAACAACGCAACCGCTGCTGCTGTGGCCGCCGCTGCCGCTGCTGCTGCCGCTGTCAACATGCCGATCGGCGGCGTGCAGGGACAGAATCCCACCCAAGGTCTGGTCCACTGGATGAGCGCTGTGATGGCCGAGCATATGACCGGACAGACGCATCACGATCCCGGCGCCGCCGTTGGCATGCACTACATGTGGAATGGCAATGTCGATGTGAGTATAAGCATCATTCATCCCTCCCCTGTCACCACAATCAGCTGCCTTCTGGGTGTGGCATTTGAGAACTGTTGGTCAGCTGCAGAAAAAATTGTAGAAAATTGTTCCATTATATATATTTTTTATTGGTTAGAAACTTTGACAAAAGTGGTAAATTGAACTCTGTATTTGCCAGTGTTTGCTTGGTGTCTACAAAAGCGCTGGACAGTTTTAGGAGGAAGTAGGGAATTACATGGGAGGGAGTTTATAATTAGTACGAACAAAAACTCTACGAGTTAAGTAAATTAAATGACCGCTTCTTGAGAATAATAGCGATAATTTTAAAGCAAAATGAAGCTAACAGGAGGTGAACTAATCTACTTTTAAATATTATATAATATTTCCATGAATATTAAATCTACAATTTTGAAGATTTTTTTTAATATAAATAATACATTTATTTTCATTTATTTGAATATTATTGAAAATTTGCTCTAATTTTTTCCTATTCTTTTATGACTATTTGTTTTATTTATTTTATATTACATTTTATTTTAATGTATTATATTTTTATTATACTCGAATAAAACCAAGCATTCAAAGCAAATAAAAATCAGTTAATGAGAACTGTTCAAATATAAATATATTTCAGTTATTAAATTAGTGAAGTTTATTACATATTACCAAAAATATATACTCGAGTATTTTATTTTCATTTCTTAATTGTTTTTAAGAATGTTAATTCATAAAATACAAATATCAAATATAGAATTCTAAAGATTGACTCCTTATTTAAAAATTGTTTGTCAAAACTCAGTTGAAAATTCAACGACCTTAACCCGAAGCGGATTGAACAATAAACAAACTTCAGGTCAACCCATTACCTCTTGTGCTTTCCCCCAACTCAAGAAAAGCTTACAGAATCATCGCCTTTCAGCAATTCCATAGAGCGATTTGCTACGCGCGCCGTGAAGTTTTGCGTGGGTAGCTCGACTCCCAGTTGGCTAACCGACCTCATGCCCTCAAACCTTACCCAGTTGGGCATCCGCTGCCAAACCTGCTGCACTTTCACTCGACGAACATCAGCCGACAACTGACCAAACTCAAACCGTTGCTGTCTGTTGCTACACAACCGACCATCATGAAGAGACACAGTCTTCCCAGTCCTAGTTCCAGTCTAAGTTCACCTAACCAAGAACGATGTCCCTTCCCGCTGCTGATTCCTTTACTCCCATCCTGAACAAGCAGACGCGACGTACAAAAAAAAACCAAAAAAAAATCCTTTGAGCAGCGTCGTCAAATGTTATTTGGCCTTTTTTTCCCCACACTGAGAATATTTTTTTCTCTTACTTTTTTGTACCTACTCTGTTGCTCCTTCCACGAATATCCTTGCTCTTGACTGCGCTGCAAAGCTGCTCGCGCGTCGCAGGGTAAGCAGCAAAAAAATTCTTACAGATTTTTTCTTGCATTTTTCACTTCGCGTTTTTTGCGTTTTTCAAGATGTAAACAAGTTTTTCTTTGCGCGACGCGTTAAATTTTGTTTGCCTTTTTCCCATTCCTTTCATTTTTTATTTTTTTTTGTTTTATTTACTGTGTTCTTGAATGTGTTTTCATTTACATTTGTTTTTTGTGTTTGAGTTCTTGCCATTGGTGTTCATTGAGTTCGCTTTTCACTTTTTCGTGCGGCGAAATTATTGTTTTGAATGGAGATTGATTGTCTCCAAGGACAACCGAGGGTCGAAGCTGCCGTGGACGTGTACTGTTAAAAAGGTTCGCCATTCGAACCTTTCTCCTGAAATCCACTCGTTAGCAAGTGCTTTGGCCCCGCCAAAACAATTTAAAACTTGCAACCCCCGCCGACTGATTTTTAAAGGATATCCGTAGTTAATTAATTTTTTAAAGTTTAACAATGGACGGCGCCCAGTTTGAAGTCAACAATCGTTGGGGCAACAACTAAGACTTGTTGTTGTCACTTGCATTAGTAAAATTAGTTAATGAACTAAAGAGAGACCCAAAGTGAGAGACAGAAAGAGAGGATAAGAAAGTCTTGCCAAGTTCACTAATTAATTTTGAATGCATTTTCACTTAATTTTCTTTACTCAAAGTTTGTTTAAGAGCATCCAAGACGATTCCTGTGACATTTTTCTAGAGTTTCAAAGTTTGCAGAAAAATAAGTAAAAGAAAGGATATATTTTTAACACTGCTTTAATATGTCGATTATTCACATAATTACATTCTTTTAAAGTTTTAATAAAAGTATTTTTTTAGATGTTTTAGACTGTTTTTATTCAGAACAGTCCAAACCTAAGCTTGAAATAAATATAAATTTAATAACTTTGTTCATTTCATAACATTTATTTCTTAAAGGCAGTCAAAGATCTGAAAATAATAAAATAGAAGAATGGTTAAGTTATCGTTCCTACTCAGGTCTGATCTGATAACTAAAAGCAATATTTTATTACTTTCAATAGAGCTAATCACAGAGCTCTCTGTTTCTCTCGCAGAAAAATAAAGAAAAAGATTTATTTATAGAAAGAGATTAACTTCAAACTGAAAGCTGATTATTATGACAAAAATTATGTTATTGCTTTACAATTGCCTGAAAATTACCATTAAATTTAATGTAATGCTTTAATTTCCCAATGTTTTTCTTTCTTATGCAATGATTCAAAAATATGAGACAGTATTAAGACATGTCAATCCGTTGACTTTAAGTCCTTCATATAGTATGTGTGGAACTTTAAGATTCCAATTAAAAAGAATAGTCATTGAGGCCGTGAGTCAAACGTGCTGTCAGTCGTTCCTGGATCGACCAGAAAGGAAACCCTAAACCACAACACGCCTCACAACAAAGCATTGCAATTAATACTTATATACTTCAATTAGAAAAAAGTCAACGTGACGGCAAAGTGAAAAGCGAGCAACAACAGCAACAAAAAAACAAAAAAAAAAATGGAAAAAGTGAAAATTAAATGGCAAAGCGAAGCAAAAGTGCAACATGGAATGAGGCCTTAACTGGGTCTGAAACTGGGCTGAAACTGACTAATGGGGCCATTCACGGCTGCTGCAATACGAAATTTGAAATGGCATTCGTATTGGTATTGCTATTGGTATCGGTTTGACGGAGTTCAACCAAAAAACCGCGACAACCGCTGGCAACTTCAATTTTTAAAGTAATTGCAGTAAAGTTGAACAAATTTAGTAACTCGAGCGGGTTGAGCACAGCAATAAGAACAAATTCTAACCTCAGGCCACAGCAACAAAAAAAATGGTGAAGAAGACAGTGCGGATGGTCAAACATTTGAACATGGAACAGGAGAACAACATTTTTTCTATCTGACTAGATGCGAAAAAAATCAATAGAAGCAGACAGCGGCAACATGAATAAAAAGATGAAGGCGAAAGAAGCTAAATAAAACCAAAACCAAAAGCAAAAGCTCAACTGAATAATAAAAAATGAAATAAAAAAAAAGAATTCCCCAAAAACAGGAACAAAATGTAAAGTGGGAGTCTGTCTGGTATGGTCAAAGGTTGCTACATTGTGCAAAACGCGTTTTGCTTTGGGCTCGACAGTTGCTACGTGTTTGGTCAGGGGGAGGAGCACTGGCAGGGGCAGGAGTTGGGTATGGGTTTGGGATTGGATATTCTGAAGCTGCAATTGCATAAAAAATCCACGTTTTCCGCCTAATTTTTTGCACGTTTTTTTACTGTGCTAGACATTGGACTGGTCATAGAAACTACACCACCCAACCATCAGGATGAGTCAAAGCGTCAGGAGAAAGTGTGAGACTTCAGTCGGCGTCGACGTCGCCGTCGACGGCGCTGCTGCTGTGAAGGGGTTAAAAAAAATGTTGTTTTGATTTTTTTCCATGTGCGCTCGGCTCTTCCAAATGTTTTGGAGCTGGTCAGCGAGGGAGTCAGAAAGAGTGAGAGCTGGAGAGCAAGACAGTGATAGCAACAGAGAGCGCTGCTGCTGCGCTCAACCAAACTTTTATTTTTTTTCTCTCCATTTTTCCTATTCTTTTTTTCTGTTTCTTTTCTTTTTGAATTTCTTTTTCGAAATTTCGTTTTGTTCTATTTTGCTGCGTGCTGCAGCTAACCGAACACGGCGGCTGTCCGGAAGTTGGCGTGGGGCATGCGACGCCTTCTTCTACTAGTTGTTGTTGTTGCTGTCGTTGTTGTTGCTGTTATTGTTGTTGCTGGCTGGCTGGCTGGCTGGCTGGATAGTATGTTGGTTAGAGAGAACTTCCGTTGATGTCCATGGCTCTGACGCTGGCTTTAGCTTTGGTCATCTTCATCAGCAGCTGACAACACAGCGCTGCACATACACTGCTTGTGTGTATACATATGTGTATGTGTGTGTGCTTGTACATTTTTTTTTCGACATTTCTTCTACTTTTTCGTTTGTCCACCTACTAACTAGTCGTGTTGCAGCATACACACCCACCCAAAAATGGTTTGAGCTGGGTTGCTGTGCAACTAAAAGCAACTAAAGCAACAAAAACAAACGCTATGTGGTCCACACACACACACACACACACACACTCACTCACATACCAATACATCCATACATATGCATACACACGCGTCCTGCTTCGTTTTCACACGCTGCGGCAACTCCCCTTGCGATATGCAACACTTTTTTCAACTTTTTTTTTTTTGCCAGCTCCAAAAGCCGCCGCACTTTTGCCGCTCGCCAACGCCGTCGCTTTGACACCTTCGATTCGTGTAACGCGGTTTTCTATTTCAATTGACACTCTTCTATATATGTATATATAAATTGTTGTGTTTGTTCCACAGACAGTTCGATTTTTTCCACCCGAATTTGTGACAAGTCAAAAAATGGGGTGTCATAGCGTTTTTTTCTATTACACTTTCCTGTAATTTTTCAAGCTCATATTACAAATAGAATAATGGGTAGAAATCATTTAAGTGAGATTGAAATAAAAATATTTTAATTGATTTGAATTCATTTTAATATTACTGCAACCATAAAAGGCAGATCATACTTTTTGCATCATCATGCAAATTGATTCCATATATTTATATTATTTTTCAATATTTTTTGTATACCCTTTCTCTACTATAAAGCTTATGTACTTCGTATTTACACATTTTATTTCATTATTAGGAACTGTACATTTGTTGTCCTTACAATTCTTAATAATTTTACATTTTCTTTAACGTAACAATTTCTTATAGTCTGAGATAAATTCCATTCGACTTTCGAGTTGATCGGATAACTTTTTAAATTCAATTAAATTTTCAATTTTCAATTAAATTAATAAAATTGTTAATTTAATACAAATTTTAAATTTTTCATAAAATATCAAGTTTGTTTTTACTCATAAACATAATAAAATTAGTTTCTAATATAAAAAAAGTTTTGAATTTTCTACTTTATTATAGATAATGTATATTAATCTAATTTAAAGTATCGAAGACATTATTATTAATCCTATTTAAAAAAAATAAAGTGTGATAGCAACACGGTATTATAGTTCATTTTATGTTTCTTTTTAGAAATATTTATTCCGAGAAAAACCTAGAGACATAACTTTAATGTCTCTTTAATTGCGCTTAGAATCTGTTTTCTTTTTGCCCAGAAATTTATTATATTATTTAAATGTATATTTAATAAACTGGTAATATATCTCAAATGCTATTTGAAACTAAATATTTTTTTCATTAAGGTTTTAGAAATGTATAATGCATTTTGAAGTGGTTTTGAAAGACTGTCGTTTGTTTTTTAGCCTAATACAATACCAATTCATGAACTCAGGATCTTACTCCACCCAAATAAAATGGATTTTACTTGATATTTTTAACTAAGAGTCTTAGTAAAGGCACCTATGACCTGAATCGAATAATATATTATTTTAATGGCCATTGTTGATATATTTTTTGCTCTTTGCAGCATGCCAAGGATATCAGCGATTACAATCTTTGGCCACCGACACCGCGCAGTCATCAGCATGCCAGCGAGCATCATCCGATGTCGTTGAAGCAGGAATATGAGGTAAGTGGTGCAAAGTGATGTAAGTGGTGCTAGCGGTGTAAGTGGTATAAGCAAGTGCCGTTAAATGCCCATAGAATGCGATATTACTTTATGGCACATGAATAAAAACGATTCCAACAAGAAACAGAAAAAGAAGCGGCAACAAAAGCATAAATGCAACAAAAACAAAGTGAAAAACAAAATAACAAAAACATTTCTAAACTCGCGTGCCGGCACCGCTTTGCATTTGCTGTTGTTATTTTTTGTATTCTTTTTATTTACTTTTACACCAGAGGGAAGCAGGTTCAACTCCCAAACCCTTGCAGTCCTCAATGGTTTACCTCGTTTTTTCTTTTGGTTTGTTTGTGTTTGCAATATTTGTATACAAATAACTGTATTTTTCTTGTTGTATTTTCCTGGCAATTTGTTTTTGTTTTGCTTTTATTTTTTTTATTTTTCTTTCTAAGCATATCAGAAAATGTTTAGAAAAAGCTAGCGCTTTTTTATTTTTTTTGTTTTGACGTTTATTTTTGCATTTTTTATATCATTTTATTTGATCCGTGGCATTTGGCTGTGTCCTAGGTCATGTCTGGTCCAACGAAAGAGAGGGAAACTGAGAGAGAGGAAGATAGAGATAGAGATCTCGATGCTTTTAACCTATATCCACAATTTACAGGCTATCGAAAGCAGAAGCCGCAGCTTCGAGTCAATTTTTGTATTTATTTTTTATACTTGATTTTTCTACATTTTTTTAACACTCTCGCTTTGCCCTAGTTAGAATTTTTATTCATATTTTCTGAATTGATTTGTATTTTTTCTCTTGTTTTAAATTTGAGTTTTGTCACTCGTTTGATTTGAATTTTTCATGTTGTTATTGGACTGTCAGATATTTGTCTGGGGTTTTATTTACGAATCGAATAAATCGCATTGACAGTCGTTGAAAACGTGTTTGCATATGCCACACAATATTTTGCTTTAGATTTAATTATTTGTCATTGTTGTTGCTTTTTATGGATGGCCTTTTAATTCGTTTATCTGGTGAAATTATTAGAAATGTATTTAAATATTTTGACAGCAATTCTAATTCGCTTTGTTATTATTATTATTTATTGGTTAAAATACTTTTTAAAGTAAGTGCGAAATAATTATGAAAATAATTATTAAGTTAATTTATAATTAAAAGATGTCGGTAATTTTTAATCTAATATCTAGTTTCAAATGATCACTGTTTCAATTTCAATTAGTCAATTTCAATTTGTCAAAACTCAATTAATTTCCATGCGCAATGTAAATTTGAGCATGATTTTACCTCTTAATTCGTACTGCATTTGAATTTTGTCCATTTTGAAAATTTTGAAAATGTCGTAATGTTATGTATGTAAATTTCGAAAATTTTCGAAAAATTTTAAACTTACAAAATGAACAAAATTTAAATGCAGAAGAATTAAAAGGTAATATCATGCTCAAGTTTACATTGCGCATGGAAATTGATTGAGTTTTGACAAAGTTATCGCAGTTCGAAGTTATTAAAAATCAGTAAAATCAAAATAATCGAAATTTTCTAACCAAATGAACCAAATTTATATGAGGTCACATTATAATAAAATCGGCATAGCACTGGACCATTCCAGTAACCTGATAACATTATTTTCCAGGCCAATAAGAGCATTAAGTCTTTTTTCAAGTAAAACAATGAATAACGCTTCATATTTTCGTCAACCGAAAACATAAATTTTTATTTGTTTTGTGAACCGAAAGCATACCGGTATTATCAAACCGAAACTTTATAAAACTGATAATCGATACGAAACCGATATTCCAAGATTTTGGATAACCGAAAACCGATATTCGTTTCGAAATTGGTAACTAATTTATTTATTTATTTATTGTCAAGCTGTAACCAGCAATAAATGTAAGGCAAATCAATTTCTTTATCATTTAAAAAAACACAGAAAAACCCAAGCAATATTTAGTTAGTTAGATAAGTTAAAGATAAAATTAGGATTAAACGGATTAAAGCTACGAGTTATTCTAGTAGGAACGTTGAAAGTTATTTCGTACGACAAACTGGCAAAGTCTATTTGACCCTGTAGTAATTTATGGATAAATATTACTCCAAGCATAATTCTACAGTTAGTAAGAGAGGGAAGATCAATTAAGATAAGTCTACTAGACTATGATTGCAACTGAATTTCTGAGTTCCAGCTCAAGACACGAGGTGCAAATATTAGGAATTGTTCAAGAAGTGGAAGAACAAGAGATGTGTATAAAAGTCTAGTAATAGAAGGGTCGTTCAAGTCCTTGGACCATCGCTTAATAACCCCAAGAACTCCCATTGTTTTATTGACTGCAACAGCAATATGTTTGTCAAACTTCAGTCTATGATCAAGAATTATATCCAAATGGATTTCTGAGCTTTCAGAACCATTTAAGCATTCCAAGATAATGCCGTTAAGTGAATACTGAGAAGTATGACGAAAATAACTTTAAACCATAAATGATCTGTAAATTGATTATTTACTACATTTATTTTTAATAATAGTTTAGAATAAATTAATAATAAATTATTATGTTGTTAATATCCTATAATTATTAATTTTTTAACTAATACCTAAAGAACCGTTTTTTACATTTTAGGCCAAAATGAACGATCACCACCTCCACAATAATCTGCAAAAAGGTGAGTTATTAACGAAATGGGAAACATCTCTTGACCTGCCTCAAGCTGAAAACATGACCCCAAATTGCTTACATGGCCAACGAAACTATTACCAAGTTGAATGACAGGATTTGCGCCGCAGTTTGGTGCTCCATTGGTTAATTAATTGCTCACAAGAACAAGAAACGATAATCACGAATCTCGAGCAGATTCGAAATGGGAGAGAGAGAGGGCGCGCGCGCGCGAGAGTCGATCGAAGAGATAGGAATCTGCAGGAGAGATACGTTGCATACGTTGCATAAAAGTTAAATTGCAACACGCGTGCGGCATGACGATGGTTTAAGCAAAGACAAAGGCGAGCGGACAATGTTATCCAATGCAGTTACTTCTCAGATACTTTCAGATACTCCCACGGAGCTCGCCGAAAATTGACCTTTAACTGAAAGAACTGCAGCGGCAACAGAAGCAGCAGCAACAACAACAATTGGCAGCAAGATGCTTACAACATGTTTACATAAATTCCTAAAATGCAAACAACATTGGCAGCGGCAACATTGACAGCAACACGCTCCAAAAGGGTTCGAGAAACGGGTTCGGGGCTCGGGCTCGGGTTCGATATCGATATCGTTTAGCTCCGTTGGCGGCAATGATCTCGGCCCGATAATGTCAACGCTAGGCAATTGGCCAATAACATTGTTGTTGCTACTGTTGATGCTGTGCTGCTGCTGCCGCTGCTGTTGTTGTTGTTGTTGGTGCGATAAGCATCTGCAACATTGCGGCCAACAATGTAGATGTAGATGTATCTATGCGATGCAATGCCTCTTACTTCGAAGCCCATGGCTTTCGCTTGTACAAATTAACAATAAGACGGCTCCTACTACTCTGACCATGACTCAGAGTTGCCTGCTGCGGCTGCAACTAGTAGCTCATACTGCTGAAAGCTGGATGCTGGCCTGGTTGGAACCGCTGTGCAGTTGGTTTAGACCACTTTTCCGCTTGGCGCCAATCGCTGGCGGTAATTAACACTGAAAATGTTTGCTTGGCCCCACAACAATTACAAGAACCGCAACAACTTGACGGGCCTTGCAACCAATTTGGTTGCAACAATTGTCTGCAAATGTTTTATTAGAAATGCTTTTGACATGCCTTCGGGGCGTCCCATCGTCCGTGATCTACAGTCCGCTAATCCTCTCCTGCCTAAGCCCAGAGTCATCATCAGCTCATCAACAGATTCACACAATTTTTGCACGCAAATGCGCTGGGCACTCAATTATAGATAGATAGGTGGATAGATGAAACTCAGGCGGCCATAAAGAATAAAGTAAAAAAAAAAAACTGGGAACTGTGAAACTATTTTCACATAAACTGTAACTCAGTTGAGAGATTTCCCAGTGGCAATCAGAGCGGCCAAGTTTAATTAGACAAGCCAGCGAGTCAGCATAATAACAATGGGCAAGTGGCAAGTTGTCAGGCGGCAGGTGGAAGTTGCAAGTTGCCAGTTGCCTGTTGCAAGTTGCCTGTTGCCAGCTGCGACGACATTGGACAACGTGACGTGAGTGAACGTCGGCGACTTGTAGTCATCTGAACTGATAGACAGCCGTGTGGCAGTGTGGCAGCATTAGATGGCGCCACGGCTGACACAATTCAACATCAACTGAAGCAAACAACTCAATTGCAATTGCAGGTCACTTTCTGGATGACAATCGTCTGGAGCATCATGCCGCAGTCACCGGACAAGGTAAATTTTAACTTCAACTCCAAGCAATCTTCTGGCCTTTTAAGGTCCTTTACCACATGTCAGCAGCTTATTCCATTCCTTTCATTCTAAGGCTTGAAGAAAAATGATTTGATAAAGCAATAAATAAGAAATAAAATACCAATTCATACAAGAGCTCAAACTATTTACTTGGATAAATATCATATGATATTTAAACACTTTCCTTAGAAACCAATTGAAGATTACACTTTGAGTAATGTTAATGTGATCATTTAATTTTAAGAATCTAGCGGTCATAGTTTCTGATTTTATTCCAAAGATTCAATTTTGAATATTTTGAAATAATATTTCAAAGATTCAATTATAAGTATCTGAAAATGTAATCATTGATTTATTAGCTACATTTGAAGATTAATGAAATCAATATAGCTTGATTACCTTCCACTAAAAAATATGTGGCTATAGATTGAGCATACACTGAAAAACGAGACCAACTTCTAAAATAAAGAACATTCATTTTACATATTTTGTTCTTAAAATAAGACCATTATATGATCAAAATACTAATAGTAAAAATATTAATCTATAAAATCGCCGTTCTTAATTTTAGAAAGTCGCCGCTTCAGTTTGTTAATAAGGGAGGGTTCGAATCCCACTCTTGCCAAGGAAAAACATATAATCGGAATATTTATGAAAAAAAAACAAACCAAAAAAATATATGTACATGTATATGTTTTTTGTCCTGAATTTTTAAAACTGTTTGGTCTGTCAGTTGGAGCTTGGTCCTATTTGAAATGTTCTTAAAATCAAGATGTGTTTTCCAACTTTAAGAACTTAACAGCAATTTTCTGACCGAAATTCTTAGTTTTGAGACCAAATTCATGATTTTACAACCTTTTTTATCAGTGTAAATATCTCTCTGTGTAATACAATCCTTTCTCCTGAATTGATTATGACACTTACTATTAACAATTGGAGATTATTCTTCAAACAGCAATTTCAATTCTTCTGAAGATATCAGCAGAATTTGTTGGTCAAGATTTAGTAAAACTTTTTCAACTATGATTAATAATTCTTGAAACAATCTCTAACCTCCCAGACCTTCTCTTTTTTCGAATGAATGTGGCATTTGTTAATCATATTGCATACTTTACTTATTTACTTCACAGGCAGCTTGGGACATGGCAGTGTCGCCAATGGAGCTGGTTCTGGAGCGGGAGTTGGAGGTGGCAACTCTGGCTTGGGTGTCGGGGGACATCATGGCAATCATGTGACCGCCGCCGCTGCAGCAGCTGCTCATCATCATAATAACGCAGTGGCAGCCGCATCGGCGGCAGCGCTGCTCGTTGTGCCCCAGCCCATAAATGCCAGCAAAATGGGCGGGCCCGGAGTGGGCGGAACCGGAGGACATGCGCCGGCTGGCGGCAGTGGACGAAAATATCAATGCAAAATGTGTCCGCAGGTGAGTTGCAAGCGATTAACAAACGAACGAATACATTTATTGGCGCTGTTGGCTGCTGTTTGCACTGCCCTTAACTGTAAGTTAAGGCCAAAGGTTTAAACAGTTAACATATTTTGGCCGACGGCCTTGCACAAATTGCTGACCACTTAGCCCCGAGAGCATTGACAGCAGCTCGGGAGAACGCATCGATGGATGCCGTGGCACAACGACGACGGCTTTTTGTTTACAATTTTCCAGTTGATTTGCTTGGGACAAAGTTTCGAATTTCAGACGCCCAGTCAGTTGATCCCTGTCCCTTTCCCTTTCTCCATTCCATTTACCTTACGCTGGTTATATCAAGTCAATTTTTTTTCCCACATTTCATTCAGATTTCAGCTTGGCGGCTTACACACTTGACCAAAAAACGGAGCCAGCACCATCATGGCATTGTATTAATGACACTCAAGCTGAGGCCGACAGATGCTGCAGTCGCTCATAAAATGTCATTAATGCATCGACCTAAATGTGTGCCTATGTATATAGAAATACATACGAGTATATAAATATATTTACCGGAGTGTGTTAATTGCAGCTAATTGAGCTTATTGTTTTTAACGGGTTTCTCGGCACTGCCAAACGCAGGTGGCACTTAAGATTTTTCGAGTGTAAAGCTGGTGATATTCGTGAGAGACATTGTAGGTGGGCTAATCCCTTCAACGGAGGTGTTTCTGGTCCAATTTTAGGCATCATTTGGGAGTGACATGTGTAATCACAATATATTGTATGCTTAGTGGCTTAAACCTTTTCCATAATTCCAGAACAGCTTAGCAAAATCTCCCTCATAATATAAGAAAATAAATAGTATTATTACTATAAATTGTTTACCAAACAAAATTAATTATAGTAATTATGCCAATATTCTACATATAAATACTCTAAGCAAATCACATACAAATATTTTGAAACCTCTTTTAGCGGTCGTTAATAATTAGATTTAATTAATTTTTTTTATGCTATAAAAAGAGTAGGTAAAATTTTTTCTAATTCGAGGAGTCTATTTTTAAACTTGAATCTGGCGAATTTCTTAGGCAATAGTTGGATTCGACTGCATTTTATAAATTTGAATAATTTATAGATTAGTTATTGAATTCTTATTATTTATAACTACCTACCATATCTGAAATCTGTTTTAACTCTATGACAGAATTATCATAAGAGAGGATACTTGATAAAAATATAGATTTGTGGTATTCTATCTGTTTTTTATACGCTATATTATACGACTGCACCAAAATACAAGTATAATTCCTTAATTTCATCTTTTGATTGGGTGTGTGCATCTGCGTAATTCAGAGATCGAAAAAATGAAAGTAAATTGAACAACGCCCAGAGAAGAACAAAAAAATGTTGTAGAAATAGTAACAAAATTGTTGTAGCTGAAATTTGCTGTTGTTTTTGTGGTTGTCGTTCTTGTTGTTGTCGTTGTTGTTGTTGTTGTTATGTATATTTTTTGGACAAGAACAGCGTCGACAACGAAAATTTGTTGTCCATTGGACGAATGATATGTCGGCCAGATATGCCACACCCAGAACGCCCACAAATTGTGGTGCGGAGCTAACAGCTTTTGCAGCACTGATGAGCGGTAGGCACACACACAAACACACACACACGCACACAGAAATGCATATACACAGACAGCACGCACAGTGGGA
Organism: Drosophila kuntzei; assembly: GCA_035042165.1. Classification (NCBI taxonomy): domain Eukaryota; kingdom Metazoa; phylum Arthropoda; class Insecta; order Diptera; family Drosophilidae; genus Drosophila; species Drosophila kuntzei. Next base: position 531,911 of record JAWNLU010000818.1, read on the forward strand.
CGAATGATGATGTTGATGACGCTGCTGAAAAGCCAAAAACAATAGCAACAACAATAGCTACAACAGTTGCATAAAGCAGGCGGCGAGGTGTTCATTTGTGCGAGGCAAAGTGAAATAGCAGCATGCCTAAAAGTATGCTACATTCTTTTTTTCGCCTTCACCATTTTTGCTGCTGTCGCTGCTGCTGCGTGCGAGTGAATTCACAGTTGTCATGTGTGTGTGTATTTCATTTTTTAAGCTCACACACATGCCTGTGTGTGTGTGTGTGTATGTGTGTGTGAGTGTGTGCATTGCACTACTGAAAATTAGTGCGTTTCTACGTTCAAAAGCGTCTGCTGGGCTGCTACGTTTTTAATTACCCACACTTTGCATTTTTTTTGCTATGCTTCAGACTGCTTTGGCAGTCGCTTTGTTGTTGTTGCTTCTGCATGCTACTGCCCGATACAGCCCAGTTTTCAGCTTCAGCTTCAATTGGAATTACTTCACTTGGCACTCTCATCTACGTTGTAGACCAACAGCAGCATGAGCCACTTTTTTTAATGCCTTTGACTGGCCACATCTCCATGTCTATATGGCATATATGCACATATAGCAGCATGTCCACTTGTGGGTTGCGTGTACGTCTGCATGTGTGTGTGTGTGTGTGTGTGTGCTTGTGTGTGTGCTTGTGTGTGTGAGGTACAGCTAAAGCCAGCCTATCGTGTTAGTGTGAGCTGCTGTTCTCTGGCCTCCATTTTTTTTTGCTGTACTTTTCAGCTCAGCTGAAAAGGAGGGGCAAGTGTTATTTTTGAACTTTTTGTTGGCCAAAAAATTATGTGCACTTTTTTGAAAAGTGGGAGGATATATGTGCAGTAGCTGCTCGCCGCTCTACACATGCATCCTGTTCGAGTCGATTTGCTTCTGCAATAATAATTTATTTTAAAATAATTTTTGCGCTGCTGACAACCTTTGAGAAAATTTTCGCAAATTGGGTCTGATTTTTTGATCAAATATTCTTACTGCAAGCAGCACGCAGGAATATTAAGTTATTCAATGTGAATGGCAACCAGTTCGATAGTTAATATGATATTTGCTCTCATAGTTCATGTAAATATAATATTTTTAGAAATATTCCGACTAAAATCTTTTATATAATTTATTGTCAAAGTGATAAAAAGAAATAAACTAACCGAAAATGAAGTTACACGAGATTATTGAAAAAGGGATCCTAAAATGCATAGGTATATTAAAAAAAATATTTTTACCCTAAATGGGGTTAGGGGCTGGACAAACTCTCGTAAAAGTGCAGGGTATTAAAATTAACTGAAATAAAAGTATGCAAGGCTTTTTGCTTCATGTTATTATTAGCGCAACGCTACTCGTCATGTGTGTGTTTGTGTGTGTCCATAGGCGTATATGCATCTCTAAGTGTGCGGCATTAAATTGCTGTTGCCTTTTAGGCGCTGCCACGCCTCCCCCGCACACACACGTAATGCCCCTTTATTATTTTTAACAGCAATTTTTTAGTTACATTTGACGTTTTTTTCACTCACTCATCTTCCATCACTGGGAAACTTCGTATGTACACTAACACAATTATACACGCACACCAAAGCGAGGCACTGGACATCGCATGTGCAAAGTGAAGTGGGTGAGGGGAGGTGTAGTGTGGGGTGGTAAAGGAGAGAGGGAATGGGGCACATCAAATAGCTCACACTATCAATTAGTGAAATTACATGCGAAAAACGAGCGAAAAATGTTTTACCACGTTGGGAAGAATAGAAAAATAATACAAAAAAAAAGAATAAATGTGGAAAAAAAAATAACCACATGTTGTAGCACTCACACAAGCATGCAAACTCATACATCTAGACTTATGTATGTGTGTTCGTATGCACAAGTTGTTAGTGTGTCTGTAATTCCCCTCATTTAATTAACAATAAAAATAGGCTAAAAAGTCTAAAAAACTGCAAGCGATTATGCAAACAGTCTGCCCGTATACACACACACACACACATACTGACACAGTTCTCACACACACACACATGCTGGACACACACTCACATACATTGCAAAAGCGCCATTTGTTAAATAATTTTAACACGCGCCCCCAAGTACACTTTTTTACCAAACTGCGCAGCTTACACACACACACACATACACACAGAGTCACACACACACGCATACGCACAAGCGGGCATTAAAATTTTATCCGATATAATGCATGAATTATGTAAACTATTTTTATTTTTATTTTGCCTTTTATTGTTTCCGTTGATTTTTGTTATTTTTCTATTTTGTATACCCTTTAAAATTGAATATTACCAAAAAGGGGGATAGTAACTTTGTGCAATTGTATGTAACGGATTTGAGAATGTAACAGTTTTACTGAACTGGTAGAAATCGAATTTTTAAACACAGGCTCCATTTAATTATAGACAGGTCAAGCTTAAATTTAATGTCGATTGACGCACTCCCTGGAAAATTTTGGTAGAACGATATGTTTAGAAGCTGTTCAGGAAACTATTTTACAAATGGAGAAGAAGCAGCACTGTCGCTTTTACGGTATGGCGAAATACACAGTATCTCGTAGTCGAGTACTCCCTACTAGAGCATTCTTAATTGTTATTTTTTTCCCCCCATTTGTTTTGTTTGTTTTTTTCGTTTTTATGCGTTGCATTTTTCTGTGACGGTATTGGTGGTCCTAGCATTTAGTCATTGCCCCTTCGTGCGTGTCTGCGTTGGGTGTGTGTGTGTGGGTGTGGGTGTGTGTGTGTGTGTCAGCGGCCTTTGGCATTAGCATTTGGTTAATGCTAACGTGTCGCCCTCTATCGACCGAAAAAATGCTACTCATCCATTGGCACCCAATTTTTAGTGCGGTTAGCAACAGACGCACACATTCAATTCCATATTTGTCGTCTCACTTGCACAATGCGGCCATCTCTTTCTATTCGCGGCTGCAACTTGTTTATTTTTAATTTCATTATATGTACATTATTATTTTTCCAATGCATTGACGAGTCCATGTGTAAGTGTGTGTGTGTCTATTTATGCACTCGAACGTTGCATTCAAGTGTTTTGTTTTGTTTTGTTTTGCTTGTATTTTGCATTTTGCATTTTGCATGAAATGATAAATTTTTTTTTGTCGAGCAACCGGAAAATTGTTTTTAAAACGTCAACTAGTTTCTCTTTTTCTATCATTTTCATTTGTTATTGTATTAACGCTTTAAGCAACTTATTTATTTACGTACAAATATTGCACTATGTGTTTTGGTTTCTGCTTGAAAAATATAAATAATAAACAACACTCAAAATGTCCACGGGAAATATTAATTCTACAACATTTTTTCGTCTTTCCACTATATATATATATTGTATCTCTGACTCTGTGCGTTCATCAATATTGTAATTTGAATTCAAAAATTCAATTGGTTGCATTAATTAAAAGAACTTGAATAACATTTAGTTACGTGTGTTATACAATACATAAACAAAAAATGTAATTCTATGTTTATTTTTCAACAAATTAAAGAAATATTCTTTAAAAAAGAGCCGAGCTTTAATACCGAAAAGTATAACTATTGCTTCATCTCGAAATGTGTAGTTTTCTGGTTTTATTCGGGATTTCTCTAAGTACAACGCTCGTATGTTAAAACAGTTGTGATATTAGGTGTTCAATGGATTGTCAGCTCAAATTACATTTACCATAGAAATCAGTTTTCAATTAAAATTCAGTCGGCCAGATTAACCTGGAATAAAAAGATCTGTTGAGACGATAGTAGTTTTCTTGTGGATCAGAAACTTACCATAGATCTGAAGTATGTTTTAACGGATTGCCAGTGCAAGCTGGGGGAACGATTGCTTTCGCGTTTCCATTCATCATCATCCATCGAAGACGCTGGCATTAGTGGCTCCACGTCAAGAAACTGGGCCCAAAAGCCAGGCGACTGCAAAAGAAGAACTCGCAGCACCTGCTGCCAGATTACAATGTTGCTCAAATTAAGATCGACATCGTCGAAGAGTGTGGGCGCAAATACGACAGCGATATTGCTGATGGACATCTTGACAGACGGACTCTGGGCAATGCGTTGCCAGTGCAGCATGAGGAAGGCCAATGTGTCGCGATGTGCCTGTTGTAGATCCACCACGGCCAGATACAGCTGCTCCTCGGCAGCCAAGGGATCGCCGAGTTGAGTGGCCAGTATAAAGTCAGGTCTATGGTACATGGGGATCAGAGGACGCTGCAGGGTGCGCAGGAATTCCTTGACACAGCAACAAAGCGTATGTGTATCCTTATTGCCCAGATGCGGCGTTACCTTGCCACGTAGCAGCTTATGTCGCAGTCGCTTCACCTTCTCTCTGGTGGAGGAGACGCGATAGAGACCCTCCTGATTCAAGCCACGTGCCTCAATCTCCGTCACACAGTGGACAATCAAGGCGGGCACCATGGGCGATACACTGGGAGCAAAGTCGCTCAAGTGGCCACGTTTTGTGTTAGCCAAAGGTTGTGGTATACAATTCACAGTCAGTTGGTCGCCGCACTCCGTGTGGCAACGCAGTGGACAATCCCGACATCTTAAACTAGCCACTGCAAAGCGAATACTGTAAGCATCCTAGATGAATCTCAGCTTGTTGCAAGATAGAAACATCGACTCACCGTTTATTGCAGTGCACACAGTTACCCACGTTGGAATAATACACCTTCAACTTGAAGTTGTGCTGACGCAGCAGCATCAACGATGGATGGAGGCTCGGGCTCGGGCTCGAGCTGGGGCAGGGGCAAGGGCTGGTCGTGTAGCAATCATTATCGTCGCAGCCATTTGGATTCATCTCGATGCGATCCTCAAGCGATTCCATTGACTGCTCATCGTACCAACGAAACTGTCTGCTCAGATCATTATAAGAATTATATTCACGTCGAGTTCTGTCCCTGGTCTGCATCTCAGCGCGATGTGACAGCAAATAATAAAAAAAAAAATAAAAATCACTTGCCACGCACAACCACTCGACAACGACAACGTCTGTTTTCCAGTTATCGCCAACTTCTATATACTTACTGTAATATGCTTCTATATGATTTCAACAAGTAAATATGTACTGACTAAATCAGCTGTCAGTTTTCATTGAGTCAGCTGCATGGCCAATATATTTCAAGCTAAACTTTACTTCGTCGAATGTTTACAGAAATAGAAGGAAAGGAAAGAGTTTCGGTTCGGTGTAGAATAGAATCTTTCACGTTTCGACTGATGACTCTGAAATGACAATATAAAGCAAACGACATCATAGCTACTTAGTTCAATTGAATAGGAGAATCACGGGACTTCAAAGATAAATAAACACGAAAGTTTTTTTGTATAGGATATTCGATAGTTAACTACATACTTATTTATAAAAAATATTTAACAAATTAATGGAGTTATCTTGAATTAAAGAATTAATAATAAATATCTATATAAATATAAATATCTATATAAATATCATAAAATAAAATGTTTACTCGTTTTATATTTATAAATGGACTCCTATCACCCCAGTTTACTTAACTACAATGCACTGATATAGAGCAGGCGATCAAAATTAAAACATGTGCATACTTTGGCATTAACAACTAACAAAATATAACACTGAAAAATAATCAGATTGTCATGATTTAAAACCGTCGTATTCGTAATATGCATAAATGAATTTGCAATTAAATTTGAAACAAATAACACACAATTTGAATTAATTTAATAAAATTAAATAAATAAAAATGATAATATTAAATAAAGTCTGCGTCCAGTTTGTCATGTGCTCTTATTTTCTTGATCTTTTTCATTATTTCAATAAGTCTTCTGTTTTCCCTGCAGCAATTTTCTTTATAATATTTATTCTCAGGTGTGATAAATCCAATTCGGGTTTGCATAAAATAATTTAATGGCACAACAAAGCTTTGCAATTTTGTCGATATCATGGAGAAGTACACTGTATATACATACGTATACTTGATAATCTCTCTAAATATGAATTATCGGCATCTGCGAGTCATCAGCTTGATTTGTACGTAAAAGTAGATACACGGCATTAATATATTTAATTTATCAGTTCATGGTATTTATTCATTTATATTATTTATTATCATGTTTATTACTTCTTTTTAAAATTCAAACCATTTATTATTTAACAGAATTATTCTGTAAATAAAGATATAGTCACAAATCAAAAGACCTCTTAAAATTCAATGTCATGCAACAATCACAGAGATTGGTTAACAAATCGGCTTGAAAACAATTTGACAAAGTATCAATGAATTCTAAACGCGATGAAAATGGCTCAATGGCCGCGCTAAATGGATGAAAAATTCATGGAAAAACGTTTTGCGGCTGGCAAACAAAATACGTCTAAAAAATTTGAGAACCAACAATTTAAAAAAAATATCAGAGGGCACACATCAAAAAGTGAAAATGTTAGACTAAGCGAGCCAACAAGCAAAATATGAAGAGAGAAAACGAAAACCAAAAACAAAAAGATTTTTTTATTTTTGATTTTGGCGTCTGACAAATGTGTTGCATACTTGCCGGCGCAGCGTTTTGCCATCAATTTTTTAACGAACGAGGGAATCGGCAACAGAGCAGAGAGCATTTTTTACTGCTCCTGCTGTAGCGGTGTGGGTGCGAATGAGGCGCAGCAACGAGCAAAATTAACGAACGAGGCAGGCAAAAGGCGAAAAAGAATTTGATTTTTATATTTTGTTGCCGTTTTTTAGGCGTCAATTGCAGCAGCAGCAGCAGCGACTGCGGCAGCATCCCAGTAAATGTGTGTGCGTGCAATTGGATGAGGTAGACGCATATGTATGTATGTGTGTGTTTATTTGTATGTGTGTGTGTGATGGGCGTCGCATTGAATTCGTGTAGTTATTAATGCGTATTGAAATACTCATGTGTACATACATACATATCTATATAAGTCAATGTGTGTTAGTGTGTGTATGTCGTATGTGTGTGTGTGTGTGTTAGTGGTCAAGTGTGAGTGTTAGTGTGAGTGCGAGTACGAGTGCGTGCGTCTGTTTTGTTTGTATTCAAAGCCCACAAACGCCAGTCACGCATCGGAATAAGCCCATGCAAGTAACCATACTATAACAAATGTGCGGGCTTTGCTCCGATAACCCACCACACACCCTCCTGCCCTAACCAGCACTTTACACCCCTTGCCTATGCCATTGCCAGTATAAGTGTGTGCGTGTGTGTCTGTGCTTTTCGACTGTCCACTGCGTTGAAATACAAAAACACAACAAAACAACTAAAAAATCTCTGTGACAAATAACAAAAAAAAAACAAAAAAGATATACAAAAATCGAACCAAAGCAAAAGGCGAAGCAACGGACAAAGCACACACACAATAAAAAAGGATAGCGTCAAAATCCTGTGACAGTGTTGCCACACTGTCATAATTAATTTTGCAAATCCAAAAACAGTAATATTTTGTTTTATATCGACAAATATTGCAACAGTTTACGATCTTAAAAAGGAAATATATACAACAGATTTTAAATGAATGTACAAGAGTAAAAATTGGAATGGGAAAATTGTGGCCGACCTGCCACAAAATATAACTCCTTCAGTTCAAACTATGCATTGCTAAAGGACAACAGTCATGATTATAATTAAAATATGTTATCATAAATGTCTTTTTTAGGTTCATAAAGAATGAAATTAAAAGATCTTCTTAACTGTCTATACGAAATTTCGTACACATTTTATTACACGCAGCTTTTCCCAAGACATGATCGCTTTAAAAATAATATATACATGGGTTTCAACCATTTAACCTTATACATTAACTAACTTTTTTCTAACCCAATTTTACACTTCTAAATATGCTAATGTGCTATAATTATTAATGAATTACATATTAATTGGCAACTCTACGGCATCATCATTCCGCATTGAAACCGAAAAGAACTAAAAATACCCCCACAAACACAAAGCAAACACAAAACAAACACAAATGCAAATGCAAACACAAAACCAAAGGCAATTCGCTTATGGAGGGGTGATGGATATGGAAAGCAGCAGAAAACAAAAACAAAAGCAAAGTTTAAAAAAATGTGAAAAATGGAGCAAAAAAACTGTTTTTGAACGGGTCACAAGTGCCACGTGCGAGGGAGATGGCACGAGGCAATGGAAAAAATTGTTTCCTGTGACAAGGCGGCCACAAAAAAATTTAAGGGGAGGCTGCGTGGAAAAAATGCACAGCAAATGAAAATGGGAAAAAATGCAAAAAAAAAAGAAGAAAAAATGCGCTGAGAGGGGCAAGCTGAATGGCGAAGCGTTTGGAGTAGAAGTCGAGGCAAGGTTGCAATGTGGCGAGGAAAAAAAACAACTTAGGAATAGCAGCGCCGACGACGGCGACAGCGACAACGACAACGACGAGCAGCAGACAAACGACGACTGCAACGCAGCGGAAGGAGTGCGCTTTGTGACCATCTGTGTGTGTGTGGGTGTGTGTGTATCTGTGTGTGAAAGTGGGAGGTTGAGGAAGTGAAGATTGTGAGAGTATAAGACTTGCTGCTGGCAGTTAAGCCACGCGGTGGCTTAGGTCAGGGCGGAGGTTTGCCTGAGGTGTGTGTTCTCTGCTCAGCACACTGTACTCTATGTGTATGTGTGTGTGTGTGCTTTCTGTATTTTTTCCAAGTTGTACTTTTGGTTTTTTCTTTGGCGTAATTCCACGCCAGACTGATAGAGTGCTCCAAAATAGCGAATGGTGAATGGTAAAGCACGTGACACCTACAGAAAGTGTTGCCTACTTTTGTGCGCTACATTCACATCTAATTGAATAAATGATTAAATAAATACTAATATTAAATAAATACTATATTATCTATAAATTGCCAAATAACATTTATTAAAGCTGTTTGCTGCATATTTCTTTATTCGACTAACCACAATTTCGAGCGACATTGCACATTGCAAAGTCAAATGCAAAGTCAATGCAAAACCAAATGCAAAATTCAAAGTCAATGGGAAATGGAAAAACTCTTCAATACAAAAAATATAATAAAAAAGAGAAATGCAAAAAACCGGGCAGCATCAAACTCGAACAAAACAAAATGCTGAAAAAAGTGGCAGACCTTGGGGTTGGGGTTGGGGCTGCGGCAGGGGGAAAGCAGGCAAAACATTTGGGGGCGGCAATGGCTAACACGACGTTGGCAGCGAAAAAATGCTGTGCGTTTGTATGCAGGAGTATGTGTGTGTATGAGCTGTATCTGTATGTGTGTGCGTGGGCAAAAATTCCCCTTTTTACATTTTTTACAAAATTTTTTTGCGCGTTTTTTAGAGCCCATCGTCGGCTCCAAACTTTCCCCATTCCAAATTGAGTTTGGGTCAATGTTGACGGCGACTGCTTCTTGTTGTTGTTGTAGTTGCTGTCGTTGTTGTCGTTGTTTTGGCGCTGCTCTGTCAGGTGGCTGCGACGCTAGCAGCGCAGTCGCTTTGGACCGCGCAGCATTTGAATAGCGCCAGCAGCGACGCCGCCTATGCAACCAAAACTTTTTTTCAGCTTTTTCTCTGTGTGTGTGCGTAGCATTTTTTTGCCCGTTTAGTTTGTTGTTGTTGTTGTCGCTGCTTTTTTTCCGAAGTTGCCGTTGCCAGCTCCTGTCTGTATGAGTGTGAGAGAGTGTGTTGTGTTTGTGTGTGTGTGTGTGTGTGTGTGTGTGTGTGTACGTTAGCACTCGCCCCTTTGCTGTGTGTTGATGATATTGTTGTTGTCGCTGTGTCGGCCGGCGGCGGCCTTTAGTAAGCCAGGCCGCCACCCACCCACACACATACACACATATACACATATACACATACACTAATACATACACACACACACACTTCGCTGCTGCTGCGTTTTGAAATGCCGCTGCGTTTGTGTTAGTGCGCGTTTTGTCTGTCTGGTTGCCTTCTCATGGCTGTCGATGCCGCCGCCGCTTCTGCAGCTGTGTGCGTCGCTTTGCATCTCTCACTGTAAATGTGTCTGTATGTGTGTGTGTGTGTGTACGACCCCCCAAAAATATATTGTTTCAGATTTTTTCATCATCGCTTTAGTTGAGTTTTTACATTGGTGACGGATCGTGCTCTCGGCTCGGCACGCGTTTCGCTCCACGATTCGACGCTCGACGCTCGACGCTCGACGGCTTCACGCTCAATGTTCGATAGGGCAAAGCGCGCGACTTTAGTTCAGCTGTGTGTTTTTGTGTGTGCGCAACATGTTCCTTGAGACGCCGCGCCGCCAATAAAAGTAACAACAACAACCACATCAACAACAACCACAAACACAACAACAAACAACGTGCAGCGTCTTCGGTTCACATCGTTGTCGTCGATGTCCTCGCACCAAGACTAAGAAAATGTTGCAATAGCAACACATAAAAAAAAAAAACACAAAAGGCAACCAAAACAGAAAAAATAGAGGCAAAACTTGAACTCGCACTTGACTCGGTTTCGGTTTCCGTTTCCGGTAAAAAGTGTGCGCGCTTTTAGATTTTTTTCAGCTGGTGCTTCCTTTCAATTCAATTGCACGCTGTGTTTATTTATTGCTGCAACAGAAAAAACGAACAAGCACAAATAACACCGTACGTGAGTGAGTGTGTGTGTGTGTGTATCTTCAAGATAAGCAAGTATCTTATACACTGAACCATCGTGGCCAACACGCGCTAGAATGTTAAGAAGAAAATCACGACGACAAGCAGCTGGCTTTGTTTTCCTTCCTTCTGCATATGTTTCTGTGACTGTGTGTGTGAGAGCATATAAATAATAAATTTTCTTTACCGCGCACCCTTTGCTTATGTGTGTGCAAGTGTGAGTGTGTTGCATATCAGCTGTTCCTTGGGTTCAATATCAAGGTCAGATTATTCTCAGCTTTCGTCAGGAGGAGCTTCATTCTCAATGTTCCGACGGTACGAGGAAGCGGAAGTAATCAGCTTAATAAGTTCACACTCTCTAAATGCAACTATTTGTAAATACTTGCCTACAATATCTTCAACAAGTTTCTTAACAATTGCATTTCCAATTTTATATCAAAAACTTTTATGAAATATTTTGCTATGATCCTTTGGGCTCCTTGAGTATGACTTAGTTTGGATTTGTGTATCTATGAAGTAGCGTGAATTTTAATTGAGGGAACATCACACTCTTTAAGGCTCCAAAATTATAATACATGTGATTTTTTTTAAGAGATACAAATAACGTTTAATCGTTCTGAAAACTTATAAATATTCATTTAATGCTTTTAAACAAAATTATTTCATTTTATTTACTGTTTCGGTAAATTCTATCGCAGAAAATTCCATAAATTATTCTGCTTTGGTAATTATAAGTTATTAGAACCTTCCATATGTGTACATTTAGTTTGACTTAGTTTTTATTTATATGTAAGCAAATTTTTGTACATTTACGATGAGAGACAAATACATTCTTAAATGATTAATAATTTTTATACAAGCTTTATTTTGACTGACATAAAGAAAAAAGATTCAAAGATCCTTTAAAGATCTTACAAAAAATATTTTCCTTCCATTTCTGTTCCTATTTAAGAATTTTTAACAATAATTTCTCTGAAATTGTATCCGTAAAAATCATTGTTTCTACAATATCAGTTTTCTCAATTTGCAGCATTCACTTCTTTTTATTTTCTATAATTTTGATGACTTATTTAATATAGTTTTCTAGCTCCTAATTTTTGGAACCACTGTGAATAAAAATGTAAATGTATATCAGAAAGTATTACTTCAACAATTAGAGCTTTTATTCTTATTAAAAAGTAAATTTTAATATACTGACAAGAGGTTCCTTTTCCAAAGCAAATGTAAAAGAATATTTAAATCAAAGTTGATATTGATATATATGTACATCTCCCATATTCCATATTGACTACACATAGTTGACATAATCTCAGGCTCGATTACCCAGCTCAGGCAGCTTAAGTCATGATCATATTTTTGAATCCGATCTCACACTAACTCGACTTGATGCTGCTCGCCTGCGGCATTGCAACTGTGAGTTTTAAAAACCATTCAAGCTTAAGTTAATAAGGCAGCCCAAACACCTGAATTTAAATCGGAGACAGACTGAGCCTAAGACTGAGCCCTTGGCTGAGGTAGAGCAAGCATGATACTTGGGTCCAGGTTTGAGTATTTTGGAAATTTGATATGCTGAGAAGATGCCCAGCAAGCGCCACACAAATACCTCAACCCGTTAATGGGACAGCTGTTGATAGTCATTCCAATCCGTTCTGCGCCCCCACACACTCACACATACACACGCAAAGCAGTTTCTTGTGAGCTTTTAAGGACACTTTGGTAAATTGCAATTTTCGAGCGATCAGTTAATCAAAGACAATTGCTGCGTTCACAACGTTCGCAGTCGGAAAAAGTGGACGGAATTTGGGCGTACGCTTCTAATAATAATATATAAATAATCGGCCTGAATACATGTTATTTTTAATTAATCCGGGCGCAAGAATTAATTGCATTTTTAAAGTGATGTGAAATTAATTAATGATTAGTTCAAGCAAGCGTGGTTCGAAAAAAAACCACAGCAAATGTGAAATTAAATATCATTAAAAAGCATAAGCAACATCAAAAAATAGTAGCAATAATTAAATGAATATAAAAATAATATTTGTGGATCGTATGACACCCAGGCAATGAATATTTCATCAACTGACAATAAGTTAAAAAACGATAAAAGCAGAACGGAAACATTTTTGTGATTTTGTTCAACTTAATAAAAAGCGCTAGAAAGTAGTGTGAAAATGCATTAATCAGCCAACAATGAAAATATAAAAAAATTATGAATAATAAAAGAGCCGGAATATTTTTTAACACATTTTTCCGTAATTAATAAAAAGAAGGGTTTGAGTTTGAAAGACAGACACCAAATGTAGCCAAACCGCCAAATGTTAATTAGTTAAATGGCCATTCTATGCATTCACCTAAAATGAGTCGACAAACAAGCCCACACACATACACTTACAATCAAATACACACAGAAACAAAAATGCAATCCCCAGCTTTTTTATTTATTTTTAAAATTTTTTAATTGTTTCTTTGATAATTTTGTTTTAGGATTGGGGTGCATTATGTACGGTGTACATAATGTACATATGCAAGTACATAAATTATTATAGATGTGTGGGTTTTCCTCATTCTCATATCTCTCTTGCCATTGTATTATGTTTCATATATACTCAATATAAAAAGAAAGGAAGATCCCATTTCAAATGTATATTTACAAATAAATATTTAGTCTAACAAATGCAATAAACAATTCACATTATCGACTGAGTGTTACCCTGTATATAAATAATTTACACACTTATAAAATGTGAAAAAGTTTTGCAATTTAAATATCTTTCTTCGAACTTTATATTTTTCTAATATAAGATATTTTTAAACACAATCAGATGAATCAATCCAAAATGAATGAAAAGCTTATTATAGTACCCTAGTTAATCATCCTAAAAGTACGGGGTATAACGCACACAGTGTTTGAATAAAAATGTATTTTACCATTACCCCTCTGTTAAATAAAATTGCCGTTTATCTGTGCGAGTTTAATTTATTGCTTTCACATCCAAGTATATAGATTTTCTGTTCAATTTGTAAAAATTATCAAATTTATCATAAAATATTGATTATGTAACTATTCTAAATGTGAATGATTATTAACTTCAATTTAGGTATTTATAGTGTAACAGGTATTCTAAAATGTGAATGATTTTTGCTTTGTCCATTTTGGAGACAGGCTTTGCAAGAAGCCTAAGCTCTGAAAGTTTTGAGATTTTAATTGCTGAATTTCGTAATTAACAAAAACAACTCATCCAAACAAACTGCAATTATTGAAACTTAAGAAAAATCAGAAAAATATTTCAAACAAATACATTTTTATCGAGTTGTCTAAATTCTTTGACTTCTTTAAAGTGAGGTATTAGTGTCAAAAAAAATGTATTAGCATCAACAGAGCTTTTAAAGTGAACATCGATGGCATTATTTTTGAATGCATTTCACTGCAAAATATGACAAATATTTCTATAAATTTAGATGTAATACTTTTAGGCGGACATTTTGATATGAATATCTAACATAAATATATGCCAGTCAAGGTCAATGTCGTGAATAGGAAACGAACTGACATTTTTATCTAAGCGCTAAATAAATAAAAACTAAAATACTCGTGTATCAAAAATCAACACTCACAAATGCTAAAAATATGCAACAAATGAATGAATTATTCGCGGCGTTTAGAAATTGGAAAACCCACAAAACAAAAAACAAAAACTAAGTGGGGCAATGCAAATAAAAACAAAGAGGACTTTCACCTGACAAATACGCAGGATGTCTGCTGCTTGTCTGCGCTTCAATGACTTGCCCCCTAAACATAAAAAAGACTGAGAGTAAAAAAATAATCGCCATATAAAAACACAGACAGTCGGGGGCAGGCAAACATTTACACAAATAAAGGATTTTATATAGAAAAAAATCTAATCGAAGCGAGCAAAAACGACAAAGAAAATGCAGCATTGGAAAATAGTCAAATTGAAAAATCTCGCTCCCGGCCGCAGAGCAAACGAAGGGGCAGCATAAAATCAGAAAAGTCAAATGCGTAGAGAGAAAAAATATTTCCGCTGTCTGGGAAACGTCGGAAAAAATTGTCGACGTGCAGCGCAACGAAGCAATTGAAAATGCAAAATAAAAAGCAGGCAGTAAAAATGGCGTTAGATTTAGGACAAACCAAATAACAACTGGGAAAAATAAAATCCTATCCAGTTGCTAGTGCAGCGAGTCGAGACAAACCCGTTTTTGCGGTTTACTCTCGCAGATTCTTTCACCAAAAAAAATTGATAAAAAATAAATCAAGATTCATTTAGCACATGCAACAGGCAGAAGACAACTGGGATTCTTTAAGCAAAAATATTCACAAATAACTGACGAACCAACTGGACAATTTTTGTAACGTAGATACAGTTTTAAAGCAATGCACAAATAACCCTAATTATTTAATAATTTAGGCATCTCCGATCCTTATACCTGTATTTTGTACGGATCGGAGGTACTTAAATATATTTTATATCAGGGATTAAAACCCTAACTGAAACCGTAACCGAAAAAAAATTTACCGCTGTACCGAAACCCACAAACCGAAACTCTTTAAACCGAAATAACCGTTTAGTAACCGATTCATTTATAAGGGTTAATTCCGTTACTGGCCGTCGCAGGTACTGAGTAAACCTAAACCTGGTTATTATTTTAGTATGAAGCCAAATAATAAACAATTATTACAATACATGCGATTTTTGTATGATAATATGCATAATAACTTTGAACTGCCATAGCTTTGTCAAAACTCAATCAATATCCATGCGACATGTAAATTTTAGCATGATTTTACCTCTAAATTCGTTCTGCATTTAAATTTTGTTAATTTTCAAACATTCGAAAATTTTGATATTTTTAGAAAAATGATAAGGGGAAAGACTATAAATTTTCTAAAAATTTCAAAATTTTCGAATTTTCGAAAATGAATAAAATTTAAATGCAGAACGAATTTAGAGTTAAAATTATGCTCAAATTTACATTGCGCATGGATATTGATTTAGATCAAATTATAATAAAATCGACACTACTCTGGACCATTCCAGTAACCATTCGTTGGTTTGGGTTTTAATCACTGTTTTATATATTTCTTTACCGACATCTAAAAATCTGTCGATATTTGTGCTCAGCTTGCTTTTACTTCGATTGAACTTTTTTAAAAAAAGATCCTTACAGTCAAGGACATCTGGTAATTAAGCACTTTTAACTGCAAAAGTTTATTTTCTTACCTTTAAATTGATAGCAATAATTGTTTGCAATTCTAAATTATATTTGTTCCTTTTATAAAATGCTTATGACAAATGGGAATCTCCTCGTATTTTTTAGATTTAATAAACTTCTTTCCACTCGAAATTTCAATATGGTTTTTCCAATAATTTTTAATTTTATGTACAATGACAAAAAATCTCCGAACTGAAGGACGAACAGTTTGTTTAACATTTGCTTAATTGTTATACTTTAATCTTGCACATTCTTAATTAATTTAAAAGATACACCTTCATAACTGCCTTTTCTAATAAATATATACCTACATATATAATTAATAAAATAATATAAATTAGGTCAAATGAAAAAATTTTATATATGTTATAAACAATTAAACGACATTGCAGATATAATTTAGTGCATAAATTGCTTGAAAATAATTCAACTAAAGACAATAAATAAAGAAATAAATTTTAAAAAAAGTGACTAAATGGAGGGTCGTTTGATTGAGTATCGTCCGATTGGCGGCGGACTCGATTACCATCACAATTCACCACTGATTGGCGAGATTCCACCCGCTGGAGGGGATTACAGTCACGCCGTGCATCGCTCGATTGATCATCTGCGCAACAGTTTGAATGAACGTG
Source organism: Drosophila kuntzei (assembly GCA_035042165.1). Lineage (NCBI taxonomy): Eukaryota > Metazoa > Arthropoda > Insecta > Diptera > Drosophilidae > Drosophila > Drosophila kuntzei. The sequence continues at coordinate 548,357 of JAWNLU010000818.1, forward strand.
TGGCGCTCGGACCGCTTAGCGTGTTCTCCAATACGCCGGATCTGCGAAGCTCGGTGCTTAGCTACAGCCAACAACCTCATTCCCATCCGCATCCTCATCCGCATCCGCATCCGCACCCTCATCCGCAACCGCAGCCACAGCAGCAACAACAGCAACCACATCAGCCACAGCCACAACAACAACAGCATCAATATCACCTAAGTGGCGGTGGAGAGGCACTGCATCAGCCGAAGCCGAATCTTGAAAACAGCACCGCCATCGCAGTTGCCGACGGCAACGCTGGCAGCTCCAAGTTGGTCAACGATGCCGTCGTTAGCAGCAGCAGCAGCAGCGGCACCACAGCAGCAACAGGCTCCACACGGGGTCGCAAGTCCCGCATATATCCGAATCCCAACCAGCACATTGTGGTTACCAGCAACAGCGTTGATAACGGTGGCATTCGAATGCAAAATGCAACACTCAACGAACGCAATCCACAAAATCCAAACCCGAATCCCAATTCGAATCCAAATACGACAACAATTAGTGTTTCCAGCGTATCAAATAACAATGGAATTTCATCCTCCACCAGTTCACCGCATCATATGACGCATGATGTGAAGGACACCAAGGTGATGATGATGGTTCTTGGGGCCAGTGCAAACAGTAGCAAACCGAATATAAATTCCACTTTACTCAATTTATTTTCTATCCCCAGCATCACATTTGTATTTATACCTTTACTTTTCTCACATGTTGTAATCTCTATGTTGCAGATCTTCAGCTCGAAGGCGGACTTGCAGTTGCACACACAGATACACATGCGGGAGGCAAAGCCGTACAAGTGTACGCAGTGCTCGAAGGCATTTGCCAACTCCTCGTATCTGTCGCAGCACACCCGCATCCATTTGGGCATCAAGCCATATCGCTGCGAGATTTGCCAGCGCAAGTTTACGCAATTATCGCACCTGCAGCAGCACATACGCACCCATACGGGAGACAAGCCGTATAAATGCCGTCATCCTGGTTGCCAGAAGGCATTCTCCCAGCTGTCCAATCTGCAGTCACATTCGCGCTGTCATCAGACGGACAAACCGTTCAAGTGCAACTCCTGCTACAAATGCTTCTCGGATGAGCCGTCGCTGCTGGAGCACATACCGAAGCACAAGGAGTCCAAGCATCTGAAGACGCACATATGTCAATACTGTGGCAAGTCGTACACCCAGGAGACCTACCTAACCAAGCACATGCAAAAGCATGCGGAACGAACGGACAAACGACCGCCGATTGCTCCTGGCAGTGCGGCTGCCATTGCAGCAGCTGCTGCTGCTGCTGCCGGCGGCAATCCGAGCAATGCCCCAACAGTAGCCGCAACCAACCCGCAACATCAACGCAGCAATCTGGTGTTGCCACCGGTTTCGATAGCCCCCAGCGACAACAGCTACTGGCCAAAGGTAAGTCCCGACTCGGCGGCTGCCGCCAATGCAATGGAGGTAATGCATCAGCAGCAGCAACAGCAACAACAGCAGCAACAACAACAACAGCAGCAGCAGCAACAACAGCAACAACAACAACAGCAGCAGCAGCAACAACAACAGCAGCAACAGCCACATCATCATCACACGCAATTAGGCGTACCACCGCAGCAACATGGTCCGCCACAGCAGCAACAACAGCCGCAGCACCACCACCCACAGCAACAGCAACAACAACCACCACCCCAACATAGCATGGAAGCACATTACGCTCAGCCAACGGCCCCAAATAGCGGTCAGAGCAATGGACATGCGCCGGAGCAACTGCAGCCGCATCATCGCATCATGCCCGATCCTGTGCGCGAGGATATTGGTAAGAGAAATTTAATAAATTGTTATAGAAACAGATTTGGCAATATGATGATCTTCCCACAGTATCAACACCCAGCGCCGTTGGCCCATACGATGCAGCATCTATAGCGAAAAGTACCAGCAATTCGGCCTTTACGCCGATCAACTCGATGCCGCCGCATTTGAACTCACTGAGCCACCATCCGATGGCTCAGCGTCCCTATCTCTACGATGCCATCAGTTTTCCCAACAAGAATGTCAACCAGAACAATGCCAATGCCTTTCCCAATCAGTTGATCTCGCTACATCAGATACGCAACTATGCGCATCAACCGGCGGGTCTTATGGCCGGTGAGCATCTGCTGGGCGTGAGCGTTGGGCCTGGCAAGGATAAAGGATAGCTAACGTCGTACTTTTAAGTTCTCGTTATTGTACTTACTTATGCATACGTATACATATGATGATATGATATATGTACATATATATACACGAGTATATACATATATAATATTGTGTAGACCGCCGATTTGTATGCAATACGAGCTCAAGGCCCGTTTATTAGTTTATATTTACCGTATCGTAGGAGTCGCGTATCCTGTACAGTATTAATTTGTAGTTAGTCCTAGTGCGTACACTTCTCAACCTAAGTGAAACATATGCATACACACAAACACACACACATACACACCCATACGCACACAGTTAACCTAAGTTTAGTACTCGTATAATTATCTCGTTAAGTAAAATCTATTGTAAATTGCCAATTATACGTACTACTATTATTCTAATTTAAATACACCGTCCAGTTTAATTTAAATCAATTTCAAGTCGTACTTGAATACTTAACGGGTCCACGGGATTCTTTTCCATCTATTTCATCTATTTTTCTTTGGATTGTTTTTTGATAATATTTTAGAGGTTTGATAGTCTTAACACATATAGATCCAATCGGTACATTTTGACAAGAATTCGTTTGCCTATAGACATTTTTAACTGAAACTATTTAAAATACATATATTTTATCATTTCCGCTGTCAGATTTTCTAACCTGATATAACCCAAAGATTTATGCTTACTATGTTTATTTATTTCCATAGATATATGTAATATCCATATATTTACAATTATTTTCAGGTTCTTTAAATATATTCATAACACTTTTACAAAATATTAATACTTTAATTGCGTTGAATTTCGAAAAATTTTTAGTTTTCTTTTATTCTTCCGACATTTAAGTCTACATCTGTTGGTACTGTGGTGACTAGCATCGACATCTGAAACTGACTTAAAGCTCAAAACTCCTAGATTTCAATTGTATATATTTAGCATGGATGATCATAAGATATAGTTTTATTCCATATACTTAAAAACAGATCTCGCAGTAAAGTCGAAAATCAAAACCAATTTAAATCAAAGCTACTGCAAACTACTTACAAATGATATGTACATATTTAACTACTAAGATTAGAACTGGCAGAATATTGAGTAAATTAAATATATTTACGAGTATCGTATTGAATACAGAAATTTCTCAAAGAAATTTTTAAAAGTAAATGAAATATTGATAGGTAAAAACAAAATAAAACATAGTTGAGCATTACAATTTCCACGTGTTTTACAAACTATAAATGAAACTATGCGATAGATTAAAAGCTAAAAAAAACTATTTTGATTTAAGTGCAAGAAGTATAATTAAAACTATAACTAAATCTCAAATGTTCAAAACTGAAAATCGAAGCGAGAAAATTGAAAAAAAAGGTATAACTGTTGAAATAAATATTTTTGGTAAGACTGAAGTGATCAAAATTATAAAACAAGAGCAAAATTTAAAATACAAATTAAAAGTTTTTACTACAATAAATTAAAGGGCAAGCAAAATAAAAATTAACTAAGTGAACTCAACTGAATGTGTCCTAAATTTCATACTAAATGTCAGTAATTGATAATTACAAGTAGAACGGCATTCAAATGTATTGTATTACGAAATTAAATAAATCGCGAAAATGGTTAATACTTAAATTTAAAATAGTTAGACTTTAATCCCGCATTCTCAATGTAAAATAAAAACGGAAAAATAAAAAAGAAAACTTTAAAACTTAATCGAATCCTGGAATCTTAAAGAAACATAAAAAAAATAGACCGATTAAACTTGAAGATGAATTAAATATTAAGCATAGCAAATGAAGGCCAGCTACAGGAATGATGCATAAAACAAAAAACATCAAATATGGAAAGTGAAAAGTAAATAAAAGTAATTAAATATAACTCGTACATACATACTTATGTAATTGCCAATATTAGATGTGTGTGTGTATTTTAGTTAATGTAAATTGACATTTATTTTTAGCTCTTAAATCATACCATAATAAAGTGAATTAAATGTTCAAGGAATACGCTCGCTTTTTGCAATATCATCGCGGATGGCTTTCACAAATGCTTTTATATCATAACTTATCTGATCGTTGACCACAAGGTGCGTTAAAGTGTGTTCGTTATTCTCGAATACGGTGAGGCTCTCTCCTGTCATATAATTGCTGAAGTCACCGGCGGATTCGACCGCTGAACCGCTGTAAACGGAACTTGTATCGAAGCAAATGGGCCTGACTTTGGCGCTAAACTTAAAGGGCTTTACCAGAGTAAGTAACGCCACCTTCTCAGTTCGGCGACTGTTCAAAGATGTAATATATGATTAGATAGGCTTAGGTAACCATGTTGATGACTACTTACTGAGACACAATGTGTATATCCGAAATGTTGTGCAGTTTGTAACCATGTTCCTCTAATTGATTGTAGCTGACACTGTGATCACCCTCCACAACGGAGAAATAGGCATGAATATCCGCACGATTCTCATGATCAGCGAAGCAGCTCTCGGCAGTAAGTACGACATAAGGAGAAAGAATTATGCCTGGACATTTGAAGTCATAGCTATCCTCGTTCATTGAGATACGCTGAAATATGCTGACAGTCCAGGGCGTAATATCAGGGTGATGTATTGTCTTAATTCCGCATATGGCCTCGCACTTCGGATTGGCTTCTTCGGTAAACCACAGTCCAGTCTCATTGCAAATATGTCGACCCAATTGGCTGTCAGTGTTGGCAGGTTTAAAGCCAGGCGCACAATTTACCAACACTTTGCTGTCAACTAAGAAAGTATTTTGTTTACAGTCGGTCAAGTCCATATCATGGATGCACTGCGTCACGTAGCGAATGTTGCGTTCAACGGCACTTTGTTTGCACACGCGCACGCACTTGAAGTCATCTGAAGACCATTGATAGTCATCACATTTTTTAATACTTGTGCCAGAGCTCTCGTAGCCCTTCTCACAGGACATGGACACAACAGTTTTTGACGGCAAATCGGCATCTGACCTATAGCTAAAGTCAGAAAAGTAGTCTACCACACGCATACCAGTTACGGGTTTCAAGGCACACCCAGTTGGAGACCAATTACTAACTACTTCATCTAGTTTTACGGATTCCCCATCTATTTCCGGCTCAAAATATTCAATTTTAGCATCACCTGTGTGTGTGTGAATGATGTCGGGTTTTTTGGATTTTACGATTGGCTTTCTACACAGTTCGGGTATTTCATCGCTGCCATCGGCACAGTCGATTTCACGATTGCAAAAGCTGTTGCGGTTGATGCAGGCCCCATTCTCACAGCGGAAGGATTCGGGTGGACAGTTGCTGTATGCACACAGGTCCACAGATTCATCAGTTCCATCTGAGCAATCCCTTTTCCCGTTGCAAATTTGACTCCACTTCAAGCATTTCTTCCCATCGCATCGTACTGCATATTCCGGACTAAATGAAATGTATTGAAATGTCGATGAATTACAGTGAAACTCAGGAATCACTGTTGTAAAAGCAACTTACTCACACCCACGGAGCAGATCATTAAACAAGGCATCAATTTGTGTATCATTAGCACACTCAAATTTGTTCTCATCACTTTTATCCCAACATTGTGCTACGCCATCACACTTAAACTTTGCGGCGACACAGCCTCCATAGCTGCATCGATATAGATCCTCCTGATCGCAGGTTGTGTTATAGCAAGCCTTAAAGGTCTCATCGCTGCCATCGACACAGTTCTTATCACCGTTGCACTTCAATTCCTCCTTAATGCAATTACCATCCGAGCAGGCGAAGTGATTCTCTGGGCAGATCACTGGTCCAGCCACAGCTAGAGTGAACGAGATAGAAAGACACGAATCTACAGTCAATACATTTATGTGTTATCACATTGGAGGGGTCATGAGCCGCACATAAGTATATGTATATATACATACAGTTCCTACAAATTCTCACTTTCAATTATGGATTAATTTGTTTTAAATTTTTTTTACTGTTTCTATAATTATTTGTAAATTATCATGAAGACTCACTAATATCACATGTATAAAAACCCCTATTTTTTAGAATATCTCGTAAATTTTTAAATTGTTGAAAGCTTTACAAAATGAAAAGACGATGCTTATCTTACCTAGTTGACAAGCTGCCAAAATTGTTATAATTAAAGCTGATAACATTGTTTACTTATTAAGTAGAACACATTGAAAACGAACTGATCGTTTATTGTGCCTATCAACAACTGAATTAAATAAATTTTAAAATCATCGTTGTAGTTGTCTATCTGTACTGCAATCGAAAGCAATTCTGTACAATTTGTACTAAAAATCTGGCAAAATATGTGCTTTATTTTGAGAGAAACGTTTTAAAAAGCATTTATTTTGAATTGTGAATTAAAAAATATTTTGAAAATAAATTTAGATCTTCCCTTTATCTTTTGACGAATATAATTTTTTAGAACGATATATTATATATAGAATTATCTTAAAGTAATTCTGTTTTTTCTGTATTATTAACTGTTCTAATACAACAAACTCTTCAAGTCCATTCCATGTTGTTACCCAGAAAAATTGTTCTTATTTCCATCAGAATTTAATTTGAAATCAAAATAAAACACAAGCTCATATTTTGTATTTAATATAATATGTTTTTATTACTGAAATTAACCATTCAATGTTTCTTATCATTCTTATTACATATGTATGTATGTATGTATATATAGAATTATACACTTGATTTATATGTATGTGTGTATATATTTAGTATTATTATATTCATGAAGAATTTAGTTTTTATTAGTATGTATATATGCACGTATTTTTTGTTTTTTTGTATATGAAAATCTGCCTGTTTTAATTATTGTATGCACTTTAGACGAATTGAAGTTTGATTGTGGACACAAATTGAAATTGTTTTCTTTTGTTGATTATGGTTATAAATATTTATAGTATGCTTTTGTGCTCGCATATAATGTATTTTTTCCTTTTTATTTTATTTTTTTTCTTTTTGCATATTTCCATCAACATTTTACAAAATATAGCATATACCAGCAGAGTTTGTATATGTGTCTGTTATACAAAGATTTAGTATGTTCAGAGAGTGTTGAATTGTTGTTGGATTTGCGTGTAAGCTTTGCTTAGTATTTGTATTAAGTATTTTAGAAGTACTTGTAGTTAGTGCCGCTATAAGTAATTGTTTATGTAATGCTTTGGGGTTTGTCTCCATATTGAGCATTCTATGTATTTATATCTCGTATCTCTACATTATATATTTAATTCTTTATTCTTAATACACATGTATGTCTGTCATCTTATAATTATTATTCTATTGTGTTGTATAGTTATTGGGTTTTAACTTGTTCGTTCTTTTGTGTATGATTTTGTAGCTTTTTGGTGCCTAAGCAATTTGCTGCGTGTTTTTTGTCAAGATATCGATTTGTTTTCCTTCGTTTTGCTTTGGTTTGATTTGGTTTAAGATTGACGTACATTTGTATGTCTTAATAGGGTGATAAGCGGTAAGCATTTCTTCACTTGGGATACACATTAAAATATTCGGTAAAGCACTATTTAATTTTTTTTTTTTGTATCTTTTTTCCTTTTAATTTTTTTGGTGTTTCGAACTTCTTGTGATTGGGAAAAACATAAATAATGGGAGATTTTCGCTTAAAGTTAAAATATTATTAAGTATATTAATAATACACGTGTATACATAATATGACATTTGTTTCGTCAGAATAAACAAATACCAAATGCGTAAATGTATTTATGGTGGGCACAGTAATGACAACTGGACTAAAACATATTTCTCTTCAGGTAATAAGGTAATACGTAATTGCATAATGCAGAAATTACAAATTAATAGCATTCTCTCTGATATAATTGGTTTTTTCAAAAGACCAACTGCAATATAATAATAATATTTTACAGCAACAAAGGGAAGGGTTTCATATGGCTTACGTATGTGTACCTGTTTTAGCATTCTATATATATATATATATATATATATATATATATATATATATATATATGTATATATATGTATGTCACGATTAATTAATAATTTATTATCTTACATTTACATGCATTTTACTTACTAAACATTTTCTAATACATTTAATTCACTTAGTTTTTGGTATATATAATTCTTTGCTTCATTTATCTCAAATTTGTTATGTGTCTTCGGTTCACATAATTCAAGAGAAAGGCAAATAACTAAATGAAAATAAAATGTAATTAAATATAATTTGTAATTGATATCCACAATGAAAATTCGTAATGTAAAAAAAGTATGAAACTATTAAAGAAAACGAAAAATCAAATTGTGTTGCCTATTGTTGTTGGGTTTGCGGCGCCAGCGCCGGGTCGCTGACCCAATTTGATAAGGATTAACCGATTACTCATTCAGCTTGTGCCATTCGGCGATTTGGCGACGGGGCGAATTGCAAACCTCGTTCCAGTGATTCAATGCTGTGCTGCTCGAGGTGGGTCCTCCCAGCTCCAAGCGCCCAATAACCTGTAAACGGAGGTGGTACCAAAAAAATTAGGATTAAGTACTTTGTTATCTGACATATGCATGGTTTAGGCCAGGGATTAAAACCTTAACCGAAACCGTAACCTTTAACCGATAAAAACCGATTGAAATTTGTAACAGTAACTGAAACCGTAACCGAAAAAATATTTTTCCACTGTACCGAAACCCATAAACCGAAACTCTTTAAACCGAATTAACCGTTTAGTAACCAATTGATTTATAAGGGTTAATTTCGGTACTGGCCGTCGCAGGTACTGATAACTTTGAACTGCCATAACTCTGTCAAAAGTCAATTCATTTTTATGCGGAATGTAAATTTGAGCATGAATTTACCTATAAATTCGTTCTGCATTTAAATTTTGTTCATTTTGAAAATTCGAATTTTTTTGAAAAAATCAAAAAAGATAAAGGGGTAACTCTGTAAAATTTCTAAAAAATTTTCTAAAATGAAAAAAATGTAAATGCAGAACGAACTTGGAGGTAAAATCATGCTCAAATTTACATTCCGCATAAAAATTGATAGACTTTTGAGAAAGTTATGGCGGTTCAAAGTTATCAAAGTTCAGTAAAATCAAAATAATCCAAATTTTCAAACCAAATGAACCAAATTTATGTGAGATCAAATTATAATAAATTGTGAACCGAAACCATACCGGTATTTTTAAGCCGAAACTTACAAAAAACCTATAACCGTTACGAAACCGATACTCCAAGATTTTGCATAACCGATAACCGAAAACCTTAATTCGAGCATAACCAAAATCGTAACTGAAACCGATATTCGTTTCGGCTTTAATCTCTGGTTTAGGCTTACCTCATTCTTAGTCACACGATCCCAGTCAAGTAGCATCAGCTCCAGTGAGACGCCCTCCAAGCTGGCGCCAGTGCCCTGCATAAATGGATTACAAATCAATGACTAATTGTCTTGAAATTAGGACTATGTTGGAATGAAACTTACCTCAGCAGCGGGAATGTCAAAGGCGAAGCTCTCATTGAATACGGGACTGAGAGTGCGCTTCTTGACGTGCGTCTTCTTTTTGGCAATGCGCTGGCCATTATAGAGCAAATAGATTTTGACATAGGGATCAGCCAGACCGGTGACATCCATTCGAGGCAGATTTCGTGCCTTTAACAAAACAACGGTCAAACGTCCAGCTGCCGGCTGCCAGCAAAGTGAGATAAGTAATTCACCACGTCCTTGGGCGCGAATCTTCAAGCTGCGAGGCTGTATCTCCTTACTAATGGATAATGCTTCCTTCGATATATCGCCGATTTCAATCGAGGACAGAGGGCAGACCACCTCACCGATGACATCATCACGCGAATACCTATCAAAGCTGAGTATAACAAAGTGCAAGCTCATGTTCTGCAGATCGTTCATGTTCAGGCCGTAGAAGGTGAAGTCCTCATCATAGACGGGATTTCGAGTGTTGCGAACCACACGTGTCTTCACCTTATGCTGCTTGTCCGGCAACAATTGCAACTTGACATACGGATCAGTGGCAGCTTGGGTTCGTCCATTCATTCCGGTGGGAATGTCTCCAGTTCCGCTTACTCCTCCCTTGCAGGGCAATCCGCGGCAACGTATGATGGATACCATGAGAGCATTACGCTCAGCCAAAAAACGCAGCTTGAAGTAAATGGTGCCCAGTTTGCCATATTGATCCGAGATAGTCAACTCCTTGCCATTGGTCAGGGACTCGTCCAATGTAATGGTCACATTTCCATTGGCAATTGTCTCCACCGGCGAATGATGATGATTATTATGCTGCTTGCCATTATCCACAACATTCAGATTATTTGAAGATTGTTGTTGTTGGGCTTGCGGTGGCAACGGCGCCTCATCCTCCTCGGAGTATTTCATATTCTGCGGTGCTATCGGCGATGTCGACTGATCCTGCATGGGTGAGAGCAATCCCATCTGCTTACCCCCAGTGGGAGATGGTGATTTCTTCAAGTAATGCGGCGGTTGTCCACTCGGTGACCGAACTGCAGTCGGACGTCGTGTCGGTTGGAATGGGAACGATGCATCATGATGATTCTGCTTCTTGTTCCGTATGCGCATCTGCTTGGCACAGATGCAGGCAACCGTCGACAGCACAGCAGCCGCGGTGAGGCCAAGTATCGCGGGCACAACTGCAGCAAAATGCAAAGAAACATACAGAGAATGTAAGAAGTGTGGAAGAAAGAGATGTTTGCCATATCAGCAGGCAGTTTTGGCCCACAATCCTGATTCCTACTTACTACTGCATTTTGTTTCAGCAGAAAATTTTTAGCAATCAAAAACATCACGTTTTGGTAATACGGATTTTCATGAATTTTTTAAAGTTCTCTATCAATATACACTAATTATTGATCGATCAAGTAAAGAAGCAATTACTGATTGTAATAATAATTAGAAATTTGATACTTTGCGGAAAAGTTGAAAAGGAACTTGCTAAAATAAAATTGATGACAACCATAAGTCTGTCATCTATAAGATACAGTATTACTATAATTTATAATAGTTAAATAATATTAAATACAATTTTATATAATTAAATAAATATGATTTATACACCACAACTTAATTGGCTGATTATTGTGAGAATGTATGTATGTACTTAGTTTACATATATATACATAGTCTTCACTCGTAGACCTCCCACAACATTTTTAAGAAAAACGCATAATAAATATCACCAACAAAACTACTTAGCCAACTTTCTTAGAGTTGTCTAATGAGCCATTAGTTTTGCCCACAATATGTTACTTACTTGTGTCCATCATGCTGACATCTGGCATATACTCGTCAGCCATTTTAAATGCCTTGTGGCTTAAGCCGTTCCCAACGTTGCTTCTGCTTCTGTGAAGTTCTTCGTAGCTGCACGGAATAACAATTAGTCAGAATGTGTACTCGAAATAACAAGAAAAGTATAGAAAAGAAGAAAAATTCTTGACCCGTCTTGTCCAAGTTTTTTATTTATTTTTTTGTATTTGGCACCTTCACATCGATTTTGCCACAAATCTATCTTAGAGTTTCCTTCTAATTACCAGCTGCTGAACACTCTTGTTGTTATTTTCATTACTTTTCTGCGCACACACACACACAGACACACAAAATCGCATACACACGCATATTTTCAAGACTCGTACGCGCACGTGTGAGTGTCCAAATCCAAGTCGAATGAATCATCGAGCCACCCCCACATCACACAGCTCATATTACTTTTCAGGTCTATCAAATTCAATGAGTAATTTGTAGATAGATTTTATACTGAATAAACAAGCAATCGATTTATTTCTACTAAATATTAATATTCATTTGCATTTTTTAACACATTTTCGGTCGTTTTGTTAAAATGTTTAATTCGTTATTAAATTTTTTATCTTAATTTGCCAGCTGCAGGCTGGACTTTTGCACTTTTTGACAAGTTTTTGAAAAACTTATATAAAACACATTAAATTACATTACTCTTACTTTAAAACCTTTAGCTTCAGATGGTGTTTTAGTTGGATTTATTTTGCAAATGTTTATTTTTTATTGTGATGAAAAAATATGTACAACGTAGTTCCGCAGCAGTTGCACTTTATTTTGCCTTTCAAGTGTATTGAACCAACTCGTCTTTGGCCTGCAAATCGTTAAATCTGCGCAGACGCTGTAGACGCACTCGATACTTTTTGTGTGGGCTGCTCAGCGGGAGCTTTGTACTCGTTATATTTCATCGCAGGAGGATATACATATGTATGTACTTTCAAGGGTAGTTGAAGATACTTGTGACGTCTTTGAATACATTTGCAGGAGTCAGTGTAAATGATGAAGTTATCCAACACTCGCATATGAGTCACTCTTTACTTAGAGATGGTATAGGTTGATAGAACGATTTATGGTTTACAGCTCGATTTATAGTTTGTTTTGGTTAGGTTAGATATAATAAGAATAAAAAAATAATTTTAAAAAATTTATGTTATCTGAGACTTTGTAAGAAAATAAGTCATATTTAAATCATTCATTTAGATTGTTTCAAAATTCGTTTTTTGTAATAAAAATTTGAATTGGTTTCAAAAATCGTAAAGAAAAATTAATAAATAACATTTATTTTTGTATTAAATTGAATCAAGATTCGAAAGCAAACATACATAGCTTCAGGGAACTTAAATACAACAAACAAATTTATTTTGCTTGTTTCGAATGTTAAACGACTCAAATACAAAAAACAAAATCATTTTCCATACTAACTAGTCGAAAAATATTAAAATTATTAATATATTATAGTGCTAGATAATGGCAGGAAAGTTCTGTCTGAAATTAGTTTTTATGACTTTCGTTTATGAATCAATAAACATGAATATTAGTCATACGGTACTTTACTTTATACACTCAAGTTTTCGTTCCCAGTCTTGAACGCACATATTTATATTAAAGTTGCAACATTTTCGAAAATGAAACAAATAAATGCTGTAATAAAGAAGCTCGTCGTGAAGTGTAGACAGTTTGAGAGTAGCGCGTGAGCTTTAAGCTTAGCATTTGAGGCAAAACTGGAACTAGTGGTTCGTAATCCAAGTTAACGACGAACCACACGAGAGCTTAAGCTTCGTTTTGGTCATCGGGAGTTTAAAAAGACCCGCGCTTGCCGGCCAGACGCTGAGTCGGCGACGGTCTGCGATTGCGCGCAGTGCGAAACAAGTTGCAGAGTTCAGAGATCTTAGCCAGGCCCAAAACAGAAATCTGGCTAGTGAGGTGTTTAGAGCCAAAGAAGGCAAAAATAAGTACTGTGCGTGTGTGCGACTAAGTGTGTGTGCTAATAAAATAAATTGCAAATCCAAAACATTGAAAAATAATTTTTCTCCATATTTTGCGGACATACTAACGTCTTCGCCGAGTTGTGCAATTTGGCCAAAAAGGCATTTCCCATAAGGAGCTGAACAATACGAAAAAAAAAAGTTAAACAATTAATTGTTTGTGTGACAGCAGAAAAGGAAATTGTTCGCAAGTCCACAACTGGACACAAACATAGAAAATGTAAGTTTGTACAAAAGTTTTCTCATCTTTATTTTTACCTTCATCTCAATTGACGAATTGCATTTTGCAATTTGGAAAAACATTGACCCCAAGATATACTTCAAGAACGGAACTCAACTGCGTAATGGAGCTGAACTTATTGCAGTAACATTCTAAAATTCTTTTAATGCGAATTCAATAAGTTTATTAGATATTGTGGCTCAGATAGTTGATACATTTACAAGTATTACGAATATGTGTATGTCTCACGATTTTAGCTCTAGACATGTTTCTAATATTAGTTTAGTTGCGGGTCTCTTGCACGGTTTGCCCATTGTACAGGTTTTCTTTTTACGAGTATGATCTGTAAGTCCACTAATCTGTTTGATTTTGTGCTCACTTTTCTGCTTCTACATGCACATATGTATGTCTCTGTGTGTCTCTGTCGCAAATTGGCAAAAAAAAAAAAAAGGAAAACTAACACGGTCTTTTAGCTGCATTATGGTGTTGCGTTATTGCAGTTCATAAAACGTTTATTACAGTAATAGGAAATTAGCCCGGTTTCGGTTTTTCTTGCCTGCCAACGGAAGCCTGCGGCATTGTAAGACACTCGCAGCTCTTATTTAGTGTGAGTAAAGTTTGTTCAAAGATCTACAATCGATTTGAATGCATGTGTATATCCGTTTAATCTCTTTATGTAATCTCTCAAAGTGATATCATGAATCACCTTAATATATTCAATATTTACTCATCAAGTTTCGAGTGTAATTGAGCCAAACGAGAATTGAGCAAAAGCCCAAAACTTATGGGTAATTCTTTTTTTTATTAATTAAGAAAACCAAATAAAATAAATCAATAAAAGAATGAATAAAAAACTTGAATCTGCCTGAACTCATTAAGAAAAATTTCGAAAGCAACTTAAATTTGCATTTCAAATTCTCTGATTATGATTGTACATTTCTAAGAGGCATCTCAAAAAAATCGAAGCGTGACGATGATCAATCATATTGCCTTATTGAGGGCAAACAGTAGACAAAACCGAAACAATTGCCCATATTTGTTCCTGATTATCAACGGCATCTCAACATCTGCTTCCCTGCGGGCAATGAATTTTTAATTCAAAATTTTAGCTCCATATTGAATAGCAGAGTGCTTTGACCGCCAGACACCCACGCCATAAAACCGATGCCGCTTTCTTTTGTGCTCCGGCTTGAACGAATTGGCATGTAGTTAACCGAAAACCTAAAAAACAAAAACGTTTTTATTTGCCAACAAACACACAACACACACACGAGTCACAATCGCTGTCGCAGTTGGAGTCATGTCGAAATGTCAGCGACAGATAAAATTTGTACCTCCCCGTGTTTTGGGAGCGTGCTATAAGTATCTATAGCTACCCATGTGATTGTTGTTGTTTTTTTCAGAGGATTTTAGCTATTGTTGCTTCTTTTGAACGGCATCGATTGACTTTTTTGCTGTTAGCTGTTTGTTCGTTTGCATTGTTGTTGCTCCCTTTTTGGTTGACTCTCATTCATTCATTCATTCACTTATTCATTGCGATCAGCAATCTCCGCATTGCCCGTTGCCTTTTACTTGGCTCCTTTATGTTGCTGTTGCTGTTGCTGTTTGCATTTGCCATTTGCCATTTGCCATTTAAATGATCTTCGGTTTCGCTTTATTTGTTTACAATTCGTTATGGCAGACTTTCAGTCAAGAAGTGGCACACTTTTGTGGCACAAACGGTGACAAAACTGAATGCCTTAACTGGGTCATATGAGAATGGCTAGCAATTGGCTAAAGTCTTGCCTGATGTTGCCATTTAAGAACTATTCAAATTTCAATTCATCCAAATTAATAGAAAGCTGAAAGCATCATGCATCATCAAATTAATTAACTTTGCTAATCATTTCATATAATAACATAGCTAAACACTTCAACTACTTACATATACGACACATTACAGTACTCTGTGTTTTTATTCTTTAACAGCATTTCTTTCAAGATGAATCGTGAGAATCGTAAAATAAAGTTTATATTTTTCATGGATTTATTTGAGTTGTTTTTATATTATTTTTCCTAAAATCGCAGAACAATAAAGTTCCAGTTTTACTACTTTAGCACAACAAATTGACATTTGCAGACATTGGTTGCCATATTATTTAATCTGGTTATCAGCATAATAATAACTGGTTCATTTCGACAGTTAACAACAATTTTGAACCTCTAAGTGACTGACTGCCACATATAAAAAACGTTATCCTCGCGACAAGCGTGAGAAATTTAAGCAACACAGCAATTACAGAGGCTGCAGCAGCAGCAACAACAAATGCTGCAACAAAAACATTACCCATTACAACAACAACTCGTTTAACAAATTCAGTCATTTAGCAATGAAACTAAAAGTGTTGTTAGTGTCTGGCCATCGGCAGAAATCACGGAGCCAAAACCAAGACTTGCCACAGTTGATAGGCAGCTCCTGAGCACTTTGTTGACGTCAACGTCATCGGACTGCCCACATTTGCATCCGCCTGGGGGCCACCTAAACAACACATTTCAGTTGATGTTACTTTTGTTGTTACTGTTGTTGTTGTTGTTGGGTTTTTTTTTTTCTTATTCATTTTCAGCACGTAACCAGCGATCAATCAAAGGTACAAAGCTCATCTCATCCTAGCGTCGCCCAAATGATGCGCTAGCAATTGCAGAATTTCACTTTAAACTTAATTGTGGTCACATTGTTGTTGCTCGTTGTGATGTTGTTGTTGTTGTTCTTCGTTGTTGGTGGCAGCGCCAACGTAATTGGCAACTTCAGCCCAGCGGCCGTGCAATGGGCAGCCAAGGGTATTACATGGCGTTGCAGTTGCAGTTGCAATTGCTGTTGCTGCAACTGAAAAATGCAACCGAAAATTTTCGGCGAAAATGCAAAAAGTAGCGAAATGTTGCAAATATTCAATCACGTACTTCGTGCAACATAACAAAATTTAAATAAATGATGTAAAACGCTAATTTTGCGATTCACTCTTCACGTTTTCAGTTGATTTTTCTTTAACAACTGAAAGAAAATTTTTCGTTTCAATTGGCATTTCCGTTTTAAATCAAATATTCGATAAAAACATCTTTAAAAAAAACGTGCTATGTAAATTATGGGTCTTTATTAACTGGAAATAATTAAATATTAGCAATTGTGGAAATCAGCTGCACTCTCCGTTTATTGTTTATACCTTTAATGAATTGTC
The DNA here is from genome assembly GCA_035042165.1 of Drosophila kuntzei. Taxonomy (NCBI): domain Eukaryota; kingdom Metazoa; phylum Arthropoda; class Insecta; order Diptera; family Drosophilidae; genus Drosophila; species Drosophila kuntzei. The sequence goes on from JAWNLU010000818.1 coordinate 565,261, forward strand.
TTGGGTATCATTGTTGTATTCTTAGATTTTTATCGATATTAAAATGTGCCTGTAATCATTACAAAACAATTGCTATTAAGTAAAGCGCAATCAGTATTATAAATCATTAAAAAAAAAACATGCCTGCAGCTGCTAAAGCAAATATGATCAGAAGACATAATAAAATTAATAAATGTAAACAGGGATTAAAACCTTAACCGAAACCGTAATCTTTAACCGGTAATAACCGATTGAAATTTGTAACCGTAAATGAAACCGTAACCGAAAAAATAATTTTCCGCTGTATCGGAACCCATAAACCGAAACTCTTTAAACCGAAATAACCGTTTAGTAACCGATTCATTTATAAGGGTTAATTTCGGTACAATTCTTATGCGGAATGTAAATTTCAGCATGATTTTACCTCCCAATTCGTTCTGCATTTAAACTTTGTTCATTTTAAAAATTCGAATTTTTTCGAAAAAATCAAAAAAGATAAAGGGGTAACACTGTAAAATTTCGAAAAAAATCGATTCTCAAAAATTTTATTAAATGAAAAAAATGTAAATGCAGAACGAGTTTGGAGGTAAAATCATGCTCAAATTTACATTCCGCATAAAAATTGATTGACTTTTGACAAAGTTATGGCGGTTCAAAGTTATCAAAGTTCAGTTAAATCAAAATAATCCAAATTTTCAAACCAAATGAACCAAATATATATGAGATCAAATTATAATAAAATCTACATTACACTGGATCATTCCAGTCACCAGATAACATTATTTTCCAGACTGTAAAACAATGAATAAAGCGTCTTATTTTGGTCAACCGAAAACCTTAATTTTTATTTTTTGTGAACCGAAACCATATTGGTATTTTTAAACCGAAACTTATAAAACACCGATAATCGTTACGAAACCGATACTCCAAGATTTTGTATAACCGATAACCGAAAACCTTAATTCGAGCATAACCGAAACCGTAACTGAAATCGAAATTTGTTTCGGTTTTAATCCCTGTATGTAAATACTTTTATTAAAAATAAGAACGTTACCAATTTGAATGGAAATTTAGTAAGGTTTTCAAAATATGAAATGTTCAATAAAGCATTACATGTCATTTTCAGCAATTACGCGATGGGCATGACAAAAAGTAAGCAACATAAACAATTGTCAAATTCTCACATCGAAATATTCGCACATTGTTGAAAGCGCGTTGACATTGTGAAATACGCAAAAGAAAAAGAAATACACGAAAAAATCCAAATCATTCGCTTGCAGTTTGGCAGCACTTTACTGTACAGTTGTTGTTGTTGTTGTTGTTGTTGTTATTGCATTTCTATGGCAACTTAGGCGCATAACAAATGAAAGTGAAAATAGGAAGTTAAGCCATGAGACCGGCACCGGCATCCGAGTTAGGGAGACACATACATTGTACATAGATACAGATACAGATACAAACTGCGAGATACATTGGCCAAGATTAGTCATCAGACATTGCGCTGCTGCTTCCTTTAAATTGCGAATGCATTTGTAGCTGTTGCTGCTGTTTGTTATTGTTGTTGTTGTTGTTGTCAATGTTGTTGCCGCCACACTGTTTGATTTCTTGGCCAATTTCTAATGGCCAACCGCCGGCGTTGCAACCGCATAATAGCCACAGTGGAGCTCAGTTATCAATATCGATGCAACATTGCATTACGGATAACAAGTTGTGCGCTTCACAGTTTGTTGCCTGGCCCCACTGATGGATGTTGCTGTTAATTTATAGATCCGCTTTAGCGCCTGCACAACAGCAACACATCAGCAGCAACATGTTTCGCTTCGTACTCTGTTTCTTATTTGTTTTGCTTTGATTTCTTTGAAAATTATTCGTTTATTTTGCCAGCTTGTCAATTTGACGCGCCTCCCTGAACGTGAAAAACTTTATGACCCGTTTTTATGATATTTTATTTACTTATTCATTTTTCTTTTTTTTATTATGTCTTGTTGCTCGTTAACAGTTGGTTTTGATTTGTTAAACCAGTTCCAACTGAGAGTCCCCATAGTTAAGCTAAACTGAGTCATATTGGTGAAATTAATTACTACAATTTGCCACATATTGTGTGAGCATTAAATTGGTTACGGTTTTTAGTCGTTCATTAAATATGTAGGTTTTTTATTTTATTTGATTTTTTGATGGATATTGCAAAAAGAAAGTAAAGCCTTTGACGATTTAATTAATTATAAATTGGGGTAAACTACTTTCAAATCTTCCAAACATAGACCCTGAGACACCAACAACACCTTGTCTATAAACCTCAAAAAATATTACACAATTCTGGCAAAATCGCACGGTTTAATCTAAAGCCTTTGTCATGGCACGCATAAATTCGGTTAGTTTATTATTATTATTCTAATAACTGCATTATTCCCACATTAATAAACACCCATAGTAAGAAGAAAATCCCCCAAAATAAGTATATATGTTGTCATGTAAGGGGGCCGAAGGGAAACATAAACATAAGAGTATGTCAGATTGTAGTCAATCTTTCTTTTATAACTATCTTGTTCACACCAACGGGTTGTTATAATGAGCACGAGACCAACACGCCGACTCAGTGACTGACTGACTGACTGACTGACTGACTGACTAACTGACTGACAACTGAAAGAAACCTTCAAAATCAACGCCACAATGCAATGCAGACAATGCCAACGATATCAATGAAGATATCATACTCGTATACTAGTAGTACGAATACAATATGAGTACAATCGTATAATCGACACTCGCATCGCATGAGTGCACAAGGCATAAGACGACCAGGTGATATAGTTGTAAATATGCCAACTACAGGTAATTATGGAGGAGTAAGATAGCAAGAAGATTGCCAAGCGATATGCGTCAAAGGAAGTGTTAAGTATAAAGATTCAAATTTTAATATCAGTGTAGATACAACTTTTTTAATTAACTTACTCATCTTCACCTATGTCATAAACCGGAATTGATTCGGGAATAAACCCAATTCAATACCATACTAGTCAGCACGCCAAATTGCATCGTATCTTAAATGTGTTTTTTGATTAGACCCTGAATCACTTTGGAATCGAAATTTCTACAATTCTTCAAATGTCAAGAGTAAGTTTGAAGAAATCTGTTGATATTAAATACAAAATATATATAATATGTATTTTTTATAGACCTTTTCGAATCTTTTTCTACAATCCATAAAAACAATTGTTGAATTGGCAGCAAAAGTTGTTCGAGACAAGTTTTTAGTTATTATTTGATTATATTATGGAAAAACTCGTACAGGTAACCGTGCACGATTTCTGCACGCATTTTCTGAGCTTTGAAGTTCGCCTGGTTTTATGTTTGGTATTATTTATTGTTGTTGTTGTTGTTGTTTTTGGACTTGATGGAAAAACTCGTTGCGAGGTCAACTGCCTCTCTTTTTGATTTTTCACGCTCGCGCGCGCGGTCTGCGTATGCTTTGCTTTACTTTCGAGGCATCCTTCAACTTTGCCGTTACTGACATGAAATTGAAATTGTAACTAAAACAGAGATGGAGATTGAGACTGTGACTGTGACTGAGACTGAGGCCAAAACTGTATACCAATGCAAACAAAAATCGTGTTTCAAATGTCAAATGTGCGCACCATCATTGCACCAAGTCGGCCTGTCTCGCGATCTCAAACTGTAGCAATTGCTTAAACTTCTCGACTTTGTTTCGAATTTTGTACAGTTTTCGTTTGAGGTGTTTTTTGTTTTTGATTCTGTTGTTTGGCTTTCTGTTTTTGGTTTTACTTTTGGCGCTTACAAATTGCAATTTGATTGCATCCAATTCAAAATAGTTGTTCAGTCTAATTGAGGTCAAAAACGTTGTACACATCTCCAAAAATACAAACAAAAATATATATATGTATACTTTGTCTGTTGGCAGGCACCGCTGTAATTGTTAAACAAAATGTGTGAAAATTTGTATAGCTAATAAATTGAGTTATTTTGAATAACGGATAAACAATTTTTGTTAAAAAGTTAACTGAGTGTACGTGTAAAAGACCAGTTAGGCAATCAAAAACAAATTTGATATTGATTGTCATAATAATTTAGAAATGACAGGGATCACTTTCAGTATGAACTTTGGGCTCAGAGTTCAATACTGACGACTGGCAACTGAATCAACAAATGGCATAATTATTACTCAATCATTGTAGGCTACTCCGAGTATTATCTAACAATTGGGTTGCTTCTGTTTTAGGCACAGGCATCCAAAACAGTGCCATGAACTCAACGTGCAGTTTTGAAATTTCAGAAAACCGAAAAACAAAAAAAAATACGAATAAATGAAAAAATGAAAAAGAAAAAAGCCAGCACTTTAGCTACATTGGGCTAAGGTCATGTGAAACTATGCAAACTGAATAAAACCAACGAATCTGGCAAGCAATGGGCCATGCGGCTTTGGATCGCGCTGATGATGAGCTATGACTTCTGCAGTCGCTTCTGCCTATCTTGGCCTTTTGTTATTACCAATGCTAGCGGCAATTTAGCCAGAGGTACCCAAAAATTGTTTTGCTTTCCGTTTCGTTTTATGGATTATTCGCGTGGATTGAGTGGTGGAGGCGACGCCTCTTTTGCGACGGCATCCAAGGCATTGTCTTAAGAGTACTTTAATAAATTGCTTCTGCTTTGGGTTGCAGTTGCAAGGTCACGTCTAATGGTAAAATGATTAAGATGTATAAAATGCGTATTTAATTGACATTAATTGGTCAAATAATATTTAGTCATAGTCAAAGTCAAGTTCGTTGCTTAAGTCTTTTGTTTTTTGCATCTTTTTTCGCTATTTCCAGACATCCAAGCAAAATGTCCACCAGCACATCAGCCTGTGATTGTTTGGTGGGCGTGCCCACCGGACCAACCCTAGCCTCCACATGCGGTGGCAGTGCGTTTATGCTATTTATGGGTCTGCTCGAGGTTTTCATAAGATCACAGTGTGATCTAGAGGATCCCTGTGGACGCGCTAGTTCGCGGGTAAGTTTAACTATTCAAGAGTAGTATAAACAAATGCCTGACTAAATGTTATTTCTTTTTAATGTATACAGTTTCGTTCGGAGCCAGATTATGAGTACGATTTCATTGTCATCGGCGGTGGTTCAGCGGGCTCTGTGGTTGCGTCTCGTCTCTCCGAGGTGCCGCAATGGAAGGTGTTGCTCATTGAAGCCGGTAAGTGGAAATATATTGATTTTGACAGATGGTTAATGGTCTGACCAGCTCATGCTGCGACTGTGTTGTGGCTTTGCAACATGTTGCTAGCAACATATTCGAGTATGTTGCCAGCTTAACCGCTCTGGGCAATTAGGCGCACGTTATGTGGCATTTGTTTAGAAGTAATTGAAGCTTAACCACAAAATGCAGAAAAAAGCAACAAAAAAGCAAGCCAACAACAGCAACACTAATGAAACTTGAGCAACACTTAACAATAGCAACGTGCAACAATAACAACAATGTGGCAAAGAAGCAACCGCAACTGCCTTGAGCATTATGTAAAGTAAACGAGCTAACCCCAACCTCAAGCCACCCCCCATGCCACCCTCCGTGTAATTTGTGTCTATGCAAATAAGTATAAATGTATGTATGTGTGCATTGTTTATAGGATTACATGCCTCCCGGTTTTTATGTCCAGTTCCAAAGTTATTTATTTTACGCTTGAATGCATTATCGCATTAAGCGATTGCCATTTTGTTTTATCATTTTACACATTTATTTATGAATAAATTTAAGTGCGCATTGCGAATAATTAAAGTGTGTAAGTGGGATGGTGTGCGAGATGTGGTTCATTTTTAAATGCAGGGCATTCACTCTGTTAGTGACAGAATAAAAACAATTTGCATTATTGTTGCGTGTGTATCAAATAAAGTTTCTTACGTTGATTAATATTGTTTATTTATAATATAAAGTTTTGCAAATGTTCAATTCAGCTGAAGATAATATAATTGTAGTCTTAATAGCTCTACTAACTTTTTTAGATAATATGGATTAGTTTTATAGCATAACAAATACATTAACATTAACTTAGCATTATGTACGAGTATTCGTTATTAAGACGCCTTTTATTATAGTTTTCTAAATTAGTTTGAAGCATTAACAGATACTTACATAGCTTACAGATTCTAATGAACGAAATTTAAAAAAACGTGCAGCGAATCTCTGAGTACCAAACGGTATTAATTGAAATAATCCATTTTTATAGGATTAAATTAAATTGGAGTAAAGCCTTTATTTAACTGGGTTATCCAGTACAAATTGAAATTTAGTTCAATAATTACCAGACAAGTAAAGAAAAACTTCATAAATCGAAAGGGGAGTTAATTGTTTGTAAAATGAAGCAATCAACCAACAACAATAGGATCTGAATTTGGGAAGTCTAAGTAAAATTTGTTAAAGTGGAGGTCACTTAATATCAAAATGTTTTATTTATCAGCCAACTTGACTGCTAGAAATCGCATTGTAAATTGTTAATCTTAATCTTATAACCTTCAAAATGTCCATTAACTTGACGTTATCAGCGTGCTTGGTACTGCTTGGTTTACTTTTGGGGTTAATGTGGCTTTGTAACCCTTTCAAAAAATGGTTACTTTGCAACAATTATTATGCCTTGTCACTAATTATAATAATTGCCAACTGAAATATTATGCGACAAAATAAATAGATAGAAGTAGTTGTCAATGCGTTGGTGTTAATGATCTAACAATGCCTAAAGTACAATTAACAGCGGCTATTATTGTGGTTACTGACTTATCATATATTATGAATGTCATGAGTGCTTGCTACGAGTTAATACTTGTTCTAACTTAAGTGGATCTTTTCGTGGCTTTCGTTGGTTCAACTTGGATGCATATGATTTGTATAGTCATTTGGTTGACACTTTTTTTAAGCCCAATTCTGACAATAGTCGTCTTGCCAGACGCTTTTTTCTTGCTTCATTATTCATTTTCAATGTCAAGTGCATCCAAAAGCGGATGTATTAAGCAAAGGTCAAAAGAATTTAGATTCGCATTTACTTTTATATACAATATTTTATTCATATTATTTAAATATCATGTGTGTTGTTTGTGAATTTTGGCAGCATCCTTTAATTCAATAATTGGCGTACGCAATGCAAGTTTGTGTTCTAAGTCTTTTGTATTGTTAGCAACGGCTGGTAAAACAACACTCGCTTATTATATTTATGATGTTTTTTAATTACGTCTCATGCGTATTAATTTATACTTTTGAAAGGTGTTTAACCTTTTTTCTTTTGGCTTCGTTTTTTCTTCACTTAATGCAAAAATATAAATTCCATTTAGTTATTTATGTGAACGCTGAAGATTTGTTAGACACAAAATAATGAATTTCTTATGTATTTGTTGAATGCTTATTTGTATGTTTATAAATAGTCAATATATTGTTGCATTAGCTAAACAAATTGAAATCGATTGTTAATTGTTTTCTCGTATTTTGCGACGTAAACAAATTGGGAATCTTGTTTGATTTTTGGCTCATAAACATGCTAAATGCTTTTTTGAGAACTTCACGGGATTAATTCTACAACAAGTTATTAGCTGAATTAGTCGCAATTTGTTGCAATTGACTTTTAGTTTGTATTTGCTTTATTGACTAAATGACAGGCTAAATTATCAGTTGGACAGTTTGCGGTTAATTTTCAGCTCCCACGGTTCAACCAGCAATCAATTTCTTTTATTTAAATTGATTTAATTAATTGATGAGCATTCAAATGCCCAAATGTCGTGGGCACAAGCAATCGGAAATTCTAGAACGCTGATTCAAAATTTTAAAATTGCAATTACGCTTCGAAAATGTCAGTAAACCGCCAACTGACATTCTAACAATTTGTGCCAGCGTTTTTTCTATCAAATAAACAGAAGATGGAAACATTTTTAGATCTGCATTTAACAAATTGTGAATTACAGTGTAGAGAGAGGGGCGAGATACTTAGAGTTGTAGACTTTACATTTTAAAAAACAATTTACCCAAATTTATTCCGAATTTCAACTCTATTCTACTTGCAGGTGGTGACGAACCGGTGGGCGCCCAAATTCCATCCATGTTTCTGAATTTCATCGGTAGCGACATTGACTATCGTTACAATACGGAACCAGAGTCCATGGCATGTCTATCCTCCATGGAACAGCGATGCTACTGGCCACGAGGCAAGGTCCTGGGTGGCACATCGGTGATGAATGGCATGATGTACATTCGTGGCAATCGCGAGGATTACGATGATTGGGCAGCACAGGGCAATCCCGGCTGGTCGTACAACGATGTCCTGCCATTCTTTTTGAAATCCGAAGATAATCTTGAACTGGATGCAGTGGGTACAGAATATCATGCCAAGGGTGGCCTTTTGCCAGTGGGCAAGTTCCCCTATAATCCACCCTTGTCTTATGCCATTCTCAAGGCCGGCGAGGAGATGGGTTACTCTGTGCAGGACCTCAATGGCCAGAATGCCACGGGCTTCATGATCGCCCAAATGACAGCTCGCAACGGCATTCGATATAGCTCCGCCAGAGCTTTCCTGAGACCTGCACGTATGCGCAACAATTTGCATATTCTGTTGAACACGACGGTTACGAAAGTGCTGATTCATCCGCACACGAAAAACGTGCTCGGCGTGGAGGTCAGCGATCAGTTTGGCAGCACACGCAAGATAATGGTCAAGAAGGAGGTGGTGTTAAGTGCCGGCGCCGTCAATTCACCTCAGATTCTGCTGATCAGCGGTGTTGGTCCCAAAGACGAATTGAAACAGGTGAATGTAAGACCTGTTCACAATTTGCCCGGCGTGGGCAAGAACCTGCAGAATCATGTGGCCTTCTTTACCAACTTTTTCATTGACGACGCGGACACGGCGCCGCTTAACTGGGCCACTGCCATGGAGTATTTGCTATTCCGCGATGGCTTAATGTCTGGCACGGGCATTTCCGATGTCACCGCTAAGCTCTCCTCCCGTTGGGCTCAGCGACCAGATCTTCCCGATCTGCAGCTCTATTTTGGCGGCTATTTAGCCAGTTGCGCACGTACGGGTCAAGTGGGTGAACTGCTGTCAAACAACTCCCGCTCCATTCAAATCTTTCCTGCTGTGCTGAATCCCCGATCCCGAGGTTACATTACACTGCGTTCGGCTGATCCTCTCGATCCACCCCGCATCTTTGCCAACTATCTGACTGATGAACATGACGTTAAGACGCTTGTGGATGGCATCAAGATTGCCATAAGACTCTCACAGAGCTCTCCTCTCAAGCAGTACGGCATGCGTCTGGACAAGACCGTGGTCAAGGGATGTGAGTCGCACACCTTTGGCAGCGATGCGTACTGGGAGTGCGCTGTGCGTCAAAATACCGGGCCGGAGAATCATCAGGCTGGTTCCTGTAAAATGGGTCCCGTTCAGGATCCCATGGCCGTCGTTAATCATGAGCTGAGGGTACATGGCATTCGAGGATTGAGAGTGATGGACACGAGCATTATGCCCAAGGTAACATCGGGCAATACGCACGCCCCAGCTGTGATGATTGCTGAGAAGGGCGCCTACCTGCTGAAACGAGCCTGGGGCGCCAAGGTCTGACGTGTGGATGCAACGTGGACGCTGCATAGAGTAATTTAATAAAATTCTATTGGAAATTACTAAAATCGCAATAAAAGAAGCGTACAAATTTAAGCGAAATTACCTATAAGGTTCCAACACTAAACTATTCTATATTACAATTAATCTATTGGCTATACTATATGAACTATTTCTATATTACGATCCTCACTCTAAGCACTGACCTCGTTGCGCGATCTATTCTACAGTTCCCGATACAATTACTAACACACACACACACACACACACACAAATTAAGTTAACTTTATGCTATTTTAACTAATTCTTGTAAACGTTTTTGATGACAGAAAAACAGAAACACAATGACACCCATTGAATTATTTAGACTTCGTTTAACGTTCATTTAAATATTATTAATTTTGTATTATACTTATCAATGAGAATATTGCTATCGCATGTATTTATTGTTCGATTAAAGTGCAACTATTTAGTTTAAACGATTTTATTCTTAATTTTCCCAAATTGATCGATTTGATTTAATAGTTTTCTGGATGACTCTATAAAAGGCAATCAATTTATTATGTTTGTTAACAGTTTAGTCATTGAGCTCTTCGAAAAATGTCACGTTTTAATTTGTTGATTTTTCTGCTGATGATGAGTCTATTTTATTGGAAAGAGTTAAACGGGCAGGATGTACAGCCCGAACCAGATGATCCTGAAGTACAGCGTGAGAAGCATGCACTCTTCTTTGAGGCAAGGAAAAACTGTGCTATGGAGTTCCTTGTCCCGTATGGTAAGCTTAAAGATAACATCTAAAGAAACAGGAAGTATTAACACGAGCATTATGAGAAATTGTGTAGATTTTAAAAGATCTCAAAGTAGTTAACGTAGAATAGTTTATGGTAAATTTGAGATATTATTAAAACCTATACATTTTGTGAATGAACAGCAAATAAAAGTTTGTTCACTCATTTATTTAACGATGCAAATTTGTAATTTGGTGCATCGTAAAAAGTTTTCAATTGAGGTTTCAGTTAGAACTTTATTCTTTTCTATTGTGCCAATGAATTTTCGATATGGAGCAATTTGTTGACACGCTACTTGCGCGATTATTATTTATATGCGAGATACTATATGCCTTAACAGTATATTGCGTGTATTTGCTTTTCTAAATTGAGTTGAATATTTTGTATAAAAAGAGACGACCGCTTCAGGCAGCTTTTTAAAGTCTGTTTCCCGTTAACAAAATGATTTTAAAGTTGCAAATTTCTGTTGCACTTTTTACCGTGCTAAGCATTTACTTCGGTTCTATTGGGGCGCTTGAAGATCGTGCTAAGGATAATGGCGATATATACATAATAAACTACGATAGCTTCGATGGCGATGTGGATGATATATCGACAACCACACAGGCTCCGAGAGATCCCAATTTTATTGATTTTGATGAGATTTCGCGTCTCTGCAATGCAAGCTTTATCACATCGTTATGTGAGTCCAGGCAGGATCAGTAGTGATATATTTTTTTTTAATATTCCATATATACCTTGCAGCCAATACTCTGTTGTTTAATACCACGGGCAAACTGTTGGATGAGAATGACAAGACAAGCATGGTAAATATTTCTATTCAAATATTTCTAATTACACGTTTGCCATTTTCAATGTAGTGCTATTTTCGATGCTTCTTCGAAAAGTCCGGGATATTGGAAAACTTTAAGTTGAATGCAGATTTGGTGCGCAAATACCTGTGGCCAGCAACTGGCGATTCCATTGAGCACTGTGAATCGGAGCGCAGTGAGTAAAGAAATAAGCAGTAAAATTGACAAAAGCGATCCCTCAAAAACTTAATTTGCAGAGGACGAGCTAAATGCATGCGTCAGAGCTTACGCTATTACTCAGTGCATAATGTTGCGAGCCTTGACCGATGCCAGAAATAAGCCTACGGTTTAGATACTAGAGAACATTCGGAAACATGCTGATGATGACAAATACATATTACCACAATGTTGAGTAGAAAATTACAAATAGTTTATAGTATGTTACTAAATAAATATACTTATAAAGCCACGGCCGGGCACAGAGCATTAACTATTTAATGATTACTTAATCAAGACTCTTGGATTACTGCTTGCTGCTCCAAAGGGCTTGCACTGCCACAGACCGTATTGTTTAATAAACGACTTAGTCTCTTGCCAATGGGTTTAGGATATTGATTATTTTTCATCAGAAACTCCTTGGACTGATGCTCGACGGCTCCATTGTCAAGCTGATATTTGCACAGCGCATGTAGTGGACGCACCAAAGACTGACGAAGTTCAGGATGTGATTCCAGCACCGCCAGACATTGAGCCGCCGTCTCCAGCGTGCTTAGACAGCCCTCAGTAGGCTGTGTACGAATAATATAGTCGCTAATTCCCACCGCAATAAGTTTGACCTGGCGCAAGCGATGCAGTGCCGGACTGCTGGCATAGATTGCCTTCGCTTGTGGCCAGGTGCCATCTATAAGCACCAGATTATAGGGTCCAGCACTACGATCGATTTCTTCCAATGGAACTGAATCTTTGCTGGGATACAAGAGTAACGTCTGGGGTGATTCAAGTATCCGCTGCAGATCCGCACTATGACGAGTATTGGGAAATCGCTTGCCCTTGAAGACAACGCATTTGCCGGGCTGCAGTCCCAGCTGCAGCATTAGAGCTGTGCGCAGCGAGCGCTTCTCCTCGGCAGGATGTTGTAGTATCACAATTTGTGAGGCCACCGCAAGGGGCGGCTGAGGTAAGGCGGAGCACCAGCAGACAACGACGGGTCGTCTAAGGAAGCCAACGTATTAATGTGAGTGCTGTATCAGCATTTATTACATACTTGCACTGTTCACATTTGTCGCGCATGTCGGGCGGGTCGGCGCTGATGCCAATTAAGTCCTGCCACGCATCGTCTGTTGTTATCGTCATTAATTTAATTTAGAAAATAAAAACTTTTAAAAATGTAGTCAACAAAATGTAAATGGAACCAAGTTGGTATTTTTAAACGATCTGGCAACACCACGCCAGCATGCTGCCTGGGTTCGCGATAACAGCCCTGTCTTTGCCAACAGCTGGGCAGCGCGATATAAATTAGTTGTTGTTGTTTAGTTAGTTGGTTAAGCTTGCAGTTGTGCGATTTGTAAATTATTAATTAGTGAAAGTAAAATGCACAGCATTGGATGGGCACTGATCGTGAAACGTGGCTGCTTTTGCAGCAAAGAAACGCTCAAAATCAACGGCTCCCGCTACAGAGTACGCGAGCGTCTCGCACAAGGGTAAACTAAACCAAATATTTATACTACACGATAATTGTTTCGATCGGGACTATCCAGTTAATTAATACCGTGTAATAAAAATGCGAGTACTGTATGCTTGGAGAGATGATGCCCCAATTTCTTATCTCTATATGATAAGAGGGGCATTTCCATTACAAGCTGGCAAAGTGGGATTTCCATTTCCATTGCACAGTCTCCCTTTATCGCAATCTCATCAAGATGTTTGTAGTAACTGATTTGACACAAAAAAAAATGAACACTTTAGTTTTTTATTTGATAAAATCGTGCATATTTTTAACACGCTGTATGAAGCAGGAACAACTATCATAAAATACAAATAAAAGATAACTCGATTTTTGGGAAAATAGAATATATGAATTTTTTAATTTGTTAAAACAGTTAATTTACCAAATGTGTGTGTTTGTTACTATTGGTAGTGGCTTCAGTCTGATTGACCTAGCGGAGAATGCGGCAACTCGTCGATGCTATGCGATAAAGCGAATCACCTGTCACAGCATCGAGGATCAGAATATTGCCCTGCGTGAAATCGAAAATTGTCGCAAAATTGATTCGGAGAATGTAATCCGCGTGGTGGATTTCGAGCTGAATGGCCAAGCGGACATTGTGATAAACACAACGAGTACGTTGTTCATTGTGTTACCCTACTACAAGCATGGATCGCTATCGGACCATTTACAGCTCCGTGCCCGCAAACAGGACCACATGCCGGAGGCGCAAATACTACAAATCTTTTTGGGTGTTTGTGAAGGCCTCAAGGCTATACATGAGACGGAGCCGGTGCCTCTGGCACATCGTGATTTAAAAACTGCCAACATATGCTTATCGGACTCCTTTGAACCAATCATTGTGGACCTCGGCTCCATGACCGAGGCTCGACTGCAAATCTGTGGCCAATCGGATGCGCAGCGACTGCAAGACGAGGCTGAGGAGCGCAGCTCAATTGTCTATCGTGCTCCCGAACTATTCACGGTTAAAACGTACTGCACGATTGATGAGCGCACAGATATCTGGGTAAGTAATGGAGTGAAGAATTACGTGCACTTAAATACTAACTTATCCTTCCCACAGAGTCTTGGCTGTGTCCTGTATGCCATGTGTTACTTCAGCAGTCCATTTGATCCCATCTATGAGCGAGGTGATAGCGTTGCTTTGGCCGTACTCAGTGGCAATATAAACATTCCAGAGGATTCCATCTATACCGAGGTAACTTAGATAATGCAATTATGACAGAAATGTTGTCTAAATCATATTCTTTACTTTGCATAGGACATGCACGATCTGATCAGATACATGCTACGCATCGATCCCATGGAGCGACCCTTCATATACAGCATCATCGAGCAGACGCATGATCTTATACAGAAGTTAGAGGGTCGTGTGTAGCTGCTTGCACCACTTATGCCTCAGTTTCGACTCAATCCAAGTACACCGCTATACATAACTGTTTTTTGACTACATTTTATTGTAATATATATAAATATGCACGTATTTTGTGAAACTAAACACTAAGATAATAAGCCTATGTAGATTCTAGACTAATGTTCATCGCGAGTCAATCCAGGACAGTTGCTGTCTAAGTCCTGAGCATTTTCATAGTGCGTGCCACACCAATAACAAAATTGATAGGAAGTGCGTAGATAGCTCACCAATAGCTCCAGCTGCTCCTCTACACTGTATTGTTCCTCTATGTCTTCCTCCTCTAGTATTTCCACAGTTTCTGCTTTAGTATCTTCCTCATCATTCTGCTCGATTGGCTTAGGCGGCCAGAAAAAGTCCAATTCTGGTTCTTTAACGTCTGCTGCCAGATCGAGCGACTCGCACGTTTGTTGACATCGTTTCACATCGTAAAGCAGCTTGCGTTCCTCGGCTTTTTGCGTAGCTCGCCTCCTATATGCTTCTGTACTGACTTCCCCACTCGATTCAATTCCCGCCTTACGCAGCAAATGCGCTCGTCGCAGCTCCTGTCTCTTGGCTGTTAGCTCGGCAATGGCAGCATCACGTCCAAGTCCACCGCGATCGTTTTTAATACTTATTCCGATCGGTTCAGTGCGTGCGTCCTCATTTTTACCTAGTCCACTTCCTGCCTTGTAGCCCATTTTGGCCATCAATTGAAAGCCTTTGTTGTCCGCAGCAAGTGGCTGACTTAGTGTCTGTTGAAGACGCGCATTATCGACGGTGGTAGCTTTAGCAACCTCTCGTTGACGCTTGTTGTGTTCCGCTTGCTTCGTTTGCACTTGTATTTGACGCTTCTTGGCGCGATTACTAACTAAACTTGGACGCACCTCCTGAAGCCTAATTAAAAGCATTTTAATGTAAGCAAATCTATCAAGACAGCAGCTTAACTATTTCTTACCCAGATAAAAACTTGTCAGACATATAATCATCCTCCTCGTCAGACATTGCGGTATTTAACAAATATATAAAAAGTATACAAAATTGTAAACAATCAACAGGACAGCTGTTTAGCATTGAACTATAATATCGATAGTATCGATAATTTTATATTCAAACAATATAGTTAATATCGATATTGATCATCAACAAACTTCAATTTGACAGAAAATAAATCTAATTAAAAAAAGAGCGTAATCTGTAGTTATTATATATGGCAAGAAAACACAACAGTTAAGTTTATGCTAATTGAATTGATAGTTATTTAATATAACAACAATATAATAACAATTGAATAAAACTATCGACATTACCCACTGTGTCATCACAAAAATAATTGAAATTAGTGGCAACCTCGTAGCCCATGTGCTCGCGTGCGTTTAAATTGTCGGCCAATCTATTTTATTTAATACAGAGTGTATTTGACTGAAATAAATCATAATGGGCACGGTAAGTGTGAGATATAATATTGAGGTAAAGAACAAAGTAAAATGTTTAAAACACACTTGCAGAAAAAGGTGAAAATCAGTTCGGTGAAGCGTGCGGCACACTTGAAGTCAAAGAAAACGCCGTTGAGTAAACAGCAACAACAAAAAATAAAACAAAAAAAAGAGCAGCTAAGTTCAAAACGTGAAAAGGGACAAAACATCTTCTCACAAAAAGCACACAAACGTGACAATCTTGCTCAGCGCAAGAAATTCAATAAACAATCATCGCTAGGTCTATTCCGGGGATTAGACGCGGATGAAGATGGCGATGAGGACGATGCCGGCGGTGAAATGCTGCTGGATAACGTGGCGGACATGTTGGACGGCGATGACTTGGACCTGCTGCAGGCAAACAAGCGGAAGCGGAAGGCAAAGACAGCGCCAGTGGAGGATCAGCAGCAGTCAGTGGGTCTTGAAATGGCCTATGCGACGGCCACTAAAAAAGAGCAGGCGACTCAAAAAATTAAAGTCAACTTGTTGCCCATTAAATCACGCGATGGCGAGATCATAACACGAACTACAGAAGTGGATTATATTCCGAAACCAAAACGAAAGGCGGTCGAGCAAGAGGGCGAAGCTGAAGAAGATGATGATGATGATAATTCTGATGATGCGGACAGTGATGAGGCTTATGAAGACAGTGACGATGATGTGGTCAATGATGCAGCGCCTGTGCCAAAGCAGAAACTGATATCAACTACAGATTTGTTAATTGCACGCCAGCAGGAAATTGAGCGTCAAAAGTATCGCATTGGAATAATCTGTTCGGGCATCCTAGAGAAACCAGAAGATAAAATGCGTAATTTTAATGCACTCTACGAGCTAATGGACGAAATTAATAAAGGCACGGGTGTTCCCAATTTGCTGGCAGTTCGCAAGCTGGCAATTGTTTCAGTCACCGAAATTTTCAAGGATATTCTACCCGAGTATCGTGTGGGTCAAGTGGATACTAAAATGCAAACCGTGCGCAAAGCAACATTGGATCGTGTTACCTTTGAAAATGCGCTGCTGCAGCAGTTCAAGAAGTTTCTGCAAAAGCTGGAGCATCTGACAGCGCAGGTCAATAAGCGTGGTGGCCACAAGACACCGCAATCTGTAAAAATGGCCACCGTGGCTGTGCAGTGCATGTGTGATTTGCTGATTGCGCATCCTTACTTTAACTATGTACAAAACATTGCTCAACTCCTCGTTTACATGCTGAACTGCAACTATGGAGCAATGCGAGTGGCTGTTAATCAATGTTTTCGATCGCTGTTTAGTGGTGACAAGCGTCTGGACATGACGTTGTTTGTGGTGCGGCGCATCAATCATCTTATTAAGACCAAACAGAACAACGTCCATGTGGAGTGCATAACGTGTCTTATGGGTCTTAAGATCAAGCATATTAATCTGGATGCTGAAAAGGAGAATGAACTGAAGCAAAAGAAACTGGAATCGCATCGACAACGCCTTCTTAGCTTGTCCAAGAAGGAACGCAAGCGACGAAAGAAACTTACTGAGGTCAACAAGGAGCTGGAAGAGACGCGTGCAGAGGAGAACAAGCAGACCAAACATCATAAGCTAACGGAAATTATTAAAATGGTGTTCACCATTTATTTTCGTGTTCTGAAAAATGATCCCACATCCCGTGTACTCAGCGCCATACTTGAAGGCCTCGCAGAGTATGTATAATCATATCAAGTCATCCTGTGAATAATACAATATTTAATTTTATATTAGATTCGCCCATGTGATCAATTTGGAGTTCTTTTCTGATCTCATCGATGTGTTGAATCGCATTCTAGAGGAGCAGGAACTGGGCTACCGTGAGCAGCTGCACTGCATCCAGACGATCTTTGTTATATTGTCTGGCCAAGGCGAGGTTTTAAATATAGATCCTATACGATTCTATCAGCATTTCTATCGTAACATGTTGGTGGTGCAAGCGGGAAAGAATCACGATGACTTTACCATTATTTTGCGCACCCTGGATGAGGTGCTGGTCAAACGGCGGCGCAACATGAGTCAACAACGCCTGATGGCATTTGTAAAACGTCTGCTAACTGGCAGCCTGCATCTGCTGCACAATGGCACATTGGCCACCTTGGGCACAATTAAGCAGACATTCCAGTTGACTTCTGTGCTGGATGCGTTGCTCGATACAGATACGACCATTGGCTCCGGCCGCTACGATCCCGAATTGGATGATCCCGAGTACTGTAATGCGGCCAGCACAGCGCTCTATGAGCTCGCACTCTTAGGACGTCATTACCATCCTACAGTGCGTCGAATGTCAATGCACATTGCCAACGGAGTGCCAGCATCTGGAGAAGGCGCCCTTCCCACAGACATTGGCAAACTGTAAGTCATTTTATTTTTCATTTGTGTAAACAATTATGTTACATATGTATATCTATATTTTATCTTCAGGAATGCTCATGAACTCTTTGCCCAATACGACAGCACGCAAATGGCATTCAATCCGACTATTCCCCTGCCCAAGCAGGGTGAGCCCAAGCTGAAGAAAGGTAAACAATTGTTTATTCGATCTGATTTTAAACAGGAATATGGAAAACTGCTTAAGGATGCTAAAACGACACGGATCGGTGCTAAGAATGAGCTGCAATTTGATTTTCTTAGCGAGCTCAATAAACTGAAACATTGAATGAATTTTGTTTAAAGTATTTGGTAATTAAACAATAATGCTTCATTGGAGCCAAGCATTTTCATTCGTTGTTGCTGATTAAGGGCCTAAAGCCTAAACATATCATTTGTGTATTGTTGTAAATGAAAGAATGGACATGTTAACCAAATGCAATTTATATATTAGTAATGAATACATATGAATTTAAGTTTAACTAACTACAAGCAAAGTGAAGGGAACGATAAGAAGGAGCTCCTAAAGGTGGATATAGATAAATGCTAATATGTAATTATATGCTAGGTCTAAGGACGTTGAGTCTATTGCCATATAACCGGGTACAGATACAAATGGATTTGTCTATTCAACTATGCTGCAGGGCCACGTTGACGTTGCCCGACGCCGGCTGGTGGCAGATACTCGCGATTACCGACTACAACGGGTTGGGCAAAGCTCCCAACAGCATTTTCCGGTAATATGCCAGCTGCTGTAGCTGCCAATCCGGCAGCAGCTGTGGCTGGAATAATACGATTAGCACCTGGATCGGCCACATTGCCTGATACACCACCTGGCCGTAGGATGGCACCACTTCCATATAAGGACTGCGATTGTGTTTGCGTGGGTGACGGTGAAGGATACGAGCCACGTGCCGCATTGTAGCCAGTAACCTGAGGCGTTCCAGTAGCTCGAAGTGTGCCGCCTGCAGACGAAGACGGAGCAACTGCACCATAGGCTGTATTGACGGCCTGTGGACCTCCCCGATAGATATTGGCATTCACGTTGACGTTGCTGGAACTGGAGCTGGAGCTGCCACCACTGTAGTCATAGATGTAGGCATTGTTGGCATATAAACTTGGCGCTGAGACACAATCATATTGATTCCACCAAACGCAGACCAGCGTTTCCTGGCTGAACACAGTGCCGTTGGGGCAGAGAAACGAGTAGGTGCGATTCAGTGCGCATATATGGAAGACCTGACACTGTGCCTCAATGTCAGCATAATAGCCAGGAAGTGGCTGCTGAGTGCAGTCGAAATTGGTGCGTGGCACTTGAGCATACACGGGATAATCCACACCAGCAACACCTGGAATAGCCGAATAGTCGCCATCGGCACCGTCATTATAGTCATCACCAGTAGACGAGCGAGATCCCGCCGTGGACACAGCTGCATTGCCATACTGTGGCTGTGGTCCATAGGGACCACTGCGTGATGCCGAGGATGCGGATTGAAGACCTGTGCCCGTTGGTCGCCTGGGCAGATTAGAGCCGCTGCTCACTGCCGATGCAGGTGCTCCAAAGGCAGTCGTTGCCTGGCCACTGGGTGTATATCCCACAGCTGGCGATGGAAACAATCCTGCACCATAGGCTGTGGCCGGCGCAGGCGTCAAGGGTAGCGCAGTTCCTGTGGGATAGGCTCCAGGTGACAATCGACCTGCCACTGCTCCTCCACCTGCTGTGGCAGCCAATTCGGGGCGCACATAGTTATAACCGCTTTGTGCCTGTTAGAGGAAGGACATTAACCGGATGTCTACTGCTATCTGGATCCTTAACTCACCTGCAATTGAGCGCTGCATCCGCTCCAGAACAGCAGTAAAACTGCAACAAGTGAACGAGTCAACATTAAAGCTTTCTAATTCTGAAAATCGAACACAACTTTGCTCCGAGATTTAAACCACTCGACACAACAAATTGAAATGAACTGAGCTGAGCTGGCGCATCGACAACGGGCGGGCCATGTCCATTTTAGGGCCAAGTACGTTGGCCAGATGCGATTCTTTGCACTGATAGCAAATGCGGACGGCTCTACATTGCGATCTTTATTTATCAGTTTCCTACTCAAGTGTCTGGCACAGTGGTGCGTGAAAGCAAAAACGAAAATTTGAATATTAAATGGTACATTTCGAATTTGATAACTATGAAAAGCTAAGCTAAACTAAATGATATTTATTAATATTAAAAAATAAGCTACTGAAATTTAAATTCATCTTGATATTCGGTTGCATCGAAACAGAGATGCAACTGACAGCAATAACCACAGAATTCAATTCTATACTATTGAAGATTTCAACAATTATTTTCAATTGAATTCATAATTAGTTGAATCAGTAAATTTAACTTAAAATCGATGCTAATTATGAAATTAGTTTTATTTCATTACTTTACTTCTGTAAAAATGAAATTGAGGATTGCATCTTTGAGACACTGTGCAACCACAACGCACTGCAACATCAATTGGCTGCCAAGAATTGCGACTGCTGGTGTTGCTTGTGGCCAAAAAGAAGACGCATGCCTCGTAAATATGCAAGGTAGCAAAAACTTAGACAGACAGACGCCCATAGTATGAGAATCAGCAGCAGTCGCTCCAAAGGAAGTGCTAATAATGATGAGGCGGTCGGTCACTCTTGAGTTACGCGCTAACGTTGAACCTTAGCTCTCTGAGAATCTGACCCTGAGCAGCACTTGTATTTGGTTAACTCACCTGCCAAGGCGGCGGCGTAGCGTTGTATTAGCATGGTAAATGGTGCTTTTTATTATCTATAGTATATGGGAAATCCTTGTGATCCTTGAAGCTTGTCAGTGAGCTGCGCCACACGTCAGAACAAACTGCAATCGAAGTGAGACCGGCGAGAGGCATTTATAGATGATGTTCTGAGCTTGGCGACGCTGCATCTTTGCGAAATTTATGTTTATGTGGCAGCTGCTCCGGCTAGACACGACAGATATTCGTCGACAATTCGACAGTTCGTCAGTTCGTTTCGTGCTTGCGCTTTAGCTAAATTTATGACACTGGAATATCCATTGTTGCGAGCTCTGGCCAGTTATCAGAATACATATATCAGAGTGACGATCCTAGGCCACTGCTTGTTCTATACCCCTACGTATACGTAATATTTCGATTCGTTACGTATACGTAATTTAATTAAATATGTATTGCATTTCAAGTGCATTGCAATTCAAATCTGATTTCGTCTTGCCCTTGACTATTGCCAATTGACAATTGACGTTCGAAATTTTCTAAATGTATGCAACAGAAAATGACAAAAATATTTAAATCATGCCTGATTACATGTACATTTTATGTCTTTTGTTCTATTTGACCTTTCCCGTTTTCAATGTAAGTACAAATGTATTAACAATCGAATTTGTGCTAAGCTCTTATATGTTTCTTCGATTATCCATGTTGAGTTATTTAATGGTTATTGATTTATTGTAAATGGGTCTTTAACTATGACTTCTTGGATAATCAGTTTATGGGTCTTTATTGTGCGTAAATCTTTTTTTTTGTAGTCACTTTATAGTTACTTGCTGATATTATCTATTTTAAACATAGTATCCATGATTGTATTGATCTTGTCAGCTTGAATCTTTTATGTGTTTTGACGATAGGACCATGTTCAAGTAAAATACAAAAGTTGTCCAAATTAAAGAAAATAGTAGTAGTAAGTAGTAATATTTTATTATCGGCAGGGCTATTTGTCAATCGTCTGAATCAAATCGACGGATATATATACAATAGCATTACAGTTTTTAGGTTGAATGATCTGAACAGTTAATGACCATATAATAGTACTTCTCTTATATTCATATATAAGCAGGGATTAAAACCTTAACCGAAACCGTATCCTTTAACCGGCGAAAACCAATTGAAATTTATAACCTAACTGAAACAATAACCGAAATTAATTTTTTCCGCTGTACCGAATCCCATGAACCGAAGATCTTTAAACTGAAATAACCGTTTAGTAACCGCTTCATTTATAAGGGTTAATTTCGGATCTGGCCGTCGCAGCTACTGAGCAACTTTGATAACTTCGAACTGCCATAACTTTGTCAAAAATCAATCAATTTTCATGCGCAATGTAAATTTGAGCATTATTTTACCTATAAATTCGTTTTGCATTTAAATTTTCTTCATTTTGAACATTCGAAATTTTTCGAAAAATGATAAAACTGTAAAATTTCTAAAAAATTCAAAATTTTCGAATTTTTAAAATGAACAAAATTTAAATGCAGAACAAATTTAGAAGTAAAATCCTGCTCAAATTTACATTGGGCATGATTGACTTTTGACAAAGTTATGACAGTTCGAAGTTGTTAAAAATCAGTAAAATCAGAATAGTCGAAATGTTCAAACCAAATGAACCAAATGAATATGAGGTCAAATTATGATAAAATCGACATTACGCAGGACCATTCCAGTAACCAGATAACATTATTTGACAGGCTAATAAAAGCATTAAGTCTTTCTTCATGTAAATCAATGAAAAACGCTTCTTATTTTGGCCAACCGAAAACATACAGTTTTTTTTGTGAACCGAAACCATATATAAGTAGTCAGCCTAATTGGTATTCAGATATAAAAAATCTAAATTTTTTCTTTTAATTTTGTCACATTTTGTCATACTTTTGAAAATCAGAGCTGTCCCGAATTATTTTATATATTATTAACTATTGTTTAGAATTAAAAATGATAATTAACGTTGAACGAAATCCTACACGAAATTGCAATTTACTCTAATAACGACACCGACATGATGGGGGAGTTTTATTTGCCAGCACGGCGAGCTATGTCCCTATTCATTGCAGAGGGCTGTCAGTGGCGTTATTAGAACCTAATCAAAAATAGGCTAGATAAGAAATAGTGAAGAAAGGAACTTATAAATATATAAAAAGGATTCATTAACTTAATACCTAAGGATATTGGGACGAAATTTTTGGGCCGGTACGGCAAGCTGTGCCTCTACTCACAGCTGAGTTTATTGGATATTTGTTGGGAAAGAAGAATTTTTAAAAGACAAAGTTAAGATAAAAACTTAAAGATAAATACAATATACAAATGAAAATTAAGAAGGACTGGAAGAGTCTAAAGATAAATTAAGGAAGATAGAATGATGATGAACTGTGCATCAGTTTAGTCTGAAATATCTCTTAGGTGAAAGAAAATAGATAGTTCAATGGAATATAGGGAGCGGAGTGTTTAGAGGAGAAAACATGATATAGAGAATTATAATGTACGCAGAGTATACGAAAAGGATTGTGCAAAGCTTAATCAGTGGTGCATAAAGGAAGAGATAGTGGAAGATAGTTTCTAGTAGGTCTACAAGGAACAGAGGAGCTAAGACGACTTAGAAGAAATGTATTTACATATGTATTAATGAATACAGAAATTCCTTTATTTAACCTGAAAATTGAATCGACAACGCCGTGTCGACACTAGTGCTCCCAAATAAATTAAAATGTTAAATCTTGGCACGATAATTGCTGTAATATGATTCATTTTTTCAAAACCTCTATTTGTTTTGTGTTTATGGTGTCAAGCAATTCATAGTTTAGAGTTTGGATTAATACAAAACCTTAAATTGATTTCCTTTAATTTTGATTCCATATCTAGGCATTTGTGAAAGCCACTTACAAAATAAATAAAAGATGATGAGTATTTATTGTTATATGTACTTTATTAACGTTAAATAAATATTTACAAAAATAGCAAGGCATAAGGACATGCTGGTACATATGGGCATGTGGATTGTTCAAAGTTCAGGGTCAAAGTACTCTCGTATTTGTAGTTACAACTAAAAAAACTAATTTAATACAACTCGATGATATTATACTGTAAATTGTAAGAGTATTTTGAGTTTTCCTATCAACAGCTGGGAGTATTTCGGGGTTTTTGAGTAATTCGTTTCGAACTTTTACATATTTACAAACTAATTGCGTAAGTTGCATTGGATAAACCAAAAAATTAATTAACATAAAGTAGGAGAAACAATTTCAAAAAGTTAATTAAAAAAAGGTTTTCCAATTGAAAATTTCAACTAAGAAAGAATCGGGGGGAATAGAGTTGAGTTGACTAAAAGTTAAGCATTTACTCGCGCTGGTAACCCTGCCCAAGCGCCGTCATTAGGAATTGGGAACCATTGGCATTGGCAACCCTATCTATCGCCTGCTGCTGAACTTCGATGCCAGCGAGTATAATGACTTGAGCAGCTCCAATGCCCGACGATCCGAATTGACCTCGGGATGCGACGGCGTTGCAACTGTTGTCGCCGCCAAATCGACATCGTCGACATCCTCGACACGAATCTCAAACTTGGTGGTCTCCTCGTAGCTGCCCGACGCCGTCGTGCTGGTGGACAATGGCAGCTCGGTGGTTGACGTGTATCCCGGCGTGGTGCTGGTGTAGTAGTCACCACTGCGCCGGAATGTTGTGACCGGCACCCGTGACGTTGTCGTCTGTGTGCCGTGTTCCAACTTCTGACGGTTGGCCAATTTACTGGGGATCTTGCTGTCGATGTCAATCAGCGCATTGAGCAGATGCTTGCGAGATCGCTCCAATGCCTTGCCATTGTGATCATCGCAGGTTTGGATCAGCAGCAACAACAAACTGAGCACTTGACGATCGTGCTCCGCCTTGGCCATGACATTTCTCAGATGCAGTGCCTCCTGCTCGTTGAGTCCACCAAACAGCTTATTGGCAATACGCTGCAGTCCACTGCTGGATGGCAATGCATCACGTGGAATATCGTAGCTCCTGAAGATGTCATCCCACTCGTACCGTGCCGGAGAGGGCGTCGTTGTGCTGGCCAGCAATTTGGGCAGATATGTGAAGGGCGATGACGTTGTGGTTGTGGTGGCACGTTGTTCCTTCATCAGCGCATCGTTGATGGTCAGCGGATCAAGGAAATCCGTTTGAGACTTCAATGCCCACGGATGCTCCGTCGGCTTGTGCGTCGTGATCAGCTTCTGTGGTCGTGAATCCTTCAGCAGATCATTGCGCGACTTGACAAACGACTGCGTCTGCTGTTGCTGGAGGAACTCACCTTCACCGGAATCGGGACTGGGCGGTGACAGCTCCGCTGAAAGCTCCAACTCCGAGTCCTGACCTCGATTTGTGCTTAACTCGTACAGCTCGGTGGTCGTGGAGTATTCAGGGGCAGGCGTGGAATCAAACTTGTGATTAATCTCGACAGCAATGCTCTGGGGTGTGGTCACCTCTGGCAAGGATTTCGTGGGCAAATAATACTTGGCGGTGCCATCACTGAACAACGAGGCATCCGTCGTAGTCACAGGCTTAAAGTTTGGCGGCTCGGTGGGACGAGCACGGGCTGCCAACTCCGCCCGGAAGCTGCCGGGATTATCCAAATAGCTGGTCAAGGCATTCGAGAAGATCTGGGCAATCTTGCGTGACTCTGGCTGTTCGGCCAGGGCGCCAATCGTTGAACCCGTGCTGCCAATTTGTGAAAACGGTTGATAGTCGGCTCCCTTTGCAGGAGATTGAGTCTCATTCAGCTGGGCGGAGAACAATCCCGAGCTGATGTCTGCCTCGCCTTCAGCTTGTCCTCGTCCCTTGGCCGCCTTCAGTCCAAACAATGTGCTGTACTTTTGCACAGTTTTGGCACTCAACAGACTCTGCTTGATGTCATCCGCCTTCTCGCTTATGCCTGGAGGTATCTCGGACGTGGTCAATGTGGCTGTGGTATCCGACGGTTTGGGTGTGGGCAAAATAGGCGCTGGCGCCTTCACTGAGAGCTTTGTGTGCACACCATGCCTCTCCGGCTTCACCAACGCATTGCCCGACTCATTTTGCTCCTGGGCAAAGTATTTGGCCAGTGAGACGAGTGCATCCGGACCAGATGATGGCGGTATCTCAAGGCCAGCGCGGACAGATGTTGCTGGCTGTCCACTCAACTCGACATCTTCGAATTTATCCTTCAGCAGATTCACAGTCTTCAGCATGTCTTGGACATTGCGATAAACGGACTCTTCCTTGACAGGATTGGGTGCAAAGAGCAGCGAATCTCCGCCAGCTGCAGCCGCATTGGATCTGGGTACAGCATTGCTCTTGGGCAGATAGGTGGGTCCACTGCTGGTGGCTGAGGGGGATGGTGTTGTGGGCAAATAATCGCGACTCTCGCTCTGTTTTTTGGGGAGCAGATCCGCATTCGAGTTTATGAGACGCTTCAGCTCTCCGGAGCCAGCCACATCGTAATGATGACGCATGCCAATGATCACGGGCCTATAGGTACTATCCAGCTCCACACTGGCGCTGGCTGTGGGCTTGGAACTCTTCGGTGCAACTGAGGATTCCAAGAAAAGTCCTGAGATGATAGGACCTCCAAAACGATTTGGATTGGGAGTGGTCGCCACATGTCCGCCCTTAATATAATTCAGCTTGCCCTCGGTGCTCTTGGACTTGGGGACGCTGGGTACGGTCGGTGTATAGAACGGTGTCGACTTGCTGGGCTCCAGACGACGTGCCGTCGAGTAGCTGCTGGGAACGTAGTAGGGCGTCGTGTGCTGCACGGGACGGGTCGAGTGTGCCTCGAAGAACTCTGGCTTATCCTTGAGAGACGATTGCTGTAATAGCTTCTCCTTGCTCTTCTCCTTGCTGTGCTGCTCCTCGCTATCGAGATCCTTGTACCGCTGCTGTCCACGCTGTCCATTCCGGGCACGCTCCCGGGACTCATTGTGACCAACTCCTCCACGCGATGGGGAACTGCGCTCCTGGGAAGCGCCACTGCGACTGCGAGCTGGTTTCAATATGGATGCATCATCGTTGCTATTGGGACTGTTGTTGTTATTGTTGCTGTTGTTGTTGCTGCCATTGCGTCGTTTGCCGGTGCCGCTGACAAAGGATGAACTCTCCGCTGTGATCTGTGTCTCATGATCATTGCTGTTGTTGTCAATGATCGGCAGAACCTTTCGCTGCTTCTCGCCCGACACATCGTCAAAGTCAACGCTCTCGAGCGATGCATGGAGATCCTCTGTGGAATCGATGCGTCTGTCTGATTTACTACCAGGACGTGAAGCTGCACGAGCTTGACCAACAACAGGTGTAACCTTTGGCTTGATATTCAGACCACCGCCAACTATGTTGAAGCCCTGTACTGGCACCGAAGGACGTACACGATGCACACGCTGTTTGTTCAGAATCTCCGAACTCTCGGCATAGTATCCCGAGGAGCCGAGACAATTGACCTTGAACCACCAGTCGCAGGTGAGCTCGCTCTGCTGGAAAATGGTTCCATTGGGACAAAGGAACGAGATCTTGCGACCCTCCTCGCAAATGTGAAAGACCTTGAAGAGATTTCAACTCATTTAACAACATTAAATATTATATATATTTTTAAGCCAAACACACCTGACAATCCGTTTCCATATCGGCAAAGTAGCCATTTCCAAATGATCGACAACTGAATGTGGTCTTGGGAATGCGTGGATAGATGGGAAAATCAATGCCAGGTCGACCCACAACACCTTGGTAAACCTCATAGTCCACATCCTCATCGGAAGCCCGTTTCTTCAAATGATGCTTATGCTCATTGCAATTTGTGTGCGCCTCGTAACGTTCCTCCTCGAACTGTGTGGCGCCCGTCTGCTTGGCCAGGATTCGAGCCGGCGTGCGGTACTGCAAAGTATCGAAATTATTAATCCATTTTATAATAGAAAGGATTGATTAAGACTTACCTTGGTTTCAGCGCTTGTTTGGCTGAAATATGCCAGCAGAAAGAGCGCTGTAAAAGAGTTACAAAATTCATTTATTAAATCTTTACATAATGATCCATTTTCTCTTGTTAAAACAACAAATTAAAATACTTAGATAAATGGCACTACATTTTATGTAAGTATGTTAAGAAATCAATCAATAAATAATAAAATTAGCTTAAAAACTTACTCATAAAATATTTGTATCCCTGATTCGAGCCTTGGTTTAATTTTATACAAATTTGTTATTTTATTTCATCAATAGCTCTCAGATTTTCTTTGATTTTTTAAGACAGTAAAATTATTTAATATAGAAATTTATGTTAGAAATTTTATCAAATAATGAATTATTAAAATTCTTCTACTAAAATAAAATTATTGATAGTAAAATATATAAAAGCTTAAATTTAAGTAATTGTTCCTTCCGATCCAAATTGCAATTAATAAATTTGTACATATATTTATTATAAACCCAAAGAATATGTCAAGACATCAATAACTATTAGGTTAAATTAGAATCTATGTTCTTCCCATATCTCATAAACCAAAACCATCAAGTACTTTTAAAATATCGTGCACAGATGATTAATATTTAAAAAAATTGATTATAATCCGAATTTAACTATCTCAATAAATGTGTTTTTTTTATTACAATAAAATGACACTAAAAAATAACGTTTAAGTGTTGTACAACATTACAAATTGTTTATTTATATATTCAAATTCGAATTAAACTATTACAATAAATGTGTTTTATTTTTAGTGGATGTAATGCTGTACTACTCAATTCACGATTTCTGAAGATGTTAAGTTGGTATTTTAAGCTAGTATCATTGGCATTCTTGTAGGATTCGCATATGCATCCAAATAAAACTAATTGCAGCCCTAACTCATTTATAATCTTGACTAAGTCTTGCTTTTTTTCATTAATTTTTAATAGCATAAGCTTCCCGATGCTGAAGTCTTTAATCCCAATACTGGACTGGATAGACCTTGACTTTTGTATACTCATTGCCGAATTACGCAAAACTGTGACTGTCACTGTGACGATGATGATGAGGTGGCTCATCAGCAGCTGAGTCAAAGTCTAAGAGTAACTGACCTCAGGCCCACAAATGCAATAATTAAATTTTAAAGCATAAAAACAATTAAATGTACGAGATGAGATGGAGGGAGAAAAAAGAGAAGTTGCTGATGAACTACAACTGAACTAGCAGCTGAAATGAAGACGACACCACAAGACATAAGAAATACTCAAATGAAGAAGTTATTCAATAGCCAAAATAACCACAAGATTCAAGGTTCAATTGCTGCATAATCGTCGTGATTATCTGAATCATTCAACTGTCCATGAATCAGTAACCGAAGCGTCAGCTTTATCGAGGGTGTTGCTGCCTTATATAATTAAACAATTGCCTATAATTTGCGGACGTTGATTGGCAACGCCGCACAAAATTGAAACGCCCCAAAAAAAAAAAAAGAAGCGATTGAACATCATTACCCATACGCCGTGTGGATGCAATGGAGCTGGAACATCATCAGCAATTTGGGTGCCACACAGCGGGTCAGGCAACATTTGCCAACTTTAATTGAGACGCGTAATTACTCAACTATTTCCATTGTTCAATAGATAAATTTGTCTTTATTGTTGATTTAACTAACTTCTTTTAAGTAAATATCGGACTTTTTGGGTCTGGGTCAATGGCGTGTCAAAGTGTCATTTCTTAGGCATTTCTCAGGCATTCACCTGGGTTCATCCATTAATTAACATCAAGTCTAAACAAAAACTACATTTAATCTCTGGTCATCAAGATTTTTATTCTCATTTAAGTTGATTTTTTGTCGCACGCCACAACAAAAACAGGCGGCTAAAACAAAGACAATTTTAACGCAATCCGTTTTTTATGCCACTTTTTTATTTTTGAAGTTTTTGCCCATTTGCTGCCTACGTTAAGCCGTTGACACGCATGTGCGAATGCGTCAACCGACAAGCGACGCGTTGCTTTCAACCTGGCTTAAATGTGCCGTTAGTGAAAATGTATTGTGGGAATCTTATGAGTCGACAAGGTCAAGGATGTCTGCGCTTGTGCAAACTGAGGGCGTAGTTTTAATTTTTATCAAAACAAGATATCAATCAACAAATTAGGCAATACATTTTTTAATATTTACCTTATTCTTAAGCAATTTAATTAAACAAAATATATTACGACTTCTTCTCAAGGAGAAACCATATAGACACTGCCTTTCACGATTATAACTTATTTAAATGTTTGATAAACCCTTGAAAATTTGGCATAAATAAATTATAATTTATGACACATGTTTCTTATTTTTATATATATTATATTATTTAACTATAAAACATGTTTGCGTGTTTTAAAAAACTTACCACAGCATAGCAAATGGAGTTGTGTTCGCCGCATTTTGTGTACTGAAATGCCTAAAAGTAAACAATAGCAAAATTTTATTTTTGGCTTGTTAACAAAATTATGAATATTTATTGCTTAAGCTCGTGGGATGCCAAATGACAGCGTTTCTGTACGCTGGCATATTAGATAATAGAAATTATACGAACCCAAAATAACAAAAAAAAAAACCCAAAAACAATAAACAAAAACATATAATTGTGCGAGAGTACGCGTTGCATGGACAAAAGGTACAAGATATTGATTACATAATGCATTTGCACACCCACAGATTAAATACGACTTCAGATGGGCAGATAAATCTGAGATAGACAAGGCGCCACAGGGCGTATGTGTGATAAAACTAATATAAAGCCTGGCAAAAAGGGGTTGACCAAGAGAGAAACAGCTGTGCCAGGTACTAAGTCAGTCAGTCAGTTAGTAAGTCAGTCAGTCAGTCAGTCAGTCAGTCACTGCAGACATTCACTTTGGCGTCGTTGTCACTTCCGTCAGCTCACTTATGCATCTGTTGTTTTTGTTGCTGTTGTTGTTTTTGTTGCTGTTGTTGCTGCGCACTTTACATAATTTCAAATAATTGCTTTAATTTGCACAACTGCAAACAATATCAACTGAAAGAGAGCCAAGCCGAGCTAACAAACCGGCTTACCCAGTGACACTCTTTTGCTTTCAATTAAACAATTTTCAATGGTTTGGGTAATTTCAGATCCAAAAGCTCTATTTCTAACTCGTATAGCAAACTCTACCAGTTTCTTCTGCCAAAAGATTCTTCCACTTTATATGTGGTTTTCAATAACAATGCAAATTGAACAAAATAAAATATCGAAATACATTTGGTGTGCACATAAATTTCAATCAACTTAAGGGGAACTGCAGGGTTTGCTGCTGGAGGTGGAGGAGGGGAATTGGGGTTGTGGCTGTGGTTTCACTTTATTCTTTTGCGAAAGCGAATCTTATGCATTGTCTCTGTGGATTCTTCGCCTGACTCAAATTGTTGTTTGTATTTAAATTAGCTGATTGCCTTGGCTGGGTTCTTGTTTACCACTTTTTTGTTCTCACAACTAAATTTAATTTTTAATTTTATCAAATAACACAAAGCATACAGAAATTAACCAACAAGGCAACCAACTAACCAACCAGCCAACTGATCAACGTATCACCTGACATTATAATTTAATAATAAAATGAGATTCATTTCAAACTAATAGCTGTATATTCATTTAAAGTTCAGGCGATTCTTTGGTTTAATGCTTCTTTAATATTTAATTTCATTGTTGGATTTGCTTGAGCACGTTTTTCAATTTGCAATTACTCGAATAGACTTTGTCATTGTCAAGGTTTTCCTAACGGCATCAGCCAATTCCAATTGACTGCAATTTGTTTTGTTTGGTCACTGACGCAAAACACTTTTGCAAACATTTTTTTCTTATTCCTGAGTATTTTTTAGAAGGTCGATTTGCTTATTTTTCGATCTGCCCAAATACAAGTTAATTTGTAAATTATAAATTTGTTTGCTAAATCTTTTGTTTATATTTTTCGAAATAATTTAATAAGCAGTTCGATGAATTGAGGTACCTATAATGCTTATAGTTGTTTAATTTTTAAAAGACCTTAATATTAAAATCTATTAGTATGTTTCTGTTTTATCAAACTCTAATCCGATCCTTAATCAATAGATTTAAATACATAATGTTACTGTAATTTATTTTTGCATATCTTTTTTTTTTAAATAACTTTCATATTTTGCTTAGAGCTAATTGATAACTTAACTTTGATTATTTCAATTGAAGAGTCACTCGATAATACTTTATTATTACTGGTAGTTGCCATCAAAGTGTATACACAATTTAAACGCAAAGGCAAAAAACGAGAAGTGCAATACAATCATCTTCGCAGAAAGTCCAGACATGATAAATGCGTACCTGACACATGGTAGACTCCTCAGCAAAAGTGAAATGATAAAATGAGAAACAAAACAAAACACAAATCGAAATATCAAAGACTACAATGACAAATAAGGAAGTTGCAACTCCTGATGCTGCTGAATCATTATCAGTTGGTTAAAGCAACAAAAATAGCAGCAGCAGCAACAACAACAAAATGTCAACGCAACCCAAGGCAACAGGTGTTTACAGCAGCTACAGTAAAAACAATAATGAGCAGACGCCACAGCCGGCAAACAGCTTGCCGACTTGGTACTGAGTTTCCATTTTCTTAGGCGAGGGTCTCGGCAATCAAAAAATTTGTTCCGCCTTCAAGCACACACTCTCACATAGACCCACACACATGTACCATGTATATAGTAATGTCCAGGACGCAATGCGGGTGTTCAGTGAACGTATCGTTCAATCGGTGGGGTCTGGTCTCAGACAGGCCTGCCAAATGTCTGTTAAATCGTTTTAACCTTTTTGTCAAGTTGCCGCTTAACCTTTACGGTTGCCGCGCTGACATGAAGGAAGCATTTGCTTTTTATCATCTCTCTTTTCTCTCTATTTTTTTTTTGTATTTTCTGTTATTGTCTGGCAAAGTGTTGAAACTGCATACAACAACACACGGCAACTGAAACTGAGGCATGCATACCGTTGCATAGCCAAATATTTTAGCCGAGGCTCTACCTCGGCGTTGGCGCTGTGCAGCATGTCGTATACGTGTTATTTAAAGTTTTGATTTATTTGTTTTGCCATTTTTATCTCGTGCGCCGCATGTTGTTTTTTGCAAGTCGAACCTTTTGTACCATCTTTGTGTGGGCCAGCACAGCCTACTACGAGAAGTAAGCAAAACAAAGCAAGATAAATTTTCATTTCAATTTGTTGTTGTGCATCACCTGTACACATGCAAAAAAATAATAATGATTTAAAAATCCACCGAAAATTTCACCTTTAGCAAAAGGCATGCGAAATGTGCACCTTCTGTACATTATGAAACGGCAGCCAGAGGCGCAGACAGGGAATCGCTGACAAATCCTGTTGTGAAAATTGCATAAAATTGCCGCATCTTCAATGCAATCACAAAAAATTAAAAAAAAGATTAAAAAATAAACATCAGCGAAAATGCTAAAACTGGATATCGGCTGGAGCATGGGAGCGTTGATGTACAGGTGCGGACATTACTACCATTTACCTAATGGTAGAAGATGACGTTAAATCTTATATAAAAAATTATTTGAAGGAATACCCACTATATTTACAGCATCAATAAATCAAAAGCAAGTTCAAGTTCGCTGCTTAAGTCTTTTATTTCAACAATTTCACATCGACAAATTTATGTTAATTTATGAAATTAATTATCAATCGCTCTACAATTAAGTCACATTTCGCCAAAAAGAAGTAGCAAAAGAAAACGAAATGAAACTGAAATGTTAAACACTTAAAAGTGTTTTTGTTATACATATATACATTTTTTTCTACCTGCGCTTTAAATTAATTGTGTGAAAAATTACATTATAAATGCATAAAACAGAAACAACTCAACTTGCTCGATGTTTCCCAACAAAAGTCTGAAGTTTTGAAAGTCCAAACCATTGTGCTCTTCTACGATGTTCATTTGTTCATTTAGAGAGGATTTTGCCAAAGAAAGAAGATAAACATTGCCAGCTCTGAGCAATTAAAAGCATATTTCATATTGGTACATCTATGTGATAAGCATCACCTCGAAGCTGGATCCCCTCAACAATTGTGATGCACAATTTGAGTTATACTCGTATTTGCTTCTATTTGTGTCCAAAGTTGTACCGAGCTTGATATGCGATTAAATATTTACATAATTTAAGTATAATTATAATTAAGTTGAATAAATAAATGTTTTGTATAAACAACGGCAATTTAACGGTAGATGTTGTAAGGTCTGTGAATCGGGTTAACATTTGGTTTCTGTTTCCATATTATTTGTATTTTTTTTCGCGCTTTAACGGCAAAATGGCAAATTCGGTTAATCATGCGCAAAGATAACGAATATTTGATTGGGTCAGCAAAAAATGTTTATTATTATTTATTTGTTGGGTTTAAGCACATGTTGATCATATAAACGTAGGAAATGCGAGTTGATGCACCTTTCTAAATATAAGTAAATGCCTATAACACAGTATGAAAGGCGTTTAAATTGTGTTTTACAACGGGTTTTTGATACTCTGTATATACAAAACTGCCGAAAAGGAGTTTGTAGTGTCAATGATTGAAAAAGACAGAAGAGAGATCATGCAGATTGCAGAGGTGTAAAACATCTGCTATTCGACCGCATTTATAGGTCATCTTTTATACACCAAATAGTGGACAACTCTTATTCTAACAGTCGTACAGGGTATCTACTATTTTCGACTGAAGCAGTGAATTATCTTGTCAATTTCAATTCCAAGACGCAAAACAATTTTTTTTAAGCACAATTATTTTAATATTGTTTCCAATTGAGCAAACGGGTCTAAATAACAAATTTGTAATTATGGTTTTTTTTATGTTTAGTCCATAAATTACATATAAGCTAAATAAAATGTATTAAAAGCTATAAATATTATACTGCTACTCAGGTTATACATATATACTATGTATATTATTTTATATATTTTTTGTACCTTTAAAGCAGCGCCAAAACTTATAATATTTTATTCGTTATAATTTAATATTCGTAATTTAACCTTGAATTTTTTGTTTATCAATTTTAAGAAATGTTTCATCAAATATTAGAACGTTCCATTTATTTATTATAAGTAACTTCTTTCCGGCTTCCCAAGCACTTAAAGTCGGGTGTGAATATGCGTCAATGAAACCATGTACATTGTACATTTTGCAATAACAAAAAATGTCTTATTCTTTTTTCTTGTTGTTCTGAAGATGTAGCTAAAGGCCGTCAGATAGGCAGGTAGACAGACAGACTTGACTGCTTGCCCAGACGATGTAGACGACTGGAGGAGGCATCTGATGCGGTTAGCTGATGCGTTGACCTACGTGCCACAGATTCAGATGCTCAGACAGCCGCTCAGATGCTCAAGTGTATAGTTGCTGTTGTTGGCACTGCAATGGCTGCTGCTGGTGTTGTGGCTTTGGGGCTTTGGGGCAACTTCACAGTTTTTGGACATAAATATTTTCAACAGCCGAAAAATTGACCAAAAAATTGCCCAAAGGGGCGGTGTCTGCGATTGCGTTTCATAGCCGCCAGAGTTCGACGTGCTAATAGATTTTGAGGTCATATGCAATGTGTATTTTTTTCTTTTTTTGCCAATAGCAACTATTTCAAATTCTTCTTTTTTTTTTGGTATGCTCTGTGTTTGATACGATTTCTGTATGTTTTTGTTTTTCACTCTTCTTTTTTTCACAAGAATTCTTGTGCATTTCCGCAGCGCAGTTTTTGTGTTCTGCTCATTTGCAATTTGTGTGCTGTCTAGCGGGGCACAAAAAGTGGATGCCAGAAGTCACTTCGACGCTTCGTGCCAGCATGCCTGTCTGCTGTTTCACACTTGCCCCCAACCAGGACCGCCCACAGTGACGCCCACCGTGCGGCCACATACGAATTATACAGCATTCGTGCGCAGTGGCAAATGGAACTCAGTTCAGTTTTGTGGCCCAACAAATTGCCGAGTGATTTGTAAAGCAAACCAATGCATTTAACGCCTTAAATTTTTCCTTGTTTTGGGTCACCGTACCGCAGCAATATTTCATGCGAGGTCTGCCCCCGGGCAATGGACCGCCCGCTAGAGGGCGCTAATTGCCCACCAACCGCTAAGAGCTCGCTTCGTTGACCAACAATCGCCCTATTTTATGATGTTGTAAATGCAGACACTTGTTTTCTATTGCTCATCTTTATTACGTATTCTATAGTTATGTTTGTTTTTGTTTAACCATTTTAATTATAACTTGAAGCAATATTTATTATCTTAAAATTGCTTTGGTTATCTTTTACTCATAGCTATTATTCAACGTCAGAAAAATTAGTATTATTTCAAAACCAAATATTCACAGTATATATTTATTTTCATTTTTAACAATTAGAGTTATAATATTACTCAATTAAAAATATATTTATTATACTTATCATAAAACGACGATAATCATTTAATATAACCAAAAGTCATTTGAAAACAAGAATTAAATCAAATGACCCAAACAACGCAATGCATACAAAAGACTCAAGCAACTAACCTGTTTTTTGAAGCACAAGCTCAAATCCCAAGAAAGTTTTAGCTTGGATTATTTTGTGAATAGATTTAAGTATACATATGCTTAAACTTCAAAGTATCTATAAATCTTTCACAAAGACAGACTTAATAGTGTTCCGGAAACGACAACATTATTACCAATTTCTATATGAAGAAATATCCATAAATAAAACTAAAATTATGAAAACAGTTTTTGGTCTTAAATAAGTTTGGCTTTTTGATAGAATTTATAATTATGCGGCAAGTTAAATGAACATTTAGAAATAACAAATTAGGTAAATATTTTTTGGCTTAACACTTTAAAATTGAAATTATTTAGAAATTCTTATAAATTACTTATAATTTTTTTAATTTTGAAAGGCTTTGTTTTTTGAAATATTAAATAAAATATAAAGCAATATTCTGTCTATTTTTAGTGTGTCTTTGTGAAACCCAAATATTAAAGATGAAAATTGAAAGGCCACAAGCAAAACAAAACAAACAAAAGCCGCAACAATAGCGCCTGTTTCAATTGATATGAGGCAATTGCCGGCAAAGCGAAAACAGCATCAGCGCAATTTATGACAACCAAAGGCGGCGCCAGCCACGCTGCCGACAATTGCAGCAGTCGCAGTAACGACAACAACCACAACAACAACAACGACAACTTCAACAACAATAACAACAATTAATAGGTAATTGCTGTTAAGTCTGGCGTTGTTCTGCCGCCAGTTTGTCTGGTCGAAAATTGCCACAATCCGAAAAGTGGTAACAACTGTTGCATTACATTTTGATTCCTTCTTTGGTATTTTGCCCGATATCTGATTTATGAACCACCCACAAGATGTAGGTCAGTGTTTTTTTTTCTTTTACGTACCAAATTGAAGATTTATGTCACTTGGTTAAATAATCAGCTGCAGCTTCTCCTTAGCTCCTCCTGCTGTTGATGATGATGCAGCGGCTGATTAATTAACCAACAACAATGGCCAGCAATTTTCTTTGCTTTTGTTGCTATTCAGCTTTTCTTTAATTTATACAACACTAGCGCACTTTTCCTCATCATGATGGCCTTTTTATGATTACTCGCACTCATCTTTATACACTTTTGACTCACACACAGACACAGGCGAGTGCACAAGGTGTGTAGATACAGATGCTGGTATAGATATATTGCTCATACGCCACCAACATCTCAGATGAAGCTGCGAATTAGTCGCTTATTGTCTGGAGTAATTGTTTCTTGTTGCCGCCGCTGCTGTTGTCTGATTTTTTGTATAGTTACTTTTTTCGTTTTTGTTTTCTTTTTCTCTACTTTTTTTGGGCTTCGCTACGTAAACGAAAGTCACTTTTGATATTCACTTTGTTATGATTTTGTTGCATATTGTTGTTGTTATTGTTGGTATAATTGTTACTTTTGTTGGAGTTCAGTGTGTTAGCAGCGGAAAATTTAATACAAGCGGAAACTACATGAGAAATTAATTTAACTTTAAGAATATCAAAATATGGAGAAAGGCGTGTAAAATGCGCTTTAAATTGAATTTGTTATTCATATTGTTATTGTATTTATAAACAATTATTATAATCATAAAATATAAAAACAATAATTTATTGGTTTTTATTATTGTGCTCCTCTCCAAATTCTAAAAGCAACAAGCAACAACAAAAGACTTAGGCCACGAACTTGACTTTGCTGCGCGCTTGTAAGCAGCAAAACGATGATGACAAAGACAACGAGTTGTCGAAAACATCAAAGTGGCTTGATTATGACTGCTAAGAGCTCTTGTCATTTGTTGCCTTCGCACTTTTAATTGTCTTTCAAGCACATAATCAAAATGACCTACCCAAGCATATCAAGAGGTAAAAAAATAAAGATTCAACAATATTAAAAATTGAATGCGGAATTATAGGTGCTTTTGATTTATGATTTTGTTCGTGCTGGGCGTTTCTAATTGGCCGCGCTAGTACGAGCATATGATGCCCACTTAAGTAGTGGTCTAATAGACAATCATTGACGGCTTCCTCTTAAGTACAAGTGCGGGTATATTCGCTGGCAATGACAGTTTCAAATTGTCTGGGAAACGAAACCGAAACGGAACTGAAAGGTAGCCAACAATACATAAGAAGATAAAGATGAACAGCTCATAAAATTCTACGATATCTTTAACAACAGCTTAGGCGCATAACTTTAAGCCACCTACTGTGCCTACACCTTTGTATATTATATGAGTATAATCATCTTTATGAATCATAATACCAAGAACCTGTTCACAAACATCGCCGAACTGCGTGATACTTATCGCAAACAAAGTCGCATCCTTTGACTGGCTGATGTCATCCGCTTGATATAAATCCTGATGAGGCGTAGAATATGTGTATGTATATATGACAGACTAACATTGTCTCAAAACAAGTTCTAAACCAAGAACACTAACTGTAAAATCCATTTAGCATTTAGACAAAACCAAATCTAGTAACTTTAAAGATCTCAAGCATCAAACTTGTTCTTTAGCCCGCATTAGATTCAAGCATATTCTTTGTGTATATTATAGCCAAATTAAAACCGATAATTAAGATTATTAAATTCTAAGATGCCATTTTATTTGCTTAGCTTTTATTTGTTAAAAAATGAATTGTCTCGCTTTCTATCTGATATTTTGGACACTTTGCTATGCGGGCTGTAGGTTTTATTTGACGTCAGCTTAGCATTGACAGACATTGAGTTATTGCTAGGGGCACTGCAGTTGATATTATGGATAGACGGCAGCCAAGAACTAAGAAAGATGCTCCAATTGCGAATAATAAATTGAATATACTTCAAAGCCAATAAATCAGAGTTGGGCCAAGTCTGAAATTTGTAGATGGCTAAAACAAATGCCATTGAATGGCAGCCCTAAAATGGCATGACGCAAATGTAGCCTGTCAGAGCATGGAGGTCAGTATTTTGGTCTGACATTTAGCCGCATGCTGCTGCCCGTATATCAAGCTTCAAGCTGGATGCCATCGTCCAAGCGGGTTCCATTTAAACTTACAATGTGGCTACGCAATTTGCAACGCACGTGGCTTGATGAATGTGCATCTTGTGAGTTGTGTGTGTGTGTTGTTTGCTGTAATTTAAGAACTTGGCATTTAGTTGTTAAATGCACATAATGATCATATTTAAGATCGTGATGTAACTTAACAGTTTACGCATGTAGCTAAATTATTTTCTTGCTAAACTGCAATTTGATTTCGAAATAACATTTTAACTATCAAATGATCAAAATAAGTTGACTCTTCTTAAAGGTCATAGACACTCGTAGGAAAAGTATGTATTTCATGGATTAGTTCAAGTTCGTTGTCGAAGTCTTTCGTTTTTCAGCCAAATATTATAAAAAGAGCAAGCAACAAAAAGTGACAAATGATTTATTTATTACACTTTAAGCAAAGCTGACATTTGACCAAATGACAAAAACTTGCTGATGTTTTGTTTATCTTTGTTTTTGCTCCGTTGTTGTTTTTTTTGTTGCGGCAGCCAGCAAGTTCGTTGTCAAAGTCTTTGGTATTTCATACTGTTTGTGTTTTCATAACTTGTAATGAAGCTAAGCTTGGGCTACAAGACAAAGCAAACTTGTTGCGCACTTTAAGAATACAACACAATGAGATGCCAACAACACCAACACTAACAACAACAACAACAACAAAAACAACGTGCGTTTCATATGTATATGGAAGGGGAGAAAAGCAAGCAAAACAACAGAAAACCGTAGCCAGTTCGCTTAGAATGTGTTGAAATCTTGTGGCAGCATCAAAAGCAGAAAACATGTACATTATTTACACTTCATTAATCACTAAAGATGGGCACTAAAAAAGCTAGCAACAATCGTAAGGTTAGTTAGATGTCTAGGCAAAAACAAAAAGAAAAAAAGGAAAAGATACATTAGGTTACTTTTACTTGATCGGACTGTGCTCTGTACGGCAATAGATGCGGCTCATTGGCTTTTCAGCGATGCGCACGCAGCGCCAGTTAACGCATCAACACTTGAATGAATACAAGTACAACAGCACCAGCGATAACAACAACAACATCAACTACAACCAAAATAGAAGAAAACAAAGTTGTAGCTGTTACTGATTGTTGTTGATGTTGTTGGGGTGTACTCCCAGTTGAGAGACGTTTGGCGCGGGGGAGTGGAGGATGGGTCTGCTTTTGGGCATTGTTGCTTGAATGACTTTTAAATTTATTTGCCATTTCTTTGCTGGCAACGTTAATGAGCAGATCAGACCAGACCAGAGCCAAGTCGACCAAGTTAGACCAGACCCAGCCGAGCCAACAACATTCGCATTTTGAACTTTTATCTAGCCATCTGCAACACCAGCAATACAACAGCAACAACAGCCAGCGAAATTATATTGTATACAGCATTTTCTTACATTTAAAGCAGCTATTTTTCTTTTTTTTCCCCCAGTTTTATTTCTTTCTCCTAGCTCAACTTTAACCCCCTGCCACATAAAACAAAATAACTAAACACCTAAGTTTGTTGTGGGTGTGCAGATATTTGTATGCTTGTGTGTTTGTGTTTATGTGATGTGAAAGATGTTAAGTCACACATTTGGCCTAAATTTGTCTTTTCCTTGGCTAAGCAATGTCTTCGGCAACGTCGCGTCGCGTCGCTTTTCTTTTGTTCATTTGCGCCACAAGGCTGAAAACTGTAGCAACTCTTGACATTTAAGCCGCATTTCCTAATTCCTGCACAAGTAAGTACTTTCTGTTTCTGCTGTCGCTTGAGCTGTGATTTTGTCGACTGCAATTCAAATTATCTAACAAAGCACTGCAGCTGCCTAGAAACCAACGGACTTACGCCCCAAATGCCTCAAGGCATCCATTCTGAGCTGCTGTGCATCCTTGAACTGTTGTGCATTATCTCAGATGCTTTAATAACAATGCCAAAGTCAGCTGGGCTCAGCTTCTGTAGTTTTTGGCAATTTTGCAATGGCAAATTTATGAGGTAAATTTTGTAGAAACTCAAAAAAAATAACCAATTAAATACTGGAAAACATTCAAATGTTTTCCATCAATTTAAAGGCTTCAAAATTGTTATTAAATCTGATTTTTGATTTATTAAACATGAAAGACACTCGTCTAGATATATGTGAGTTTTATGCAGATTTGGTTAGAACAAATTAAAAATTAATACATTAAGCTAATTGCGGCTAGTTAATTAATTCAACAAGAAGCTGATTTTAATTGTAATGACTTTGAATCATTATTTAATCATCAAAGCTGATTTATGAATTTGCATTTTATATTGGCTTTAACTTCAATAAACAATTAAGTGACAATACCAAACCTATTGAAGAACACTTGGATTATTTTCATGGTCAGCTGTAAGCTAAATTTCAAGAAATGTTAAATTAACTATTCAATCTCACAGTTGTTAATTGCTAAACAGAAGTTGAAAATCATTTTGCAACTAGTCTCATATGTGAGAGGCATCAAGTGATTAAACATTTCTGCCGTTTACAAGATTCCTGACCCCAAAGCATTCACTTACCTTTAAGCGGCAGCATCAGCAGCCTCAATGTCAAATTTTTTGTGGCAGCAACTGGGGCAGCAACTTCTTCCTGTGCTCACAGAGTGGTTTTGCTTTCAGTTTCGTGAGTGAAGTAATATGTTTTGCTTTGAGTTTTGTGTTTATTT
This sequence comes from Drosophila kuntzei, assembly GCA_035042165.1. Classification (NCBI taxonomy): domain Eukaryota; kingdom Metazoa; phylum Arthropoda; class Insecta; order Diptera; family Drosophilidae; genus Drosophila; species Drosophila kuntzei. The sequence goes on from JAWNLU010000818.1 coordinate 607,344, forward strand.
ATTATTATTATTGAGTTTTCCGCTCTTTTTCGTAGTTTCTTCGTGGAATATTAGTTATAATGTTGATTTGTTTGGTTTCTTCGTTTTTATGTCTCCATGGGGTTTTGCTTGTCTAATGCACAAATATCACGATTAAGTTGTAGTTATGCGAAAAAAACCAAAATCACTTTAAATTTAAACGGATCATGAAATAAATGCTAGTGTAATCAAATTGTATGTTACTGTAATCAATACGTTGTAATATACGAACCACTTTAAAATTTCGAAAACAAACTTAAATTATTTACAAATTTTAAAAAACAAAATTTTAAATAATTCAAAATGTAATTTTTCTCGCTGAATTCAAATTTAGTATTCGGAAAAAATACTAAGTAAAATTTTCATAATATTTTACAAAATATATATTTAAAGTGATTTTGTAAAATAGCAGAACAGTTCATCGCGTTTCACTCCTTTCATATTTTTAAGAATCACAACAATATATAAAAATAATTAACGTTTCTTTTATGTAAATTAAAGTTCATAATATTGGAATTTTTTAGTTTTATATTGATCACTATATTTTCAAGCTTGTGCACTTTATAAAATATGGTTGAAAAAATTCACAAAATATGTTTTTGCTTGTTTAAAACACAACAGTTTTGAATATCAATAAAAATGATTATTAAAATCTTGTGAATTTAACTACAAACTGAGGAGCCAATCCGAACAGAAGACGTCTTCACCCGTACGATATTCACATTTGAATGTTTCAATTGGCAAATGCGGCGTCCAACTTTAGTAGTTGAGCGCTCCCACTAGACGCCCGACTCGCACTCTTCTCCAGCGAAAACGCACAAAGAGACTCCAGCAAAGACAGCAAGAAAATCAGTCGGCAAGTCGCCGAAGCTACCGCAAATCTTCGCCCCAACCCGAGTGAGCGAACATCTTCCTCGAAATCAACAACATTTCCATGTTAGCCAGGCAAAAAAAAAAAAACAAAAGTCAAAACAAAGCAAAGCAAAAAGCAAAGTCAAAGAAACAAATGCAATTGACTTTGCAACCGGTCCAGCGATCAGCTGTTCAGACAGCGAGAGAGAGAGAGAGAGAGAGCTGAAGCCACTGCTAAATAGAGTTAACATGCATACAGTCTGTTAAGATTTAACATTGCTGTTAAGCGATTAACTATAACCACAGAGCAAACAAAGCTTATAATACTTATAATATGTGATACAAACAATTTACAAGACAAACAAGAAAAATTCTTCACAAAATAAATAATAAAAATGTTATTTAAACTACATATATTAAAGAATGATGATGTGTTACTTTCTTTCAAGTTTCTTGACATTCCAAAGATCAGTAAAATTCAAAATGTCTCTTATTCTTCTTAGAACATATTACACATTGAAAAGTTGCGCAATATGTTATTCTGGTAAATAAGTTTTTTGTATTAAAATATAAATATGTTTTAGTTTTATTTACAAATAAGAAGAATAAATAAAACCGAAACAACATTTGATAGTTTCATCACAATTCAGAAAACACTCGAATGACGCATTCAATTGATGATGGAAAGGGAAGCTGCCAGACATATCATTAATGGAGGCGCTTGTAGGGCCAACTGACAGCCGGTGGAGTGAGGGCAAATGAATTTCAAATTATTGATTCGAAACGCTGTCAGTGACGACTTTATGACTGAAGTTGTTTCTGTTTATGGACCACTGGGTAGACCAAAGAGAGAAGACAGCTGAAGACTTGACAGTGGACAGATTTTATTATGATTTGCTAGCTTCTTGACGATGACGGGCGCAGTGATTTTAGTTTGAGACGCAGAGCCCCGACAAGCGCCTCCATTGCATAACTTATTGTTTGAGTTTCAGTTTAAGTTCGGTTTTAGGTTTTGGTTTCGGTTTAGCTGCACAACTTCTTGGGCATAGCAACTACTGCTTCCTTCTGCAACCTCACCTCAAACTCCCAAACTCCAGCTTCACATCCACGCGATGCAGATGGCAGCATTACACGGCGCATTCATCGCGCCTTCGATTATCTTTTTGGTATAGGAAATGCTTAAATAATCGCAGACACAAATATTCCCACGAATTTACCAGTAGTAGGAGCTATCTACTTCCAGCCATCAGCACCGACTGACTGACTGTCTGACTGTCTGTCTGTCTGTCTGTCTGTCTGTCGGTACATGAACGAATCATCTTTGGATTCTAATAAAAGCACCGGGTAATTGTCAGAAGCGACGGTGGTAATCACCCAAAACTTAAAACGAAAGACTGCAGCAACGAACTTGCTGTGCATGCTTAACGTGATTTTAATGGTTTCATTTGATTCTGCATTTCATTTTATGGCTTCTAGTTCATAATTTTAATATATACATATAGTTGACATTGAACAGTTATGTATACCCTGTTAAAGAAGGGGTAGCATAAAGTTGTGCTAGAGCTAGTTACCTACAGGGAATCTCTTAGTCGAGTGCTTTCGATCGAATATTATGCGATTAAAGCTAATTGCGTGATTGATAGTTTGAAACATTTGCTGACACAATGAAAATAATTCATTTTATTGATTATACGAACATTTCAGTCATAATTATAGACATAAACGCGCTGGTTTAGAACTTTTTGTGAAAGATTCTCGCTTCGTGAGGTAAATGCTGTGATTATATACATAAAAACCCATTAACGAGGTATCCATCTATAACTCCCAAAATTTCTGATTTCAATTTTGATTGTGTTTATGGCAAACATGGACTGCTGTGCTGTCCACAGTTTTAGCCTTTGGCCAAGGATAAAGGCCAGCTAAACACATGTCAGCATTGAATAGAAGCGAAAAAAATTACTTAGAAAATTATTTGGCAATTTGCAATGAACTCGCTGGTACAATCAGTTCATTTAACACACATTCGACCATTTTAGTTGCATATCTGACACATGGCGCTGTTCATGCATTGAGCAACAACCTTAAAAGGTCGTTTTGCCATTTTGCTGTATGTTTTTAAGTGCACGCCAACTGCAAAGTGTCAAATCATCGGAGCAGTAGCTAAGAAGCCATAATCTAACCTATATTTAACCCCAAACTATCCATCAAAGTACATGAAACGAGGGCGCTTCTGCTTTTTTAGTTGTTGTTGTTGTTGTTTTTTTTTTTCTCTTGCAATCGAATGGAAGACAACGATGGCTTTTGTAAAATTGAAAAACCATTTAAGTCCCGTTAATTTTAACACCCATTTTCTATGGCAGCAGCTTAGTTAGATTGCCACACAGTGGAAAAAAGGCGCAACGCTGGCACCGTAAACAAAAGCGAGAAGCAACCGAGATACGTAATGCAAGCGATAATTATTACCTACAGCCCCCAAAAAGATCCAACAGACCCAACAGATCCACAGGCATCCCCAAAAAAAATAATAGAAGCGAGAAGTTGTTGCTGCTGTTGCCGTGTTGATGATTGAAAAGCAACGAAGATTTGCATAGAAACGTGCGATTTTCGGTGTGGCTGGAGGCACATGGCCTCCACGAGGTGAGTATACAAGCTTCTAGTGGTACGAGTATCTAGCAGATACCCTTTGTATCTTCCACTGACATGTTGCACCCACACACAGCAGTCGACAGTCGACAGTCGGTAGTCGTTTGTCGCCCCTGCTGTCAACATGTTCAGACCTCAGTCACAGCATGAGAACAATAAAAAACGATTTTGTACTCGTTGTATTTTTGTTGTTTGTATTGTTGTTGGCTTCTGCTTCTTTTGTTGTTGCTGACTTCAATTACTCATCCATTCATGCCATCATTTCTTCAGTGGCAATATGCCACAGTGGTTTTCTAGTTCTGCGCTGGCAATAACAATTTGTTGATTTTATGGTTACATTTTCATCAGCTTCTTCAACTAATTGTGAATAACTGCAATTAATCTAATTAATACAAGTACTTAGGCCAAACAAAGTTACTCCTGGTCTCCGTATTGTTAACTTGAACTACTGTCCTACCTTTTATATATATTTACTTATATTTTTAATGTTGACAGATAATTTATTATACTTTTATCCAACAGCAAGAATCTGAAATTATTTATTATGCTGTATATCCAAAAATTCTGGAGCTTCATTCGTTCTAAATAAAATCCCAAAATTGTTTAGATCCAAATTTCAGATTGGAAGGAGCATTTTGATTTATGACGGTTCTTAAGGGCGGTAAACATTTTTGTGCTTTAAAATAAATTTAAAATGAAAGTCGACTGAATGACAAATATATAAGTATACTTAAATAATTTATCAAGCCATGTTGGAAATAATTTTAAATAAATTGAAACTCAAATGCATTATAAATATAAAATTGTTAATTAATTTACATAAATTTGAAATTGGTTTTAAATCAAAATATATAGAAATACGCAATGTTATTTTTACTGACTTTTTTATTAACAATTAAAGAATTCTCGTATTTGATGTGCGCTTCAGCAAAATGTTTCAGATCTTATCTGCTATCCAAAAAGAAGAATATATTGCGTCAATTTAATGAATACCACATCATTAATTGTCAATATACTGCTCTAAAAGTAAACTAAAAGTTGACTCGATATCAGCTGGATGCAGCGAATCATTCAATGAGAATGTCAATGTGAATATTTCCAGATAATCGAGTGAAAATAAATTTCAATGACAACTAAAACAAATGGATAAGAAATTGACAAACGACAGCTTGCAGATCATCCAATTGAAAGTGACAGTTTAACATTTTAAATTATAAAACAATCGTGTGTTAATGATGGAAGATCTATGTAGTAGTTGGCATACCAAAAAAAAACCTGACCGACCACCAGCATTGTGAGTCCCCCCTTCTCGCAATACGAGTATTTGGTAGATTGAATTAAATTTGCATTGACTGAGAGAGTCAGAGATATAATATGGCACGTTGTGTCTGGATTATGGCTACTCAATTCGAGACTAACAACAAAAATGTAACTTTTATTGAGCATTTTACAAACTGCACATCAAACCGGAGGGCCTGAACTCTGACCCCACACAACTCTGACCACGAATCACGACGCGGGGCAACCAGTCCAGCCGCTAGTTAAATACAACAAAAAGAGGAAAAGTATAAAAATGTAAATGCAATGAAGATTTATGCAAGTTCGATACAGAGGCAGAAATCCCAACAAGCTGGTAGCACAGGGATCCATCATTATCGATCGACATAGGATTTGTGGGACCGCAGTGTTGTTGCCAAGTTTTTGATGCTGTCTACAGAGTGCAGGAACTACAGATAATAACTTGATCACAGGAAAATCATTTATTGTGACACGATCGGGAGGGGGAATTGTGAATATCAATGCAAGAAATGGCCGAATGGCCAACTTGCTGAGTTACATCTTACCAATTTGATATGCGCCTTCTCTCTTGGCCTGTTGCCAAGTCGTTGACTTTATGGCTAATACAAGTCATAGACATTTTTTTCGGTTAATGAGTTTTATATTATCGTCATATAATTTGCTGGGAAAAGCCATAATTTCTTTATATATTTCTGTCTGTTTGCCAAACAACTAAATTGTAAAGTGTGATAAGCGACGCGACGTCGGAGCACATGCATTCTACTTATACTTTCCTAGATGAACAATTTGAAGCAACATTAATTATATTTGCAGACTCAACTACAATTATTATAAACTAAATAGTTTACTTTTAATAAAATGAGATGGAAATAGCTCATCTTAATATGCGTATCAACTTAAGATTAACGTAAGACCTACACCTAAATTACATGTGAGATGATCTGATTGATTGAAAGTAATGTTGATTAAGAAATGAACTTCTAGAGTTTCCAGATACTCTATTATGATATATCAGAATGTGGTGTAATAGAACATTTCACATTGTTCTTATCACTTGTCATAACAAACTGCCATTTTATTACTTTGCTTTACAAGCAAGCAAATTGTTTATTGTTTAAAAATAGAAACACAGATTTATCTTTATTTCTCTTTCAAAAGTGATCTGTTATGAATTCAGAAGTTATGTTTTTCATAATAAAGGAAATTCCCCAATTACCACTTGAAGTTCTCACGTTCGAGACGATAAACCCTATTCTAGTGAAGTAGCAAAAAGAAAACAGCAACTATCTAATCTCATTGACACGTTTTATGGAGCGTTTATAAAGAGCAGAGATCGTGAGTTTCACTATAAAAACATACACAAGGCTCATTCAGAATATTCAGTAGGCTCGCGGATGAAGAACCGTGCATATTAATTAAGCGTTTCACCTTTAATTAAAACAAACATAAAAGCCAATATATTTTAAATAATTTAACAAAATGGTTTACAGTGTCAACGAGAAGAAGTTGAGCGTGTTTAGTGCGCGTTATCGCTGGCAGGTCATTGCCACAATGACAGGTTTGTGATCTGTGCGATTTGAATTGAAGCTTAAGTGTAACTTCCAAATCTTCATAATCGTAGTCCACATCATGACGCTTACACATGGTGTTGGCGTCGGTTGGTTGGCGCCATCTCTGCCACTCCTAGGCTCCGAGGAGAGTCCACTTGGCACACCCATCAGCATCGATGAAGGCTCCTGGGTGGGTTCATTGGTCGGTCTGGGTGCGCTGACGGGCAATATCATCTTTGGCCTATTGCTGGATAGACTTGGACGCAAAATGTGCATGTACCTGTTGGCCATACCCAATATGGTTAGTAGATATAATGCCTCCATTTCAGAGTGTTTCCCCATTAACTCAATTATATTATAATCCAGATCTATTGGGTTCTTATCTATTCTGCTCAAGATGTGACTTACCTGTATGCTGGACGTTTTCTAGCCGGCGTGTCGGGTGGCGGCTGTTATGTAGTATTACCCATATTCGTAGCTGAAATATCCGATAACAAGTGAGTACACTGAAAAAAAGACCAACTTCTTAAATCAAGAACATTCATCTTTAATATTTTGTTCTTAAAATAAGACCATTTTAAGACTAAACTAGTAATACTAAGAATATTAATTTAAAAATTCGCAGTTCTTAATATAAGTATTAAAAATCTTAAATTGTTAAGCAAATATAAATATGTCATATTTAACATGAAGACAACAATGGCACCGTGGCGCTCTGGTTAAAGTCGCCGCTTTAGTTTGATAACACAAGAGCGAGGGTTCGAATCCCAAGGAAAAACATATGAAAGGAATATTTATAAAAATAATATAATATAACATACCAAAATATATATGTCAAAAAAAGAAAAAATGTTTTAAAGTTTAAAAAAGCCAGCCACACACACCAGCCATATTTTTTTAATTTTTGGCTTGAGAATTTAAGACTGTTTGGTCTAAAAATAAGAACTTATTCTTATTTAAAATGTTCTTAAAATCAAGATGTATTTTCTAACTTTAAGAATTTTATGCTCCCGACGCATTTTTTAGACCAAAATTCTTAGTTCTGAGACCAAAATCTTGATTTTAGAACATTTTTTTTATCAGTGTACTGTGATTGATTTAGACAAGTAAGTACTTAGGATTATCGTTGCTGTTTAAGTGGGACGATGTAACTGAACATAATGTAATTATCACTCGAAATTAGATAACGTTTAACTTGCCGTTCTTGATGATTAACATACATATGATTAATATAATGGGATTTTTGGGGGTGATTTGAATCTTTTCAGCATACGCGGCGCACTATCATCCATGGCCATGATGTATGTTAGCTTTGGCATGATTATCGGCTTTACCATGAGCTCATATCTCAGTTACTATCTTATGCCGTGCATTGCCATTGCCCTGCCAGTTATATATCTGTTGGCCATCATCGGCTTATCAGAGACGCCACAATACTTGCTGCGACAGGGCCGTGATGCCCTGGCCGAGAAATCATATTATTTCTATAAGAATATGTCAGTAACGGGCACAGATAATGAGTCAGCTCATCATGACATGGCTAAAATGGAGTTCGAGACATTCCGACAACAAGTGCTCAGTGGCGGTGTCAGGCAACGCGTCAACTGGACAGATTTCTGTGAGTAATCAGCTGAAGATTAAAATTTATAGATCATAGAGATAAGGTATGGCTGTTCCTTACAGTCAATTGGCCCACATTGAAGATCTTTGGTCTGAATTTTACGCTGCTCGTGTGCAATCAGCTGTCGGGCAGCTTTGCCCTGTTCAACTACACTTCGCACATATTCAAACAGCTGGAGACGCAAATGGAGGCGAATACTTGCACCATTATGGTAGGCGGAGCTCAAGTCGTGGGCATTTTGTGTGCCGTTGCACTTGTGGACCGCCTGGGACGCCGTGTCATGTTGCTCACCTCCATGGCAGGAATGGGCATTGGCGAGTTGGGCATTGCTCTGCTCGCAAATCTGGCTTCAAAAGAGTTTCTGGCTGAGGTCAATTGGCTATCTTTGGTGTTGATGTGCTGGGTGGCATTTATAGCATCCATAGGTGTCATACCGCTTATCTTTGTTATCGTCATCGAACAACTGCCAGCCAAGGTGAGTGTGCAAGGTGCAACAACAATCAGAGTAGCCATATAACAACTCAATGAATATATTTCCTGCCGTCAGATACGTTCCATTGGCACCTCCCTCTGCATGGCCACATTGAGCTCCTTCATATTCGTCTCCCTCAAGATTTATCCACTGATGATCTTTGGCCCTGGCCTGGCAGCCACCATGTATATGTCGTCCGGAGTGTGCGCCATTGGATTTACCATATTGGGCCTATTCCTGCCGGAGACCAAAGGCAAATTGCTGACAAACTAATTGTTGTTGTTGCTGTTGTTGTTGCTGTTGCTGTTGTTGTCGCGTCTCTCTTTGTGTATGAGACGCGTGTGAAACCTGAAGATGACTTGAGCTTGGCATTAGGTCCACTGGGCCACGCCAAAACGTCGCTTTTGTATCAGCGACTCATTGCATAAGATGGGGATGGGATTAGCAGTATGAGTATGAGTGTGAGTGTGAGTGTCAGTGTGAATACTGTTACGGGTACTCACAATTCATTACAGACATTTCCATCAAGGCAATTCACTCAAAAACCACAATAGAGGGCATATGGCTCATCCTGAACTCTTGAACTTTATTCAATTTCAGTTTTGCGGCTCATTTGTTGTTCAACTCAGTTCAGAGTCTTGTGTCTATAGGCTATAAATATATGTTAAATAATATTAAGTTTCAGTTGGAGAAAGTTGATTAAGTAACAATCTTATTTAGCTAGATAATTTATTTAATTTCTACACTGTTCATTTGTCTCATTAAGAACAACAATAAAATGAACACGACTAATGTATACCTAGTCTGAAGACCTGTATACATAGTCTGAGTAATTTACATACATACTTATGTATAAATAGATAATTCCCGTCTTTGTTTATATCTACTGCACTTATCATTATAATTCTAACTAAACACATAGCGGAAGTACGCTTTAAAAAATACTAAGAACTAATTTACTTGATTTACAAAGATAGGTGAGAGGATAGATTTATTATACTGCACCATCATTTAAACTTTTATTACGTAATCATCATATGTTTATATCGGGTTTCTACGTGTATTTCCGGTGGTTTATCATAAAAGATAAAGCTTGATAAAAGCAGAAACATATCGATAAAAACAAACACAAAATATAAACAGAAAAAAAACAATAAAAATGTAATAAACGAAATTAGACATTTTCACAATATTTATGGATTATATTTATGGATTAAGCATTAATTGACTGATTGAAGAAAATTATAGAACATATATGAAATTTGTATTCATTAATAAAGCCAATAAATAATCATTTTTAAATGGATGGAACCAATTTTAAAAATATATATAGTATAAAATATGAAATTTAAGAAAACAGATTAGTTTTCACAAACTGATATAGGATTAACTTTATTAATAGAGAAAGATAATAAGGAATGAAAACTGCAACATTCAAATCAACGACAACAACAGTCTCTCATTGCTTTTATCGTGATTATGCAAATGATAAATTTAAAATTATGAACTCGCAGCGCGCATAACAAACAAAGACTTTTAAATTCCGAGAAATTATTTATTTTGGTTTTGTTTTTGCTTTAAACATGTAATTCAGCGCAATTGAAAAAATGAGTTTTATGACAGGACACACAAATCTCAGCAGATCACAATAGATGATAAATACGCTCAACTCGACACAAAACCAACAAAAGGCACAATTAAACTCACTTTTGGTTCAGTGCATCTGTTGGTTTTAGTTTTTCGGGAGTGCAGTCCATTTACGGTAAGTAAAACAACGTTCAGCTCTGCAAATGCTGCTGCATCCAAATGCAATTTCAATTTCATAATATTCACACGTTTTTCTAACCGTCAACTTTTAAGTGGGAACACTTTTTAACAGTTGCTGACAAGCGGAAATTAACCGGCGGCTAAGAGAATTTGTAACAGTTTTTAGACCCAGTTGCACTTACAAATACTTAAATGCAATTTCAGCTAATTGCAGTTCGCTGATTTACTCGATAAGCATATATTGACCTGGTGCACAATGCTCGTCAGTCTCTTCCACTGCGGATGACTTGTCGGAAGTCAAAGGCAGGCTAACGAAATGTAATAAATAATAATACCAAAATCAAATACTTTTTTGAAACATAAATTCGTTCTCTTAATAAATATGTTGTCAGCTTTTATTTTTATCGATTTTTGATCAATCCAATGTTATAATCTGAGTAAATGAATCAACTCAAATGTTTTTTTATCAAATTGTTATGAAATGCGAATAATTAGGAAGTCTTTGCATCTACCTTGAAAATCAGGAGATAATTAAGTATACCGATCTAGAGAATTTCAATAATTAGAAAAATGAGTCTAAAGATTATAAAATCACAAAAAAAAAATAAAATATAATATTAACTTTTTTATTATGTGATTCCTTATTTAGCAACAAGAATTAATATTAGTTATAGTAATTCGATGCGGCCCTGCGCAAGGGTATAAAAACCACAATTACATTGTGTGTGGCCCAATGCATTTCAAATAGCTTCAAAAAGTGCCAAACAATTGCGGCTAATGCGAGCGATTTCTCATTGTTACGAGTGTTTGATTTGTGGTTCCCTTACCAACTTCAATTGCTATTATTTTTGATTGTTCGAAGAAAGCAATTCGAGTAGCTATTGCTATTGCTATTGTTTGAGCCCGGCCTATGCCCTGAGTGACCATTAATAGGCCATTTTTGATGCAAAATGTCATCCTTTGTGTGGCAACAACAGTGGCAATAACCCAACCAAGCGCACATAACTCACAATTAGCGCAATTTTTTCTTTCCTATCCGAATATGTATTTGTTTTCACTTTTTTGCTGTGCCACTCACCTACTGATCTCCATTGATAACGCCTGAAATTTCGAGTGAAATAATATTGTATTTGTTGGGAGTATTTCACACCTACCGCAAAATTGTTTCTCGATTTATTTATTGTGTCATTGTAAACTCCAAATTTATTTATTATTTTTTGATTGTTATTTATTATATTTGTAATTTTTTTGATGATATGACGTTTCCATTATCTGCTCGTCTCTGAAAATCAATTTTTGCAACTGTTCAAAATTATTTCACATATTTACCTGCTCTAATTTCAGAGTGCTACCTATTCGAAGGGCCCTTGGCGAGTGTTGTAAATAGAAGCCGGAGCTTAGTGAATTTGGCATTTCTTTTGTGACCTGTTATACAATTGATTTGAAGGGTTTTTCAGACAGATTAAACAAAACAATTCTTTGTTGTTAAAAATGGTAAAAAAATTTGAATGGCAAATAATAGATAATTAATTATTATAAGAGTGAATTCGCATATTTCAATTGGTGTTTTTTTTTTTTTTTTAATAAAAAACATATAATATAATTATCGTGAATGCATTAGAATATTTATCAAGTATTCAAAGTTATAATTTCTTACAATTATTAGAATTATTCTTTTGATAGAAATAACTTACATAAGTTTTTCTTAAGAATTTTAAAATATTCTTATCTAATGCAGATCAAAGGTTGACTGAACTCTTGTAGCCCTAAATACATGTATAATCGTTTCTAAGGCAGCATTCACTATAAACTTGTTTAATTTTATTCAAATATCAAGCAAATGCAAAATGAAAACAGAAATAAACCATAAAATATTCAATTATGCAAATCAGAGTTTTGTTTTGTTAAAAGTAACTTGAATTTTGGTGTGAAAATTAATAGACTCTTGAAAAACTAGACGAGCTGACAAGCAGCTTCTGTTAAAAATATATAAAAACTGGAAAATATCTTATAGTATGCACAAATAAATTAGACATGATTAATTGAAAGGTCAAGTGTTGAGCGTTGAGATGACTACGAAATGCATGCGGCATTAAGAGAAGGAAACTGTGAAGACTTCATTAGGACTGTGCCTAACTATGAGTACTGGCTGAGTGCAGATGAATGCGTTAATTGGTAATTGTTAGATAATGTCTCTTAAATAATTTGTGAGGTATTCAAAAATGACCTTCAGTGAACTTTGGACAGGCAGGATAGGACAGGTTCTATCCATTTAAAAACAGACGAGGAATAATTAATTAAAGGCCGAAACTGAAGTGCATAAAAAATTAAACTTCAATTAGCGCTGCCCGTCATTAGACTCTATGTTTTTTTTATATTATTTCCAGCTTGACTGCCTTGTAAAGTGTCTGCCAATAATAATTAATATGATACCAACAACATCAACCAAAAGGTCATTAAGTCACGACACACACATACACAACTTAATAATTTTTTACAGAGTCTCATCTCAGTCTGGCCTTTAAGACCCGAAATATAAATTTATGTTAGAACATTAATTTAGTGCCACACTCTGAGGTTCCCATTTCGCGGCAGCAGCATCTTAAGATATACAAAAATAAAAAAACAACTTTGAATAGCACAAAATTAACCATGATCGAAGAATGGTCGAAAGATTGGCTAAGAGTGGCTCCACAGGGCAAAAGAATCATTTGGGTTGGTCCAACACATAATTAACTAACGAAAGCTTTAAATCTTTGACGGTTTCTTTCTCTTTTCTTTAATGCTAATTTACGTTGAATGTGACAGCTTTATTTCTATAATTATTTTTACACGAACTTAAAGAATGATTTATATTAATACGGAATTAATTCTTTAGCAAAATACTTAGAAATCAACTTCAGATAATGACGTAATTATTTTTTGGCCCTGACTTTGGATTATGCAATCTCACAAACACTGAAAAGTTCTTTTTTGATTAATGATGTTTGCTCGCAGGGTAAATTTCTAAGACCATCGAAGAAAGTTCAATCGTGTTCTTTTACTTTCATTACAAATCTTTTCACTTTAGAAGCATATAAAAGTAAAAACAATGAGGAACTGCAAAGACAAACTCTAAAATCAAGACAGGTGTTTGCTCAAAGAAACTGTTAACTTTTCGACTGCTCGTCATCTAATTTAATTTGGGTCTGTGGGGTCTGTCCATCAGCTTCCAAGTAACAACTGAATGAGGCCAAGACACGATTTCAGCTAAGAAACTACTACGAAAAGCTGCAGTCGAGAGAGCTCAACTATGTTACACCCTGTACTTATTCTGAAAAAAAAAACAAATTACTGTTTACTTTATTTTTCTTACTTTCCAGATTTTTATCCGATCTTGATGAAATTTTCAACTCAAATCGGGACTAAGATACTTATCATGTGTACCAAAACTCAAGGTCACAGCAAAACTCTTCTAATTCGATTTTTTGAATTTCGAAGGCGGAAATTCTGAAACATAGTCTATAGTCTCGTAGGTCTTGGTGTTTCTGAAAACGGACTAATCACTCGGATGATGCTGATCAATACAATGTCGACTTATTCTGCCTACACATACATATTTCACTACTGACAAGCTTAATAGACTTTTTAAGTACAGAGAATAAAATATAAATAAAAGCCACAAGTAATTCTATATTTGATTCTGCAGTTCTGCTTTTTGAACTGAAAAATTGATTACAGTCCGGTCGCCCCCTCATGCTGATTTGAGCGATTCAACAATTATGCTAGTTGCATGTTTATTTTGCATGTTTATTTTGCACCATGTCGTTGACTGTGCCAAGTTGTTGTAATTTTGGTTATAAAACAAACACAAATGACATTATTCGCACGAAAAACAGGATGGCAAGTTAACTTGGGCTGCGGCTGCCGTTGCAGCTGTTGTCGCACGACTTTCTTCATCAGCTTTTTCGTAGTTGCAACAACAGCAACAACAACAACTGCAACAACCACAATCAAACAACAACAACAACAACATTTGCACAGGCGCCTTTGTTGCGCTTTAACTTCCGGAAATCACGTTGCATTTTGTGATAATGTTTTTTTTTTGTCTTTCTTTATTTTTTAAGGAACGATATAAAAATAAACACAGACAAAATGAAACAAACTCCCCCAAAAAAATGTGCACGCGAACAAAATTACAATTGACAAGTTACCGAAAAGATGTGCTTTAAGTTGTTAAATTTCTTGGATTATGCAAATAATTTTGTTGTGCGCAAAGCAACTGAGTTGTGCGAACATGATGTGTGTAATACCAGAAGTAAGTATATACACTACAACTTTTTATTAGCAATGCTATTAATTCTAAAATTTGTAACGAAAAGAGTGGATTAAAAAATGCAAATACTTTAAATATTTATCACAATAAAAAAGTTTAAAATTTATTTTAGAGCTTCCTTTCAAAGAGGAATTTATTAGATCATTAATTACTAAATTTGAGTTTAATTTAAATCAAATATAAGATTACTATTTCTTCTAATAAGTACAACTCTCTAATAACTCTGGAACCCTTTCGCTTTGTCAATTTTATCTACTGTTTCTCTCAATTAAGGGACGTGTCAGAACCATCAAGTTATCAACTGCCAATTCACACAATCTTCCATATCTTTTTTACCCCCCAATAATTTACAAGCTAATGCGAATATAATTAATAATCAGGCATAGTACAAATTGACGCCCCAATTTGCTCCCAGCCAACACTCCCCGAATAGATGGGTAATGTCAGAGGCACAGCAAAGGCTTTGGCAATCCGATGAGATGGCAGAGTGCAGACTCAATGAACTTACTCGCTTGTCTGCAATTTAAGACATTCTTGATTCATACCATAGCAGCCAAATGGCCTTCTAAAGTGGCAATCAATTTTTGGGGAGCTAAAATAGCTTCACGTGTTAGCTGTGGCTTTAACTGTGACTTGCTTTTGACTGTGTTGAAATGCGATGATGATAATGATGCTGATGATGATGCTGATGATGATGATCCAACAGCAAAGTCGTTCGTCGTTACCTTTACGGCATTTGACCCCCAGCGTTGAGAGTTAGGCACGTTTCCTTTGCGGCTGACTATTCATTTCTTTGGTTATCAAAAAAAGCAGCCATGGCATCTCTAACTCCAACAATATGTTTTCTATATGCCTTATTTCTGCACAAAATCACTTGACCTTAAGCATTGTTGTAATTTATTTGTCGTTGCCGTAATTTCCCACACACAAACACACACACACACTTACACATACAGATACACAGACAAACACCTATTTGGCGCTTTTTTGTTAGAAGCTCAAAGCTATAAACTGTATTACGACAATTTTTGGGTTACTCGGGCCGGGTTATTATGTAACGATCCCGTTGAACCATTGTTGGCCCTGTCTGCACCTCTTGGGCTTGGGCTTATCACTTAGCACTTAGTTGCAGTTAAAGTTGCAACTAAATGATATAACAACTGCGAGCATCCAATAATTGTAAGGTAACAATTCAAAATCCATTGAAAAGACATGAAAAATGCAATTATTAAATTATTCTTATAATTGTTATAACAGTTTCCTATCAACGAGTATTTTCACAGTTCCGGCTGCAGTCATGAATATAATGAAACTCAGATAAACATACTTATAGTTGCCCAACTTTATTATACCATTGCACCCATTTTGATGATTTGAGGGCATAATTATCAACTTATAGGTTGGTTTCTTTGATCGGATTTGTATCTAAATATAAATGTTAAATAACAGGCATTATGTAACCTGCTATGGTTTAATCAAATTAAATTGCAATTACCGTAAACATGCATCAAGTAAATCCTCCACTTGACGGTCTCTATGCCCAAATTCAGCATGTATATCACTTCCGTACTAATGAAGTACCAGACGTGGGCATCATTCGGTAACATCTTCATTAACAACTGAGCCGAACCAAGGCAATAATATGTAAGGCTTCCAATTCCAATTGGGTAAAAGCAATGGGCCAAGATGTGATGACGCTTTAAGTGCATACTCGTAGCACGGCAATAACAACAATAAGTAAATGGCCAAAGAGGTGCAAAATTGGTAACTGCGCAAAAGTCTTTCACGCTTTTCCATCATCATGGATGTAGCTGGGTGTTGGACATGGATAGCATGCATCAACTGCATCACCAGTTGGCTGCCTTTGGGACGCCCATTTAAGTGTCCAATAATTCAATCACATCAAACGCCAGTCTAATGGGCTCTTAAACACCGTTAAAGGGTTTCAATTACACCAATTGAACTGGAGCCGATTGGTCGTCAAATGAGTTGAGAATGAGAAAGTTGGCTTTTGCATTTCAAGTGTGAAATTTATTCGACAGTAGGCGATGAATTTCGAAATTCTAGCACTGGACCTACAGTAGACCTGTATTTTATTTCATTTCAGCTCATCAGCTCAAGCTGAAAGCATCATTTCGGCATCTAAATTTTAAACCAAATCTTTTCTCCTTAGAAAAAAAAAGGAAATATTAAATATTATTATGATTATGCTGCAGTAATAATAGCAAATCATAATATTTCGGCAAAACACGAGACAATTTTTAGGCTTCAAAATTAAATAAACAAATTCGACTGTGAAAATTATATGTCATTTTTTGTTGGCTTCAAATAATTTCTCAATAGATATGTCTAAAGAAGAAAAACAAAATTCACCTGGTACTGAACAGCACATTACTTTCTCCGGTCACTGCAGAATCCTGTTGGAAGAAATTGTGGTTTTCATCATATTCTTCTCGATATCTATGCTGGTCACGCTGAGCTTCATCACTGTATTAACGGGCATCGGTAATCGGCAGCCACTGGAATATAAGATGCCAAGTCCATCTAAATCCTGTAGCTGGCCCCCGGAATGGTGCAGTTTTCTCAACGAAGAGCAGAAGACGCAGAGGCCATTTATAATATTGGAGCAGCCGGAAAGTAAACATTCGATGCCAAAGTATACGCATGTTTTAGGTTAGATTAATCGAATAACTTGATACAAATTTTTGTTTAACGTATACTTTTCAGATTATATGTTAAGAAGCCCATAATTATTATATACAAAATCATATCACTTAATTCGACTCAAATCAAGTTCACCTCACTTGTCATTATGCACATCAATTGTTTCATGTCTGCGGCGTCACTTAAAAGTTCCAAACTGTCGGGTCGTTCCTGAGATGTTTGAAGATAAGAATATATATGTTCAAATGTATATATTATATGCCACCGGGCAAATGTCTCTCGTCAAGATTGAGACATAGTCCCGGGTCGCTATTAACAATAATTTCGCTAATACAACTATCCACAAAGCAAAACCTTTTTCTAACTATGAGATGAGCAGCAAGCAACTCTCAAATGGCCATAATCAATACATACTCTTTGACGCCCAGCTCATTATGTTTCGGTGACGGTTAAAGGTACCTAATCAATTAATTTGTATATATACACAGCTAATTAAGTTTTCTATTTAAGTGAGAAGCTTTACCATTATTGCGTCCCGATCTATACCCCAAGATGTCTTCCAAGATACACAACATTTTCCCCCCTAATCACATACACACACATATGTACACACAACACAATGTATTATATGGCAAACTCCCCTAATTGCTTAAATAAATTTTGTTCTATCAAAAGAATATTTTATTCAGTCCATGCTAAAATTTAAAAATTTGTTCACAAATTGAATATATAGATTCATGTCAGACTTTTACCTTACATAAGTGCTTCGGAAACGAAATTGAATGATATGCCAAATGAGGACTGCGTGTTCGATGTCCCGGCCAACTTTTTAAAAATGTTCTTTTACCTATTTACTGAATTTAACAAATTTTAAATCAGTTTAGTTCATTTCAAATTCACATCTCGATTAACACTCACAGTTTCGGCATCAAAATTAAAACAAAATATAATACAAAATTTTGAAAATATTCGATAAACAAAATGGAATTACCCGAAAGCGAGAAAAAGTTGCAGTTGCCACACGACGACTGATGATAGTTGCCGACTTCCTGGAATCATTGTTGCAAGACGTACTCTTCTACTTTGTGCTCAGCTGTTTAACTTTACTGATGATTTGGAGCGTTTCCATTACTGTGAAGGACTTGACAAGATCCCAGAAGTTTCATCAACAATTGCCGCCAACAAATTTATCAAATTCCACTTTTGTGAAACATCAGCACATCATTCGTCGTTGCAGCTGGCCAACAGAATGGTGTCGTCTCATCTTCAACTGCTACAGGAAAAGGTATCAACAAGAGCAACAACATCAACCTCTAGGCCCCATCAAGTTGATGGAAGTGACTGGGACGACATCCACTTGATCTTGTTTTTGTTTTGGTATAAGCAACTATATCAAATTATCAAAGCATTGAATGATACTCTATATTACAGATATTTTTTGGAATTGTATTTCAAGCTCCCCTCACATTTTTCATTAGATCACTTACAGTTCGAAGCCTTGTCGAGTCGATCCTGCTAAGTATGTCGTCAAAATATAAATATATGTTTATATATGAGATAAACAGCAGACAACTCTTCAATAACAGAACAATTAAAACGTTAAACGTTCAAGTCTAAATATTGTAACAATACCGATAGGCAAATTTTTCAAAATTTCAAATTGAACACAAAACTATAAAGTTTATCTAACTGCCATGACTGCAGTCTAATTCAAAGAAGTATTTTAATAAAAATATAATTCTTATTGCAGCATTCACGACTATAACAATTTCCCCATTATTGAAAGCTCTATAAAATTAACTTATGCAAATAAAATTACTAATAAATTGTTGTAAATGAACCAGGATAAGATGTACTCAATAATGAAAGATGAAAATGGGATCTTGGACTTAATGAATTTAGTATTTATTCAGAAATGTTTTTACAAACAGGAATCAAATATTATCTTAACTTGGAAGCGAGCTATATAATTATTTATAAAAAAAATATAAATTCAAGCAAAACAAATCTCTTTTAACTCCGATTCCACCGACTCACGATTTCTCAATTGCAAAGCCTCAAAAATTCTAGGGTAACAAGAAGCAAGCTGCCAAGAGACTATCTTAGATCTGTTGCTTATGGAAAATGGTCGTGTAGGGTTCGGATTGATAAGCATCTCTTGAACATACAAAGTATACATAAAGAGTTAGGCAAACAGAAACAGAAGTTGTGCATGCGCATAATGAGTTAATTGACGTATTGGAAGCCAAGAAGGTGATTCCACAGCGCTAGACAATTTCAATCCAAATGAAATGAAGTGTATAATGTTTGCATTATCACGCTTTACAGTTAGGCACAACAATGCACACACCAATTGCAAAAACAATGCCAGGCAGCTGCTGCCATTGCCGTTGAAGGGCAACAAGCAAGCAACTACTTAGTTTGGATTGCCTTGCATTTGACTTGGCCAAAATCGTGGGCGTTGCTGCAATCGACAATGGTTGGGGTCTTTGGGGTCCTAAGGTCTTGTCTTGTCTTGTCTATTCGTTTCGGCTGTTGTTTCAATTTGCTGATAACCACAGCTGTATGCATATAATTATTTAGCATCGGCATAAAGACATAAAATTTGCATAGACCGGCAGCTGACTGTCTGGCGAGAACCCAAGAATCATACTATGATGCCATACAATTGCAAAATTACAACAACTTGTTGATAGAATTTTACCACTAAAAAGATACCCTGTACAGACTATAGTATAGATATTATTATATGGCATTTCCACTTTTATAAATAATGATAGTTTCGTCTGTTTATACTTTTATAATAGCTTAGATCATAGAATTGATACATATCACATATATTCAAAAGTTACAGGGTATAATCACCATTAACAAGAAGCTTGCACATTTTTGCAATTGTTTTGCATTTTGCCATTGACAACTGGGCGTTTATTTGGCTGTGTCTATTATCATAATATTTAATTAAAATAATCATTGGTTATGTCGATATGCACCGAAAATTGATGCCAAGCTGAAGAGTTCCAGCACAGAGAATTCATATTTATAATGATTTTGAAATATTTGTCTAAGCCTTAGAACAAACTTCTTTGGTTAACTGGCGAATGCCTTAATGGCATCCCAACACGAAATGGAACGTGCAACATGGAACATGGAGGTGGGGGCAACAACATTGGCAAATACTTAGCTGTTATTCTTATCTATGATGTTTTAATATTTATGAGGCTCACTTAATTAGGTAGATTAAACAACATTATTACAGTATTTATGCATGGCGTTTTCCAATACTGATGGCCAAGTTCAGTTCGTTGCTTAAGTCTTTTGATTTTTGGCGCTGGGAAAGTTTAGTTTTAGCTGTGGATTCTTTAAACTGTTAGAATTCGAAGCTAGTTTTATTGCTCAACATCTTTTGTGTTCGTTTGCGTGTCTGACATTCTCATTTAATTTTATAAATTGCATAATCATGAATGGTTCGAATGTATTCATTTGGGCTTTTGTTGGCCTGCTCCGCTGGTGACACAGATTTATTTATAGCAGATATTTGTCAAGTATTGTTTTGGCCAAAAAGCCGGTTTGATTAAAGTTTGAGATGCGAGTGAAATGAGTGTGACAATAAAGTATAAGAACCTTTTATTGGTGCTATAATGAAAGCAATATTTTCATTTGAAAGTATTCAATTGAATGTCTAATTAGCAATACATATGTTAATTGAGAACTGGATGCCATCTTGTTACTTAGCTCTCATGCTGGGCACGACGGGAAATGGGGAACAAATTGGGAAACATCTACGCACCCATGACCACGACCCCAGACAATTTGCGAACTGTATGCCAATTGTATAGATTGAATTGCTTGAAATTATTAGTCTTACATGTGTAGTCAATTTATGGGTCTTTCTTTCTACCCAATTGCCGTTTTTGGCAATTAAATAAAACATGCCTCAGTCGCTTTTGCAATAGAAGTGACTGTGACTGCGACTTACATAACCATATGTAAATGATGTCGGCAAATGAAGAAGAAATATTGCACGATACGAGCATCGGTCTCCACAGCAGGAACGGAACACACCTCAAAAACCAGGCATGCCCAAAGGGAAGCTCAAGATGGTAGCTGACATGGATTACCTACCATCCCATCCATCTGAACATATGCGGTCCACAAAAGCCCAGCCCAAGCAAAGGCCGGACCGCAATTGAAGCGCAACCATTGACAAGATAATTCCAAAGGAGCTGCATGCTTGCTGTAAATCCATTTAAATACCCTCATATCTAGAGACCAACTCACTATTAAATGCAGTTGTAACAAAAGAATCATTATACAGTTTGCGCATTAAATACATGTATCGTTAGAATTAGTTTTAGAAAATAGTTTGTGAGCATAGGATAAGATACCACAAAATAGTATTTAAAAAGTTTCTTTAAATTATTTCGATTTATTTTAATTTATTTAATTTATTTAATTTATTTAATTTATTTAATTTATTTAATTTATTTAATTTATTTAATTTATTTAATTTATTTAATTTATTTAATTTATTTAATTTATTTAATTTATTTAATTTATTTAATTTATTTAATTTATTTAATTTATTTAATTTATTGAATTTATTTAATTTATTTAATTTATTTAATTTATTTAATTTATTTAATTTATTTAATTTATTTAATTTATTTAATTTATTTAATTTATTTAATTTATTTAATTTATTTAATTTATTTAATTTATTTAATTTATTTAATTTATTTAATTTATTTAATTTATTTAATTTATTTAATTTATTTAATTTATTTAATTTATTTAATTTATTTAATTTATTTAATTTATTTAATTTATTTAATTTATTTAATTTATTTAATTTATTTAATTTATTTAATTTATTTATTATTTCTTACATCAACTCTATAAAATCGAAGTACTAACCTTTGTATCTTTGAGCAAAGTATGAAGTTAATTCACTTGTAAGGGTATTAAGGAAACACCAGGCCCATTTTATTTTATCCATTATCCGTCTTCGATTTACAAATTGTATGAAAAGGTAAAAAAAAATCACTGGCCACGACTCAGCTGGTAGAGAAGCATAAAATTGGCTAGTTTCGCAGACCGCGTTAAGTTGACTGACTACCAATTGTTTTAGCCACGAAACTGCGACTCCTTCACGAATAATTTCAAACACAAACTGCCGCCAACATTCAAGAAGGTTCATAATTATCAAACGAAACCATTTGGCTGTGGTTACTTTTGTGCTTGTTGACTATAGGCGATTTTTTGCTCTGGGCTGTGGCTCTTGGGAATGTTGTAACCGCTTGACGCTTAAATGTAACTATAGGATCTGCAACTGCTGCTGTTTTTGGGGCAAGAGTGCAAAGTATCGGGTTAAATAGGTCTTGTCTACTTGCAGACATTTGCAATGTCTTAGTTATGAGCATTTACATTGTTTGAATCAGGGATTAAAAACGAAACGAATATAGGTTTCAGTTTCGGTTTCGGTTATGCTCGAATTAAGGTTTTCGATTAACGGTTATGCAAATTCTTGGAGTATCGGTTTCTTAACGGTTATCGGTTTTTTGTAAGTTTCGGCTAAAAAAATACCGGTATGGTTTCGGTTCACAAAAAAAAAAAAGAAATTTAGGTTTTCG
Source organism: Drosophila kuntzei (assembly GCA_035042165.1). Taxonomy (NCBI): domain Eukaryota; kingdom Metazoa; phylum Arthropoda; class Insecta; order Diptera; family Drosophilidae; genus Drosophila; species Drosophila kuntzei. The sequence continues at coordinate 630,178 of JAWNLU010000818.1, forward strand.
GTTTCAAAAAATAAGACGCTTTTTTCATTGTTTTACATGAAAAAAGACTTAATGCTCTTTTTAGCCTGGAAAATAATGTTATCTAGTGACTGGAATGATCCAGTGTAATGTCGATTTTATTATAATTTGATCTCATATAAATTTGGTTCATTTGGTTTGAAAATTTTGATTATTTTGATTTTACTGATCTTTCATAACTTTGAACCGCCATAACTTTATCAAAAGTCAATCAATGTTTATGCAGAATGTAAATTTGAGCATGATTTTACCTCAAATTTAAACGCAGAACGAATTTGGAGGTAAAATCATGTTCATATGTACATTTCGCATAAGAATTGATTGACTTTTGACAAAGTTATGGCAGTTCAAAGTTATCAGTACCTGCGACGGCCAGTACCGAAATTAACCCTTATAAATAAATCGGTTACTAAACGGATATTTCGGTTTAAAGAGTTTCGGTTTATGGGTTTCGGTACAGCAGAAAAATATTTTTTCGGTTACGGTTTCAGTTACGGTTACAAATTGAAATCGGTTATTACCGGTTAAAGGTTACGGTTTCGGTTAAGGTTTTAATCCCTGGTTTGAATGGAACATTCAAATAATCGGGTTATGTGAAATTATCCATTTCGCTCCACCTTGTAATTACTCTGAGGATTCACAATTAGAAACTCACCTGGCTGATGATATTATTTTATTATTAAATCGCTCGATACTTCAGTTATATTAAATGTGTCTTGTATGATTTATTATCATTCGTCTATGATTTGTTTATGATAAACATGTTATTAATTGAATTACTTGCCTAACAATATTTGGGGCGAGGCATAAGACATTAGTTTACCTACGTATATTTAAAGGTTTTTATGTTTGTACTTTGATAGATGTCTGTTGAATGCAGATGATGCAGATAATGAAAAAACTTGTTTTTTATTATTTGAAAAAAATTCAATTTTTTTTTTAGATGGACAGTCTATCTTGAAATGATTATGTGAATTTTTCTTAAGAATTTCCGAGTTCTTTTGATACTAAGGCAAATTATACCTAATGTGAAAGATATTAAAAATTAATACAATATTTTTAAAATTGTCAATGAAAATTTCTTAAAAAAATACTTGAGTTTTTAGGTGAATTTATAATATTATAAATGATTGAATAGTAATTTATATAATAAACCGCAGGAAAACAAATGACAAGATGTGTCTATACAATAAATATCTCATATATATTTACACAACAAAGTAAGAAATAAGCCACAGTAAGTAATTTCAATCTGAGTATGAGTATTTTGACCAAATTAACCGAATATCTTCATTGAGCGGAGCCACAAAATTAACTTTTAAGGGCAACCGCAAATATTATCATCTAATTTTTTTCTTTGTTTAGCACTTGTGCCGAATTTCTCCGGAGTTATATCAAGAGAGTGTCAGAGACACTCAAACCACAGCGGTCATAAAGGGCGTATGAAATTCACACTATGAATACAAGTACATTCGGGCTCTACTTCCAGTAAACTGAATAAACATTCGCCTGGCTCAGAAACTGATCACGTTGCCACGATGATTGTCTTAGCGTAGCTTGCATAACCTCATTTGGGCCTTATGTGTGGATATCGCGTGTTCCCATCCTCGCCAGCATCATCGTCATCGTCTCCGTCTCCGTCGTCGACGTGATATCGTGTACGCAGATATAAAAACATCATCAGAGATACACAAACAAGTGCACTCATGTACTCAGATTGAAGTTAAAGCGTGCGCTACTCAAAAGACCCGATCCAGTCAACGTCTCCGGTTTTGGGTTCAGCGTTTCTTTTCTCATTTTTTTTTGATGTTGATGAGCTCAAGTTGCCTGTGATCACTTCGGTGGCAACACTTATTCATTTCGGGCAAATAAAGTTGTTACATTTTATGGCATCGTTGGGTTAGACTCATTGTTGCTCTGAATAGAGGAAGCCGTGTTGGATTGGCCAGCGGAAATGATTAATGGGGCCTATTGATATGTTTATACACACCATAAAAAGCTAAATATCTTCAATGATGCAATGACCCAATTGTCAATTAAATATGAAATGACTTTTATGGTTTTTTGGGTATAAAATATTCTAGGTATCAGCATAATCTCTTAGAAATCAAAACTAAGCTAAATCAATTAGAATTTTGCGGAATAAGAAAAATTTAATTATTAAACATCAGTAGTATTTTATAAGTGTGTTATTTTTCGAACATGTTTTCGAAACTATGCAATAAATAATTTGAATTTCATTTTATTCAATTTAAATTAAGTTGTTAGAAATCTGAATAGAACTTGAGAAATAATATTTACGTACACGACTAGAGGTCTGTTATAATGAGCATCCTTGCACAACACATAAATAGATGGAAGGCACTCATTCCCCCCAATTATTTAATGTGGCAACTGCACAACAATTCCTCTTACAATTGTAATGCTACTGAAAAAACAACTAAAACAACAACCAGCTGAAAGCAAAAGCCAAAGTTGAAGCGATGAAATCCCATCCCAAGCGACGCGACGCCACGGTATGCAGCAATTTTGGATCAATTATATAAAGTTAACTAGCGACTTTTGCAGACATCGTCATAGCCCCAACACTTCCACGATTTATTCATTATTTTTCTTTCTGTGCTATTTATTGTGCGAGAGTTTATTGCTTATTATTGTTAGTTTACCGTCTGAACATATATACATATATATAAATAAATCATTGATATTCTATGCCTCACTCAGGTGATAACTTCAAATTTGAAATTAAACTGCAATTTATTCATCGCGTTTGGCCATGTCTTCAAGGTATTTGGCACTTGCCGCCTTAATTTGTTTGCGATTCGGTATATTGGCCATGGTCTTATTCTCCTGCAATAGATCTTGCTCTTGGGAAACGGCCTGTTGCTCATCATCCTCGGTGGCCTCAAAGTAATACCGACTGGCCAAGAAATCGGCGTGATACTCCTCCTTATTGCGCTTTATCATCGCCGGCTTCATCTCCACCAAATAACCCTTCATCAGTTTGTAAACCTTACGCTTCAGCAAATGCATTACATTGTCAACTGTGTGAGAAAAACAGCAGAAAGTGAAATAAAAAGTTATTTTACGTGAATTAGCTCCACTCAACTGTTCTCCTCGTAAATCTCTGGTGCTGCAGCGCGCATGGTGAGCATCTCGAATTTTAGCAATGGCAATTTAAGATACGAATTCGGATAATGAGACCGTAACGATCTAGGCGGACGATCTACATGTCGCAAAATTTCAATTAAATTCCAAATGTTTACACTGCAAAAGTAAATATATAACAATTAACTTATTAAAGATATTGGTGATGTAAAATTCTGAATAGACATATAGGAAAGAAAATTAATATACGAGTACAAATTAATATTAATATTCAATCCGTCCAGAAATTTTCATTTAAGTTATCAACGAATTTATATTTGATCTGAGTGATTAATAACCTTACCGCAGCATAACATAAGCATCTCCACGATTCTTTATATGTTCCAAAGTTGAACGCTCAAGCTCCTGTTCCTGAGACAATATCTTTCTTAAATCCTTGATGCGCTCAAGTCGACTGTAGGACATTATTATTATTATTATTATTATAGGTAAAATTGTAAGTTTTATATATTTTTAAAATTGCTTACTTAATTTCCTCTTCGGATAGATTGTTTACCAGCACCCCCCTCAGCACATTTGCACATTTCATTTTTGTCTCGAGCATCTCGTGGGCCAACATATCATTCTCTATTAAGCGATGAAGCTTTTCATTGTTGTCCACCTGGGACTTCATGCTGTGGACAATAATTTTATTAGATCGAGTAATTTCTTACTCAATTTGAAAGACTTACCGTGGATAAATTTCCCTCGCCTGTGAGCAAAGAGTCACAAATTTGACCTCCTTGATGGTGCTTTCGATGGTCTTTAGCACCAGCTTAAGAATCTCCATGCTTCGTGTCTCACGCACATAACGCTTTGGATCCGCTGTTTTAGAAATCTCCTCTTTGTGCTTGGCGTGGGTTGTCATAGAAATCGGTGGCTTCTTCAGGGAAGCCAGCATTTGAAGCTTCGCTTGAAGATTCTTACGAGACTTATCCTCGAGCTGTCTATACTCATAGTTGAGTTCCTTGAACTTAGCTATAGCCGGAATTCCCAAATAGAGTATATGCTTAATAAAATTCGACTGATCCTCCATATCAGAACTGAGAGAGCGGAGAATGGGCTCATAAAATATTGCATCGTGTAGTAGAACTTGTATTATTTTCTTATAAGTATTGTTTATGGTCTTGATGGCCTTCAATCGCACATTTGAGTTTTCGATTTTCTTGATAAACACACGCGACTTGAGCTCTTCTTCCAGCACAAACTCATTGCGATATTTAATGCGATTCTCTAGCACGGCACGATCGAGCTATAAGTACATATATAAAGATCACAAAACCATTAATTATATTAGAGACTATTACTAACCAACAATTCCCTGTATTCATGCTTGCGTTGATCCAAACGAAACTCGAGACGATCTCGCTCCTTGCGGAGAACAAATGTGCGTTGATTGATATTGTCGACAACCTGATGAATGGGCATCCTTTGATAGAGACGTTGCATGTCCCTATGTTTGATCAAAAAGTTTCGTATCTTGTGGGTGTTATCCCCGGTAAGGATGTTGTGGAGCTTAACTCGTCCATCCCGACACTGTAATTTCAATCGCTTACTTTCCCGAAAGTATCTCTGCCGATTGGCCTTCGTCTCGTATCTTTTGTAGATTACACGACGGTCTAAAGAGCAACATTTTGTTCAGATCCCCAGACCTTATACGAAGTATAATACGATCACTTACTTAGCAAATCTGTCATTCCACCAAATTGCTCGGTCAACGAGTTGGGCGTCCATCGCTCATCGACCATAACATGTTGGCGCACGTAGGACATGCCAAACAGCCCATGGAATCTTAGGGCCCGAGGATGCACTGGTTTTGGAGCCAGCACATCTCTATCCTTTGACTTGTCCCGCCGAGGACGGTAAGATAGACTTTTCTCTCGCATAAAGCACGGCATTTCGAATGTATCGTATTATGTATGTATTTATCTATGTATTTATTTATTTACTTTTTATTTGTTTTATTTTTATTTATTACAAATAATTCTGTCGATGTGTTCGTTACGAATGAATTTTAAATGAACAATAAAATTGTTTCTTAATTAATGAACACGAAAGCAATCTCGAAGGTTACTTAATTTATATATTTATATTTTCTACGTATTAATCTATTTACATCATACATTAATTTATTTAAGAATTTCTAGCAATACATAAGCATAGTTGACAAAAGGTGGGCATTGATGGCATGTTCCAATGAAGAAAGAAAAATTAAACAAAACACATCGAAGCCTTTTTGGAAGCCAGTTGGATATGGAAAGGAAAATTGGATAATTGTAAATAATTAATGCACTAAAATATTCTTTAGGTATATATTATATTAATAATTATTATTAGTGCAGAATATATTTTAATAATATCATTTATTATGTAATCAATGTGTATTGTGTATTAAAGTATAGAAGATTATTACACAAAACATTAGGCTGCATCATCTCGTTTTGCGACTGCCTCCAAAAGCCGGGCACTCAGAGCTTTAATCTGCTTACGATTCGGCACATTTGTCATCTTGTTAGACTGCAAGAGATCATCCTCGGTAACCATTGAGTTCCGATCATTGTCATCGGCGGAGTGATATTTGTGACTAGCCAAAAATAGATTATGATATTTCTCCTTGCTTTGCGCAATAGAAGAATTCATATCTCCCTTATAAGCTTTCATCAGCTTGTATAACTTTCGTTTCAACAATAACATCACCTTTTCAACTGCGTAAAATGAAATAAATTAATGAAAAGTTCTTTTAAAATAGATAAGCTAAACTCAACGGTCCTCCTCGTATAACTCTGGTGGAGCGGCAATGATATCGAGCATCTCGAACTTTAGCAATGGCAACTTTAAATATGAGTTCGGATATTGAGTTCGAAACGTTCTGGGCTGACGATCTACGTGCCGCAGAATTTCAACAAGATTCCAAAGGCATAAGCTGTAAGATACCTTTATCTTTAGTACTAGTACTAGTTATACAGTATTTTATTTATATTAAAACCTTACCGAAATGACACATAAGCACCAGCGCGATTTCTGATATGATCCAGAGTTTCCCTCTCAAATTTCTCGTCGGCCTTCAAAATTCCTTTTAAGTCGTTTATGCGCTCCAGTCGACTAATAAATTGATATAATTAATAAATGATATTAATTGTATTTATTGGAGTTGCTTACTTAATTTCTTCCTCTGATAGATTGTTGACTAACACATTCTGGAGCATGGAGGTGCATTTCATTTTGGTCTCAAGGTCACTTCTTTTTAAAAACTTGAATTGAATCAAGCGGTGCAGTTTTTTATTGTTCTCCATCTGGTTCCTTACACTGCGATTGGAGATTTTAATATTACTAATCAATTTTATTAATAATGTGCGCTTACTTTGGAAAAATCTCCCGTGCCTGTGAGCATAATGTGACCAATTTTAACTCCTTGATCGTGTCTTCAATAGATTGCAGCTCCACTTTAAGGACCGTCATGCTTTTCGTCTCACGCACATAACGCGTTGGATCTGCACTTGCCGTTATCTCCTCTTTGGCTTTATGTGTCGGGGCCGATGGATTATTACGCTTCAAAAGCGAGCTCAACATTTGCATCTTCGATTGAAGATTTTTGCGAGACTTGTTCTCCAGCTGCCGATACTCGGTATTGAGTTCCTTGAACTTGGCAATGGCGGGTAGGCCCAGATAGAGAATATTCTTAATGAAATTCGCCTGATCCTCCATGTCATCGTCGAGAGAGCGTAAAATCGGTTCATAAAATATCTCATCTTGCAAAAGAACTTGTATTATTTTCTTATATGTCGTATTGATGGTTGTGATGGCCTTCAATCTGACATTTGAGTTTTCAATTTTCTTCAGTAAAACACGAGATTTCAGTTCCTCGTCTCGTTGAAACTCATTTGCGTATTTGATGCGATTTTCCACCTCAGCGCGATCGAGCTGTACATTGAATATTATGCAAGTTTTAATCTGAATAATAATTAAATATCTGTCATACTGCATACCAATAATTCCCTATATTCATGCTTGCGCTGATCCAAACGAAACTCTAGACGATCTCGCTCCTTTCTCAATATAAATGTGCGTTGATTAATATTGTCCACAACCTGATAAATGGGCATCCTTTGATACAGACGTTGCATATCTCTGTGATTGATCAAAAAGTTCCGTATCGTGTGCGAATTGTTTCCAGATGATATCTTTTGCAGCTTGATGCGTCCATCAGAGCACTGCATCTTTAAGTGCTTACTCTGCTTTAGAAGTAGCCTGCGGTTCGCCTTCGTCTCATGTCGCTTGTAGATTACGCGACGGCCTAGGATACAATTTAAACTTATATATATCATCATAAAGCCTCATTGTATTACTCACTCAGTAAATCTGTAAAGCCACTATATTGCTCTACAAGGGAGTCGGGAGTCCACTTCTCGTCAACAATCAGATGTTGACTCGCAATGGACATGCCAAAGAGTCCATGGTATCGAATAGCACGCGGTCGAACTGGCTTTGGTGCCATCGCATCCCTATCGTTCACCTTATCCCGACGAGGACGGAAGGAGAGGCTCTTCTCTCGCATGAAGCACGGCATTGTGAGTGTGCTTTTATTAATATATTTATTCTTCTTAAACAATGTAGTGTACCTAACAAATGTGTATAGTATGAATGAGTGTTTGACTTGAATAAACTCAAGATATGAGAAATTGTTTCATGGGTTGCTGAGTATAATATGAATCTAAAAAAATTAGACTAATTTTAAAAAATATTTTCTAAAATCGCATATTCTTAAACAATATAAATTGATTTAAGATAGAATACACAAAAAAGAATTCTTCTCAACGATGTACAAACGTCACTTTCAACCGATCATAAATTCATGCAACACTTATTTAATTTTAAATATGCAGACTTTAGACTAATCTGAAAAGGAAACAATAACTCTACATGTCATCCTCAATCGAACACACAAAACTTCAGGTAATCATCTTACGCATAAGGTACTTCATTTTCCTCTTAAATTAGATAAATAAAATACGGAAGAAAAGTAAACAGTCATAAATATGATAGTTTTAAATAAAGCTTTAATAAAATTAAACAGGAAGTTACATTGCCTAAAAAAGTTTCTTATTAATTACGTATTAATTTCTTGAGTAAGTTCATCATACACAAATTAAATTTGTGAGCTATCGTTCTTATAGCATACATATATATTTAACTGAACTATGAATAGGAAATTTTTTAAATAAAATACGATTAATTCGTTGAGTATGTATGAATTTGTATTGAATTATTAGTTGATTTAGTGTGAACTAACAGTACATATATAAATAATTATAAATAATTATAAATACATATACTACATAGTAGTATGTAGGTATATGTCAATGTAAGCCAAGTTAAGTTAAGTTTAACTAACTATTAGTTGAATGCATAAACAAATTAGTCAGCCTCTTCTCGTTTGGCAGCCTCCTCGACAAGCCTGGCACTCTGGGCCTTGATCTGCTTACGACTCGGTATATTGGCCATGGCCTTATCTTGATCGTCTTCAATTACAGTTCCCTGTTGTTGTTCATCCTCGACGTTTTCGTTAGCACTGCGAGTGGCCAAGAATTTAATATGATATGCTTCTCTATTCTCCTCTATCATCTCCGGCGTTGTAGTCGCCTCGTATGCCTTCATCAGCTTGTACACCTTTCGCTTCAGTAAATGCATTATCTTGTCAACTATGGGGAAAATAAACATTGAAAGTTCGACCATGCTTATGGGTTGACGCAACTTAACCATCCTCTTCGTATAACTCTGGTGGTGCGGCATACACATTGTGCAACTCGAATTTCAACAGCGGCAACTTCAGATACGAATTCGGATAATATGGTCGAAACGTTCTGGGCTGACGATCTACGTGACGCAGAATTTCAGTGAGGTTCCAAAGGGATATTCTGTTATCAAAAGTAAACGACTATGAATGTGTAATATATTTATTTTCATGAATAATACTTACCGCAATATTACATAAGCATCAGCGCGATTCTTCATATGCTCCATAGTATCACTCTCAAATTCCTCGTCATGTTTCAACATTGCTTTCAAGTCCTTGATGCGTTGAAGACGACTTTTGCACATTACAATTAAAGACAGAATAAATTAAAATTAGCAATATTAATTATCTGAATTGTGCCACAAATTACATAAAAAAGAAACGCTACACTATCCACAATAGAAATAAAAAAAAACGGGTGAGAATAAACTTAAAAAAATAGTACATGCCTAAAATTAATTTATAAATACTAGATTCTCTTTGTTTTTACCAAATTGTGGACATCGTAAATTTACTTTACAGTAGATCTAAATCTAAGGAATTTCTAAAATGCACATTTTAGATATAAATGTTTTGGCAAATTGGACACAGAATATAAAATTTCTTTAAAAATTACTCACTTCATTTCCTCTTCGGAAAGATTGTTCAATAAGACGCTCTGCAGCAACCCGGTATATGCCATTTTGTTTCTTAGCATCTCACGATTCTGTAAATCTCTCTGAATGGTAAGCTTCAGTTTTGCGTTATTTTCCAGCTGACACTTAACGCTGCAGAGGGAGTTTTAAATAAAAATCTTAGATGATTTAAGCGAACCTACCGCGGATATATCTCCTTGGCTTGTGAGCAAAGAGTGACAAATTTCAAATTCTTGATAGTATCCTCAATGGTCGCCAGCTCCGACTTGAGTTTCATCATGCTCCGCGTTTGACGTACATAATGCTCATCGATTTCATCTGTACTAATCCGGTTTGGCTTTTCGACTGGAACGAAAACAGTAGTTGGTTTTTTCAACGAAGCCAACATTTTCATTTTGGCCTGAAGATTCTTTCGCGACTTATCTAAAAGCATGCGGTACTCGTTGTTAAGCTTCTTGAATCTAGCAATGGCTGGTTTGCCTATATAAAGAATGTTCTTTATAAAGTTCGCCTGATCCTCCATGTCGCCGTCAAGAGAGCTTAGAATTGGCTCATAAAATATTTCATCTTGCAAAAGAACTTGTATCATTTTCTTATATGTTGTATTGATGGTTGTGATGGCTTTTAATCGAACATTTGAGTTTTCAATTTTTTTGAGCAAGACACGAGATGCAAGCTCCTCCTCAAGAACAAATTCATTCTCATACCTTATGAGGTTTTCCACTTCGGAGCGATTAATCTGTTAATGGGTAATGATAATGGTGATAAATATGATATTATATTTACGGCATTTTACTAACGAGTAAATTTTTGTATTCAAGTTTCATTTGCTCCAAGCGATGTATTAAACGATCTCGCTCCTTTCGCAGGACAAATGTTCGTTGATTGATATTATCTGCAACCTGATGAATGGGCAATTTTTGATAGAGACGCTGCATATCCCTATGGTTAATTAAGAAGTTCCGTATTTTATGTGCATTATTTCCCGTGGAGATCTTCTGTAGCTTGATGCGACCATCGGTGCACTGCATCTTCAATTGCTTACTCTTCTCCATAAGACGCTTCCGATTGGTCTTCGTTTCATGGCGCTTGTAGATCACACGACGCTCTAAAGCAGAGATTAATACCTCAACGATAGCCATAAATAATTCGTTCACTTACTCAGCAACTCTGTCAAGTTAACAAATTCTTCTGTTAGAGAGTCGGGAGTCCACTTCTCATCAACAATCAGATGCTGGCTCGCAATGGTCATGCCTAAGAGTCCATGATATCTCATTGCGCGTGGACGAACTGGCTTCGGTGCCATCGCATCTCTATCATTTGCCTTATCTCGACGAGGACAAATCGAGAGGCTTTTCTCTCTTTTAAAGCAAGGCATATTGAGAACGCGTATGTATTTGTATTAAAGTACGTATTGTATTTTTGTGTAATATATTGTTTTGTTCGTAGTAGTTAGCAAGTTTGTAAGAGTATGAATGATCACTGAACTTTAAATAAGTCGGAGCCAGTTGATAGCTTTTCCATGGTTTGCTGGAACAAATTTTGGAAAATAAAAAATGGACAATTTTAACAATTTTTAGGTAAATAAAAAATAATGAACAGGGATTAAAACCTTAACCGAAACCGTAACCTTTAACCGATAAAAACCGATTGAAATTTGTAACCGTAACTGAAACCGTAACCTAAAAAAATGTTTTCCGCTGTTCCGAAACCCATAAGCCGAAACTCTTTAAACCAAAATAACCGTTTAGTAACCGATTCATTTATAAGGGTTAATTTCGGTTCTGGCCGTCGCAGCTACTGAGCAACTTTGATATCTTTGAACTGCCATAACTTTGTCAAAACTCAATCAATTTCCATGCGCAATGTTAATTTGTGAACGATTTTACCTCAAAATTCGTTCTGCATTTAAATTTTGTTCATTTTGAAAAATTTTTGAAAATCGAATTTTTTCGAATATTTACAGTGTTACCCCTTTGTCTTTTTTGATTTTTTCGAAAAATTTCAAATTTTTAAAATCAAAAAAATGTATATGAAGAACGAATTTAGAGGTAAAATCGTGCTCAAATTTACATTGCGCGTGGAAATTGATTGAGTTTTGCCAAAGTTATGGCAGTTCGAAGTTCTTAAAAATCAGTAAAATCAAAATAATCGAAATCGAATAATCAAACCAAATTTATATGAGATCAAATTATAATAAAATCGACATTACGCTGGACCATTCCAGTAACCAGATAACATTATTTTCCAGGTTAATAAGAACAATAAGCCAATTTTCATCTAATACAATGAATAACGTTTCTTATTTTGGTCAACCGAAAACTTAAATTTTTCTTCTTTTTTTTTTGAACCGAAACCATACCGGTATTTTTAAAGCGAAACTTACAAAAAACCGATAACCGTTACGGAACCGACACTCCAAGGTTTTGCATAACCGATGACCGAAAACCTTAATTCGAGCATAACCGAAACCGTAACTGAAACCGATATTCGTTTCGGTTTTAATTGCTGATAATGATAATTACAAAAACAATGATAAAGACCCAAACCTATCCCGAATGACAAGAAAACTATTTAGTATTTTACACATTTATTTTGCACTAACATTTCATTTTTGTTTTTTTGTTGTTATACTTATTTCTTTTCAACATAAATTTTATACAATTCATAAAGTGTCTCATTACAAGTATTTCTGAATTTGTTCTGTATAGAATGTGTGCTTTTACTTATTTAGTAATGTAATATTTATTTATCATCGAAATCCACTTTCATTTATATACGTACAGCATACATTTTAGAGCAGGATGGAATTAAAATTCTTGACTCAATTTTATGACGACTTTATAAACATACTGCACATATTGGAAAATTAATTTGAAAACGGAACTCGGAAGAAGCCCGATTTTTTTTAATGACTTTCGCTTTGTTGTAAACTCTTTTTTGTCCAATTTCGCCAGATTAATAGAAACAAATAGAATCACTTTAACAATTTAATTAGAAGTAAGAATCAGATATTTGTTAGGTTAGTAAATAACATATTTATATTAGGATGTTGTTACAGCTTTCACTTTCCTTCACATTAGAAACAATTCCACTAAAAAAAACTTTATGGATTGGTCTTAATTTATAATTTCTTAAGCCTTTCCGAAAACTGCTTTACTTACACTCGCGAAATAAATTTCTAAGTGATATCCAGAATAGGATGTATGAATACACAAAATTTCTTGTATGTTGTTCTTTAAATATTTAATTTTTCGTTATATTTGTATTTTTGCAAGCTAATTTTATATTTCATACAACACTTCTGTCGTGACTTCACAGTGTCAATGTCACTATTTGATACGAACATTGCTTGAAGTGGATAGTACTTGTTGTTGTAGTTGTTAGAACTAGATACATAATACAGTACAGTAAAGTTTAGCTCAAACAGCAGCGTAGAAATATTGTCATAAAACATTTTAATAGTTATCATTTTTTTCGTTTATAATTGTATAATTTTGCTAAATATACATTGATTTGTTGGGATTCCTTCTTTAACTATAAGTTTTATGAAAATTCCATACATGATTGTTGTTTTTAATGTTATTGCATATGGTGTATTGCCTACTCTACGGCGCCCAGCTTTTCATTGATTTACTCATTAAAGTGTTGCATATCTTTTGGTGTTATCCAATATAAAAATCATATCAAGAAAATTCTTTAGGTACATTTAGTTTTCAAAATCTTGAAACTTATTTTATTAAAATTTCACAAATAGAAACTGAAAATTAAAACATAAATAATTTTAGGCTAACTTAAGGAAAGATTAAATGCCATTCAATGTAATAATCCGATGAGTTCCGACTTTACAAACGCCTGCAAGGAAAAGAAGGATCTGTACATGAATAACTGAAACAACCGAATGACAAATACACTTCTGCGTGGGTATTACAAATAAAAATTAAAAATCGTGTATAATATGCGACTTTTATTTAAACATAGTTCAGCATTTTGCCGCCCCTTATGTTATTTACACAATTTAAAAATGAACTATACGTATATAAATATATATATTTGATATCTGTTTTAAATAAACGCCGCAAGCAATTAAATGAATGGCTAATTCAGCGTGAATCTTAAAAGTTATTACAAATACATTCATACATAAATATAAAGATGCTTTTCAAATATACAATAATAATAAAGCGAATGCATCTCATTTCAAATTGATATAATACTTAAACATATACAAAATTTATTACGCAAATTAAATTTGGGACCAAATTGAAACTAGTTTGGAATGCTTTACAAATACGATTTTCGTTTCGGTATCTCATTCTTATTTTTTTTTTGTTTAAATTAACAAAGAATTTTAACAACAAACAGAATTATATGATAATGCCGCCCTAACGCCCGAAATAATAAAGGGCCGGCTACAAAAATAACAATAAGTAGGAAACGAGAATAATTATTATAGACGGATCAAAATATTGCAAATTGTTAAGAGACGCACGCAATTACGATTTTAAGATTTGCTCTCACTTAAGTATAATTACATATAGTTTATAGCTGTATGGCGTCTATATTCTTGCTGTGACAATATATTCGACGGTGTACATTTTTATCAGATTTAACATAGTCGATTCAACGGGTTTAGCTTTAGGTGTTAATGTTTAGTGATTGGCGTTGGACACAACTACAGGTTTTTCCTTAAATTTATTATGTAGATGTACATACACTCGAGTAAATTTAAGCATAATTCACACAATTTACTCTTTTGTTCTGTTTTTGTTTCAGTTTAGCTATTTGTGGAAATTGATTTTTTCGTGTTGTTGTTTTTTTGCATAGTTATATAAATTGTTGTATACATATAAATAGTCAAACTCATTTACTTTTGTTTTATTTTCTCATAATAATAATATAAATATATATATGTATATATTTATGCATTTCGCAATTAACTTTTGTGTTAGCTCAATGCTTAACATATAATAGAATTTCTAATTGCCATCTCATTGCAATTTGTTTCGTATGTAGTGTAAACATTAATAATTTCTTAGTTTTGTCTTCTTGAATTTTCTTTTTAATATCTGCAAATAATTGTTTATATATTATATTATATAATATAATGTGTATAATGTTGCTTGCCTATGAGGTTATAGCGCTTAATGTGTGTGTGTGTGTGTGTGTGTGTGTGTGTGTGTAATGTGTATATTGCTGATAGCGCCTTATAACGCCCCAAATGGATCCAGTGGAACGTTTTTATTGCCTCCATTCAGCGTTGCCTGCGTGGGTTGCATGATGCCCGTCGCCGTGCCCGCATTACTGTGCGGCGCGCCCATCATCGTCGGTTGCCCCCCAGTCAAAGGGGCTTGCTGTGGCATCATATTCGGTTGCTGCTGCCCCATCACTGGCATGCCCTACAATAGCCAAAATGTTTCATTATAATTTGTCAAAACAGAATTGCACCAAATCACATATCATGCAAGGGTACGGTACTTAAATGACTAAGACAGACGCAACGGCTACGGATCGGTATGGTACATAGTTAAGTTTTGGATAGAGAGTTTATATTACATAAGTAAAAGTAGAGGTAGGTTTTAAAGGAGGGCCGCCATGAGTTACTACATAGTGAACAAATGGTTCGGTTTGTTGGGGTTAGTGAGTTCTACAAATCAAGTCAAATCAATGTGAAATTCAAATGAGAAAAGAAAAACTCAAAAACAATCTACAATTTGATAGAGATAACCTAAGTTCGAAGAACAAATGAACTAATAAAATACTTAATGCTATATATTTTATTCGTCAAGAAATCTTAGGCAGAAACCTATTAGGAGGGTAGTATACATAGATAGTAGGGGGACCATAACAATAAAAGAGAGCAGATCACCAGTTCTTACAAGCTCAGCGTAGATTGAGAGTGGATAGTGAAGTCGGAACTCAAGATTATAGGAATAACTCAAAGTAAGTAAGTACATACATAACCGAAAATAAAGAAAAATTATAATTGAAAAATGAAAAAAAAGCAACTTATAGATATAGTAAGTAAGTATTAAATATAAACATTTATTTTATATTTAACCATGTTGTTCAAAGTAGTTTGTAGTACGGTTTTTCTGTTTAGTTATTGTGTTTTTATTTTATTTCAATCATTCTTACCTGCACATAATTTGGCATTACAGGATAACTAGCATGTATATACGGATGATTGATTGTGATTGGCGCAGGACTTACTGTCATGCCATGTGCCTATGTATTGCATATTGATATATATTATATATAATAATAATCATAATATATGTATATATATATATTATTATATATGTATCACAAACATACAGACAGCATAAACACAGGCGCATCGTGAGTTTTGTCAATTTGTGGTGTAATTTTTATATTATATTTATATTTTGAATTATTTTGATATTGATATTTTGTTATTATTTATTAATATGTATCGATTTGCAGTATGCGTTGGATAGTTGAAATATAAAGCAACATAAAATAAAGAAAAGAAAGTGATAGTTTATATATATAAGTATATAAGTATATATTATGGAATACAAAAATAATAAAGGAAAATAAAATTAAAATGAGAAATATATGTAGTATACATACGACGAGTATGAATATGTATATATATATGTTTTTTTTTTATAGTGAGTTAGATAGTATTATTTGGCCTGCTTGTGTAGGGGAGCTTGTTTAAGTAACTTCTTTTGAGACCTACACATACGAGGTGTGCCACAATAGTTTAGCCCTAGTGATAGGTGGTGTACTTGTTGTGGGTGTGGGTGTAGGTGTGTGTGGTGCAGTATGTACGAGAAACATTAACCAATATAATATATTCAGAGTTTATAAAACAATAATAATAATTATTTATGTATATGTAGATGAATTGTAAATCCTACAACTTGCAACAACTTGGATCGTTCTAGGATAATTTAGAGAGGAACAACTTTCACATCCCAATTGTTATAATTTTATTGTAATTAGTGTTACTTAGGAAAATGCCACAACATATAGATTTTTTAGTTTAGCATGACAAAAATTCTGGTTAATCTTAAGTTAAGTATAAAGTTCACGTTCACACATATCAAGGCAATAAATAAATAAACCAAGTAGTTTTCAAGTTGTAACTGCAAATGCAATGTGCAATAATTACATTAATATTACAAAATATACAAAATAATAAATTAATTAAAAATAAGAATGGAATTTGTATTGTACACGGGTAAAGTGAGCCTAAAGTGAAGTGTTGAATGACACAATCTTAATATATCAGAATGCATTTGTTTTCCTTTTGTCTTTGTATTTGGGCACAAATTCTTTAAAGTTTCTGAATTCTCTTGCTGTCTCATTTGATTAAACTATTGTAATTCGAGGCATATTGGAATATCGCATTTGTTTCGTCTTGTTGTGGTTTTTGATTTTAATAGTTGTAATAGAAGTAGTAGTAGTAGTAGTAGTAGTGGTAGTAGTAGTTCGGTTGAGTAGAGACTAGAGTTAGTAGAGGCATAACTCACCATTGGACGATAGCCAGCACCAGTTGTAGCCGCCATTGGTTGTGGTGTCCAATTAGCACCTGGTTTCGCTGTATTTTTAGGTGAATTCCATTGCACGGGTCTATGAGATATAATGGGGTAAGAGAGTAATGATATAGAGACGAAATCAATGAATTTGATTCGATTTTCTATTTACATTTCTAAAGGGATTTTTCAGTTTGAATTTGAATTACTCGAACTTTGTAAGTAGTTTTATGGGCGGAATTGTGGGCGGTTTATGTACACATATGGAATATATGAAAGGAAATGATTTTGGATGGTCATCTACTATTTTTACTTTGGATCATAAGTATTTGGGAAAATATGCGACTGTTAGTTAAGATCATTAACTGATTTATCGACTGATTTAATAAAGATTCAATCTTGGGAAGAAAAGGTCTTGATTTTGGATTATTCATCGAAGAGAAGTGAATGGAATTTTTAGATCTTTGGTAAATGGTTATTTGATTAATGATTACAATGCATTCTCCACATGATTGTCTTTCAAAAACACTCGTTCACACACTCACATACATAAATGTTTACGCACGCACACAATTAGTTGTTGTTTTATTGATTCGTTTGATTTTTGGTTTTTTGCTCGATATTACTCACTTTGCACTTGCCGTTTTATTTATATTTAAATTATCAACTAGTGACATTAGTGAACTATCCAGATCGCCCGTTATTATCTTTCCAGTTCCAGCTGTTTGCTGTTGTTGTTGCTGCTGCAAATGATGCTGCTGTTGTTGCTGTAGATGTTGTTGTTGATGTGAATGTTGTAGTGAGCTTTGCTGTTGCAGTGTCAGCCCTGGACTGCTGCTATTGTAGCCCTGGAAGACGGCACCTGTGGCGACAACATTCATTTGATTGCTGTTGCTATTGGCTGTGGCCGGTTTGAGAACATCACCCAAAGCATCAAAGCCTTTATGTTGTTTTTTTAATGTTGTTGTTGTTGTTTTTGTGATATTTATGATTTTTCAATTTATGTTTTTTGAATGCCACAATTTTATAGTTATTTTTGTCGTTGTTGTTGAATAGCCAGCGCACCGTTTAGCAAGACATTTACACAAAGAGACATACACAGTATTTATGTATAGAGCATGAGACAAATGAAGCCCACATTAATTTATCCATTCAGTTGTTTCCGTTTGTTTATTTTTATTTGATGTTGTTTGTTTTGTTGTCAGCAATATTGTTAACACATACATACATATTAATATGTATATGTATGTGAATATCGTTATAGCGTTTTATGAATTAAATGTTGTAATTATTTTTACATAATGGATTTGTGCCACCAACATTAACGTATTGCAAACATGAGACATTGTGAGTTAATGTGTCAAGAATATTTGTTGTTTTTTTACATACATAATGAACATAAAAAGGAGAAAAAAGAGAAAAATACATTGACAAAATAAATAATGTGAATTAAATGTTTTCATCGTAAAATACTATGTGCACCTTTTTACATTGAAATGTTTAATGAATAATTGTAAATTGAGTTTAGTTATTATTACTTGTGTATTATATGTTAAAAGATTGTTCTAAATACCAAGCAGAAAGAGTGAAATATTATTGTTTAATAGTTTTTATTAACGGTTAATAAAGCAAGTATGAGAATCTTTAGGTTGTTAAGAAATGCAAGCAAAAGCCAACCCCAATTAGATAATAATATTACTAAGTATATTTATTTAAATTCTGTTTTCAAAAGTTAACATTACTATTGCCTCTCAGAAAGATTTTAAAAAATGTAAATACTTTATAGCAGTGGTGCTCAAAAGCACACTATAAAACATGAAACATGAAACCATCACTATTTTATATAATCCTAAGAAAAATTTGTATCCACAAATAGATTTATAAGGAGTGTAACTTAAATAATTTCAGTTTTTGTTGAATATTTATCCATAAGTTATCACCTTATCTTTTGCTTTTAACTAAACAACTTATTAAAATAGCACAAACACGACACAATCACTCAAATTTTTGTAAACAATTATTTAACAGTAATGATAACATTTGAAATATGTACATAAGCATAAAAGTAAAGAAGGAGAAAATGAAAGCGTTAACAGAATATGATAAAAAGACATATGACCTAAATCCTTAATTATTCTCAGCGACTAGAATTGATAGATGAATTGAAATAAGGGTATATGTATATTGAAGAATTTGAGATTTGCACTTATTCTTTTTTGGTAAAAAATCGATTTTTGAAATCAAATATAATTGGTTTGCCAATATACTTGTAAGTTATTGTAGTTATATGTGCACGACTCTAGTATTCAAGTACATACAGACATATTTCATACAGAACACAATTGCGGGGCGTTTCTCTCGATTCGAGACCTGTGGTTGTGTGTGTGTTTGGTGTATGTGTGTGTCTTCAGCACTACAAGCACAACAAAATGAGATCTGTGATGACGATTGAAGCTTTGTACAGAAACAAAGCACGCAACGCAAAAATTGGTTTCGGTTGTGACATTTTTTTGTTCTTCTCGAGAAGATCACCTGTTGGAAATTGTGGTAGTATCGCCAAATTATCTTGATATTGATGTTGTTGTTGTTGTTGCAGCTGTTGATGTTGTTGTTGTTGCATATAAAACATCGCTGCTTGAGGTTGATGTTGCTGCTGGTCCACAAAATTGTCAAAGACAACGCCCCTGGGTTGCATATCATCAAAAAAGGGATTTGGCAATGACGACGACGACAAGGACGCTGATTTTTTTTCAATATTTAAAGGGTTTGTTGGATAGCCATAAAAAAAATATGAACAAATTATAATAAAATTAATTTACAAAATCTTTGAATAAAAATTACTGACAAAATTCAAAAATCGTTAAATGTAAATCATTCTTTTCCACACATACGTTGAAACAACTAGCAAAAGTTTTACACTGTTTTGTGTGTTAACTCTGTAAATCTTTGGAACTATTAATGTTAAAATGGGGTATTTTCAGTTATTTCAAAACTTTGGGTTCTGCTAACATTTTGGAAGATAATGTACACAAAATCTGAATAAATTGTTAAATCAATTGTTAGTAAAACATGCTAAACACATGAGCACTTAATATTGAACATTAAATTTAAATTTAGTGCAAGTCAGCGAGTACCACGCCATATAAAACTAAATTCAATTAAATTGTAACCCAATTGATTTTAAACTTAAGCTTTGATTATTCTTAAGCATAATTTAATTACATAAATTGCATTGCATTTGAATGGATTAATGACAAACTTGCTGGCTAGTTAAAGGGAACTTACCTGCAGGTTCCGTATTACCAAAAACAGACGTGAAATTACTATCGGAAACGAAGGCATTTGTTGCGGCAGCGGAGGAAACTGAAGCCCCATTGAAACCTATTTTATTTCATTTTTGTTTTTTGATTTATAGTGTTTTTTTTATGTGTATTACCGCATAGGACGTTAGACGTTTTTTCATATTGCGGTTTATCAAGTCGTGTTTATCGTTATCATTGTTGTTTTTTTGGTTGTGGTTGTTATTGTTATTGTTGTTGAAGTTGTTGTTGTTGTTTTTGGGTAGGGAAAAAACCAGTGATGAAAATGAAGAGTAACAATACATTAGAGAATTGAAAAGAAAATAACAAACTTACAAAATTATATATAACAAAATAAAATTAAAATCTTAGCAATTAAATAAAAGATATGTTATTTATGATGAAAAATATGTGCATCAAAGAGATGTGCTTAAAGACGGCCAGAGAGCGATAATCGCTTGAATTTCATTTGGGTCTGAGACATCTACAAGGCAATATGGGTTACATATATGTATATACATATGTGTATGCATATGCATATACGTATATATATTTATATTAATAAACTACACTTAAACACCTAACTATAAAGCAACTAACGAACTTAAGTAAGAACTTAAAAATGTAATTACGAAAATAATAAGAAAATTATAGCATGCTACCATTATTATGCATCCACAAATTATTGGCATTTAATGCAGCACCTGTTGCTCCTGCGGCAGCTGCAACGTTGCCGCCGCTGTTGCCACTGGCCTCAAACATGTCAGCAAATGGATTACCCAACTGCAGCAAATCATCGGATGCCTTTGTGGCCAGCGCCTGTGACGCCGATGCTGCAGCAGCAGCGGGCTGTGCCGACGCGGCACCAAACAGATCAACTATCGGCTGACCAGCCTGTGAGGCTGGCGGTGACGATAGGAATGGATTTGTTAGTGCAGCGCTAGCGCCAGCAGCACCGCTACTGGTGGGCGACGATACCTTGGACTAGCGATCGAAGACAAACAGAAAACAAAACAATTTAATTAAATATTCCTCAATTTACAACAATCAATTATCATATCTCACTTACTTTGTACTGATTCATGGCGGCCTCCTCCTCGGCCAGCACCTGAGCTTTCAGCTGCTCATCAATGCCATTGGTGGTATCAAATTTACTCGAAGCAGCTGCCGTGCCAAATGCCGAGCTAGTTGAAGAGAGTGCAGAGACAGCGGATTTTACATTCGTGCGTTGATAGCTTCTCAATAATTGAAGTCAAATGCAACCAAAATACAAAATGATAGAACATAGGGATAAAAAAAGAAACACAAATTATTTATTAATTAACAAAACAACAAGAAAGAGTCTTGCATTCAATTTTCAACTGATCGTTCTTGTGACAGCTATATAATAAAATTTAACGAACAAAATCGTGACAAAATTGAGTACCCTCTGCAAGAGTATAATAATAACAAAATAATTAAGTAAGCTAATTTAAATTTATTTAAATTAAATTAAAAATATAATTAATTTATAACAGCCACAAACCTCGACGATTGTGTGGGCGTATTGGCAGCCGACACCTTGCGACCCTCCAACGTAGCCAAATGTTGCTCCAAGGCATCCAGCAAAGAACTGGGCGCCTTCGTCAAATCGGGAATATCACCCTTATCAATGCCCACATTCTGAAATTCAATTCATATTTTTAGTTTAAGCAAATATAACTCTCAAAGGTAAGCTCTTTATAAGATGACGTACCTCGGCGACCTTTAGGAATTCCCCAACGCGATCCATGCGAACCAAGAACTTCTTGTACAAGTCCAAAGCATCACGTGCCTGCTTTTTATTCATATCGAAGTACTTCTCAAGCAAATTGATAATTCCATCATTATAGCAGGCAAACAGACGAATCAAATCACGAAACAGCAACATGAAGCTCATATTGATGACACCTATTCATTAAAAATAAGTGTAAGATATAGTTGGATTATAAATTCTTCTTTTACGAACCATTAGTCAAATCGTTGGACTGACAATCAAACTCTAGCAACCCATCCAATTGTGCCTGCAAAACTGGCAGCGTCTTTAGAAGTTTGTCCGCGTTCATGTTACGCAACGATCCCTCCTCTTTCCTATTAGTTAAATAAACAAAATCATTAGTTATTAAGTTATTAAGAAAATAATCGTATCACACTTACCCGCGCTTCACTTTGCAAAAATCGAAAGCCATGGCGCGATAGGAGAGCGACTTTTCATTCAAATACTTGGCATAACGCCGTATAAAGGGTGACATATCATAACCTGTTGAATATGCCAATTATAATATTAAGAGGCTCCATTCAAAATATAATCACATGAATGTGTTTACAGTCATTCGGTCGTTAGTTAAGTACTTTAACAAATTTTGAATGCCAAATATATAACTTTTAAACATGATTTTTTAGTTGGTTATTCAATTTTTGGTTTTTTGCTTAGAGATTTGTTTAGTTTACAGCCAGTGCCAGAAAAGAATTGTTGTTATAATTACAATGTGTTGTTGTTTTTGTTTCTGTTGTTGTTACCCGTCCACCGTTATGGAAGTCTTTGCAATATACTCACCCATTCTGCCACCTGGGATTCCCATGCCACCATCTGTAGTATTCGCATAATCATATAT
This sequence comes from Drosophila kuntzei, assembly GCA_035042165.1. Classification (NCBI taxonomy): domain Eukaryota; kingdom Metazoa; phylum Arthropoda; class Insecta; order Diptera; family Drosophilidae; genus Drosophila; species Drosophila kuntzei. The sequence continues at coordinate 653,212 of JAWNLU010000818.1, forward strand.
ATTTATATTTATATTGTTGTAAATCAAGTATGATTCCAAAATTATTTATAATTATTATGGATGTGAGTAAGCAGCGCATTTCATTTAAAAGTCGAGACAAAATATTATTGAAATATTATCATTAGAACGGATACACAAATGAATAAGCCAAACGCAATCGCAGCATTCATATATAACAAATAGTCAATAAGTAGATAAGAGAAGGGAAGAAAAGAAGAGAAGAAAGTGTAAGCATGTAATATAAATTCTTCAAATGATTGTTAAATATTTCTTGTTTATAGCGTGAGTGTGTGTGTTAGGAAGCCTCAATTTTTATTATGCATTTGCATTTGGTTAATGTTCAGCATTGGTGTCCACTTTGATGAAAGTGTATGAAAATTATTCGGTTATACCTTGCACAGTTCCTTTGTCCAGAAAGGAGCTGAGATTGAACGTTGAAATGCTCGATGCGAGATATTGCATGAAACGCTGAAATAGAGCAAAAGAAGAGATCAAAATATATGTTGGCAATTAATAGCAGTAAATATAATAAGGTATTTGATAAAAAAAATAATATATACATAGTTATTTATTAAATGTACTTGGAGTAAATTTTTAATAGATATAGAATAAGAATAAAAACTAAAAGATACATTTTGAAACTCATAAACGCTATGTAAGCTATGTTCATACAATATGTCGCACAGTGGATACTTTTGACTTGTTTTGCTGCAAAAATCATATATTTGCAACCAATGAAAATAAATTACAAATAAAGAAAACATTTGATAGAATTGGTATAAAATATGGTAAAGTTCTGTTTTATACCGAACATCTCCAAATCGAATAAAAAAAAACCTCACGTAGTGGCCGATTTATCATGAATTTAGAGCCAAAAATTAGTTGGGGGTCTCAAATAGTTTATTTTTAATTGAATTTTAAAGTTTCCATACAAAATCATACAAAATTGTGACAAGTTGCACAAAACAGCAATAAAAAAGATGATTTTGTATGGAAACTTTATTCGATTTGGAGATGTTCGGTATAAAACATAATTTTACCTAAAATATATATTTCGTCGGTTTGTAAGTCAGAGTTCAGGACAGAAATCATAGAGACCTGTTAAAGTATTAATGCCAAATTTCGGATGCTATGAATGTGATTGGAATGAACCATAGTTATACTGTCCATCTTAAATGTCCAGACAAAAAATTAAAAAAGTTACGAATTTCCTATCGAGTGAAATTAATCTTCTATTAAAGTAATTTTCCTAAGCTCAGTGAAATTGAATATGTTTCGAACGCATTAGGGAATGGCTCCCTGATAAGCCTAATTCCACAGACCGAAACAAAGGGAGATTGCAATTTTGTCGCCAAATTGCTGGACGCATAACAGAAAACAAATAACAATGATGAAAATAAACACCACGATAACATTAAGAACTTAACAACACGCAAAGCACAAGCAAGAATTCAAACAAACACAAAACATAAATAAATAAAAGAAAAACAACGGAAAAAAATAAAAGCCTACAACGAACGTGACCTTTTTATAGTATAGAAGCAACGCCCCACAATTACGAGCAATTCAATGAAAAGTGAAAACAATAAAAGTAAAAGCTTTTGGATTAAAAAGTTTGTATGTATTTAGGGTATTTTAAAAGGAAGAGTATATTTTAAATGCATACCTCATTGCCATATGCCATCAAATGATGTGTTGTTATCAGCGATTTATAGACGACCACCCAATTGGCGTTCTGTGAACGCTCGATAAGTAGATTGGCCAAATGTGGTATCGAGACATTCGGTTCGTTTGTGCAATGCACCAAATCTGCAATATAAAATAAATTAAAACAAAAAAAGCAATGAATTAATTGTAAATCAGTAAGTATACATATACATAAACATACAGATACATATATATGTGTGTGTATAATAACATAAATGCTTTCGCTGTTATCATCTGGTTGGACGCCTCCAGTCTCAACTTATAGTACTACTTATCGTTCATTGTTCTTCCTATCGTTCTGCATATGCAACTTGAAACGACGCGTCGTTGAAATACAAAATATATATACTTATATTTATTTGATAGGCTATTGTCTCTGGCAGCTGTCCCAGTAATAAAATGTACCGCATACATAGATTACATATAAATTATTTAAGAATCCCCACATGATTGCTGATAAAACATGAATCTCTTGCTATCGACTGTTTAAATTAAAGAGGGGCGTCTATTTACATATGTATGTATGTATGTATGTATGTATGTATGTATGAGCAAACAAGTAGAAACTTTTGAAATTGACTCGTTAAGGGCTGCGAATTGTGCAACACAGTCGAATATACTCGTGCACTCAATGTGAATCATTTGAATCAATTAAACTATTGATATTTATATGTACTATGTTTGTACATCAATTGAAATTCATAAATTTTTACATATGAAAATAATTCAATATTTTTCAAACAAAAAACTTTGTAAAGCTCTTAATTATTTAAATAATTATTAAATACTTAATTAATATAAATTAAGTATATTAAAAGCATCTACAATTTTAAACCAAGACTACAATTTGTATCTGATCAAGGGAGATGCACGATAATAAATCCTTAATCCTCTCTATATGAAGGAATTTCGAGTTTTAATTCAGCAGTTACTACAAATTTTCAACTGGTTTGTCAAGAGTTTTATATTTTTATTTATTAGCCAAGAAAATGGATGAAAGGCTAATACGAAAAAAACAAAAAGTATTCTTTACATTTTCTACCTGCTGTAGCAAACTGTAACCTGAGAACAGGTTTTCTCATTTCTAAATTGTACCTTATGTGTATTCAATGGTCAATCATTTTATTCGATTTTGTTTAATTAAAAAGTCTGTTCTGTAGATTCTAGGGTTCAAATATAAGTTAATTATAGTAAGCTGATCTCGAAAAACTGTTCAATTTTTTTTGATTTATTATAAATCCTAGATGTTGGAACGTAAAATAAGCATAGAAAGAAAAATTATATTATTCTTTCGAGAAAAGTAAATATTTTTGTTATTTGATGTGTATTAAAAAACGGTATATCTGTTGTTTTATAAGAAAGGGTCACAATCAGTTGAATATAAAAATATTGTAAGAAAGGTTCTCTTCTGGTCCGTGACCTTTATTTGAACTAAAGCATGACGAGGGCACACTTTGTGCAAACCGTAACCGCAAATACAATAATTATTTTGATCATATTCGTGAGTCAATTTTGAGCCGTTTTTTAATATCGCTCATTAAATTCATATTTTTTGATGATAAAAAGGGCTCGAAAGAGACTAATCCAAATAATTTTTGTTAAATGATTCTTCAAATGCTTTCTGGGAAATGACCCAAAACATAACTAGATTTATTTTTATTTATTCGCTTTAACTGAAAGATCAACAAACACACACACACCCATATGTATGAAGATTCAAAATAACATTACAAGTCAAATTCTAGCCAAGCTTTATCGCAGAAGAGCAAAGCTGTGCTCATTATGTGCCAAATAAGTACGAATAATGCCCAAGCATAATCACATATGTATGCATGTGTGTCTGTGTGTACGGTACTATTAACAAAAATTTTTCATGAGTCATTTCGCGCTCTGTGGACAACAAAGTTGCAAACGTGCCAAAGAAGCAAACGCGAGCAAGAAACAGGTCAACGCATACATGTACAAATATATGTACCATATATGTTTGTATAAGCAACAACAACGTTTATCAAAAAACCCAATAAGCCAGACTCTAATAAGAAATCACAGCAAATGTCAAATTGGCTGAATGATCAGAATTGCAATGTAAAGCATAGAAAGATAAATTTTTGTTGTAGTTGTAAGACTTGTGCATAAATTTTAAAGGCATTGACTTTAAAACTAACAACAATAACAGCATCAAATGCTGTCACACACATACATACATACAGACACACTGGCACTCTCATTGTAAATCGTACACACGTGCAGCCGTGAGAAAGTGACGTAACATTGGAAAGAGAGGCCCAAAGCGCTGAGAGCGAGTGATGAATGACAAAGTAAAGCAAAAGAAAAGACCACAAGAGGCATCAGGTGCAATGCAAAAACTCTATATGTATATATATATTTATATATGCATGTGGGTATGGTGTGGTTTATGAGTAACTTATTCACAGTTACAAGTGTAAATACAACATGAACAAATAACAGTTATTCGAACAGTGTGATAAGCGAGATAAAATTGAAGAAAATGCAGCCCTGGCCCTAGGCAAATCTATGTACATATGTACATACAAACCCATATATTGCATGACATACATACATATGAGGTTACAAATCACATCGAGAAGAAAAAAAATATGCCTCCCTTTTACAGATGTGGGAGAAAAGAGAAAGATGATTGTTTGTGTAATTGAATGAATGGACTTAATTTTTGGGTGTTTGTAGTTGTGTGCGTGCATATGCTAACCGTTATTATATTTTTTATAATTTGGTTTCCTTCATTCTATACGCAACCTACGAAACCTTCAAAGAACACTTTTGTATTTTGCATTGCACTTACAATCCAAATGCTTCTTCTTCGGCCCAATGCATTCCTCCGTTGTGGCCTTGCACACAGACTTTGCCAGTCCTTGGCCAGCAAGGCTGTGACGGGCAGCCAGCAGCCTGTCGTTGATTGTTTGACCAGCCATAGTCATGATGAAGCTGTTTTTGGTGTTTTCTTTTTCCGTCAATTTACACACTTTTTTATTTCCAATCTAATTTGATTATGTGCACCAAAGAATGGACCAAAATTCACATACACATACACATACACACACACAAACACTGATACTACGCACACAGACAGGCAGAGCAGACGTATTGATATTGATTAGTTGTTGTGGCAATTGTTTGACGAAAAAACACGACTAATTGGTGATGCAAAAACAGTTCATTTGTTACAGCTGCTCCACTATTGGATTTAACGTCGCGTTTAATGCGCTCTTTAGCCGGTGCGTAACGTTTGTAACGCGATCTTTTAATTCTCTAGATTTTTTTTTGCCACAAATCGATAATGGCGACCAGCACTTTTGCAGCCGATAAGAATAATAATAATGAAAATATCGATAATTGTTCTATTCGATATTTTTCGTGCAACTGATGTACATTGCTTTTTATTTACGGTATTCCTACATAATTTTTTCCACACCATGAAAGTGTCATGATCCACACTTGAACAAATTCGGTATGTATGCTAATCTAAAAGTTGTTTTTATTTATTAATTAAATAAAGTCGTACCGGACAAAATGCAAAAGACACATCGACTTGTCGTTCGGTAACTCTACTGTAAGTGCAACTATCGATAAGCGATAACCATATTTTTCTTATCGCTCTTATTGCAAATAAAAATAAAAAAGAAACAAATATAGTTTTTAGCAACAATCTGACCGACTTCAAAATTATCAAACGGTCTGTTTATAAGAAATAAACTCTAATCGAAAACAGAACAGAGCGCAATACCAAAAACAAAACCGTAGCAGATGTAAACGGGAGCGCTAAAAAGGCGCAGTCACCACACGCACAATTCTTTATTTCAACTCCAATTAGCCCACCAAAAGCCAGCCCAAGGATGAATGCACTGCGCCAGTTCTACATGGAGATTCCGATAGTGACACGGGCATACACAACAGTCTGTGTGCTCACAACGTTGGCGGTGGTGAGTCCTGAAGTTGTGAGAACTTTAAAGCATTCACAGCACGCTGACGTGTACGCTTAACCCACTTATATTTTCTATTATTATTGATAGCATCTGGATCTCGTATCGCCTCTGCAGCTGTATTTCAATCTCACGTTAATAGTGCGCAAATTTCAAATTTGGCGACTGGCCACCACATTCCTTTACTTTGGAACCATTGGAATTAGTTTCTTCTTCAATATGGTGTTCACGTATCGATATTGCCGCATGCTGGAGGATGGTTCATTCCGCGGTCGAAGCTCGGATTTTGTCATGATGTTTATATTTGGTGGCGTACTGATGACATTCTTTGGCATCTTTGTCAACTTGTTGTTCCTTGGCCAGGCATTCACGTTAATGCTGGTTTACGTGTGGTCCAGACGCAATCCCTTGGTGCCGATGAACTTCTTTGGCGTGCTCAACTTTCAGGCAAGTTTCACATACGTATTTTTATCTGATATTTTTACCAAGGCTTAATTTTTGTTAGCTAATTAGTAACAAACTTATTACTTTATCAAACATTAGTGGCATATTAATAACTTTACTTAATTCTTAATGTTATAAATTATATTTGTTTGCTTTAATACGATAGGCACCTTATCTGCCTTGGGTGCTCCTGTGCTGTTCCATGATATTGGGCAATACTGTTTGGGTAGATATTATTGGCATGGGCGTTGGGCACGTCTACTATGTCCTCGAAGATGTTTATCCGCAACTTTCCAACGGCTACCGACTGATCAAGACGCCATACTTTCTGTAAGCAGCATCTCAAAAGATTCAAACGCAAACTAATTTTGATTGTTTCTTGCAGTAAAAGACTTTTCAACGAGCATATTGAACGCAATTACCAAGCAGCTGCTGAAGATCGTCCCGGCGGCTTTATGTGGGGTGGTGAGGCTCAACCGTTGATACAGGATGCGGATCAGGAGCGTGATGATGCGCATCCACCAGCGGAGGTTCCGCCTGCGCAATAACAAACAAATCTGAAACATTGTTTATAAATTGTTTAATATGCGCTTTAACAGAGACACAGCATTTTGACGAAACGACAAAAATGTTAAGACCCCTCCGCCACCTATAACTTGGTGCTTGGTAAGATTAGATACATATTGAGAGATAGAAGAGATGTAAAGAAAGAAGAGAGAGAGAGAAAGCTCAGCCATGTTATGGAGCGATATGGCGTGCAATAGTTAGCCAAAGTTAATTCAAGTGTGTGTACGTATTTATTGGGTTATTTTCTGAAGCGAAGAGATCGTAATTCAATTGTTCTTTACAATTGGCCTTAAGTTTTCCTTTCATTGTAGATTCAGCACATGTGATTATATATTTATATGTATACAAACATGAAAAATAAAAATTCTGAAATTTAATATAGTTTATCAAATGTGTATTTAAATTAAGAGATATTAAGAGGAGTTTAAATAAATCAAACTAAAAAAACATGATCTGGATAAATAAGAAATTTGTATTTTTAAAATTAACAAAAATTAGAAATTATTAAATTTCTAATTTTATTTAACCCGTAATTTGAACTTTTTCTATAAGAATTGAGTACAACTTTCAATCCCGTTTCAAGAGATATATTCTTTTTTTCTAAAAAATCTTCAATTTCTGAAAATTGAATACATCTTTTATTTTTGATTTTTCAAAAATTAAATACTTATTTTATGATTTTTAGTAAAATTGTGATTTAATTATTATTTTCATCTATTATGAAATAAGAGTTGACATACATTTTTATAATAAATTTCAATAAATAATTTATTTTGAAAATTATATCTTTATTTGATAACATTACAATTGGCGGGGTCAGTGCCAGACAGATTCAACTGTCAGCTGTCATATTTGTATGGCCGTGGGGATCTGGCAACTACAATGCCAGACGTTGCCATACAAATCTGTCAAACTACAAGACTAAATCTGGCAGCCCCATTATAATTTCACATGGTCATATAATTGTCGTCAGATGAAAATAACTTTGTAAACAAACAATGGAATTCGAATGGGTGAGTTTTCTAATTTATATATTGATTTATGAAATACTCAAGTTTGTGTGTCAGATGCCAGTGAAAAAGCGACCCCGAAAATCACGAAAGATTGAATCAGAATGGACACCGTCTGACGTGAAAATGTTGATTCAATTAGTTGAGCAACGGGAACTCTTGTGGGACTCAAGCAAAACGAATCACAAGGACAGTAAAATGCGAGAGAAATCATTTCGAGTAATTGCTGAGGCATTGAATCGCTCATTAGCCGATTGCAAGGCAAAATGGGACAACCTGCGAGCCCAGTACAGAGGTTATCAGTCAAAAGTCAGTCAAAATACGAATATCTCTGTCAAATGGCAGTACTTCGACTCGTTGAGGTTTCTAAATAAAGTTTGCGAACCACGCAAATATAAAAAGAATATGGTAAGTTGTCAGACAAACGTATGGCACATGTTCCGTTACTCACAATATGGTTTTGACAAAGAAAAAAATTCAAATGCTTGATTTTCAAAACATAAAAATCATTTTCAAGCATTTTATTTGTTTTTATTTAGTTTATTATGGTTAAACAAAAAACAAATACGTGCAATTTATTTGTCTAAACAAATACTTGTCTAACTGTGTATCATTACGTTAGCCTAATTTTATTTGTAATTCTCAGGATTTCTCCAATTCAGCTGTCAGTAATACTGCATTTTCTCAAAATAACGATCAATACATTGATGATATGAACACCTGTTCCGGTTTTTTCTCGGCATCGCGGCGAAGAGCAAGAAACGAGGAGGACACTAAGTCGGCTCACTTTATCGAAGATACGATGATGGCCAATGCGAGGGCTGCTCAAGAAAAAACCAATACTTCGGCACAAATTTTTGGCGATTTTGTGGCGGATCAAATGCGAGGACTTAGACCACATATAGCTGATGAATTAAAAAAAAATATTCTAAAATTAGTCCTAGAGTCTCTAGAACAAAATAAAAATTAAACTAAATTATATGTGTATATTTAAGACAAATATTTGTATATATGATTATAATTAAACCTTACTATTATTATTTCTTTATTTCGAATAACATTTATTTTAAAACATATATTGCATTATAAATCAAATTCACAAGAAAAGCTGTATATAAAATTATTCTTTTACGATTACAATTAAGGTTGCCAGATGTTCAACTGAACTATATGACCTACAGTCAGGGATTTAGTTCGCTCATTCACTTTAGTGAATTAGTTCAATCGAACTCAATCCGAACGATTTGATACAACGCTGGTTCACTAACGTCGGTCAAGCCGGAAAAATAAAATTAACAAGACTAAGAAAAACTAGAAGCTTTAAATTATCTACAACATGGACGTTGATGCTGCACAGAAGACTTGGGAGTTGGAAAATAATATACAAACGTTGCCAAGCTGTGATGAAATCTTTCGCTATGATGCCGAACAACAGCGTCAAATAATTGACGCCAAGCCTTGGGAGAAGGATCCACATTTCTTTAAGGATATTAAGATATCAGCGTTGGCCCTGCTGAAGATGGTCATGCACGCTCGCTCTGGTGGTACTCTGGAGGTGATGGGCCTGATGCTGGGCAAAGTGGAGGACAACACAATGGTAACTAAATGAGAACAATTTGCCGGTTTGAACAGCTGCAGCATAAAATGAATTGCAGATTGTGATGGATGCGTTTGCACTGCCTGTGGAAGGCACGGAGACGCGAGTTAATGCACAGGCACAGGCTTACGAATACATGACTGCCTATATGGAAGCCGCCAAGGAAGTGGGTCGACTGGAACATGCCGTGGGATGGTATCACAGCCATCCTGGCTATGGATGCTGGTTATCGGGTATCGATGTGTCCACACAGATGCTTAACCAGACCTACCAAGAGCCCTTTGTGGCCATTGTTGTGGATCCTGTGCGCACTGTGTCAGCTGGCAAGGTGTGCCTCGGTGCTTTCCGCACCTATCCAAAGGGCTACAAGCCTCCAAACGAGGAGCCTTCGGAATATCAAACGATACCCTTAAATAAGATTGAAGACTTTGGTGTACACTGCAAGCAGTACTATCCGCTGGAGATAAGCTACTTTAAATCGGCCTTGGATCGCAAATTACTCGATTCATTGTGGAACAAGTACTGGGTGAACACTTTGGGGAGCTCTGGCCTGCTTACCAATACTGAATATACAACTGGTCAAATCATGGATTTGTCCGAAAAACTGGAGCAAAGTGAAAACTTTTTAGGTCGCGGTACTTACACACAATACTATAAAAATAATTGAATTTTGTTATTGACATCTTGCATATTGCAGGAACCGATGTGAATGAAAAACGCTCAGAGGACAAGCTATCGAAGGCAACGCGCGACTGCAGCCGCTCGACGATTGAGCTCATCCATGGTCTGATGGCGCAAATTGTCAAGGATAAGCTTTTCAATAAAGTTGGCCTGGGCAAATAGGCAGGTCTCTCAAAGGTCTCCTAAAAGGAACTGGAAACTTAGCTTTTACTATTATTTGAAGATATTTCTACGAATTCATAAATATATATAATTAAAAGAGTTCATTCTCCTATGGTAAACGCAATCTTATTTGTCTAATTGCGGCTAACATCGCAGTTCAATCAATCATTTGGCGGTATTCCATCATTTAAATGTAAAGTACAAATGTATTTGCGTGCCACACCTGAAATATCAATGCCTTGTTTTACAAATCGATACAAAGTTAACAGACAGCGCAGTGTCTCGTTTTGTTAAACAGATTGCAAAAATCATAGCCGTTGACTTAATAATGATACATATCTGCATAATTTAAAATCACCAAAAGGAAAAATATTTAAGATCTCAGAGCGTGATATAATCAGTCAATCTGGGGTCTGTCAATATGTTTAAAAATGAAGCCACTTTTAACTTCTATTTCATTTTTTTCATGTAAGTCTTGTGAATGATCCACTGTGCAGCGCCAGTCCAGGCACAGTGGTACGAGAGAGGGTGCGATAATTAAGTGAGCTGTCACGTTTATAACAACGGGTTTGGGAGTTACACGCGCCAGGATGAAAAAAATACGTATTTCCTTCATTGCGTCTGACATCCTTTAAGTACATAACCGTTGTCATCAGCTGTTAACATTTGTTTGTGTACTCGTCATAAGCTCCGCTCATAAAAAATTTGATGAGATTTGTTGTATGGCTTTAAAAACGAATTGCCTTTAAATTAAACGTTTTGCTCCACTATAAATTCCTCTTTCATTTTACAAATTAATCCATTTTTTATTGTTAAACATTTAAAGGAGCAAGGAGGGTAGATGAAAATACTACTATACTTTAATATATACTATGTACTTGACCAATTAAATGCGGAAATTATATTTCAAACTTCTGCTAAAAGCTCCAGTAATATAAACGAGGGTTAAAAATGCAAATAACGCATTTTGTGCGTGTGAGTTATTGTTACAAAAGCAATAAAATATAAAAAAGATACTTCATTGTGGAAACCTTATCGAAAAGTAAGCGTCAATTGACATTAACAAGGAGCAATGACATGTAATGAAACATTGTCAACGAGCAGTGTGGGGATGATGTCGTTGACAAATAATGGGTTACGAATGAAATAAACGAACGGGAATATCCTGCTGTTGGCTGACTATAAAAGTCCTGGACAGCAAAGACAAACTCTTCATTCGCAGGACGAACACGCGCAGAGGACATCCAACAATTCAATTACATATTGTATATTAAATCACATCACCAAAGCATCTTCAGGAAAAAAAGCACTTACATACATATGTACCTATAGTTCGCGTTGAAATCATATTAAGAATTTTCTTGTGTGTTGGGAAATTTAATTTGGCTCGAATTATGAATAAATAATGACCCAGGGAATGTGTAGACAATTGCAGCCAATAAAAAAGTAAAACATCACAATTAAAACTTAATAAAAAGCGCGTCTGTTGCTTCTATTTAAACAAAACTTTATAAAAGGTAAGTACAAATGTATTAAGAAAATATTTAAACAGACATAACCGATTTATGGCTTATATGGTTTATAATGATTAGTTATTGATACCATTTAAATAAACGAATATCAACTTTCCAATAATATTTCAATCAGTCTTTAGAAAACCATAGAAACAAATTTTTTTTATTGCCCTACTATAGCTCTACTTTTCCTTTTTCTAAAAAATAAATTGCGAGTCTTTAAAGTTTACTTCATTGACAAAAGATTTAATTCCTCACAAGAAATATGATAATCGCTCGAATCGAAGGATTTTGACAAATTCAATAATATCCTGTGCAGCGGATATGGCCCGTAGTCATTTTTCTGAAAATACACCCTTAAAAGAGAAGTAATACCGGTTGAAAATATTCAGAAGTGCCACAGAAATCGATACGAACCGAAAATATCCCGAACCTCCAATTTTTTTTTTATATTTTCGGTTAGTTTCGATTTAAATTTTTAAACTCCATAAATTTTTGGGGGATTTTCGGTAATAGAGAGCTTAAGTATAGCAAACCAATATAAATTAATTATTTTCTTTTATTAAATGATTATTTAAACTTTTGTAAAATTATCAGTAATATTATATTTTTAACATAAGTATACAATATTATTAGAATGACATCTTAATTAATGAAAATTCATATTTTAAATGTTTTTTAGGTGCTGTAAACTGTTTGTGCGATGTATGGAATGTTGTATGAGAGTGTCCAGCACTATGTGCAGGAGGAGTACGGCGTGGATATTTGGGCAAAGGTTTGCAGGATTGTCGACTGCAAGCACAACAGCTTTAAAACGCATCAGATATATCCGGACAAATTGATGCCGGATATTGCAGCAGCGTTGTCCGCCTGTACGGGAGAGTCCTTTGACTTCTGCATGAACTTCTTTGGTAAATGTTTCGTGCGATTCTTCAGTAATTTCGGCTATGACAAGATGATACGATCGACGGGTCGCTACTTCTGCGATTTTCTGCAGTCTATCGATAATATTCATTTAATCATGCGTTTCACATATCCAAAGATGAAATCGCCCAGCATGCAGCTGACCAGCATGGATGACAGTGGAGCGGTTATATTATATCGTAGCGGTCGAACGGGAATGTCGAAATATCTCATTGGACAGATGACGGAGGTGGCTCGTGAGTTTTATGACCTGGAGATAAAAGCGTATGTGATCGACAGTCAGAATGATATCACCGGAGGCACTGCGGGTCCTATCAAGCTTACAGACGGACCCTTGACTGTTATAGTCAAGTATCGTTTGGACTTTGATAATCGGGAGTATATGGCCAAGCGTGTGAACACCGATGCGCATCCATCGCAGGTGAGGATGCCCACGGTTAACATGAATGTGTTCCTCGAGCTATTCCCCTTCACGATTGTTCTTAATCATGATATGAAAATAACGCATGCAGGCGAAAAAATTGTTGAGACATGGATCATGCATAATCCGGGTGCGAATCCCAAAGGGTTCATTGGCGCTCATGTCATGGATCTGTTTTATTGTCGCCGTCCAAAGGACACCACAATCGACTGGGACACCTTAATTCAAATGCGAGCTGTCCTTTTTGAATTTGAACTCATACGCACTGGACACAATCGTGACGCCTACGATGCAGTTCTCAATATGGATTTTGAGAACTACGACGATATGCTGTTGAACGAAGCTCAGACAATGGCACTGGAAAAGGCCAAGGAATTCAGTGAGAAGAAATCGAGTGAACTGGACGTTGCGGAGGAAATTGATCCTGCAACTGGTGAGCGACGATCCTCTCAGGGTCTTCGTTCAATTTTGCTCAAAGGGCAAATGTTCTACATCAAGGATGTTGACTCGTTGATCTTTTTATGTAGTCCTTTGATAGAGAATCTAGATGAGCTGCATAGCATTGGTTTGTATTTGAATGATCTCAATCCGCATGGCCTGAGCCGTGAACTTGTCATGGCAGGCTGGCAACATTGCTCCAAGCTGGAGATGTTGTTTGAAAAAGAGGAGCAGCGCTCTGATGAATTGGAAAAGTCTTTAGAGTTGGCCGATTCATGGAAGCGGCAAGGAGACGAGCTGTTATACTCGATGATACCACGTCCAATTGCAGAACGTATGAGATTGGGACATGAACATGTCTGCCAGAGCTTTGAGGAAGTCTCCGTCATTTTCATAGAAGTCATGAACATCTACGATAGCGGCTCGAATAATGTCCAAGAAGCCATGCAGGCAGTTAACACTCTGAACCAGGTATTTTCCGCACTGGACGAGGAAATCATATCCCCTTTTGTTTACAAGGTGGAAACTGTCGGCATGGTCTACATGGCAGTATCTGGGGCTCCAGATGTTAATCCCTTGCATGCGGAACACGCCTGCGATTTGGGTTTACGCGTTATCAAGAAGTTAAAAAATCATCATGAAGCAGATGTAGCTATTCGTGTGGGCATCAACTCTGGTCCAGTTGTGGCAGGAGTTGTCGGTCAAAAGGTGCCTCGCTACTGTCTATTTGGAGACACTGTAAACACGGCTTCACGCATGGAGAGCAGCTGCGATCCCTGGAAGATTCAATTATCCAACAACACCGCATTGAAGGTGCGTGAGGTGGGCTACAAAGTGGAATCACGCGGTACAGTCAAGGTCAAAGGAAAAGGTGATATGGAAACGTACTGGCTGCTTGAAGGACCTGATGACAAATGATTCATATACGTATATTTAATGAAGTACTTACTCATTGTAATCTTATTCCAAAATTCATACAATATGGCTTAATCTTGAGCACCTGCACTGCATTTTACTGTGACACTCTTTGAACTTTATGAATTGCAATAAACTTGAATAATCTCCTCCTTGGATTGAGTTTTAAATGGATTTGGGAAGGGACCTTAAAATCGACAGCTACAACATATTTTATACCAAAACAAAATGTAGCTAAATAAATTTATCAAATCAACGTCTGCCTGATTGGGATCTGCGAAGGATTCAATTGTATTATTTAAATTTAACTGGTTACAGTTTTATAAATCTTATATATCTAATTAATATCCGTTTGTCATATCATTTTCAATGAAGCAAAAATGTTTTTCAGTTATATCCACTGACAATGGGAGTTCGTTCAAATTAGCTATGAACTGTGATACTTTCACTTCTTTCGCCACATAACGAACAGGTTAAGTTCTCTCATTTTGTAACTTTTTGTGATGCTTTTAAAAAGCCCAATGTTATCATTGTGTGCTATAAAACGTAATGTTTTGTCGTCCGTTTTCTTAACGTTCCAATAAGCTACTGTCGGATATTCTTACCTAGAGACATGTTCAACCATCCCAATATCATTTTTAATAACTTTTATGAGTTGTTCGCGTGCCAAAGTGTACAGGGATACAAACTCGTGAAGAAGCGACAGGCAGGCAATCATAATCATAAAAATATTGCATACTTCCTGGCTAATATAAGTTTGGTTCCAATTAAATTAAGATATTCCGCGTGACCAAAGGGAACCCAAAGTCGCACGTAATATATCAACTTACCCGAGACAATTAATTTTAGTTCGAGTTTAGTTTAGATATCGGTCTTAGGTCAAAGTAAATTTTGCGTGTCTGTATTAAGAGCATTCAAATTTCTGTTTGCAGTTTTTACATAATTTGTCCATGTCTTCCTTTAATGACATTTTGAGTATCTTTTAAACGTTCAAACGACATTGTATCTAAAGACCACTAAACTAAAAATAATGAACCTCGAATTGAACCAAAAGTCTTGTACTTATCAACAACATTAGTAAAATTGTCAACGTTTGAATAAAAGCTTTTGCAAAATCCATTTCAGCAAAGAATAAAAATGCTGTCAGATTTGTTTTACTCAATTCCAAAATACACATTAAATTGCTTTAAAACAGAACATAAATTGTGTTGCTGAGAACCTTAAAAACATACACACAATATGTATATTCCTGTGTTTGATAGGTATGCGTGGAAATGTCACAGCATTAAATACAGAAGGACCCGAAACGAACACACACAGCAACAAGGCAAAGGCTACACAATAATACATTTTATGAGCATTGACCAAAAAAAAAAACTCAAGGGAAAATTACAAAGGGCTGCGTCCTAACGAAAAAGGTTCGGTTCGGAGTAAAAACAAAAATACTTAATATGAATGTGTTAGATGTGTATATATTTGCAATATAAGTATAATTTCGTATCAGCTTGATTTTGAAAAATGGAATAAAAATAACAATATCATAACTTTCAATTAGTCTTTAAAAAGTTATAATTTCGTACATAAAGAATTTTATTAACTTAAATAATAGGGAAAAAATATTAAAAAATAAAAATGAGAAAATTAAATAATTGTTTTGGTTGGAATTAAGAAAAACTTTATAAAATAATTCTAGGCAATTTGAATTGATATCTGCTCTTCAGTGAATACCTCAGCCATTAAATTTATCTACTATTTTAAAGCAGTCCCATTATTTGATTCCAAGAAATTCCGAAAACGGAAATAATGTCTAATAAGATTTGTATGTGTATCCCTGGGACAACACTTAAGTTGTACCCACAATGATCCGAAGGACAATATTTCCTGCGAAATGTCAAAAGCGTAAGCACGTAATGGAAAGGACCAAGAAATTGCTCCCTTTCATTTGAAGCTTTATCGAAAAACGAGTGTCAATTGGCATCAAGCAGCTCACTGGAGACAAGGGCGAGGGGTGATTGAACACAACGCCACAGAGCATTGACATGAAATGTAACACTCACGATGATGATGGGGGCGTTAAATGTATGTGTGTGAGTGTGTGTGTGAGTGCCTAGTAACCCAGTGGAATAGTCGTAGACAGCGAGGCACAGAAATAATATGAGGAAAGGCGTAAAGTGCGCTAAAATGTCGAACAGGCGCTCCCGGCTATAAAAGACCTGGCCGACAACGATGGGCGCTTCATTCGCACGACAAATGCGAGCTGAAAAGTTGCCCATCAAAACACGAAGATACACGACGAAGTTCAAGGCGCAGTGCCGCCAGATGAAGCCATGCAACAACAGAAGCAGAAGCATCGTTAGACATTGAGGCAACAACAAAAATTAGTCCAACAACAGCAGCCGACATCGACGGAACGTCAACAGTTAAACAGTGTGTTAACGGAAACAGCGTCAAATCCGGAAATATCTCTCTCTTTCTCTGTGTGTGTGCGCGTGCTTATGTATGTGTGGGTGTGTAGCATATGCTTTTTTCTTTTGTAATTTATAAATAAATAATACGCCAAGACAACCGTTGATAAATTAAAAAAAGACTAAAGTCGGCGCTGAAGTGAATACGTGAGTGATTTAAGGTTTGACCTCCCGCCAGGAATACAAATAAAATAAATATATAGGAGTATATAAATATATTTTCTTTATAAAAAAGAAACCTTTTTGCTGTGATAAGGGAAAACAAATATGCTAATTTTAATGCTAAGCATCCTACAGGATTATTCCACTCAACAGCAAAAAAATCACTTTGTGGGCCCTTTTAAATAATCAAGCCAAATATTTCAAATAGTTGTGAATACAGAAAAGTGCATTCAAGCGTATAATTCTCTGAGTTATTCGCTCTTTATCTTCAATCACTTCCGTGCTTTGTTGATATCAAATAAATTTTAAAATAAAATAAATATAATATTTATAATATAAAACCCTTAAAGACTACAGTTGGGATCCATAATCTTTCGACGGAAAGAAATAATTTAGAAACTTAAATAAAATTAAAAAAGTGACAGTTACATTTGGTCGGGGTTAGTTAGTAATTCTCATTATGATTTATTGCTTACTTATTGACAGTTGAGTATTGCAATAAATAGAAGATAAAAAACAATAGTTGGGGCTCTAAATACAAATTCAGATATACGAGCCGAACAACTTAAGAGAATTAATTACCACGTTCGACTATTTCAATTCAGTTAATGATCTATTGCTTACTTCTTGACAGTTAAATATTAATAATATTGTTAAACTAGTTGGGATTCCTACGTAATATTAGAATCAAAAAAAAAACTTCTTTACAAAGTAAAAGTCTAGTGACGAAAGGGTTTCCCTGCCCCAAAATTTCTGATATCCCATTTTGTGCAAAGACATCTTGATTCTGTATACCTAAAAATAATTGTAATGCGCAGTGCCGATCGGTATATAATTCGATCCGATCAGACAGTCGTGGCAAATTTTCCATTCTTCGTGTATATATTGCTAGTCGCCTTTTGCACACTTTGTGCGGCTTTCGTCACTAGCGCGGACTGCCGTCCGCAGTGATAAATCTAGTTACAACTTATTTCATTACTTTTTCTTCATCAATAAAAAATATATATAAAAGATTCTAAATAAAAATGTTCATAGAATTAGGATAAGTAAATTAGTTATGATAGATTTTCAGCATAATTTAGAGAAGTTTAATTTAATTACCTTTCACGTAGTCGAACAATTGTAATAAATCATTAAAAGCCTATGAGTTCAAGAAATACTTCAGTACAGCTTTAGACGTCTGTAAGTTCGACAATGTAGACCAACTTTAATATTCTCGCTATATTAAATTCGTATTGAATTGATGGGGTCACAGTTAGTTGGAGTTAGAGTCCTGGGAAATGTCTCAAAAGGGAAAATTGAAAATAAAAGACCGCAGCTCGCGCCGCAACAAATGGAATTAGCAACAGAAATAAGTCAAGAACACAACGAGCTGCTGTTATTTTGTGGACGTGACAAGCGAAAGGACATGAAGCAGAATCAGAAGCAGGAGCAGCCGCCAAAGGACGCGCGCGTGCCTGACGCGTGAAAGTAAAACCAAATTAAACTGCCAAAACAATAAATCAAAAGATATTTTCCCCAAGCCTCTTAACTTTATGTGTAGTCGACTTCCTGGCTGGTTCTGTGCCTCATCTGATACACTGTGTGTGTAAGGCTTTTCTCCATCTTGGATACATAAGAAGTTTTTTCAAATCCAACTCAATTTTATGCATGACGGCATGAGTTAACGGGTTAAATGACAGCTCAACATAAACATCCTTAATAATAAACCATGCCCGTTATCATTGATAAATTATCAATCACTTTTTGAAACAGATTTTAAGAAAATTCGAAATTTTTAGGATTAAAAAAAAAGGAATTTAATATAGGTCGCAGAATCGGAAATCAGAAAACAATTATCTGGATATATGAGAAAATCGTTGATAGATTTATTTTAATGGAGTATCCTGGAAAGGTAGTGCATTCTAAATTTGACACATTTTTTTTAAAATACTTTTAACATGAAAAAAAGTTATTTTAGTTTTAATTTATATTTTATAAATTAAAGTGGTACAGGCTAAAAACATTATTCCAGTACTAGCAACGAACTAATTTATTAAAATTTTCTAGTATTTTTTTTGATTCTTACAAATAAAGTTCTATTCTACAAATAAATATAATAATAATACTGTGAAACTCTTAATACCAGGGATTAAAACCTTAACCGAAACCATAACTTTTAACCGGTAATAACCGATTGAAATTTGTAACCGTAACTGAAATCGTAACCGAAAAAATATTTTTCCGCTGTACCGAAACCCATAAACCGAAACTCTTTAAACCGAAATAACCGTTTGGTAAACGGCCGTCACAGGTACTGAAAACTTTGAACTGCCATAACTTTGTCAAAAGTCAATCAATTTTTATGCGGAATGTTAATTTCAGCACGATTTTGCCTCCAAATTCGTTTTGCATTCAAATTTTGTTCATCTTGAAAATTCGAATTTTTTTTTAAAAATCAAAAAAGATAAAGGGGTAACACTGTATTATTTCAAAAAAATTCAATTTTCAAAAATTTTCTAAAATGAAAAAAATGTAATTGCAGAACGAATTTGGAGGTAAAATCATGCTCAAATTTACATTGCGCATAAAAATTTATTGACTTCTGATAAAGTTATGACGGTTCAAAGTTATCAAAGTTCAGTAAAATCAAAATAATCAAAATTTTCAAACCATATTAACCAAATTTATATGAGATCAAATTATAATAAAATCGACACTACACTCGATCATTCCAGTCACCAGATAACATTATTTTCCAGGCTAAACATAGCATTTAGTCTTTTTTCATGTAAAACAATGAATAAAGCGTCAACTGAAAACCTTAATTTCTTTTTTTTTGTGAACTGAAACCATACCGTTATTTGTAAACCGAAACTTACAAAAAACCGAAAACCGTTACGAAACCGATACTCCAAGATTTTGCATAACCGATAACCGAAAACCTTAATTCGATCATAACCGAAACCGTAACTGAAACCGATATTCGTTTCGGTTTTAATCTCTGCTTAATACTGATAAATTCTTAAGTTTTTTATCCTGATCAAATCCCATTTACGTCTATTTAACGAAATGACCTTCGACAACCCCTGACAAATTGACTAAGTTCCTTGCCAAAGTTAGTTAACTCCTGTGAATAATGGAAAAACTTTGTAATAGGCTACCCTAATTATGTGCTTGCCAACTTTCCCTCGTTACAGATAAACTTGCCGCAAGCAATTTGGAGCACCTGACCACCCTCAAATCCACGTCGCACCACCCAAGGGAACCACGTAAATTGCCTGACGACGATTGAACAACCACAGGCTTCATTATGTACGGTATGCTATATGAGAGTGTGCAGCATTATGTACAGGAGGAGTACGGCATGGAGACATGGAGGAAGATATGCCAGATAGTTGACTGTAAGCACACCAGCTTTAAAACGCATCAGATATATCCGGACAAATTGATGCCGGATATTGCAGCAGCGTTGTCCGCCTGTACGGGGGAATCTTTTGACTTTTGCATGAACTTTTTTGGTAAATGTTTCGTGCGATTCTTTAGTAATTTTGGCTATGACAAGATGATACGCTCGACGGGTCGCTACTTCTGCGATTTTCTGCAGTCTATCGATAATATTCATCTTCAAATGAGATTCACATATCCAAAAATGAAGTCGCCCAGTATGCAGCTCACCAACATGGATGATAATGGAGCTGTTATATTGTATAGAAGCGGACGCACCGGAATGTCCAAATACCTTATCGGTCAAATGTCGGAGGTAGCAAGGGAGTTCTATGGCTTAGAGGTATCCGCCTATGTAATTGAGAGTCAAAATGATAT
Organism: Drosophila kuntzei; assembly: GCA_035042165.1. Taxonomy (NCBI): domain Eukaryota; kingdom Metazoa; phylum Arthropoda; class Insecta; order Diptera; family Drosophilidae; genus Drosophila; species Drosophila kuntzei. Next base: position 673,982 of record JAWNLU010000818.1, read on the forward strand.
CTGTGGAGGAACAGCGGGACCAATTAAGCTCACTGACGGCCCATTAACCGTCATCGTTAAATACCGTTTGGACTTTGATAATCGCGATTATATGGCCAAGCGAGTAAACATTGTAGCTCATCCATCGCAACTAAAGATGCCATCTGTGGATCTGAATGTATTTCTGGAGCTTTTTCCCTTCACGATTGTTCTTAATCATGATATGAAAATAACGCTAGCCGGTGAGAAGATCATTGAGACTTGGATACTGCACAATCCTGGTGTCAATCCCAAGAGCTTTATTGGCACCCATGTCATGGATGCCTTCAAATGCCGGCGACCGAAAGACACAAAAATCGAATGGGAATCCATTCTACAAATGAGAACAGTTCTATTCGAGTTTGAACTCATACGCACTGGACACAATCGAGCTGCTTACGATGCGGCACTTAATAAGGACTATGGCAACTACGAAGATGAAGACAGTTTGAATGAGGCCCAGACCATGGCAGTGGTAAAAGCCCACGAATTTGAAAAGGAGCATGAGAACGATCAAGAAGAAGCAGCAGCGGCAAAGGAGGAAATCGATCCAGCCACAGGACAGCGTCGTCCGTCAGTTGGATTACGATCCATTTTACTAAAAGGACAAATGTTTTATATTAAGGATGTCGACTCTTTAATCTTTCTGTGCAGCCCCTTGATAGAGAATCTCGATGAGCTGCACGGTATTGGTCTGTATCTAAATGATCTCAATCCGCATGGCCTGAGCCGTGAACTTGTCATGGCAGGCTGGCAACATTGCTCCAAGCTGGAGATGTTGTTTGAAAAAGAGGAACAGCGCTCTGATGAATTGGAAAAGTCTTTAGAGTTGGCCGATTCATGGAAGCGGCAAGGAGACGAGCTATTATACTCGATGATACCACGTCCAATTGCAGAACGAATGAGAATGAGTCAAGAACATGTCTGCCAGAGCTTTGAAGAGGTCTCCGTAATTTTCATTGAGGTAATGAATATCTGCGACAGCGGTTCAGAAAATATACAGGAAGCCATGCAGGCAGTTAACACATTAAACAAGGTGTTCTCTGCACTGGACGAGGAAATCATATCCCCCTTTGTTTACAAGGTGGAAACTGTCGGCATGGTTTATATGGCAGTGTCTGGGGCTCCAGATATTAATCCCCTGCATGCGGAACACGCCTGCGATCTTGCGCTGCGTGTCGTCAAGAAGGTAAAAGCTCACAATCTACCAGATGTGGCTATTCGTGTGGGCATCAACTCTGGTCCAGTTGTGGCAGGAGTTGTCGGTCAAAAGGTGCCTCGCTACTGTCTATTTGGAGACACTGTAAACACGGCTTCACGCATGGAGAGCAGCTGCGATCCCTGGAAGATTCAATTATCCAACTACACGGCATTGAAGGTGCGTGAGGTGGGCTACAAAGTGGAACCGCGAGGCTTTGTGAAAGTCAAGGGCAAAGGGGATATGGAAACCTATTGGCTAATGGAGGGACCAGAATAATTTATTACTACTCACTTGCACATATTATATATTGTCCTTTATATACATACATATATTAAATTAGTCCAGAAATAAAACGTAGTACTTATCTGCAATTTACTTTGTACTCATTTTGAATTTAAGTAATAACACGATTCTTAGTTTGAATTAGAACTGCATATATGTATGTACATACATCGATTTTCAATTTATTAAAAGGTACCCACACACGACACCTGCGATGTGCAATCGGCTTGAGAACAAGTTCATCGTCTGTGACGTTGTGAGCGACCATTCAATCAAATCCCACAAAAAAAAAATGGAACAAAATATCTATTGAAATCGTAACCTGAACAAGCTTGTCGTGTGTGGGCACCTTAAATGTACGATAATTGATAGATCGATAACCTGTCTCAGACAATCGATCAAAACGTGACGGAAAAGTAGGCCGATAACATATCTGTTGCTCGCTTTGAATAATACTTTTTGAATGTGTTTTCCTGATTACGAAGAGATATATAAAGATAAGCTAGAGATAAATCGACGCAGTTGCAATTGTATCACAAGATGCTGAAGTATAGTTTAATCGTCGCTGTTTGCGAAAACTTTGGCATTGGTTTCAAGGGCGATCTACCCTGGCACATCAAGTAAGTTAATAAATCACGCAACTTTGGAATGCTAATAAAGTTATCACATATTTGCAAACCATCAGATCGGAGCTGAAGTATTTCAGTCGTACCACAAAGCGCATCAGTGATCCTGCCAAGCGCAATGTCGCTATTATGGGACGTAAAACCTATTTCGGTATTCCTGCCAGTAAGCGTCCACTGCCCGAACGTCTAAATATCGTGCTAAGCACGACGTTGACTCCAGATGATTTGCCGGAAGATGTGTTGCTTTGCAGTAATCTGGAAGCGGCTATGGAAAAGATTGAGGGCAAGGAGTATCGTGATCAGATCGAGAACGTATGGATTGTAGGCGGCAGTGGTGTCTATGCGGAGGCAATGGATTCGCCGCGTTGTCATCGCTTGTACTTAACCAAAGTGCAAGGTCACTTCGAGTGTGACACTTTCTTCCCCAAAATACCGCAATGCTTCCGGGAAGTGCCGCTCGATTGCGACACGCCACAGGGTGTGCAGGAGGAGAACCGCATTAAGTACGAGTACAAAATTTTAGAAAAACAATAAACATAAAACAATACTTTATTTGTTACTGCCAAGCACACCGTCTGTTGTTATTTTATCTCCTTGGAGTCCCTTGGCTGCCAACATAAGCTCGTATAGCTGCACCACTTGGTCATCCTTAAGCATTTCCACTGCCTGTTCATCCAACTGCTCGCCCAGTTCACCTTTCGGTTTGCCACGCAGTCCAACCTGCTCTGTGATCGTGGAGGCGTAGCGCTGATGAGAAATGCATGGTAATGAGAATATTTGAGAAACGCTTACGTAAAACTTACAGCCCATTCCGTCATGAAAAGTTGTGCTTCCATTGGATTGCATTTTATATGCCGCCTGAATTCATCGCGGACGTAGTTATCGCCTAAAACGCGAAGTTCTGTTGGCAGGCCTAGAATTGAAATGGTTTGAATTAATTATTGCGTTTATTTTTGTTTGGCACTTGATCTTACCTCGATGTAGTCTCAATATTGTTTTATACAGTAATCGCACACGCTGTGGATGGGTCAGTTGGTTCATTATTATTTTCGACATTGAATTTCTTGAATATTCACACTAACGTCAACAGTTTTATACAGAAATAAATAGTTTAAAATATACAAATTTAACAGGCAACGCCGGGAAGTGGATCTACCCAGGGCTGGGCACTTCCAATAACAACTATCGATATTCTTGGTGGCTGTATGCGATGTTTTAAATACAGTAGTTGAAAATTATTAAGTAAATTATAATGTATTTAAAATTAAAGTAGGATTTAAAATAAACAATAAAAAATTAGTTGGAATCTATAAAAAGTTGAAATGAATTGCCAGAGAAGTTGCAAGCCGAGGAAATTACTCGAGTTGGCAGCACTACATATCATATAAATTGGCTGCGTTTGAATTTAACTGCATTTTTAATCGAGTTGGCATGTCTTAACCGCGCGTCCCTTGCAAAAAGAATTCCTGTACAGAAAACCGGGCTGATTGTGGTAAAAACATATAATAAAGTTAATAAAAATCAGTTTAAAAGTTAAACAATGGTGAATAATTGTGTGCAGTTACAATAGTTATAGTGTTTTACTACGTAACTAGTGTTTCGTTGGAGCTTAGCTATATTTTCGCTGGCCACTTCCTTTTTTTCTTCATCAAGCGAAAGTTGCAGCCGCCGCCAACGCTCACACCGCCCACAATCACTTATTTTCTCTCAGTTGCATTTTACATTTGTGGGTATAACGCCAATGTATAATGTCGCTGGATGGCGCGCACTTGAATTTTGTAAATGCCTCTGGCGTTTCGGTGGCACATGCAGCCAAAGGACGTGAATTCAATGTGGGCTCCTATTTAGGCTGCGATTTGGTGCTGCCCGACGCCGAACGCGTTCACTGTGAAATAAAATGCGATGCATTTGGCAGGGTGAGTAGTGTGTGTGTGTGTGTGTTTGTGTGTTACAGAAATGCGCGCGTCTTCTGTATATATCGATTTGCCCCCTAACTTAATAACAAACATAATAGCAAATGTTAAATTTTTCGCGCGCTCCCTTAAAATAGGTAACCATCTACAATCACTCCCGCAATGAGCCTATACTACTAAACGACCAGGTTGTGCATGCCACAGCCAAGCGTCCACTGCTCCATGGTGCACGCATTAAAATACTGAATGAAGTATACACCTGGCACTTTCCCAAAGCCGATGAGCTTGGAACACCTGATCGAGCACCACCCGAGCAAGCAGCAAACTCATCTCCATTCTTAAAAGTAAGTATAACCAAATCCTTGGTACAGTTATGATTACTAATCGCACTGGCATTCTATCTGTTTATGAATATACTTCAGGGTCACCGACAACGTCGTCAATTTGACAATCGCCTCACTGTGCACAAGTAAGTAACAGCATGCCAGGTAGTCGGATATTGTGTGAATGGGCAGGCAACCCCTAAAAATGCTGCCATATGCTCAAAGTCAAGAAAATCAACTAAATCACGACAATGCAAGAGTTTCTAAATATGTTTGATTGCGATTGTATTAATACAATTTAATATTTTTTATGTTTGTTTAATAAATAATATTACAGATAATATCTTAAATTTAATGCATCTATAAACTTCACACATGTATATTATTTAAAATTAGCCTTGAAAATTATAACTTCAATGTTTTTTTTTATTACATTTTTATTTCGTTGAATAATCATATCTGAAGTTATTGCTTAAATGTAATTATATCGAAAAAATAGGAATTTCCATTATTAGATTATTCACATAGTCTAAGTATTTTTAGAGAAAGTTTATATTGACATCCTGATGCTTGCAGCTTTCGGTATTCGATCAATTCGGACGATGAGGGTAACACATCTATTGAATCGCGAGAACTGGAGACCTCTTCAAGCAGCAACAATGCTGACATGTCTGCCACAGCAGAGCCAGATCGGAGTATTACGCCACCCGACAAAGAAGCTGACGAGACAATGCCCAAAGTGGATCTGCTGGAAGCGACACAGAATAAGGAAAATACCAGCACTCTTGGCAATAAGCTGATGTTGCAGCTCTGTGCACGCTCTGACGTTGTAATCACCTCATTTTCACCGCGTGAAACAGGAGTTAAAATAGAAAAGTCCTTTACGTGTGTAATGAAGCCGACAACTGGCATGGGAATGTCATCAACGGCGACGACGCCGAAAAGCGTTTATAATACACCCAAAAGCGTGCTCTCTGAGCTAAATGATGACAGCTGTAGTCGTGATCTGCCCGAGTTCAGCACGCCGTCCACATCCAAAAAGGCTTTAGCTGGCAAACGACCAACTTCCATGTATCTAGTTGATCTAACTACACCGCAGAGGCTACGACCAACACTAAGCGTTACTCCAAAACAAACGCCGGGTACTGCTGGGATCATTAGCGCCGACTCGTCAGTTGAATCATCTGATGCCTCTGTCATTGTTATAGACATAACCAGCTCATCAACGCCGTCAACGACGCCAGCTAAGCAACAACAACGTAAGGTATTGAAAACGACCAAGGAGCAGCTGCTAACGGCAGGTTCCACGCCCAAGCGTACGCCGCAATCCCTGATGAAAAGAGCACTTCTGACCAGCGCCAAGAAGCAGATATTAGCAAACTCCCGAACTCCGACAACACCTCTGGAAACGACCAACCGAAAGTCGCTTCTCGAAGCACGACGGCAATGTCTAACAGCCCCGCGTCGGCTGCCATTCCATCCGCAGCCGCAGTGGCGCACGACAGGTCGACGACAAGTAGCCGCTCTGACTGTCACAGCACCCCAGACATCTCCACGTAAACGCCAATCGGTGTCATTGAGCAGCCCGCGCGAGAATAAAATCTCTAAGATGCGCAAGACGTTGGCAGCGAATGCAAAGCTCAGTCCAAATGTTGGCATGAGCAACAAGTTGGTGGCAAAAGCACGTCGTGCTCTTAACTCGCCTAAACAGGAATCACCCAACGCACGTCGTGCTCCTTACTCACCCAGACATGAGACACCCAATCGGATTGGATCACCAAAAGAAACTTCAACACCAGATAGAGCAGAGCTCTCAAAAGCTGAGCTAAGTCTAACGTTTACCATTGATGATGAACAAAATGCGACTGGTCGAGCATTGGAGGCATTGATAAACGATGAAGACGCAGCCAACGAGAGTGGAAAACTGTTCCTAGATGGTGTGGCTGATGTGGAATCGAAACTAAATGAGAGCAGCGTAAAGGATTCCTCCATAGCAAGTCCTAAGGAGGTCGAAGCATGCGAAGAGAGCAGTAAGGAGATTGATAATCTTAATGAAGCAACGGATGAGGAGACTTTAAACAGAACTTATGATTTGAATGTGTCCCAAAGCAAGTCCAGCTTGGAATTATCCGCAGCCAATAAGTCCCAAGATATCGACAAGAAAAATGAAGCTGACGAAGAAAATGTTTCAAGTAATGAGAAACCATCGGCTCAATTAGAAAAATCCGACCAAAACTTGACAACAGATTCTATAAACAAAAGTGTAAGCAATGCGGAAGCAGTTGAAATTATTGATGATAGCATCTGTGAGGAGGTGCCCACAACTCCGACATATCCACAAGGTGAGTCATGCCGTTTGTTGTTTGTATTTCATTTGTGGCTACAATGTATTCAACTTATAGATTTGGTCACGATTACCGATGTACACCTAGCTGAGGATACCATTTGCGAAGAGGTACTCGCAAATGATGAAGACACATCCTTCACTAATGGTAAGTGTTATAAAGATAAACTGCAGATTGCACAGAAAAAGTAAGGACATTCGGTGTGGGTATCTGAATGGATTTAAAAGAAATCAGCTTCGTGGTTCATTTAGATTTGATATAGTTTTTCTTGCTTGTTTGTACATGGCACACTTATTATTTTAAAGCGATTATCTGATTTAATTTCACCAGCTCTGCGCGGGAATAATAAATGCAATGATTTAGATATTTATTTACTTATCAATTGTCAAGCTGTTCACGAAATCTAAATCAGTTTCAGGAATCCCACTATTAATAAAATTAAATGATCGTTTGAGAAAAATATGAAAAAAGCAGCAAAAGTCTTAAAAAAATGTAGCTTAACTAATTTTTGAAGTTTACAATTCAATTTAACACATTTACTTTTAAATTGTAGCTAATGCCGAGGATGATGATGTGGAGGTTGTGGCACCACCGGGTGAAACCCCAATACCAAGAAGATTCTCACGACGCTTTTCGACAACACAAGATGCAGTCAGTTTGACGCCAAGACGTAGCGTACGGCGTGCATCCATTGATGCCAAGAACAAACTGGAGCAATGCGTTAAGCCAACTCGTCGGGCCTCCTGCTCCGCTGTTGTAGAAAGCCAACCAAATACCGTAGTTATCGCGACGCCCAAGCGTAAACGCCGCCTCACCGAGGAATTGTCGACACCGACACGTAAATCACAACGTTTGTTGTGCAATACTCCCAAGAGAGCATTGCAAGTGGATGAATCGGTTGGTGACATGGGCGTCATCATTGAGGAGGATGCATTGAGCGGTAAGCAGACAACTGACCATAAGGGAGATATATATAAAATCAAATTATCTTTATATCCACAGCTGACAAATTCCCAACGGTGACAGACGAGGATTACGGCGCTGAATTACCACCTAAGGATACCGATGAGCCGGACAAAATCGACTATCACGGCATGCGTGAGTTGCTGAAGACTCCAAAGAGCTGTAGTACGCCACATTTCAAGGGTCTGCGCGAAATGGTACGCACACCCAAGGTGCATCCGTCACCTATGCTGGGCAATATTGAGGAACTTCTGGAGACACCATCAAATGATGCATCAACACCCAAGCGATCTGTAACCGTGAGCCGAGTTACATTGGAACTGTCTAAATCTGAGGTCACCGCCGATACTCATGATTTGTACTTCAAGACGCCTCGAGGTAGAAATCTTATGGTTCCAAATGATCCCGCCAGCGCCGTGTTAAAATCGATCGATAAGTCGCTGGCAACAACCACGGAATATGACCTAAATGCGACCAATGCCACACTGCCTTTGGACAAAATATTTGATGATGTACTTGCTGCGGAGGCAACAGATCCGGCAATCACTGTCGAAGACTCTGAGAACGAGATCAATGTGACTGCAATTAGTACGGCAGCTGTTTCCGAGCTCGATCCCTTGTCCACATCTACTACACAAACTGTAGAACCCAGTGACACAGTTCGATCCGAGGCTCTCATGAACATTTGCTATGCTGACACTTCGCATAAGGATCCCTTGACAAGCACGGCATTCAAAAAGGGAAGTGAGATAGATCAAGATGCACTAAACGATGAGACTTACGCAGATAAACCCAAGTCTCCGGGCATATGCGACGTGAGCGGCATTCAAATGCTGGATCAAACTACAGATTCTATGTTCTCGGAACCATTGGTTGTCACTGGCGTGGACTCTTGTGATGTGACACTGGAGGAAACGAAGCCAGTTGAAATGGGTTTTAAAACGACCAAAAACGTCATACTGGAAGAAGGTTCAGATACTGATTCCATGGTTGGTTTATCTGAGCCCCTAATACTTAGCGACGATGAGGCTGATGTGGAAAAAGTTGGATTCGACAGTCAAGAACAGATTGAGGAATCAAATTCAAACAACTTAAGCATTCCAGAAACTAAAAAAGAAGAAAAAAATGAAGCAGATGCCGCTCAAGAATCATCTGTCTCCGAAAGGGACTTAAATGCAGATAAGTCAATCGATCTTACAGAAGCGGAAGATGTTCTGGAATGTGAAGTAGACAATACGCAAGACGAATTGACCTCTATGAAGGAACAAATTGATGACCAGCGTACAGAAGAAGCAGCTGCTGATACATCATGTAGTGAAATGGAATCACAGCTTGAAAGTGAATTTGCGATTGACTTGGAAGCTTCTTGCTCAGCCACAGCGACAGATGAGTCTTTAGCACAGACATCAACGATTTACGGTGCTGATTTAAGTCAAACAAACGTTTCATGTGCAACTGAAACTAAACTCTCCGATGAGTCATTAGATAATGTTTCAAGTAATATTCAAGGCAAATGTACAATTGAAGAAGACTCCGTAATTGAATTAGATGCATCAATTGCAGATACGATACATCTGGATGTTGAGAACGTCGCGAATAAATCAACAGCATCCGTTGCTACCAACGAAAAAAACGAAGATAAAGAAATAACAGTATCTGCCGAAGAATTGCTGAATGAAGTCAAAGCGATTCAATCCGACGCAAAATTAGATGCAACAAGTGTTGAAATGTCTGCTGAACAACCGTCCACAGAACTGTTTGAAGCTACGAAGAAGGATGAAGCCCAACTTGACGTCCAAGGTCCAAAAGAAGATGCAGAAGATGATAAGGTTGAAGGCAGTCTTGTTGAAGAGAATACGGAAGCTCAAGTTGTCACTAAAAATACTAATGAGTCCGAGGTTGACATGCAGACTGCAGATGTTGCCGAAACTGATCAGAAATCCAAAGAATCTTCTCCAGAACTACCAGTAGAAGATGAGTCGTTGATTGATGCCAATTCTTTATCACATAAGTCGGATCTTAATCAAAAAGAAGTTCAGGAAAACATTGAGATTTTCGCTGATGAAATATCAATTCAAAACGAATCTGTGCAGAGCATCGAATCAAAGGAAGACCACCAAGAAATGAAAGCAGAGTCTAACAAGAAGACATCGGAAAATGGAGATGCCAATGAACAGTCATCAGAACAGGTTGAGGTCAAAGCTACAAATGAGAAATTCCAGCTGATGGATGGAACCGAGAATGTATCTGAAGTTGTGTTTAACTGCAATGCATCAAACGAATCTAATGATGAGCTTGTTCCGGAAGTTGTAACAATATCTTCAGAAGAGTTGTCACCGGAGAATACAGAGGTTAAAGCCGATGTTGAAGTTGCTGCCGAATCAATGATTGTTAAGAAGGAGCCCGAGGAACAACTTGCAAGTCAGACTGAGACTCAAAATAAAACTCAAGTCGATCGGGAAACCACGAATACTGTTGAATCTTTGGTTGACATGGATGCATCAGTTGTAGCTGAATCTAACAATGAAGTGGAACAATCCGCCAAACAACTTCCTCAAAATTTATCAATATCTGGAAAACCGTCGAACGAGCATAATGAGGAAATCAAGTCTGCCGATCTAGAGGTCACGAATATAGATGATTCGTTGGTTGAACTGAATGCAGAAAACACAGAAAAGCAACTTGATAAACAAGCTGCTCAAACTTTATCGACATCTGCTGAATTTCCGTCAAATCAAGATAAGATTGAAGATAAACCTGATGCGGATATGGAATCCACTAATGCTAATGAATCTTTGGTTGAAATGAACGCATCAGTTGGAGCTGAATCTAAAAAGGATGAGGATCATCTTCATAAAGAAGCTTCTGAAACTTTATCATCTGAAGTCCCGTCAAAACAAGATGAGTTTGAAGATACAACTGAATCCGATTTGGAATCCATAAATGCTGATGCGTCTTTGGTTAAAAAGGATGCATCAGTTGAATCTGAAACAAAACAAGATGAAGCTGCTGAAACTTTATTAACATCTCCTGAAGTCCCGTCAAATCAAGTTCAAATTGAAGATAAAACTGAATCCGATTTGGAATCCACAAAGGCTGATGCTTCTTTGGTTGAAATGAATGCCCCAGTTGAAGCTGAAGTAGAAAAGGAAGAGGCACTTCTGGATGAAGCGGCTGAAACTTTATCAACATCTGAAGTCATATCACATCAAGATAAGATTGATGATAAAACTCAATCCGATTTGGAATCCACAAATGCTGATACGTCTGTGGTTGAAATGGAGGCATCAGCTGAATCTGAAACACAAAAGGAAGAGGCCCGTCTTGATGAATCTGCTGAAACTTTATCAACATCTCCTGAAGTTCCGTCAAATCAAGATAAGATTGAAGATAAAACTGAATCCGATTTGGAATCCACAAATGCTGATACGTCTGTGGTTGAAATGGAGGCATCAGCTGAATCTGAAACACAAAAGGATGAGACACGTCTTGATGAAGCTGCTGAAACTTTATCAACATCTCCTGAAGTCCCGTCAAATCAAGTTAAAATTGAAGATAAAACTGAATCCGATTTGGAATCCACAAATGCTGATACGTCTGTGGTTGAAATGGAGGCATCAGCTGAATCTGAAACACAAAAGGATGAGACACGTCTTGATGAAGCTGCTGAAACTTTATCAACATCTCCTGAAGTCCCGTCAAATCAAGTTAAAATTGAAGATAAAAGGCAAGCTGACGTGGAATCCCAACCAGACGCAACAGGTGTATCGAAATCAGATCAGACTGAGGAACAAGCTGCCGATATTTTACCTGCGTCTGCTCAACCAGAAATCGACCACAAGAGTTTAGATGAGGATGTAATGGAAGAAGAGGAACAACTTGATGAACCAGCGGCTGAAGCATTATCTACTTCTGGTGAGGTCCCGTCAAATCTGGATGAAATGGGAGATGAAACTAAAGCTAAGGTGGAATCCAAGCTAGGAGCAACAAGTGTGCCGAAAACAGATAAGACAGATGAACAAGCAGCCGAAATCTTACCAACATCAGTTAAGACTTCAGCTCATCCAGAAGTCGACGCCACGACTTTAGACGAGTCTGTAATTGATCTAGATGCAGAAACTGATGAAGAAGAAGAACAACTTGATGAAGGACTTTCCGAAATTATTTCAAACTCTCCTGAAAAATCATCAAGTGAAAGTAAAGCTCAAAACAATGTAGAAGCCACGAATGTAGATGTTGAAATGGATGCATCGAATGAGAAGAGAGACGAACATCTTAATCTTCCTCAAACTTCATCAACATGTGCAGAAACATCGTCGAACGAGTCACTTGATGAAAGCAAAGCTCAAGCTGAAGTGGATGATTCAGTTGTAGCTGAAAATGAGAATGAAAATGAAGAGCTTGATGTACCCCAAATTCTATCCAAATCCGCTGAAAATCCATCAGGAAACAGTGCTCAAGTCGATCTGGAATTTGCGACTGCTGACGATTCGTTGATTGAGCAGAATGTATCAGTTGTTGTCGAAGCTGAAAGGACATCGGATGAGTTCGATAAAAAAGATGACGTGGAACCCACCGACAAATTGGATTCTTTAAGTGAAATAAATGATAATGTGTCAGAAATTGCACAAACTGATTCGGATGAGACTTCAATAGACAAGAAAGGAGTGGAAAAGACTGAACAACACAACGACTCAAAGGATAATTCAGATGTCATGGCTGAAAGTTTACAGGATCCTTCAAAAGTCAATAATCAAGATCTTAATGAACTAGACGTGGTTTTAGAACCTGCAATGACAGAAGAAGTAAAAACAACATCTGGAAATCTGGCTGCGCTGGTTGAGGATGCGTCGGGCGAATCTGTGGAAGGAAAAGCGACACAAGGTGAAGAAGTTGAAGCTAAAACATCAAACGTAGATAAATCAAGTGAATCGCCGACTGTCGATGAGGTATTAGTTCATGCTAAAGGTCCAAATCAAGGGAAAATTGATTCTGAAATCAAAAAACCTGTTTCCGATGAAGCTACTGATGCTCCACAATCTGAAAATGAGTCACCCGAAGTGACATCAAGGCAAATTGATGAGAGTGAACTTCAATCTGTTGAAGATAATCTTGAAGAGGAAAATTTGGCAGATGGAGAACAGGCACCTGCTGAAGTTGAAACAACCGAATTGAAAGCTTCGAGTGTAAATGAACTGGATTCAAACCAAGAAGCACATCAAGTGGATAGTCAGGATAAAATTGATCAGACGCAGGCCTCAAGAGCACCAGAAGAAGACACTAAATCGACACAAATTGTGGAAACGGCAACACAAATTATTGACAGTAAGGATGATATGAATCCGGTGGAAAAATGTGCGGAGAATGCAGACCACAACTCGTCACAGCAAGTCGAAAATCAGGATGCTGATCAAAAGGAGGCAACGACAGCACCAGCAGAAGAAATGATTATTGATCTAATTTCTTCTGATGAAGAATCGTCATCACATGCTTCCAGCAAAGTATGCTTAGACAAAATCGACAAAGTGGAAAGTAGTACGTCCAAGAAATCAGAAAATCAACCTACAGATCATAAAATAGTCTCAGAAAGCGATTCGAAAGCAATCGTTGACGAAAATAACATACATTCAGAGTGTCCAGAATCCCAATGGGACAAAGCTGAAAAATCGTCAGCAAAATCAATGGATCATATACCAAAGAAGGGACGTAGTCGCAAGCCATCAACGATTGTTGATCTCGACTGTGAATCTAGTGAGATGAAACCAATAAAACGTAATACCAGAAAAGCAAGTGTCGCCCTGGAGCACAAGGAAACTCATGTCCAACTTAGAGATAAAGAGATTAATAACGAGAAAGTCGAAGATGAAGAAAATGAAGTCACACCTGAACAATCTAAACCCAAAATAAGTAGACGTAAATCAACTCATGAAATTGCCGAAACTGAAACGAAGAAAGAAATTGAAGCTTCATCGTTGCCAACTGAAATTGAATCGGAAAAACCGAAACGTCGTGGTCGAAAACCTACCACGGAAGTTGTTGAAATTGAAGCGGACGTGGAAGTAAAAGGAGAAGAACCAATTGACTTGGATAAGCCAAAGCGACGTGCTCGGAATCCTACGGCAAAAGTTATTGAAACTGAAGTCAATGTCCAAGTCGAAGAAAATTTGGAAAAAACAGTCGACTTGGAAAATCAAATGGGACGTGGACGAAAACCTTCCGTGGAAGTCATTGAAACTGAAGCGCATGTGGATGAGAAATCCAAAGAAATCGATGACTCGGACAAGCCAAAGCGACGTGGACGAGTAAAACCTGCGAAGGAAATCGTCGAATCTGAAGCGCATGTAGAAGAGACTAGGGAAGAAACAATTGAATTGGAGAGGCCAAAGCGACGTGGACACGGACATGTTGTCGAATCCAAAGCTCAAGTCGAAGAAGAAATAGAAAAAACAGTCGACCTGGAGAAACCAAAGCGACGCGGACGAAAACCTTCTGCGGAAGTTGTCGAAGCTGAGAAGCATGTGGAAGAGAAATTAAAACAAACAGACGACTTGGCTAAACCAAAGCGACGTGGACGCAAACCTTCAGCAGAAGTTGTTATAGAAGAGAAAACGGAAGACACAATCGAACCAAAGCGACGTGGAAGAAAGCCATCGGCTGATGTTGCCAAAGCTGAAGCACATGCTGAAAAGAATTTAGAAGAAACAATTGACCAGGATAGGCCCAAACGACGTGGACAAAAAGCCTCCCCCGATGTTCCTGTTGCTGAGCCTCAAGATGACGCTGAACACACGACGCAAGATGAGGAAGTCGTTGAGGAAGTTAAGGAAAAGCCAAAACGACGTTATCGTAAAGCATCAGCAGAAGTCACAGATACAATAGGAACAGAAGAGCTACCGGATAGGAAACAATCTCGCAATGCTCGAAAAGCTTCGACTGAAACAGTTGAGAGCGAAAAGACTTCAAAGGAACACTTGGCGGTAATTGATGAAGCAGGTGAACCGGAACAAAAGAAGTCGAGACTTGAAGAGCCAGCTGAGTTGGATACGACTCATAATGTCAAACGGCGTGGTCGCAAACAGTCTGTCTCTACGGAGATTGTACCAAAAGAGGAACCTTTGGCGGAGTCTGTCCCTGTGGAGGTTTTACAACAGGTTGAAACGCTGCCGCAGCCGCCACAGGAGATTGTTGAGGCGTCGGGTTCTGGCGCAAAGTGTTCAACTCGTCGAGGACGCAAGGCAACCATTGATGAAGAAGTACCAATTGTTGTTGAGGCGTCAGTATCTCGTGAAAAGGGGATTACTCGTCGTGGACGCAAGGCAACCATCGATGAAGAAGTACCAATTATTGTTGAGGCGTCAGGATCGCGCGGCATAACTCGTCGGGGACGCAAGGCAACCATTGATGAAGTGCCAACAGCACAACCTGTTGAAACCGCTGAGTTGAAGCCTAAGCGACGGGGACGAAAGGCATCGGTTGATGTGGATCACGCCGAGGCAATCGAGAAACCAACGCGACGTGCCCGAAAACCTAGCGCAGATGTTGCTGCTGAAGCGGAGTCACCAACCGAGAAGAAGAGCACGCGACGCGTTCGTAAGCCGTCGACATATGTAGAAATATCCGTGGAGGAAGCACCACAACCTAAGAAGGCGACGGCTCGCAGGGGACGCAAAGCATCTGTGTCAGCACCTGCTGATGAGACAGAGAAACAATTTGATATACAGAGTCTACCCACACATCCTATCGAGGCTGCGGCTGTTGTCAGCGTTATGATATCGCCGAAACCTCAGGTTCTCAGTTCAGAGGATGAATTGACGCCCCGGCGTCGTGAGGGACGCAATTTGCCACGCAAGAACTATGACGAAACTTCGGATGAAGACAAAGCGGGTTCATCGTCGCGAAAAGCTCGTAAACCTGTTGCCAATAAAGCGATGGCGTCACCAACAGTCAAACCAGCAGAAACTGAAACATTACCACTCCCAAAACCATCAACTCCACTGCCAACAACGCAAATGCCATCAGTGGAGGTCGCAGAGGAGCCAGTGGTGGCGCCGAACACGCCTGTTGTTACCATAGCACTCCCGGAACCGACGAGTTCACAGAAACGCGAAGGACGCAATATGCCTCGCAAGAACTATAGTGAAACATCTGACGATGATAAGCCATCCACATCACGTGGACGTCGTGTTCGTCAGCCTACTATTAAAGCCCTTGAGCTACTGGTGGACACAGCGGCGCGGCCGGTGACGCCCAAACGTCGGGTGGCAAAGGGAAAGGCGGCTGAAAGTGCAGACGATCATGCCGAGGAGCCGCCAGAGAAAAAGATTGCAGTAGAAGAATCAACTCCAGTGCCTGCCAAAGCACGTGGAGCAACACGTCGTAAGGCGCAAGATGTTGATGGCGTCACAGAAGCTGAATCCGCTGCACCGACGCCCGTTAAACGTGCTGCACGGAGCCGTAAGGAGAGTGCCACCAGTCAAACCGATGTGGCCGACGTGGAAGTGGAACAAAAGCAGTCAGCGAAGCGCAATGCCCGTGGTGGCAACACACGAAAAGCCAAAATAGTTGTAGATGAAGTGACTGATGAGCAGCCGGCAAACAAAAAGCCACGAGGCGGAGCACGTGCTAAGACGCCAGTCGTTGTTGACGTGGAGAAAGTCCATGAAGTCGAGGAGCCAAAGGAGGTGCCGGCCACCAAGAAAGCGGCGCCAGCACGTGGACGTGCCGCACGCGCAGTTAAGGTCGCTGATGATGCGGAAACCGTGCAGGAGACGGCGCTGCCATCGCGCACCGGTCGTGGTCGCAAGGTGCACTTTGAGACGACTGAGGAAGTGGTTACAGCAGTGCCAAAGGAAGATCAACCCGCTGCTGCCGATGCGCCTAAACGTGCAACTCGCTCTCGCCGAAAATAAGCATTTTTGATTACACTTATTTACTTCTTTTTGTTGTACACTTACACTTACACTTACAATTATTATTTTAAGTTTATTTCTTTTTGTTTATTGTTTATGCCTCCTGTGTACAAAAAATGTTTACAGAACGGTAATATAGCTATGTATTGTTAATTTTAAGTTAAACAACAAATAAAAACAATAAAGTATCTTTTTACGGATAAGAATAAAAACAAAAAAAGACACGCTCAAGAATACATACACAATACTTACAATTTAATCTAGACATATAAAAGATACACAATGCATATGAATACATATATATATATATAGAAATGAAAACACAGCTTACCTTGTAAGGACTCTAATGAAGATTTCTAACTAATAAAGATAATTTAAAAATGACCTAAAAGAAAAAGTGTTTTATAAACAATCTAAAAGTTTTCCCAGATTTTTATGTATTTAATAATCCAAATAATTAAATTCTTACATTAAGTTCGAGATTATAAAACAATTGACTTTGGATTGCCTTCAGTATTCGTTTAATTTATTTCTCTTTTAAATTTGTCATGCATATACATTATAAATCAATTGAATATTTATAAAATAGTTTTGCTTTTTGGTATAATCGTATAACTAATGTTCGTTCTTACTCTTCTGTTAATCCACATTCGTTCGGACTTTGACAAGCATATGAAATTCTTTCGATTCTACATAACAGGGGACTACAAAATGTCGGTATAATTGAGTAAATATTTGCGTATAAAAGCTGCCTATTTTAACTATTATTTATGTATATTTTGTGAATTTAGTACTTATAAATAGAAAGAGCTTAGCTTACAAGGTTTGAGAACATATTGTGGCAGCGTTTCATGAAATTTGTGCCGGGTTGAGAAAGCATATGAAGTACGTACAAATATATTGTAAGTATAAAAAATGAAAACATATAAATAACAACAGAGTGAACAATAAATTCTACATGTTAAAAATTATTAAGGACGTATAAGGATTGTGTTCGGCAAAATAACTTTCAGCACCGGCTCCTCTTATAATATTAAAAATAAATAGCATCTACGTCAAATAAAGCACAATAATCTTAACATAAAACATAAATAAGTTACAAGTTCACTGGGTAATACTATTTTCAAGCATGTATAAAATAATAAAACATACACATATCAAATGTGTAAAGAGGTGCACAATAAAATAAATAAATTTAACAAATTGTGCATAAAAGCTACATAAATAAATGTAAATGCATGTGATTTGTGATTTGTGTGTGCGCGCACTGTTTGAATATTGTGTTTGATTTGTTTGTTCGTTCTTTAGGCTTTCATCAAGAGATGCGGCTCGGAACGCAATGAGTCCGTGAGGTATTGCGTTTTCATTGTCTTCTGAAAATAGCGTTTCTCGTTAGGCGAATTTACCATGTACACAATTGGACGCACGCCCACATTGCGCCATAGATCGCCGATGTGCCTGCAATAGCAACAAAAGAATATATTTATAAATATAATATATAGAGATTTAAATATACTCACAAATTAAACTCCTCTTTGTTGAGAAATACAACACTAATGCCGATTACAGGAGCAATAATATTGCGAAGGATTGCGCCATAAATTGAGGTAATAAGTGTTGAGGATTTGAGTATGGACAGCGATAGATAACTCTCATGCCACAGACCGCACATTATTTCGGGTCTCAGTTTGCGCAGCTGTTGAAGATAACAAATATATTCAAAAGTTCATATCAGATAGTCTTTAAATGTTTATATATAAATCAGTGATGTAATTTAGTATCTGATAAAAGTGTGACAAAACAAAACGTTCATTAGGTTTCACCAACCTGATAAATGGCCAATGGCGATCGACTTATGACAATGGTCCGCTCTGTAAATGTTTCATTTGCATTCATAAACTTCTGCAACTGATCGATCATGACGGCACTTGTATCCTGCAGATGGAGAAACAAAGTGGGAGTTGTGCTCTGTTCGTCTAGGAAATCGGCAAGTTGTTTAAGTGTCGACACGGATTCGGCTTCATATTGTGCGCTGTAAATCAAATTATAGATTTAGTTATAAGATTATATCGATACAATATTTCAAAAGTAATTTCGCGTTATAAGTATTAAGAAATATAAAATACATTCATACATATTTGTTCCTTGTTTCGGTATTAAGCCCAGTTAATGAATTACAATTAAATTTGATCGGCTTAAAAAATCAAGAAATTAATTCTGAGTTTCAAAAAATGAATAGTTGAATGGGAAAAATTAAGCTTGTGTTTGGGAATCAAATTATATTTCAAATCTCTTTCTTTTTTCAAAATGTTTAATTTCTTGAACTAAATGAAAATTAATTTTTTAAAATTATTTTAAATACAATTCTATGAGAATATCAATAGAAAGATAGTGCATAGATCTATAAATAAAAGTCATACTTCTAGCGCTGGGATGTTAATTAAATAAATACAAATAAAAATAAAAAAAAACATCTTCCATTTTTTTGAATTACTGCTTATCGTTGAATTTTTGTAATAAAAGTTGAAGAATAATTTTTGAAAATATAAATTGATGAACAACTTTTAAAAAGGATATATTAAAAATGAAAGTTACTTAAAGATGGAAATGTACTTATTATTTTGTCAGTTATGGAAACTTATTACTGAATTTAGAAATAAAATTTAAAAAATAATTTGTATATTGTAATTTGTTGGTTTAAAAAAATCATAACCGTTACGTTCAATTAAATTACATTATCAATGTTGTAAACTTACCCCATTGGATGGTGATCCGTGATATTCAGTTGCTGCAGTTCGTGTAGCGTATGATGGGATAGGTTGCCAGTTAAACTGGCACGTTCCACGGTCAGACGATTGGCAATGACAATCTCATTGCAAGCTGTTATGCCGGCATCCAAGAGGACATTACGATAGCCACGTGCTAGACACTGAATAATAATAATAATAATAAAAGGGGATGTTATTGATTTTTGACTGTCTGACTGTTTGTAGCAACCACCGATTGCTGACGTCACACCTTTTTCAGAGCTGCCTTTGAGTTCTCGGGGGCATCGTAGCCGGCACCACGATTCGCAATGGGCCAGTAATTGGGCCAATCGTCTGGCGTATTGAGGAGACTGAGCAGACGCTTCTCGTTTGGGCTGCGTTGAAGCTTGACGAATTTGGATGCCACACAGATGATGAGCAGCGTCAATGTGCACCATGGTATTGCGAGATTGCAGAAAAGCCACAACACATTGAAGCAGAAGAATATGAGGCTCACTGAACAGCAGAATAGCTTATAGATCATTTTCAGGCACAGCCAAAACCAGCGCCACCACATTCACCACAAGACTGTTGGATGTAAATTGAAATTGTTGTTGTTGTTGTTGTTGGTGGTGTGGTTGTTGTTGTGGTTGGTTGTTGGTTGTGTGATTGGTTTATTTATAACACATCTATTTTGTTAGTTTGCTTATTTGCATTTACCCCAACAAGAATGCGCGCCGCCGACCACCGCCCGTTGCCACTCCCACAATTGCTGTGCTACTTAGCTCGCAGTGACCGGTATTTGTATAGTGCAATTGTATTTTCTTGTCTAGCACAATTCTTTACAATAAAATACACTTATTCGACTCTGATAATTGCAGCAGAAAGTCAGAAAAAAAAACCGTCACTTAATCCAATTGCAGCCGAAACGAAGTGTGCGTAAATTTTCCAATAAGAAGTCTGATTAGCGATGAGCACATGCTATTTAGCTAAGCAAACTATCGATAACAGTATTCAGCTAAATTGTGGCGCGAATAATTTGAAAGCGAGTAGAAAAATCTTACTGTAAGAAAAACAATTATCTTTGATTTTATCACGCAATATTATTTGTTTATTATCTTTAACTAGCAGTTAAGACGAATAAGATGATTTTATAATTTTGTGAGCAGGCGGACCCAACGTCTTATGGATGGATGCGACAAACGGGTATAAACACCAGGATAATATGGATCTATAAACAAGAAACAGAAAACATTGTAACTGCCTTAAGAGAACTTTACTTTTCATGCGCCCACCTGCACAGCCAACGCCCCAGGATACGATACCAATCAATCTTCCTTGTACGGTAAGTGGACCACCGCTGTCGCCTATAAGAATTAAAATTAATATATAATATATATTAGTATCATTTGAAGTACTGTTGAAACAATGTTGACTCACCCTGGCAAGCATCTGTGTTACGTGCTGCCGCACAGAACATGCTAACAACAGGCAGTTAGATATTAATTAAGTATTTTCGAATGATACGAGTATCTATGTATTTTTACTTACGCCTCACTGACACCGCCATGAAAACTCAAATCGTTCTGACATTTCTGCTGATTAACAGTCATAACTGTCGTGTACTTGAGCACAGAAGATAGCATCGGCTCGGTGCTGCTCATGTGTCCCCAGCCGGATACAATAGCGGATATATTCTCTTGTATGGCTTCCCCAGCTTCTGGCATTTTTATAGGCGCCACATTGGGATCCAAGGTCAAAGCTCCGGTTTGAGTGCGCAGCAATGCCACATCAAAGTTCATATCGGTGGTATCGTACGAGGGATGCTTATAGATCGTCCGTACCGTCATAATACTGCCACCGCTAGAGCGTTTCACGCTCCCAAGGCGCAGAGTAAACTCGTGCGGCTGATTCTCGTGGCCATCAACGCAATGGGCGGCAGTTATTGCCCAACTGCCGTCGAGCACTGACGCACCGCAGATGTGGATGGTCAGGCGGCGTAGGGATAGTTGATAGGGAAATTCTCCTTCTCGAGCCTCCCGACCATTGACGATTCGTCCGTCTGGGCGACGCTTGACAGCCGCCTTGCCGCTGATCCAGAAAAGGGTGAAGATCAGAGGAACGAGTAAAATGCTCTGCATGATGCCGTTGACTCTTCGAAACTAAACGACAGCTGTTAATCATCGTCGAAGTTTTGGTTGGCAGAAAATTAGAGTTGAGTTGCACTTTGCGTCTTCATTATCAATTCTTTCCGTTATCAGTTCTTGTACTTCATTTCAGCAGAAGTCAATTGGTGACTATAATTAACAATTGTCAGTGGGTGTGTTGTTTTGATTTTTGCTGATTTTTATAATGTTTACTGACGATGATAATGCACAAAGAACTTGAGTAATTGTCAGGGGAATTGGAAAATCCAGTAACATTTTGCAATCATAAACCAGATGTAAGCAATAGTAATAAATCATTATTAAATTGTTGTTAATGATGCTTTTATGTGTTTGTTTTCGAATCTATTGTTTTTTGAAATTATGCCTGAACCGTTAAGTACTCGATTATTTTGAGTGCAATGAGCATAAAGCATCGATAGTTATAATTTCAATTAATCGATAGCTTTTCGTAGGAGAAATCAAATTCAATGGCGTTTTGCCGCTAAACAAGTACGGTCACACTAGAGGTGCAGAAACATCGATGTTCGTGTCCATCGATGTTTTCGATGTTTCACTCGATGTTTCTGCACCTCTAGGTCACACTAACAACCAGTCTCGCGCTTATAATTGCCGAACAACCACGCTTGGACTGGGCACCACGCTTCGCGTTCTATTGATTCGAAGAAATGTTTACATTAAATTAAAATTAATAACGCAAAGGTCCGACTTCTATATAAAATTTATTTCTGTTCCTTCAAATGAATAGTAATATTTGAACGCACCACAAAATAAGTGCACTGTACCATTGCCAAGCGTTTTGTTTGTGTAGGTGTGTGAGCTCCTTGTTGGTGTAAAGGATTACGCGATACTGTGAGTGTATGCGTGCAAGCAATTTATTAGAATGCAGTGTCGATATTAAAAAAATTCAGACAACAGCAGTGAATATTACAAGTGCTAAGCTGCACAAAAAGGTGCGTACAATGTGCAGGTCTCAACAATCAATAGAATTTCAGTCCTGCCACCACAAACATATTCACACACACACACACACACACAGAAATTCAACCCTCAGCTTATCATTCTGACAAAATGAAAAAAACCGGATTCAAGTTTAGTTAAGCGGCAACATCAACTAACCAAACGAGACATATAATTTAAATCAGATTGCATATCAAAATTGCGGAATGGTGAGAGCGTGTGTTTGTCTGTCTGTTTGTCTGTGCGTGCAATTACCGTTACAACGCACCTGACGCTATTCGTCAAGGCTGTCTATCACTCTCCCTTTCCTCCGCCGCTTTTTATTCAATTTGTATGGTTAAAAATAAGACCAGACTGTAGTCTGGCCACACCACAATATTTGCATCTCCTTTTTGTTGTTTTTTTTTCCTCTCTTTTATTTTGCCGCTTTTCCCTCTTACAAATTGTTACAAAATTGCTGGCCACACAGGCGTGCGTCTTTAATTTATGCAGCAGCAGTAGAAGCAGCTCATCTTTATTTAGCTTTCATGCTTACTCATTCATTCATTCATTGAGACCGCTTTCAACTCTCGCCCGGTGCAAAACTCGTTTCTCAATTCTTTATATGTTTGTATGTACATATATACAATATTATTCGTTTGTGTTGCTTGTAAGTGTTTGTATTGTACTTATAATTCAATTTAAATTGATTTCCCTCATCTTCTTCTCGTATGCTTTTGCAAAGTGCAAGGTATTTGTGTGCTCTTCTTTTTGTCTTACTATTCTACATACAGTGGATCCCAGCTTATTTGATCTACAACATTTTTGACTATAAAAATTCACACGTTTGTTTTTATGTTTAAAAATAGTTTAATTCGATGGTAATTTTTTTCTATTTATTGTAGTTGTTCCAAGAACCATATAGATAAAAATAATAAAATAAGAAATAAAATAAAAATTCATGAAAAAATATATATTTTTTGCAAGAGAAATTGTGTATATTTTAGATTTTGTCAAAACATTTTCTTGACTAACTGTGTCTCCACAGTGATACATTCCCTTTTCTTTGCTTTCTTTGACCTTTTTTCACACTCTATTGGAAGCGCCCCCTGTTTGGCCCCAATTACAGCAATGCGTATGTACATATGTATAAGTATGTGTATTTGTTCTTGAATCTCATTCCAATTTCTAATCTTACGTTGTTGTTTTTGTTTTTTGCTGTTTGTCTGCCCGTTTAATGTTGTTGAAATTCGTCTTAACATGTGTTTCGTTTGCTTGGTCCAAGAAAGGTTCGACTTGTTTTCACGATAAAGATTGAGATACACAATTTGCTCATTGATTCAATGAATAAAACACAACGCAAAAGTGTCAACAACTTTAGAAGAGAAATCTCGAATTGTTATCAATTGAAACAATAATTAATTGCTCTTATGTAACATTTATTGCGTCAACTGTAAGTCCGTTATCAAATGGGCGAAAATTATTGTTTAATAGCTTCTTTCCATTAGGCACATGTTTTTCAACATTTTTTCCGATATTACATTATTTTGTATTTTATTGCTTTTCACTAAGAGATTTAAAACTATAAAATTATATTTGCCGAAACAGCTAAAAATATTGGAGACTAAAGTACATTATTAGAATGTAAAAAAAAAAAAGTATAAAAAGGAAGAAAAATTACATATTTTTGTTGTCGAAATCGGCTCTAACTGACCGATCAATCTCTACTGAATGAAGTATAAATAATTGTTAATTCCAAACTTCAAGCAATTAAAGCGAATAAGCTTTCATTAACAACTCAGCCAATGATATGCTAAAAGTAGTAACTAAACTTTTGAAACATTTATATCTTTGTTATTAGCGAAGCGTGAATTTGCGATTTGGAACAGCTTGTTAACATCACGCAAACTTGACCAGTATTAACAACTAATTGAGCTTGACCAATTAATACCCTGTAGTTAAAAGATACTTCAACATCTTCACTACTAAATATACATTTTTGTATTTGACAAAAATGATCTTTTTAAAACTTTAAATGTTAAAATTAAATTATGTATTTTAGGGAATATATAGGTTTGTTCCTGTTTTCAATTTCGGCAAGATTTAATTTTTTTTTATTTCGGCAATATGTTTGGGGATTACATTTTCTTTTGGTTTGGTGAATTTAAGTGTGATAAAGTTAAAAACGAGTATTTCTAATTACTTTGCCCAAATGCAAAGTGAAAAAATACATTTTATTAAATGCTGTACAATAAAATGTGAAAAACGATAAACTAAATAATTATATAAGAATCATTTATAGAATCGACGGAGCCTTATACGAAAGCTGAATTTTTGCTATTTGCTGCGACAATTGCAAATATTTAGGGTATAATTATATATACATATATTATATTTAGATACATACAAATAATGACGGTAATGATAATAAAATATCTTAAAATCGTTTTACGACACGGGATAAATAGGTGTATTGCAAAAATATAGAAACGCAATTCGGGTTGAGCATGCGATAATTTTAATTGTCATGCAATTTTCGAAATTATAATTAAATGAAGTATAATTGAATTGGACATGAAACAATTGCCTGCTTTAGAAATTGTGCCAGAAATGAATCCAAAAAAGGACTGAACATCCATCTGATATAATAGTTGCAATCTTTCATATAAACTGCATGATCTTTAGACAAATTGAATCGAAATCACTTCCAGGAATCACGCTATTAAACTGTCCTGTAAAAAGGAAATTTACGAAATAGTTAATTCTCGTTTCCTTGTTGTAATTGGATTTCGCTTTTGGGTGGCATTCGTATATCGTGACTTGAATTAAGGAAATTATTTAATGGACACACTGCAGTGCCAAACTTGGTCGCTCCACGAACCGCAATCGGGGACCGGTGACCAGGTGAAGGAAGGAGGAGATGAAACTGCAACAGTTAAATAAGAATAACAACAACGACAACTGATGGGCAATGTCACTGCAGCGTCACAAAGCAAAGAGAAAAGGCCAAAAAAAATAAACAAACTGATAAAAATAATAAAAAAAAACCGCAAAAACAACAAAAACAACAAAAAGAAAACAACAACAAGAATACACAAAGCAAATAAAACAAGATTTCAATGCAGGAATTTCCATTTCCATTGCAAACGTTGTGCTTATTGTTGTTGCTGTTGTTGTTGCTGTTGTTGCTATTTTTGTTGGTGTTGTTGCTGTTGTTGTTGCTGTTGTTGTTGCTGTTGGCTGCTTGGTTGGGTTTTGTCAACTGGCAAGCTACCGGTTACGGCTGCGGTCATGACTATGGATTGGTATGGGCCATGCGACCATGTTGGCTGTGGCTATGGGAAAGTGGCAAGCGCTGCTTGCTGCCGGTTTGCAATTTGACAAACGTTGCACGCACTCAACTGACTGACTTTTCTACCGTTACGTTTTAGTTGAGTGCAACTTAACTGTGTCTTGAACCATACCCAGAATATATTGCCAACTGGGGAATTGCTAAACGTCAACGTGCTCGAGAATGAGGACACTGACCGACTGCTGTCAGTCTGTCTGTCTGTCTATGCAATTGACCTGCAAATCAAGTAAAGTATCCTGCCACAGCATCCTTATAGCTCGTTGCGATTTGTGTGGTTCAATGAGTCAGCAACATTTGGGGCACATCTGCCGCCAGCTGCTCGACAATTTTGCCACAACCACTGCAACAACATGAGCATAAGCAGTGAAACAGATTGTCCTCGTTGCTGCCACTCACCGACCATTGACGCCTCTGATTTGTGGCAGCTACACAGATAACATTATCAAAACTATAAACTGCATTGAGTATATTTTATTGGCCACAACACAATGAAACAAGTTAGAAAGGTTATTGTCCAGCATTAAATCTTCGATGGATCGTTCCTTGCATAGCTATATGATATAACACTTATATTTTAGCCAAATTTGTTCAGGATGTAAAAGAAATACCAATCACGGCTATATCGACTCAACTCATCTTACTTTAGCTTGGTTGTAGATTTAATACTAAAAGAAATCTTAACTCTAAAACAACTTGAGAAAAGCATTGAGAGTGCATTGAGAGCATTACAAGTGAAAAGATCTTTAACTATGATGTTTACTAAATAAGTGACCATAGAGATAAATGCTTAAAGTAAGGTAATTAAGTGAAAAGATCCCTTGTCATTTGTAGTTTATTGAAGAGAAATGTAGCAGATACATTTTGTAAGCTAAAAAGATTCAAATAAGCACTTTCAGAATCATTCAAGCATGCCCAGAATCAGTATACGTAGCTTCCACATGAAGGAACTGTCAAGTTTGAGGCATGAAAACATCTTCAATTCAAAGTACCTTCTTTTAGCTGTGCCCTTCTCCCAGTAATTCCACTTGCACTTGGTCGTCATCGTTCCGTCGCGTTGTCAGCGTCGCGACGTTGAGGCGCATTTTGCGTGGGCTCCACAGATATTTCAAGGGCCTGTGCCAATTCCCGGTTGCAGTTGCTTCTGCTTCTGCTTTTGCCTCTGCTTTTGTCTGTTTTGGTTTATGCTTTAAGTTTTGCTTCGTCGACGTCGCTCGCAATCAATAAACAGCGACCTTCTCTGCTTACTTGAAGCTTAAAAGTTGCTTCAGTCTTTGTTTTATTCTTGAGCTCTTTGCTTCTTTCCCATTTAAGAACACTTGAGCAGACGCCTTCTGTTAGGCTCCCCCTTTTCATGTTCGACTTACGCCATTGCGGCTTTATATGTTGGAATTTCTTTCGAGTTAATTGCTGCACTGAACCGAACTTAACTGAGCTGAGCTAAGCTGCTGAAGTGAATCTCGCGAAGGCGAACAAAGCGCACTCTTGAGTCTTGCAAACATTCTAAGGACATGAACTCAAAGCGCTAAACTGTTCGTAGATTAATACCCAGGTAAAGATTTCCACGTTGTTGCTGTACGTCCATTCAACAGTCAAATGGCTCATAGACAACAACGTTCAAGAACTTTTCAACAAATGATCCAAGTTTAATATTTGCTATAAGTAAATATTGTGATATAAAAGTAATAAAGAAAGCTAAGCGAGAAGACAAATTTATTGCAACTCACGAGTAAAATTCAAAGGGAATATAAAAAATCATCCGTTTTTATGATATTTCTCAGATTATTAATCAAGGTTGGCATTTTTCGCAAAGACGTTGAAGAATTAGTTAAGAATGTAGTCTTAAATCAGAGTACAGCAGATACCCGATATTTCTTTTTATCGATACTCCTTTTTATATATGAATGTAAAATATTAAACATTATTTTTCTTATTGATACAAATTTACTATACACATCCTTCTTTAAAATACTCATTTTAAGTTCAGGCATGCATATTCAATTTGTATTAACTCGGAAAGATTACTGGTTAGATCTATAAATAAAAAAATACGTACTATCTATTATTTTAAATAAATAAAATATATAGAACACAGATTTTAAAACAATTGTATTTTAAGTAGCGTAATGAATTAAGCAAATTTAGTTTGTGTTTGTGCTTAGTGGATTAATTTATAACGATATCCTTGTAGATGTGGCAAATAAACTAAATAAATAAAAACATATCAGTTTATGGTGACTAATATTAGTACATACAATAATATAAATATGAATTAAATAGTTAAATTACAACAGTTTAAGAATGTCATTTATTATGCAGCTTATATTGCAACGTTTATAAATTTAAGATTGTTAAAAAAGGGCAATTTAGTGGTTGAAATGCCAGAGCAAGTGTGCGAATAAAACAAAAGTAACAAAGCAACCGCTTTGCTGCTAGCCGAGGGAACCCCAAGCGACCGAAGTCTCCTGCCCCTGTCCCTGCCCCTAACCCCATCCCGTTTACGCCCCCGTTACAACTGCTTGCTGAAAGCAGAGAAGCGACACGAACATCAAAGCAGCTGTTGCTCTTATTGTTGTTGTTCTTATTGTTGTCGCTCTTGTTGAGCCGAACAAACTGACGAAGTTAAAGTCGAAGTTGATAAAGTCGCTCGTTCGCTTCGCTCAGTTGCGTTTTGTGCGGCGTCGGCGTCGGTTGAGCAATGTGAAGACCTCTTGGACAGTGTCAGTTACCTACATACATAAGTAGTTTGTGTGTTGTTCTACCTGCTTCGCCTGCCAGTGAATTCGACAGGACGTGGAAAAGAATTCTGTAATTTAAATCTAAAACGATGTTTTGTACTTTTTCCCCTGCGAATTTTTGATGCTGTTTTTCAGTGCTGCATCGAGAAAGAATTGTTTTTAATTATTCTGACGGTGAATGCAATTAAAAACTTTGACGCCCAGTTGGAACATTATGTGCGGTGAATTCTGACTTCAAAAGGGGTAAAATATTTAAAGTGGCGCCTTTTAACGTTGATTCTTATTAACTTATTCAAGGGATAGAATTTTTTTGTCTTGTGCATAACACGAACAACTCTTGCCGCACTTTGTGTTGATTTATGTGGGATTTGCTGTTGTCCCCGGTGGCAGAGTGCAGCAGTGTAAGGACTTTAAAAGTTGCACCACAACTTTCCTGATTTGTGTGTAAGTTGGCATTTATGCAATGTTTTTCTAAATGTAAAAACTCTAAAGTGGGGATGCTATCTCTCTCTTCAGGGAGATCTAAAAAGAATTATATTACAGCATATTTATTTTGTTGTTTGAGTTTTGTTTTCCTAACAACACTTTACTTCATATTTAATTTCCTTTCCACATCAACTTTGCTATTTCCTGTTAGGTTGCTTTTCCTCGTTTCATTGGCATCCTGTGAGTATCCTGATTACTGCAAACTGTAAGCCCCTTGTCTGCTATTTGGCTAGCGTTTATCTTCTCTACTTACATTCTGTTTTCTACTTCAGCCTCGGTTAACTTTTCTCTTACATTTTTATACTATCTGCATTAACGCTTCATTTCACTAGTTACTGACAATGTAATTTACATTGGGATTTTCTCTATAACGTTTTCTAGGAAAGTCTTGAATTTTATTAGAGATTTTAATAATATATACTATATAATTAAATATAAGAGCTTGGTTAAAGTAGAAAGTCAAATAAGCAAATTACTATAAACGTTTAATCGATAACTAGGCATCATTAAAAGTCTTATAAGAAATGCTTCGACTTCTACTTAGTTCTGGCCCCAAGACCGTTGCATGCCGCTTGTCAAAGGCCTGTAATGTCCCGCAACAGGAGCCTATCGATTACCAACCGCACTTTATTCATTTATGGGTATTCCTCCATTTTACAAACACAGGCACACTTATAATAATATCTCATGTCACTAAAATTAGTCGCAAGACCCCCACGAGGCTCACTCAATGCATGCTGTTCCATTTATTCCATTACTTCATACCTTACCAGATCCTCCCTCCACATCCCTGTTTGGTTTTTGTTGATGGCGTGCTGTCAATTTTCTATTGGCGTCGCTGCTATAGCAGCTCTTTTTCTTTGCGGTTGGGTCTTCGTCAGAGTCTTTGTGTGTCTTGTCAATAGACTTTATTTTTTATATGTCATGTCATCATGCAATCATATC
The DNA here is from genome assembly GCA_035042165.1 of Drosophila kuntzei. Taxonomy (NCBI): domain Eukaryota; kingdom Metazoa; phylum Arthropoda; class Insecta; order Diptera; family Drosophilidae; genus Drosophila; species Drosophila kuntzei. The sequence goes on from JAWNLU010000818.1 coordinate 703,931, forward strand.
TTTTTACCATATAAACTGAAGCGCACTATACAATCATCAGCTTTGGCTTTGACTGGGCTCTCCGGTATAGACAACAACTCTTTGGCTCACAATTGTCAGTTGGTAATGATGCGTAACAAAAGATGTCAAGTGAGAGACAGAGATAAAATGTGTGCAACATTTGTGGCGTGTGTTCCGGATCACAACTTTAGTTAATATCGTTTTTCAGCATTTTAGTACACAACCTGACCTCAATTAAGCTCTGATATCATTGATTTATTTGTCTGGCAAACAGATTGATCAAACCCATCAAACCATTGCTAATGGTTATTCATTGAATGAAGCACAGCTCCCATAGGAATACCTGTACTTTAATCTTAAAATTATACTACAAAATATCGTAATTTAACACCCGAAATGAAGTAATTACACATGTATGCAATGCAGTTCCCACAGACAAATTATATATTTATGCACCTTTTTATATGTATGTATAATTACTACTAAGTAACTGTAAACCTGTTACATACATAAATGTAACATGTCTGCCAAACAAGAATGTGTGTGTGTGTTTTTTGTGTATTTTCCCAGCATTTAACCTGCATGAAAATGAAGTAGAAAAATTGCATAATCAATGTAATAAAATGCGCCATTGTTTGTATTCTTCTCTACATAGCGTTAGATAAGTACATAGGTATACCCTTTCTGAGAGAGAAAGAAAAGATATTCCCGACTCCGTACACAGCTAAATCTATATGACATATTACATTTGTTTTTCATTTAAGAAACTTATTTGGAAACTCAATTTCCAAAGTGTTACAGCTAATTAGATTCTGCTTATTTGTTCAACAGATCTTAAACTGCACTGATGTATAAAATGTTCTAAAATCAAGATTTTGGTCTCGGAACTAAGAATTTTGGTCTAAAAAATGCGTCGAGAACAGGGATTAAACCGAAACGAATATCGGTTTCAGTTACGGTTCCGGTTATGCTCGAATTAAGGTTATCGGTTATGCAAAATCTTGGAGCATCTGTTTCGTAACGGTTATCGGTTTTTTGTAACTTTCGGTTTAAAAATACCGGTATGGTTTCGGTTCACAAAAAAAAGAAATTAAGGTTTTCAGTTGACCAAAATAAGACGCTTTATTCATTGTTTTACATGAAAAATGCTATTTTTAGCCCGGAAAATAATGTTATCTGGTGACTGGAATGATCGAGTGAAATGTCGATTTTATTATAATTTGATCTCATATAAATTTGGTTAATTTGGTTTGAAAATTTGGATTATTTTGATTTTACTGAACTTGCGATAACTTTGAACCGTCATAACTTTGTCAAAAGTCAATCAATTTTTATGCGCATTGTAAATTTGAGCATGATTTTACCTCCAAATTCGTTCTGCATTTACATTTTTTATTTAAGAAAATTTTTGAAAATTTAATTTTTTCGAAATTTTACAGTGTTACCCCTTTATCTTTTTTGATATTTTCGAAAAAATTCGAATTTTCAAAATGAACAAAATTTAAATGCAGAACGAATTTGGAGGTAAAATCGTGCTCAAATTTACATTCTGCATAAAAATTGATTGATTTTTGACAAAGTTATGGCAGTTCAAAGTTGCTCAGTACCTGTGACGGCCAGAACCGAAATTAACCCTTATAAATAAATCGGTTACTAAACAGTTATTTCGGTTTAAAGAGTTTCGGTTTATGGGTTTCGGTACAGCGGAAAAATATTTTTTCGGATATGGTTTCAGTTACTGTTACAAATTTCAATCGGTTATTACCGGTTAAATGTTACGGTTTCGGTTAAGGTTTTAATCCCTTTTTAGAATCAATAAATACATATTTCCACATTGAGTGTTTGTAAAAGTATATTTTTAATAATTTAATTTAGTCTAACACAATCGGAAAACTCTAAACGTAAGAGTATATTTTCTTCGGCATCGCAAAGATAATAATTCCTTGTTATTGTCTTTTTTTTAGCACTAAAAAGGGAACAGAGCCATGAAAAGAAGAGAAAGAATGAATTTTCATTTTCTTTTTCCCCATGCGTTTGTTTTTTTTTTCTTCACCAAGAGAAAAGGAAAGAGAAGTGTTGTCTCGCCCCTTTCACAACAAAAAGCTCTCACGTTCCAAATTTTATGAGCAGGCATTTCGCGCTTTATCAGCGTTTTTCGTTCTGTTATTGCTCTGTTTTAAAGCTAATATTAATCAACTAAAATGGCAGTTACATTTGTAGTCAAAGCATTTAAGTACGTGTACTTAAAATTTTAGAGAGTGTGTTAACTTCTTTGGCATTCACATTAGTGAATATTTAATGGATACTTTATGACAAACTAATTGCTTTTCACTTAATACTATTATAATGTAAGTCTAATGTGGTATAAACATTTGCATACAATACATTAGGCAAAATACAAAGTGATATGAGAAGCTTAAGTTGGATTTTGACTTTTCCTTAGCTGTGGTAATTGTGTGGAAAGTATGAGATAAAAGAAGATTACATTATGTTTTTGTAATAATCTTCATCTTTTTTCCATCAATATCAATGATGTAATTTCATCTAATTAGAAAACCAAAATATATAAGTAATACTTTTCCCTTTCAGTCAGCTTCTTATTAACAAATTTATAAAATAATATCAAATACATGGCTCAGATCTGAACACTAAATCCATCATCTTTGATTTATGAGTCGGCATCACAAAATAGAACTCGTCTCCTTATAGGTTACCCGCCCAAGAATTCGCTTCGACTGATTTTTTATTGTACAAAATGATTTTTGCATCTAAATTGCGGCAATTAATAAAAACATAAAAAAAAACCATTGCTAATTAAATTGTTCACTGCAATAAATAATCAGCATATGAAGGAAGTCATTATATGAATTATTTCGAGCCACTTTCACAGTCATTAGCCAATGATGCCGATGCCTGATAGCTGACGGAACCGGGTTATGGCCATTGCGTCTGATTTGATTGCGACAAAACTACTGAAAACTGTAAATAACAAGAGACCATTAAACAATCTCCTTATGAGCCCGTTGAGAATGGAGGACATACATACAATAAAAGTGACAAGTTCAATTTAATGTCTAACCTGCAAAGCAGCCAACATGTTTTGCCACTTGACCAAGTTAATGCGTAATCCGCTTGGGAATTAAGAGAAGCGCACACAATGTGAGCTTAAGGTGTAACTTACAAAGTTTGAGTTTCAGCTTATTCATAATCTTCCAAAAAACTTTTTAACAAAGTAAGTCTAGTGACGAAAGTTTCCTCCAAAATTTCTGATATCCCATTTTGTGACGAACGATATTAAACTTAATATATAAATAATTATAAAATAAAAAGTTTGGCATTCGGAACATTGCGCATAAAGATCTTGATTCTTTATACCTAAAAATAATTTTAATGCGCAGTGCCGAATGCCAAACTTTTATTTTATAATTATTTATATATTAAGTTTAATATCGTTCGTAATTGGATATCAGAAATTTTGGGGCAGGGAAAGACTTTCGTCACTAGACTTTTACTTTGTTAAAAAGTTTTTTTGGAAGATATCAGAAATTTTTGGAATTTTATATGATTCTGACAGTGTAATTTTGCTATAAAATTATCAAAATGCTTACTTCAAGTAAAAAATAAATAGGGCAGCTATAAAATATATTATACCGATTTTAACCAATTTTGTTTAGGATGTATAAAACCAACCCAGATGCGTATGTTGACAGTGTGATCAAGATATCTAAAAAACAACAAAGTTTTTCATACTAAAACTTGATTTTATACCGATTGTTCATATGGCAGCTATATGATATAGTATACCGATTTGAACTAAATTTGGACATAATGTATAAGACCAACTTAAATGCATACTGTGTCAAATTGGTTCAGATATCTTTGAGAAATATAAGAGATTTTCGTACTGAAACCTTATTTTGGACCGATCGTTCATATGGCAGCTATATGATATAGTGGACCGATTTGAACTAAATTTGGACATAATGTGTAAGACTAACTCAAATGCATACTTTGTCAAATTGGTTGAGAAACCTTAAAAACAAAAAAGTTGTTCATACTAAAACTTGATTTTTAACCGATCGTTCCTATGACAGCTATATGATATAGTGGACCGATTTCAACTAAATTTGGACATAATGTGTAAGACTTACTTAAATGCATACTTTGTCAAATTGGTTGAGAAACCTTGAAAAACAAAAAAGTTTTTTGTACCAAAGCTTGATTTTCTAATCAGTACCATATAGTAAATAGTAAAATGTATATATTCAGTTAACCGGTCATATCTTCCACACCTTGCGGCTGAGAGACATGTGTCATATATCAAAAGACGCGAAATTTTACGTGTTACAACATATTGAAATTTAATAAAAATCGTCGGAACCGTTTTCTAATAAATCGCCAAAGTTTAAGCTAAAAATCCTTTTTTCACCTGTAGCGTTTTACCTGAGCACTTTGCAAAAAAATATTCAAGGCACGTCTGAAAGCCCTCTAATATACCTTTCTAACGACATATAGAACACATCTCTAGCTTTCTTGGATTGGAAGCAATGGGTGTTTCAAATTTTCACGTCAAATTTATCACGTTTTAGCTTTTTCCCGCTAAACTAGCTATTTCCCGCTAAAGTCGTAGAACAAACATTTCTAGATTTCTGATAAGAAACAATTCCTCATCAGAAAAATTTAGCTTTTTCAGCGCCTTCGTACAAACAAACAAACAGACAAACAGACAAACAAACTTTTCATCTCATTTTGAGAAGGCCCTTAAAAACTTCAAATTAATATATCTTTTGAACCAAATGTCGGATTGAAATGATCAAGGTATCATTCGACGCGTATTTTTAATAAGAATTTTTAAAAATTATAAAATTTTACCAAAAGGCTCCAACGGCCCCACTAGCTGCAATCATTAAAATTTGGCCCCTCCCACTTACACCCCCATATCTTACGAACCAGGTGAGTTACCAAAAGTCTTAGTATGCACTTTTGTTAGGTAAAGTCATACCTTTCGATCGGTATATAACTCAATCCGATCGGACAGTCATAGCAAATTTTCCATTCTGCGTGTATATATTGCTAGTCGCCTTTTGCACACTACGTGTTGCTTTCGTCACTAGGCGGACTGCCGTCCGCCGTGATACATTGAGACAATTTGGCGATTAAGAAAATATATGTACATTATTTTATAAGTTTTTAAGTTGTGCTTAAATTTAAATGTTATGTTAAAGTTTTATCGTATCATCAATTTCTCGCAGTGTATTATTGTGATGGATCATATGTCGATGTTGCGTCGTTCCTCTTATTGTTGTTGTTGTTGTTCTTTATATGTCACAAGCGGTGCTATAAAAATGACTTACTGCTCTCGGGCTCTGTTGTATCTTGGTTCTCGTTGTTCTTGTATCTCTTTTATGTGTATCTGTATCTGTATCTGTCTGTGCTCCTCTAACTACTTTTTGTTTCCCCAGTGCAGTTGATTTTGTTACTGTTTAGCTAGTTTAATCCGCTTGTTGGCTCGATTGCAACTGACATCGACATAAAACAGTTTGAATTGTAGCTGCTGCTCTTTTTTAACTACACAACTTTTGTTGTTGTGGGTGGGCGCCAAAGAGTTTCTCTAACATGGTGCAGATTATCTTTAATGAACTTAAAACATTAGAAGGAAAAGGGTACCTCAGTGTTAAATTTTCCATTGCGATATAATTAAGTACATCTTTAAAGCTTCGTAATATTTATATACTTTATTTTAGTTAGTTAAATGCTGCGCAGCACAATATTGTCTTATGAAGTGTTGTTGTTTGTTGTTTTAGCTTGTTCGTTGGTTCGTTGCCTGTACTAATGGCCTACAACGGAGCACACGCTCTACTGGAAGTACCCATTACTCATGCCCACCTGGCCCCATTAAATTGTCATAGTTAAGAGCGCGGTGCTATCAACAACTATCTTCAGTTTTGATCCCGGTTTCGCTGCTTCTCTTTCTGACTCTCTATTCTTTTCCAGTGGTTAGTGCTTTGTTTAATTAAAATGTTGAACTTTCTACAAGTTCGTAGTGCCATTGTGTCTGGTGTCAACAGCAGTGCCCTTCAATTCCCTAACACAATTCCAAGCGAATTTCCGCTGCCTTTCCGCCGGAAACTTTGTTGTGGCTTTTCACAGCAGTTGCAATTGATTAATGTCAAATGATGTTTTTGTTTATACTTCTGTAAAGTCTTCAACTACCTTGATCTCATTTATTAAGAATTGAGCTAAATGAGAATGTTTTAGTTTTCTATGGAGTTGTTTTTCCAATTGCATTGTAATTTGTTCCAATTTGTCTTAATTTGTCCTCTTTGTCCTGACTGGTGACGGGCAGAGCTAGAAGGCTAACATTTTTAAAGTAGTGAGTTCTAGGTAATTTCGTAGATACTTGCAAACACGCTATGAACAATAATTTATTTATTGTATAAGCTCCAAATAATCCCATCCATACAACTAAAACTATCGAAGCCGTTTTATCCGCTAGTAGTTTATAAATGTGTATCTTAAATATTTAGTTTATTTCGGCAAAATTCACATAATCAAAATTTTGTTGTTTTGAGACTAAATAACATTGGGGATCTATTCATCAACTTGGACACAGAAAAAATAAATTCCTGCGAATGAAATCAACTTTAATTTGAATTTATTGCTAAATTTGGTGGCCCGCAAAATAACAAAGCTCCCCATAACAAAAACAACAACAACAACAATTTATAGTGCACAACACTCAGAACTCTGATAAACAAAGTTATAAATTGATTTCGAGTGCTTTCCGAAACTTTTAGTAAAAGCCATCACCGAAAAAAGAAGCAAAAATCTCAACATTTATTCGGTTGCAGCACAAAAAAAAAGAAGAGCAATAATTGCATTTGAATTGAAGTGTGTGTGTGTGTGTAGGTTGAACAACAACTACAACTACAACAGCAACAGCAACTACAACAACATATGCGAAATTCGAGCAACAAATCGACGACTTTGTTGCCACAAAAAACAAAAGCGAACTCAGCACCAATGACAGGCGGCAAAACTTTACGACTTTTGACTTGGGTTTCGCATTGTTGTTGTTGTTGGGGAAGCATGCAAACTGTGTTGAGACCAACAACAACAAACGGGGGAAAAAAAGTGAACCAAAAACGATTCCGGGTTGAAATTACTTGCATATTGTACAGAAAGGCCCGGCGGATGGGGCAACATGTCAAAAAGTCAAAAGGACAACAACCGGACGGGATCCTGAAAGGAACTGTCTGTCCCCAGGCTACTGCAATTTACGGTGAAATCAAATTTGCCAAAAACTTTTTACTATTCCAAGTAACTAATATCTTGACTGCTTGACATGTACAGACAGTTCGATTAACAAACTTGTGGACAGTTTGAATTGAATAGCGTTATGGAAATGGTCAATTTTAAAACTGGCTGAGTTGACACCTTCCAACTGAAGCATATTTAAGCACGGAAACATAAAAACATTATGTTCCAAGACGGAGAGGCAAGTGTATCAAATTAAAATATATTGTGCGCCCGGAAATTGTAAATCATTTTTGGGCAAAAGTTGAGGCAGGAACGGGAACTTGTTGATTGTAGGAAATTGCATTAACATGAATTTGCTTTATTTATCAGTTTTAGAGGTTTTGAACTTCTACAAAAATTGTATACCAAAAAAAAAGGGCAGCTTATTAAACTGATAAGTTTATTTTGGTTTGCGGAAGTTTTGTTTATTTTGTAGTCTTCAAATTTGGTTGATAAAGTCAAGTGTTACAATGAGAACTGATGATGGGATGAATTGAAGGTTTCTTTAAAAATAAGCTTAAATACTACTTAAATAAATGTTGACAACAATTTATATTAGTATTATTTATTTATCTATTAAATAATTAATATCTTTCATTAACATTCAAGAAGAACTTTACTATTAGAAAAACCATTCGATAAAAATTGTGCTATGTTAACTATTATTAATATTTGCATATTGGCAAGTGATAATATTTATCAAAGCCCCATTTAAAGACACTTGACAACATTTCTTGAACGTTTTCCACTAACAGAATATGAAAAACGTGTCTTGGGAGAGTCGTAATTCAAGCATTAAGATTTTGTATAAAGTCATGCAATGTGTCCGATGGGAACAGGAAAAAAAAATAGTCTGCAACTGGAGTTTAGCACGCGCAGTTTTAGTTCCAGTTCTCTGCCTCTGCCTCTGCCTCTGCCCCGCCTTGCCCCTTTACGCAGTTCTAATGAGCTTAAGCATTAGTTTTACTTTACACTTTTTACGCTTCGCACATTGTGACGTGCAGTTGTAGATGGTCATGGAGAGGCAGCTGGAGAGATGCAGAGGGAGAGGGAGAGGGTGAAACGTTTAAATCAACTAGTGAACGTGTCGAGAGGGGAGCACATTTGCATGTTGTCGGTGACAGGTGCCTGCCACAGCTACCGCTGGCAGAGGGGAAGCGTCACTTAATGGCCACTGATTAGCGTGCGAGGGGCTGATTTAGCTTAAGCTTTATGTGGTTTAACTGCTTGTCTGCGTGTGTGTGTGTGTGTGTGTGTGAGTGTGTGCGAGCCTAATTGAAACATTGGCAACCTGGCACAGATGGTGGGTGGGTGCTACTTCAAACACTTGAGCTCCGAACTGCATAGGTCATAACGCTATTCAATTTTGATTCATTTAAATCCATCTCTAATTGGCTGATTTCATCACAAGAACAAGAGAAATGTGAAATGGAAAATGGAAAATGGTAAATACACTGTGAAATCAACCATTTTTCTGCCATATTAAATAATAATTTTGAGATTGTTTACCATGGCGTTGCAATTCTCCACATCACACATACGCACTGTGCTCCGACCCAGCAGTTGTAGAGTCAGCAAATTGGGCAAAAACTATCAAATGCATCCATTTCATCATTGCAAAAAAGTTGAACAAACTTTTTGCGTGTTTCTAAAGAGTTTTTGATTGAGTTTTAAGCTCTCTTTTTTTATACCCTATACTCATTGAAAAGAAATCAAAAATGTTTTTTATAGCCTTCCGCAAACAGACTGACCTAAGCATTTTCGATCCCATAAAGTATATATTACTGATAAGCCTTAGAGCAATCGAGTCGAGTTGACTCCATCGTTGATCTCCTCTCTGATTCTAAGTGCTGAAATTGCTTAACTTGGTGTTTAGTTCCCTTTCCAAGAAATCATAAAATCTTGAATAAGTTGTTTCTGGGTTTTCTATCTGTGGTATTTTTATATGGCTGCGAATATATGAGGGTATCACGTAGTCAAGCACTTTAATCAGCCGTATTCTTATTTGCTTTCGCTAACTTTTGGTTATTTTGGTTCGTTAGTTCGTCGAGGGCAAAGTAATATGTTTGTCTTGACTTTTCAACTTTCTGTGTGAAATGTGCAGAAAGAAAAGTCACAGCCAGTTTGTGCATAAAGAATTTCATTAAAAAGTAAGAAGAAATTAATGTGCGAAATTCATGTTGAAATATTGCATATGATTTATACATAGAATGTGTAGAAAACTATAGATGAGAGATGAAATAGATATTGTAAATTGCCTTGGAGAACTCAACGTGCCTGGCACTATCAAATTCAGTGTTTAACGTGATTCCCAATAATTATACAATTATTAATTAAATCATTTGCAGTTTGTTATCTCCGTGTGTGTTTGCAATTTAAAGCATTGCAAGTTGGTGATTTTACTTATCCCACAAATGCGCAGTCTCAATGCCACATCCGCACACCCTGACCCTCTGCCCGTTCCCTTAAACTGCTGTTCCACATGTATGCACAATATCCGTGGCAGACATGCAAACCATTTTCGGGATGTGCCTTAATCTAAATTTTTGAAAGCATCGTTCCTTGCCCTTCGGCATATCCTGCATATGCGGCTGTTCCTCCTCCTCCTCCTCATCCTCCATCGTCTCGTCCTCCTTGTACTTACAGTTCACTCGCTTATTGTCTGCATGAAATATTCAATGTGATGTGAAATATTACAGCACTTGATTTTGAAATGAAGAGCCCGCATAGCACAAAGAGCACAAAGGAGCGGCAACGTCTAAAATTTATAAAATGAACATCAAGTAACTGAAATTCTGACGCTTGAATTGATCATCTAAAAAATGTGCAGCGATTTCCTAGTATTTGGCTTTGCTAAGAACCCAGCTGGAAATACCCTAGAATGACCGAGATTTTAACAAATTCACTAACTAAAAGTTTGATAAGATGGAATTAAATATATATTTGAATGGACAAGTTATGAAACAAGGAGAATTATTAAACATTATTTTTATTTTATTGTGCTAATGAACAGTAACAAAACCAACAGAGTCAAAATATTAAATTATGTTAATACAATCCAAAATAAAATCAAAATTAAATGAGAAGACTTCTTAGGAAATAATTACATGTGCATAACACAATTTCTTATTTTATTTTAAAGAAAACTTTATTTTTATGATTTTATTTTTTTAAGAGTTACTATGATTGATATGATATGATATGCGTATTACTTTGTTCATTTTTGTAGACAAGGACTTCACAAGATGTTTAAGATCTGAATAGTCGATTCAATCCCACTCTTAATAAAGACTTTTTTGAATAGATGATATAATTTTTAAATTACCTATAATAAGATGGAATAGTACTAAAATTTGAAACTTTAAAGACTAAATATGTATATTTCCCGAGCCCACCATCTTAAATTATTACTACAGATATTAAGATGAGTTTAAATTCAGAACATATAATATAACAGATTAAAGATGGTATAAATTATAGATTTGTTATTACAAGAAGAATCGAATGCTTCCTGATAATATCAACTTAACAGATGATATACATATGTATATTTGTATAATTTGAAATAATTTATCATATCTATCTATTTTAAAATCATACACAATTTAAAGTTGATTACAGAGTGCTTTTCAGTCCAGCATCCTTTTCATTCCCTCGACACTTGATTTTGTTTACTAGATTTAGTGAGAAAAAAACAACAAAATGATTTTCTGAATTGATGATCATTATGCTAATGCTATGAATTTTTATTTTCCCTCACAGATGTACAGCTGAGCAGAATAACCGACAAACCAAAACTCTCCAGTGAGATACACTAAATTAACAACAACAATAACGACAATCAGAGCCAGAGAAATCCGCATAAACACGCGATGTCGTTTAAGTTATTGAGACGCGGATCGGCGCGATGCATTGGCCTGTTGTCGGCATTTGTGACCATCTTGCTCTGCCTGTATTATATATCAATTGGTCAACCGAATCCGACTCATATTCCGGATGCCAATACAGTTGGATTGCCAGTGGGCTTGGCACGTGGACAGGCGCCATCTACGGCGGCTCTAAGTGGCTTTAGTGTGGGCGGAGGCAGTGCCTCTCAACATCATCAGCAGCAGCAACAGAATCATCATGCCACCTTGCAAGAATCCGCACAACAATTGAAAACTGTGAAGCATGATAATCTTAAGACTGATGCTGAACAGGAGCCGCAACGGAATGTGAACTGGGGTGGCAAGTGTTATATGTTATTGCAGAGTGAAACCAACATCACATCAGCGGAGGAGCACAGCAGATTTGATTTCCAGGTAGGATTGCTTGCAGATTCCAAACAAGGTTGCCACATTCGATACATTTGTACCAAAACTGTTACATTTTTTATTCGTTGTTACATTGTATCTCTTTTTTTAGACGTTGCGTATTTTTTTAGTTTTATTTATATTTACTAAATATTTTAAACATTTATTTGAAAATATGTTTTCGCATTTAAAGTCCCAGATTTATTGAAAAATTCAAAATATTTCTAAATCGATACACTAAAGCAGATTTTGAATCGATTTTATAAGTGATGGATAAGTTAAAAAATTATTGAATTTTTATAAAATATTCCTAAATAATATGCAATTTATTTGGCTATAGTTGTGCTTTGATTCAAAGTTTTGTTTTCATAGCTAAAAATAAGAAAATAAATTAAAATTAAATTCAATTAGAGAGAAGAAAAATTGTATAGGTTTGTTTTTCATAGACCAGTTGAATTACTGCGAACGGCAGTCCGCGTTAGTGATGAAAGCAACACAAATTTTGGGGCATGGAAAGCGTTTCATTGCTAGACTTTTTTTTGGAATATTAACTGACAGATATTTTGAATTAAAAATTTTATACATACTACGTCAAAATATTCTTTAATTAATTAACTGACCCTTAACTAGACACTTAAAAAATGGTCCTTGGTATTTATAAAAATATATAGTAATATAAATCGAAAATTATACATTCTTCTCTAATATCTGGAACGAAATATCATGATTCTAACATGTCAGCATTCTTTTTCACAGCCTGAATGGATGCGCTCCAAGGAGTACTGGGATCGTGGCTTTGAGGAGCGGTATGAGGCACAGAAGAAGGACAAAAAGCGTCTACCTTTGAAGGTCATCGTAGTGCCGCATTCTCATAATGATCCCGGCTGGCTTAAGACGTTCTTTGACTACTTTCAAATGGATTCACGGCAGATTCTCAATCTGCTGGTTACCAAAATGCAGCAGTATAAGGACATGACATTCATCTGGTCAGAGATTAGTTTTCTACAGCTGTGGTGGGATCAGGCACATCCCACCAAGCAGCGGGCGCTAAAGCATCTGGTTAACACTGGTCGCATTGAGATCACCACCGGAGGTTGGGTCATGACTGATGAGGCAAACGTACACATTTATCCCATGTTGGATCAGCTCATCGAGGGTCATCAATGGCTGAAAAACAATCTGAATGTCACACCCAAGGTGGGATGGTCTATAGATCCCTTTGGACATGGCAGTACGGTGCCCTATCTGCTATCGGGAGCCCAATTCGAGGGAACTATCATACAACGCATACACTACGCATGGAAGGAATGGTTCGCTCGCCAGCAGAGCGGTGATTTCATATGGACACCATATTGGCGCTCAGCCAAGGGTCAGGGAAAATTGCTAACCCACAACATGCCCTTTGACATCTATTCGATCAAAGGCTCCTGCGGTCCACATCCCTCCATATGCCTTAACTTTGATTTTCGCAAAATACCCGGCGAGTACACGGAATACTCGCTGAAAGCGCAGTACATCACGGACGACAATGTGGAGGAGAAGGCGCAGTTACTGCTGGAGCAATATGCCCGTACCGCCTCCTTGTTTCCACACAATGTGGCGTTGATACCCGTCGGTGATGATTTCCGCTACAACAAGGAGCGTGAGGTGGATCAGCAGTATCACAACTACAAGAAGCTCATCAGTCACATCATGGCCAACAAGCGACTGTACAATGTGGATATTAAATTTGGCACGCCCAGTGATTACTTCAAGGCGATACGCCAGCGGATGGGCGCCAAGGCGTTCCCCAGCTTCAAGGGTGACTTTTTTGTCTACTCGGACATCTTCTCGGAGGGCAGACCCGCCTACTGGTCGGGTTATTTCACCACACGCCCATTTTACAAGCTGCTCAGCTCCGACTTGGAGCACAATTTGCGTGCTGCCGAAATAATCTTCACCATTGCATACAATACGGCGCGTCAGGCAAGGCACGAGGATTCAATTAAGATCTATGAGAAGAACTATGAGCAAATCATACATGCCAGACGCAATCTGGGACTGTTTCAGCATCACGATGCCATCACAGGCACCTCCAAGGCTGCAGTTATGCGGGATTACGCAATGCGTTTGTTCGACAGCACCCAGAACATGATCCGAATGCAGGAGGCGTGCATTGAGCTGTTGCTCCAGAATAGCAGCTCCCACAATCATGGATTCCTGCTCAATGAATATGAGCGTGACAACTTTAGCAAATTGCCCCGTAAAATGCCCATTCAGCTGGTCAGTCCGGGCTTTATTGGCAGCGATGAAGCCACCACCACGACAGCTGGAACTGCAACTGGAGCTGGAGGTGCGGCTCCTTTACCGCTCAAAAATGCCGAGGCCAGTTTTGTAGTTTACAATTCCCTTGCCCAGAAGCGTATTGAAATTGTTACACTACGTGTCCAGCATCCAAATGTGCGCGTCTTTAACGATCAGGGCGTGGAATTGAAGCACATACAAATCAATCCCGTCTGGAACATTACAGATGTCTATGAGCAGGCATACAATGAAATGTTAACTGCTGGCACCGCCAACGCTGGTCGCATTCGCACCTCCAGGCGTCAATTTGAAGTGTTGTTTGTGGCCGAGTTGGAGCCGCTATCCTTGACCACCTATCGCGTTCAGGTGGATGAGTTTAACTACAAGCGAAACATTGCCACCGTTTACTGCGATGATTGTACGGATAAAGCAAATACGGCTGAGACGGGATCAGGCACTGCCACGCCAGGAATACCCAACGTTGGTGTCTTTGAAGCTCGTGCCAAGCCAGCTGGTAAGCAAAAAGATAACTAATATCATCTATATATATATATTATATATTAAACTGTTTGTCCTGAATGATTGATTAATTCTCTGGCAACCAAAAGAGAGCCCAAATTGTAAGAGCTACGAACATCAAACTTTCAGATTAAGACACCTAACTTTACATATTATTCGAAAACTATTTTTGTTTCACTTAATCAAGCATTAATTTCTATGATTTCTAAATATTTGTCCCATTTCATTTGTTGAAACAGGCGGTAATTTGGGCTCAATCTTAAACTTTATAAAACGATTAGGGCTAAAGTAGTTTAAAAAAAAGCCTAGATCTATCCGGAAAGAGATAAAATCGACTATCGTTATTATTAAATATATACAGCTGCGAAAAATAAAATAGCACCACCCTCCTACCTTCTCAACCCTCGCAACCTTCCAATTCTAAAGGAAACCCAATATATATTTTATGTATTAGATATTCAAGGCTTTATGAAAAAAAAAGTTTTGGAAAAATCGCTGCTCCAACTATATCTTTTTTGACTCGTAAGACAAAGTCTTATATTGGTGCTATTATTTTTTTCGCAGCTGTATATAATTAATATATACTGAGACAGTTCTATATCTACAATTGATTGATAGTTTATTATATTTTATTTAATATATTTTTATGAAACTTTGCAGGTGATATTCAATTGGAAAATCCCAGCATGCGATTGCTGTTCGATGAGAAGAGCGGCTTCCTCAAGACCATCACCAGGAAGAACAAACAGCAGCAGCTGATGCAGCCAATGCAGTGCGCCATCAAATTTGCAGCTTATCGGAGTGCACAGTTCCATTCGGGCGCCTATCTGTTCAAAACGGATCCAGAGCAGAGCGAGGCTGAGAAGGATGTGCTGGAGCAGTATGAGGATGTGCGCATCATTATCACCTCAGGACCCATTGCCAGCGATGTGACGGTCATCTATGGTCCCTTCATGGCGCACACAGTGCGCATTTTCAATACTCGCACCCATTTGGATGCAGCGATTTACATTGAGAATGACATTGACTTTGAGCCGCCACCCAAAAATCGGGAAACGGAGCTCTTCATGCGACTCGTGACGAACATTGACAACATAGCGCCGGCGCCAGTGCAACGTGATCTCCTCAAGGAGCCAGCAGAGCCGAGTAGCATGCCGGAGTTGCCCGTATTCTATAGCGATCAGAATGGTTTTCAGTATCATGAGTAAGTTATATGCATGCAAGCTAAGTTCAATCAACAGATGCTAACAGAAGATTCTTTTTAAATAGACGCATCAAGGTGCCAGCTATTGGTATTGAGGGTAACTATTTCCCCATCACCTCGGGCGCTTTTCTGCAGGATTCGCATCAGCGACTGACGCTGCTTACCACGCACGCCCAAGGCGCAGCCAGCTATGAGCCCGGACAACTGGAGGTAATGCTGGATCGTCGCACACTTTACGATGACTATCGCGGCATGGGTGAGGGTGTTGTAGACAGTCGACTGACACGCCACAAGTTTTGGCTGCTTGTGGAGGATATGCCGTCAGGACACCACATCGATAAGCCGCCCAGCTATAAAGTGTTGAGCTTGCAGGCCCAACAGATGGCCAATGCACTACGCTACCCGCCGAATCTCTACTTTTTGAGTAACTTTGAGCAACCACAACCATCGCTACATCCGCTGGTGCGTCTGCTGCCACATGGAGCGCTGCCCTGCGATGTGCATCTGACCACATTGCGCACACTCTCCGATCCGCAGCTCCAAATGTTTCCGTCCGCCTCAGCGCTGTTGGTGCTGCATCGTCAGGGCTTCGACTGCAGCGTGAGCTCACAGCAGGTGGACATGAATAGCGTGTGTCCGCAGATGGGCAACGGTCTCGGTGCCGTTCGCTTTGGCGAGTTGCGACTAAATAGCATCGAATCTACAAGCCTAACAGGCATGTCTCAGCATAAGCAGACACATCGATTACGTTCTCTGGCTCAGATCACGCTGGAACCCATGGAGCTACGTACCTATAATCTCACTTTCCGTGGGGAACTGTAAAACCCGCCAGACAGCGTAGCGTTTATGTTCTCATTGCATCTCAATCGAATCTAAATCCTAAGTAAATATTTATCTTCATTATTTGATGTTTAGTTAGAATAACGTTTAGTTTTAAAGACGGACTAGTGCATATTATTTAGCTTTATTTACACAGCTCTCTCCGTGCGTCGCATTCTAGCTCACATTTTGAAGTACAAAGCCCATAGCATACACATAATATTCATACAACCCACAATTACCTAAGTATATAAAGGAATGCATCATCTTTACTGCCCATCAGCATTCCGTTTATCAAATGTCTCTCCTTAATTCTCTCTCATTCTATGTAAGGTCCACACTTAGTGCAATATGTATTATAATGAAATCCCTTAATTTATGTAAGCATCAAGTGAACAACTTTATGTGTTCAAACAAATCTTTTGATATAGTTTAAATTGCGAACTTTACTTGATTACAAGTTATATAGCAAAAACCGAGCAGGCAGTAAATACATTAATCGAATTTAATATTTAATTGTTATTTTAATTTAAATCTTTGCCTGTTCGACTTTGACCTTAGCTCAATATGTATGAGCTTGAAAATCATTGCAATTAGACTTGTTTTTATATATATACAAGTACATAGCATTAAACTATATAGCCAGCGAATTAGACAATTTTTTTTTTTTGTGTTTAGCAAAAATTGTTATTTTGTTGCCTTCAATTTAATTTATTTAGACTGATTAGCTTAAAATATTTGCAAAATTAGTGCATGCTTGTTTAGCAAATTTGATGGCATAACGATCATCATAATTACAAATAGTATCTCAATTGAAAATCATAGAATACATAAATCTCGGACATAATTTAAGATTTTAAACCGACGATGGATAGCAAAAAGTTAAGCCAAATATTGAAATAATAAATTTATACTTTGCTCGTTTTGTAAATAGATCTAAAAGGCACGGTAAAAGATAGCTCTAAATCAATCTAAACTAATCCACATAGGCTAAGCCACGTGTAGTGTAATGTTGTACTTGTACTGTATTCGTAATCGAACCATACACAAAAGATACATAGTTACTACTAAGAAATCTAAAGCCTCACATGTACCGAAAACAAGAAGCATTCAAACCAAGCGAATACAAAAACAAAACATACAATACGCGAAACCTTACAAGAAAGAAAGACATTTAATGAATTTGATTTTAAACTAAGTATAACTATGTATTTATATTTGATAATACGGATATATGGAAAATTAGCATAATACATTCTGTGTAATTTTATGAATACAAATGAATAAAGTATTAACTGAAACCAATGTCATTAGTTCAAATGAATTTCTGTTACACTAGTATTTTTAATTCACCTTATTTTATATGGGAGTGTGTAATAATTATTACACCTTTAATTATTACTTAAATCAGATCTCAGATCTTTATTTTGGAAAGCCTCAAAATATGCTATATATTTTATCGTAGTTTAGGTACACTACCTGTCGCTAGGAGGCGTCGATTGCGCTTAGAGCGTTCTACAATTTAAATCATTTATGATTTAAGACTTTTGTTTTAATTATAATATTGTTATTTAAGTGTACGACTTGGTCGTTTTTTATATATTAAAAATGTGTTTTAAAAAATTCTGAGCTATTGGGTTGATTAACAGGTTTAAATGTTATAAAGTTAATATGGGTCTAAATATTAATAGATTCGAATTTTCTCAAGTGCTGATGTATTTCGATTATCAGTTTCATTTTTCTGATAGAACAGCAATGAAGAAACGTAAAAGTAAATTTTCTATGCTTGATTGTTTTCAAAGCGATCATTTTGTAAATATATATATAATATATCAGGTTAGAAAGCGCTATATAACTTAACACAAGTTAATGCATTACTTTGGTCAAATATTTGCAAATCAATTTGTTCAGTCGGGCACAACTTCGTACATGTTTACACCCTTCTTAAGCAAATAGCCGCCCATGTTAGCAATTTCGACCAGCTTCGCGATGCCCGTCATGATTCCCGCTCGCGTTCCTATCTCCTTGAGCTCCTCGTACTCGAAGATGCGTCGTCCCAGAGCAGCCGATCGCATCTGCATAATTTTAACAAAAGTCTGCAGCTGCGAGCTCTTGCTGGAGCTGCTCGGAGCATCTGTCTGGCCAGTGCCAAGGCGGGTCTGAGCTATGCTCTCAGTTAGCACGGCAATCACATCTCGCACGTGCAGCGGCGTCACAACACTGGACAAATCCAGACGAGCACGTGCCTCCGACAGGCTAATTAAGCCGAGCAATTGTCTGGAAGAGGATTGAGACAAAAGGTCAAAACATCTATGGAATACTAGAAAAAATAAAGTTTGTTGCTTAAGTCTTTCGTTTGCTTCTTGTTCTTTTTCGCAAGCAATTATTTGTTTTAATTATGTTGTAAGAATTCTGTTATTTTATTATAAGCACCTCAGGCTGATACACGACTAAAAGTTCTTTACGAAAAACAATAACATGTTTGTGATATTTTTGTAAATAAATGACGAAAGAAATATTATATACGCACTACTGCGTGTTCAAATTAAAAAACTAGATTAAAATTTAAACACATATTTGGTTGCAGAACATTATGTGGTACTTCCAGCCTAACTCCCAATATGGCCATAATGAGCTTCTCATACTTAAGGGCCTAACGTTACGGCTAACTTCACAGTAAGTAATAATGTCCAATATATCAGCGGAATGTGGGCGCATCGAACATGTTCCAACGCATTTTATCGGAAGAGTTTTGAAACACCATCCACAACAATCGTCAATAACGAGAGATGCTGTCGAGAGGGCAACCGACTGGTTGCTTGCTTGGCTAGTTGACTGTCCCATCCGCGAACCTGAACTCTGAGACGATCCCAACGCTCAAACGGGCCAAGCATCATTACACACACGCATCATCATTTCCATTTTCAATTTGTATTTTCATTCTCGACCCGCACGTTGGCGCGCACGGTTCGGTTCGATTTGGTTCGGCTTTGGTTCAATCAGTGTTTCCATCGAGTTGTGGAAAAGTGCATTGAAAAGCAAGCGCAATTTCCTAACAGTGGCATTGAAGCGGCTTTTATTTAATGCTCAGGTTTCGTTGATGAAATTTTAGTTGCCCAGCGGCGAGATTTAGTGGCGCAAGTGTAAAGAGTTTCACAAAAATAAGAAAAAAGTGCAGTAAATTTAAGTAGAGAGTGCAGCTAAGAAGGGCAAACAATCATGTTGCAGCTACAGGCTGTCATTTCCTTGAGTCTGCTATTCCTGACAGCCGCTCAAAGTTTTGAGATGAACAGTAAGTATTCGCTTTGTTTAGTTGATCAATTTCGATCATATTCTAATTGTTAATAATAAAAGAAAATTAATTCGATGCGCTTGCACGCAACGAATGGCAGACCCATCAATTGATTCGAATTACAATTAGATAAGTTAAAATTTTGAACGCCTTGTGTAATGCCTGGAAGTTTTCTAACTGAAATTATACCTAAACGTATAATATAATTCCCATTATATTTTTAGAGGAAGCACAAATCAATTTCAAGGGTAAACAGCTAGTTTTCTGGCTACTCGTAGACTTGGTTTAATAAACATTCCCTTATTTCACAAATAAACAGAAACCAATCGAAACATCTATAGGTATATTTGATAGATTTGTATAGATTTATTTTGGTTTTTGCATAGAATTTAAAAGTTTTCTTTGCAGAAGCATTAGCTTTATGTGTCGAAAAGAAAGAATTATTTATTTTTTGGTTTTTGCGCTACAAGTATAATATATACAAAATGTAATTGTTAGGGACTATTTACTTTCGAACATGATTTATCTGCAGTGACAATGGAATATTTGAAGCAGATACTTGTACTTTTGTATTAACATATGATGATTTGACAAATTTGTAGCAGAAATATATATGAAAGTTATTTGCATTTTAATTGCATTTAAGATTTCAACAAGTGCTCGACAACAATAACATTTCATCATTCTATGGTTTAATGCACGAAATGAATGCAAAAGATTTTGAGTTCTAATCAATTATCGCATCTGCCGAAAGTGGTCAACAAGCTTCAACTGACATGCTTAAATTAACATAAGCATCATCACAAATCAACGATAACAAATTACTCACATTCAGCAAAAGCACAAAAAAAAGGAAAAACTTGAGTTAAGTACTTGAGACAGGAACAAGATGACTTTGCACTATTTGCATACAAATTTGAAGCTTCCAAATCAAATAACAAGCGATATTATTTGTCTGGAATGTTTAACACTTGGGCGAATGCGAATAATATCCATTTCTTTAGCATGAGTTCAAGTTCAAGGACTTCAGATGCAAGTTCAAGTTCACGTTTGTGTCCTAAGACTAATTCTGAGAACAAGTTTCCTTTCACCTGGGCAATTCGACGACTAGTTAAAGTTGCATATTCTTGGCTAATATGTGGGATTGTATTGCACTGAAACTTGTTTCATTCGCGGTTTCTCCCGATCGCTGAAACATGCCGTTGACTTCCTTAATGATGTTCGATGTTCGTATCTTTTCAACATTACAACAAAAACAGTGACGCAGTACTACGAGATGCCGCAGCTCTACGATTTTGATGACTACGATCGTTGCCTGCAGGAGTTTCAAGGTACGACAGCGACCTATTGCTTTGTCCGCGCCGATGTCCAGCCGGACAGCACAGCACCTGCTTGGCGTGCCATCGAAGAGATCTCCAAGTATGACAGACATCACTTTAATCATCGTCATCTCTACTTTGGACTCTGTATGCACCAATGCGAGACGGAGCTGGCGACACTGGACCCTGAGGAACGCCGGCAGTTGCAGGCTGGCATCCTTACGGATAATCCCAAGGTAAATAATATAAGTTCTTGAAATGTTCCTGTCTTAAATGAATCACTTAACCAAAACAGATCGTAACGATTATGTTTTTTTCATATAAATATTATTGTTACTGATCAATTAAACAATAAGTTTTATTCTCGATCCAAAATAAAATAAATATATTTAAATTTGTATTTAAAAATCATTCAATAATTCTTATTCTCAATTTTTATTATTTTGAGTTTTACATAACAAATTAAAGATAATTATTATTTTAAAATGTAGATCGAAACTACTTTTTATATAAATATTTTTTAAATTCAAAATAAAAATGTTTCCTTTTATAGAATACACCAAAAAAAGAAAAGGGTATCTCAGTTTTTCTCATTAATCTAAATCACTTGTTCGGATTTAATTTTTTTTAATCATAGCCCCTATTTGCGATCCCTGCTTAACAAATGATATGTGTCACCTTGCTTTGATGCCTCAATGACATTCTTGGGCAGATTTGATTAACACAACTATATGAAAATCAAAGATCATCAAATTAATTCCAAACTCGCTTTTCAATGCATTCGCAGATGGCACACAATTTAATTCAATTTAACGCCTTTGCTTAACCCAAAACTTGCACTCCAAAGAAAATCAATGATTTCAAAACATTCAACAACAAAAAATAAAACAAAAACAAACCGAAACGAAACGAATGAAAATAAAGTGTTGAATAAAAATATAAATGTTTAAACTAACAGCTATAAAAGCCAATACAAATGCGAATAAGAAATGAAAACAAACCGAAAAATTTAAACTTAATTTAGTCAGTACGAATTGCTTTTACTCTTTCACAAACTTATGCACTTTGATTTAATTTGAAAATACTCGGAAAAATAACATCAGTTTCTGTGATAAGACTAGAAATATAAAAGGCAACCCTCGCCTATTATTTTGTTACCTGAATCGAAGATTATAAAGTTATATCCGATATAGAATTTACTTAGATTCAATTTAAATATTAAAGTTAATGATACTGAAATATACATCGGATTTGGTAATTTTTAAACACAAGATATATTAACTAAAATTATTTATTTACAATCTATAAATATATTTTAAATTGGCTTCAGAGTATACCAAGACCTTTTAGTTGAAATCCTGAACAGAACTTTTTTCAAAATTTAAATACAACTATAAACCTTCTTATATACGTATCGATAAACCTATTTTTATATCACAAGATGTCCCCAGCTATAGGAAGACGTTGCGAACTGCATAACATAGTTAAAGTACCCCTTTACCAAATAATAATTGGAAGGTTATTAATTGGTTAACAGTTTATTCAACTTGATTGAAACTTAGCTCTGACTCAGCTCCCACATAGAGGAGTTTTAACTCAGGAGAGATGTGTAGAAATTGTCCAGTAATTCACCAACAATAATATTTAGTTGTTTACTTCTTCCGCCGTCGACTCGTGAGTAGTTTTATCTTGCTAATCCGAAAGATGTTTGTCGCTTAATTTAGGTGCGTCTGCTGCATACATAAATTATACGAGCGAGGAAAACCCACTGATTGACGGATGTCAGTAGGTGGAGCAGGTGATGCAGGTCTCCAACGAAATGCGTTTGAACATTTTGTGGGTTACACAAAACGACAGACTGTGTTGATTTTAATTGTGGCCAAAACAAAAGCAACACAAAATAAACAGATGCAAATATTCAAATTGGAGCATTCAAGATGCATTTTCCATTGAAGGCCAAGGCTGTGACATTTAATGGCCAATTCGATAGCAATTTCATTATGCATTTTAATTGCTCTCTACAGGTGAACGTCTATCTGGAATTGTTCGCCATGGAGGCCGACAATCGGGCGCGTTATAATGGACCAAGTAACGCCTGCATCAACTGGCGCTTGAAGAGACGGGGTCATGGAGTCCGCGCCAAAAGCGTTGTCGAGTATTGTGATACATCTGATACTGCCGGCAAGATCATCGAAGAAGGTATGTGTCTCAGTATGTTGTAAATATTGCTCAACAGTTATTGTCGGACTGATGGAATAAACGGAACAAAATGTCACTTTCAATTCTCTTTCCTGTTTCCTGTTGTAATTTCTTATGCTGGACATTCCAAAGTGATTTTCACTTCATTTGTAACAAGTATTAATTCATTGTATTTTGTTAAATTATGTGCAGTTTCAACTGCTACAACCAGGGATTAAAACCTTAACCGAAACCGTAACCTTTAACCGATGAAAACCGATTGAAATTTGTAACCGTAACTGAAACCGTAACCAAAATATAGAGTATAGAACCGGCGGCGGCGGCTAAGCCGTCGAATTTATCGGCGGCGGCGGCGTACACAGTTAAAAAATAAAATTTTAAATATTTTATAAGTATTTAATAAAATTAGAATTGTTTCAAACATATTCACAACCATTCAACGATTTTGTTCAATTCAATATTCCTTTGTTTAACAAATTATATTCTATTAATTTCATCAACTTAAATTAAATTTCATTAGGAGATGAGACAATCTTGGCGATTAATCGACTATTAAAAACGACTACTTACACAATATTTTTTAACATTTTTATTTATATATTTTTTTAATTTTATAAAAAGCTATGACGCCGATGCCGCGCCGCTATTTACGTGATTCGGCGGCGGCGCGTCAGAAAAGTCAAAAATCGGCGGGGGCGCCGTGGCTCGGCGGCGTATATCTCTAATGTACTCCCCCTTTGTCTTTTCGGAAAAAATATTTTTTTCAAAATTTAGAATCCATAGTTTTAAATTTGATTCTGAGGGTTTTCATTTTTTTGTAAAAAATCATGTGGAAAGTTAGAAAAAATTTGACTTGTAAAGTGTCTAGTTCAAAGCTGTACCAGACTTCAAACTTGCATAACTTTGTCAAAACTATCCCGATTTTCATGCGGAATGTCATTTTGATCATTGTTTGATCTCTAAATTGAATCTGCATACAAAAATAATCATATTAAGAAAATTTTTTATTTTCGTCTTTATCGCGACAAACAGCATGTACTTCTCCCTTTGTCTTTTCGGAAAAAATATTTTTTTCAAAATTTAGAAATCATAGTTTTCACTTTTAATCAACTCCTGGTACCCAAATTTGTATAAAACGACGCTTTAAAATATCAAAATATGTGTTGACTGTTATTTGCGACTTTTTACACAGATGATGCCTGGAATATCAGCTTCTATGTGGTGGTCTGTGCACTCGTCTCCTTGGTCTGTGTGAGCAGCCTTATCGATTTGCATTTGAAGCGTCATCGTCATGACAAAATGCTCAAGGAGCGGGATCATTACAAGACACCTCCACAAAGTCTGGCAACACGTCTCCTGCTCACCTGGTCGATAGCCCGGAATTGGTATAGATTGAATCAGGAGCCGAATGGAAAGATCGGACGCGAGTTACGTTTTCTCGATTGTTTCAAGTTCTTTGCCATGTTCCTGGTAATCTTTGCGCACACCAATTGGGTGATCTATGAGGGTGCCATAAGTAATCCACAGGATCCGGAGAGATTATTGCATACACCTGCTGGAACACTGCTCATTTCTGGATCCCTGATAACCGTCACGTTCTTTGTCATCAGTGGATTGTTGCTCACCATCAACTGGCTGGCCGTGACCCGTGCGGTTATGGACCAAGACCGCGATCACAAGAAGGCCTCATGGGATGTGTCCAAGTATGCCGGCCTTTTTGTCAAGTTCAATGTCTTTCGATATATACGCCTGACGGTGCCCTATGCCTTTGTGGTGTTGCTGAGCGGCGTCTACTTTGAGAATGCCGGTGGTCCACTCTGGCGACACATCTACGAGCGGGAACAGCTCGCCTGCCGCAAGAACTGGTGGACCAATCTGCTCTTCATCAACAATATTGTGCGCACCGATGAGCGTGTAAGTAGAATCTTGGCCAAAAGTGTTTCCACTCAATCAACTTGCTCCATTTGTAGTGCCTGCTCCAAGGTTGGTATCTGGCAGCCGATACGCAATCCTTTGCTCTAAGCTTATTGGTTTTGATCCTTGGACATCGCTTTGGGAAGTGGAGCAAGCAGCTCTATGCCTTTGTGCTGGGTATCTTTATGGTTTTGCCTATGGTGCTGACCTACGTTTTGGAGTACTACCCCATCTTCCTGCCCACGCCACAGTAAGTAGCCAAATAGTTTCCCAGTTGAGTGTGACTTAAATGATAACCCATCCACAGAACCCAAAAGGATTCATTTATAGGGGATCGACAGTTTACAGAGTTCTATACATCGTTTCACATGAATTTCGGATCATATTTCTGCGGAGTTCTCGCTGCGTTGGCCTATGACCAGGTGTCCCTGAAGCAGTACAAGCTCCGTGAACGAATAGGCTTTCAAATTCTTTGGTTCACCTTGATCCCAGTTGGCGTTCTTTGGCTCTTCACGGCGCATCCAATATATCAGCATTATTACGCCGAATCGCCACGAGTTTGGGGTGCCATCTATGCGGGAGTTCAGCGCAATCTGTGGGCATTTGGTCTGGGCATATTTGTCCTTGGCATGGCCGCAAAAGTGGGATGTAAGTAATATACTTATTGGAGTTAAGTAAGAAAGTTTCCAATCATTTCATTCTCCAGGGGTTCTACGCAAATTTGCCAGTCTGCCAATCTTTCGCATCCTGGGTCGCCTCACCTACGGCGCCTTCATTGTCCATTTGTTGGTGGCCCGCGTTGTGCTGTCAACGATACGGAATCCCATCTACTTTGGCACAGGCACAATGGTAAGGTAACAAATTGAATTTGAATGTAAAAGGACAACTTAAACCCCTTAAAAGCAGGAATTTAATTAGGTTCGATATGTTCTAAGGCGGGTATTTCGGAATAGGGCTCTTACTATTTCTGTATTGTCCTTACGGTTCTCGTATCTAGGATTATAGAACTGGCAGCAATAAAAAGGGCAGATAAAAGCTTAATTTTTTTTAATATAAAACATGTATGCATAAAACTTTATATCATTTCGCAGTTTATTTAGTTAATGAATGGAGTCTTATATCCACTCGAAACGAGACAGTTACGAATTGAAAAACTCCATATTAAAAGAATATTACTAAATTTCGTAATGTTGTTTTTCTCATATAAAGTTTTTTATTTCGTGCCTGTTTTGTTTCAAGTGTAAACAGGGCTTAAAGAAAAGAGAATTCTTCAATAAGCTTAACTTTAATAAAGTAATTTTAAAATTTAAAAAAAGTCATAAATATTTTGATCAAAATATGAACATTTGAATAGATTAATGCGCTGAGATAATGCATTAAATAAGATTAGCACATTTATCCTTTGGGAAGTAATTCCAAGCTTGCTGTACTTTCATATTCAAATTAAACAGCAACTTTAAGTTTTCATGGTATCGACAAGAGCTTCCTTAATTGTCTTAATTCGAAATTATTAATTATTTAACTTCCCATTTTTTTTGCAGTTTGCCTACATTTTCTACGTGTTGTGTGCCTCGTATTTGAGTTCCCTGCTTCTGGCCATATTTGTGGAGTTGCCGGTATCTTCGCTTCTCAAGATGATGCGTTAGTTTAAGCTTAACTATTAAAAATGATGACATGGGCTTATTTTAGCGACTTAAACGTTGGATTAATCTGTCTAGAGAAAGTCATTTTTTTATTTAAAAGTGATTTACTTGTAAAATGCACCATTATGTTTTCTCAGCAATTAATCAATCCTGTTTATGTGCGATTAAGCTAGTGTCATCAGTGGAAATGCTAATCTCTTAACTTATGCTAAAGATTTTTTGTAGTTTATCAATATATTTAAGTAATTTAACTTAAAGAAAGGTCAACAAATATGAATCATAAGATATATAATCATAATAATAATGGAATCTATTATAAATACGAGTACTCACCCCAATCCGATCTGACTCTGTTCGTGCTCCGCCTCGCTGCGACGACACAGCTCCAGGAAATGCCACTTGATCTCATTGGCGGCATCATCGTTTAGTTCTGGTTTAACATTTTGACGCGCATAGGCAATGAATTTCTTAATTAATATTGGAGGCAGCAGATCCAGTTCCTCTGCCTTTAAAGGATTGTGCTCTAATCGTTTATCCAAGTCATAATCCTGCTCCATAATGCTATCCTTTTCATCCACTGGTGGAACAGTTTCATTAGCTGTTTCCTCGCAGATGGAGTCATTTTTCTTGGCCTTGAGCGCGAACCGAGCTGCAATCTGGGCTCGTTTCTTAGAACCAGCATGGAGGGCACGCACATGCTCCGTCAGGGAGACATCTCGAGTGGTTGAAGGCTTATCCAGCAGCACATAGACCAAATGGAACTCCTTGAGCAATGCCGGTGTGATGCGTATGTTTTGAAGCAAATAACGCGCCTGATCATATTGACCACGTTGCGGATTGGCGCACGCAATAATCGAAGGTTGAGCGTCAAAGGAGACAAAGGCGCCCGGCAGTGGCAGATTGAGTTGCCCACCTTGCATGCACTGCAACAGGAGTGTCTGCTTCGAGGCCAACTTATCCACACCATCCACAAGGCAATGACCTGTACTGTTGGCCAAAAGCAGAGCACCTGCATCCATGACACGCTTGTTACGTCCACTGAATGTGATGCCCAATTGATTGGTCGCTTGAACGCCACGCTTTCCGTTGATGTAGGCGCCACGTTCCGTTGTCTGTGCGCAGTTCTGCAGCATGGTGGATTTGCCAATGCCAGGATCGCCAACGAGTAGCACATTGATTGTGCCTTCATTTGTGCCGCCCAGCAGCGACAGCAAGCAGGCAGCCTTGGCCAGTTCATGTCCATGAACTTCCGGTGCCAATGATTGCACCAGAAGCTTGAAGCTATTTGGTTCCGAATTGATCATAGAAATTGCCTCCAAGTCAAATTTGCTAAATTCCCGATTAACGTGACGCGCATCCTGCACGCTGCAAGCACGCAAATAAGCCTGAAGGTCTCCACCAGCAACTGTTGCTCCAGCTGCCGAAGAGGAAGTCGTTGGCAGATCATTGCTATCGCAGAGTTCCCGAAGCTTTAACACGCCAGTAACAACGATTTCCTGTCCGACGTGCGCAGCATCGATAAGATCATGTCTCAGCTCAATGTCCAGTTCACCAGGCAGTGTGTTGTCGTAGTCGGTCAGCAGTGAAAGACTGGACTCTTCCAAACGTATAATCTGGCGCACCAAGAGTCGAGTATATGGCGAGCTGCGCAGCGCTAGAAAATTATCCTTAGCTCCACATCGTGGTTTCAGGCAATGATAAGGACGCGGCGTGAAGTTGCCACGTTGTCGCAACGTCTGTTCTGTTTGGCAACGTGTACAGCGAAAGGCATGCCAAGCCAGGCTGTATGTAGGTTCACCAACGCTGCTTACAATGCCACGCACGGCAAACAGGCTGTCCACGCGGACTTGGGTAATGCTGTTCATCAGCTCCACGGCCACAAAACCCTCGGGACGCACGTAAACCTTTTGCGTGGGTTCATTAAGAGGTATATATTTTTCTTTAGTGGACACAATTGGCAACACAGTGGTCGCCGCCTCGTCAGCTGCATCGAGGCTATCATTGACGATGACCGTGTGCATGGCCAGTCCGATGATGGACAATGTGCGCAGTGGCTTGCTACGCATATCCTCTGTCAGCGTTGGCCACACCACTTGCAATTGTTCATCGTTCTGAATACAGCTGGCTGGCAATTTAAAAAATCCACATTGACGGATCTGTGCAACAGTATAATCGTCTGGATTACGTTGAAAGTGCGCCTCCACGGCGATAATTCGTTTCGCCAGGTCACTGTCCGCAACGTATTCTTCGCGCAGAAAGTACAAGCGCCAGCCTGGATAAGACCTGGGATTGTCCACGAGTAGACTGCGCACCTGCTGCGCATCCTCTGGAGCTACATAGTATTCAGGACGTAAAAAACTGCAATCAATAGCAGCATTTGACGAACGCTTTCCACGTGCTTTCCCACCGAAGCGAGAATTATTCCAGCCTCTAGGTCGTGCAGTGGCAGACTCTGCAACTGGATCTTGTCCTGATGTTGGCTGACCATTACCGCCTGCAGGTATAACGCGGCCATTACGACGGAAGTAGAAATACGGACGATAGCCACCACCGCCACGGCCTCTTCCGCGCACAAAGCGAGAAGGTGCACGTCCACCTCTTGGTGGATTCATTTTTCTGGCAATACAATTTCTTTTTTTCAAACTTCTAAAAATTATCAATAGTTGCGCGGTTTGCTTCTTCTTCTCATTCGCATAATAAAGGGCTATCTGTAATCGATAATACAAAAAATACGAATTTGCAAATTATCGATTTTACAACACTAGCGCGACGTATTAAAATATCGATAATTTATGTATTCGTATCAACATTTAAAAATAAATAGAAGAGCTGGGAAATCTAGAAGAAAGCCGGATAACAAGTTTTTATACTTCATAGGTTGACTTCATATTATATATATTATATTACAACTATATACAACATTAATCTAGTAGTAATAATTTGGAATATTTCTTATAACTTATAAAAAGCTAGAACGCGATTGACACTCGAAAAACGCCAGATCTGACGGGAAGAAAGCTGACTTGACAACACTTATTATTAATGGGATTTAGTCAAAAGTTTGTTAAAAAAAATAAATAACTACAATAAAGTGTTACTAAGTAAAATTTAAGAATGCCGGTAAGTAGTAAAGCTCATTTCCATAATCAATAGCCGATTTAATAGCCTGAAATTTCAATGGGTTTGGTTTTCGACGAAATAAAGACCCCACACAAAGCACTTGTTAAATGATTATCTATTGTTTACATATTCTCAGGCATACCACTCACAAATCAAGGACTTTCGCCAACAAGTTGGTAACATGGCCATTCTGCCATTGCGTACACAGGTGCGAGGACCAGCTCCAAGTGCAAATGTGGAAAGCGATATTATTGATGAGTCACTTTACTTCTTCAAAGCGAACGTATTCTTTCGCACATACGAAGTTAAGGTGGGCATCGGATTAGATACATGAAATATACAATATGCAACTAATTAATTTATTTTATACATTGATTGCAGTCTGAAGTGGACCGTGTGCTAATCTATATCACGCTGTACATTACCGAATGTCTAAAGCGGCTGACACGCAGCACCAGCAAGTCTCAGGGTCAGCAAGAGATGTACAGCTTGGCCATTTCCAAGTTTGATATACCCGGTGATGCAGGTTTTCCATTGAACGCTGTTTACGCTAAACCACAGTCTGCCCAAGATTCCGACCTTATGCGCCAGTATTTGTTGCAGCTCCGTCACGAGACCGGTAATCGTGTAGTGGAAAAAGTATTCAGCACGGAAGACGGCAAGCCAAACAAATGGTGGACTTGCTTCGCCAAGAAGAAGTTCATGGAGAAGAGCCTGGCCGGTCCAGGTCAATAAATATTCATATGCTACAGTGGAATTTTCAAGTGCACTATTCCAATATCGAAATGTATTATTTAAGTATGGCGATGTTTCTATTTGAAATACAATAACCACGTAAACGTGTGTGAGTGTTAACGCATCTCAGGCAACGACATTATTTAATTGGAAAATCATTCTAAACAAAAATTCTAATATGTACAATAACAATTAACGGTAGAGATGATCGGCTTGCAGATTTGATGCAATCTCCGATTCCCATTTATCGCCATTGCACAAGAGTTTTTCCTTGTTGTAGAGCAATTCTTCGTGGGTCTCTGTCGAGAATTCAAAGTTGGGTCCTTCAACAATCGCATCGACGGGACAAGCCTCCTACAAATACAACACAATGAAGTTGGCTACAAATGTCGAAACAATATGACTTTCATTTACCTGACAGAATCCACAATAGATGCACTTGGTCATGTCAATATCGTAGCGTGTTGTACGCCGGCTGCCATCGGCGCGCTCTTCAGCTTCAATAGTGATGGCCTGAGCGGGACAAATAGCCTCGCAGAGCTTGCACGCAATGCAACGCTCTTCACCACTTGGATAGCGACGCAAGGCATGCTCACCACGGAAACGCGGACTAAGTGGCCCTTTCTCAAACGGGTAATTGATTGTTGCCGGCTCCTTGAAGATGTGCGCCAAGGTGACGGCAAAACCGCGGAAGAGCTCACCAAAGAACATTGTAGTGGCAGCACGATCTGTGATATCCTGCATTTCCATGCTCAGTTCCTTGTTGTTGACATAAACGTAGCCCTTGGGCACTTGCACAATGTCTTTCGGTTCGGCCCTCTGGGCAGCCAGCATCCTTGCGCCAGTAGTGCTAAACATGCGCTGACCTGCAATTGAACATATTGTTATTGATTTATTCAACAGCAAGTAATCCAATATTGACAATATTGCGGATTTGTTATACTATGACATAAGCTTACATAACCTCATTCAATTAAATTTACAGTAAATATTAAGATTTGTTTGTTATTGCAAGCTCAGCTACTTAGTTACTAACCATTGCGCGATGCTGTGAAAATCCGCATTGTTACCGACATGTTTGCGGCACACTATTTAATATCGAAAAACACAAGTACGGCTGCAATTGTTTTGTTGTGTATTTTGGTCGATGGGCAAAATTGTAGCCAGAGATGAGCGTCGGTAAAAATCGATCGATATATATCGTGTTTGTTCGCTCACAGTGCTGCAAAAACACCAATATATTCTTTTGTTAAACGGTTCCAGCGGTTTTATAATTTCTAATTATAAATTTATTTATTTTTATAAATTCTAACAAAAATTCTGCAAATATTTTGAAAATTCTACCATTAAAATTAAGAAATATAAAAGAAAAGACCCTTTTGGTAAAAATCACTCTTTTTTAATATGGGACTTTTATGGAAAGGTTGCCACACGTTTTTTTCTTCTGGGTGGCAGCTCGGTTTGGTCGTACAATTATTTTTGTGTCAGCGAAGTCAGCAGCAAGTTGTTTTTGTGTTTCTGTTGTTAAATCGTAATGTACGCTAAACATTAATTTAAAAAGAAATAAGAAAATAGTAATTTTCGTACATTGAATAAGTACTGCTCACACAGAATAGTAAACAGTTAAGTTATTTAACGAAACATTGAAGGTCAGTCACATTAGCATTCAATAAAGTGACGACATCGCTATTTTTGTTTACAACAACCAAATTTCACAAGTGTTTGAAAGAATGTCGGACTTATCCTATCTTGATACGATTTCAAACAAGGAGCTGCATGCAAAATGCTTGCAACACGGGCTGCCCAATATACCGGTCACTGATTCTAGCCGCCAAGTAATTGTGCGTCGATTGCGCGCCACCATTTTAGGCGTTCCTTTGAATAAAAGCAAAAATGCTACTTCAGCGACAAAGAAGACGCCTAGACGTGAAACAATACACGGCAGTAAGGCGACACCAGCAGCTGAGATGAACACGGTTAACGCGAATGCAAACAATAATCGTGTAGCAGGTAAAAGTCCAAGCCGTAACAACAACAACAACAATACTCGCCGCACAATTGCTGCTGCTGTGCCTGGAAATTATTATCCGCCTGAAAACGCATCAGTGCGTTCTATGCAAACAACTACAACAGTCTCTGATGTCGGGTCACAGTCCGAGGATGACGATATTTACATGGGCAAATCATCAAGCTTCAAATATTCGAATGCCGGACAACGTGAAGATGAGCGACAGCGTCGTTCAGTTTCGTTGACCAAATCTGGAGTGTTGACCACATCTTATACGCGCGAGGTGAATCAGCCGCACTATGAAGAAGAAGATGACCAGCCGCAAAGCCATACATACCAGCGACCACATGTTGCGCCTGTACACACGTTGCCAAGCTATGAGCCTCATGTTGAGCGCACCTATAACTCGGGTTTACCTAGACAACATTTAACACAATCACTGTTGAACTCGACCAGCTATCTCGAGGATACTCCGGACTACAATAAGCAGCCCATTTCACAGCGCAACACATACAATGGATCTCCAGCACCATTCAATACGGGAGGTGCATCTGCTGCATCAATTAGACAGCGTCAGACCATTGGAGGTAGTGGATTTACAAGAGGACGCCTTATACAACCCACGTATAAGGTCAATACACTGTACCCCCAGCTGAACGAATTCTATGATCAACGCACAAATACTGACGAGCCCATGGATTTGGATACGGACAGTGAACCTGAAGCTGAAATGCATCAGCAGCAGCGATCTTTTGGAAACACCGTCGAGTCCCCCTATTTGAGCAGTTTTTCTCGCCAGTTAAATGCAGGGAAACGATCATCACCGCTGGCCAGACCACAAACGCGTCAGACCCTAGCGAAGGCTAACACGGACTCGCCCAAGGAACAATTCCTTGTAATGTTTAGGACCTTGGATCAGAAATATCACCTCAAGTTTTACTTCTTTCTAACGCTTGCTGTAATGCTTATTACATTAGTCTATGTGGTGTGGACACCCTAAATTTACAGTCTTCTATGACTTAATAAATTTGTATGTAATCTCGTTATATACGAAAGTTTGTTACTATGCTGATCACTAGAATCAATATTCGATGATGGATATAACTATATAAATCGGGAATCTTTAATTGTAACGATTATAGTATTTCTTAAATAAAATTCAAGAAAAACCTAAAAAATTATTTTGTTTAAATATAGTAAAAATAAGCAATAACCCTTGGCAACAAAAGTGCATTTTCTTTAAACCTTTACCAAACCCACTTTTTCTGATACATATGAGTCGCTACTCAATTTAAAAAATGTTCAACAACTTTTTAAATATTGATTGGTTTTGCTGTTTTTCAGATTTCAAAATGCGGTTAAGTTTATAAAAACGAGTAAATATATCAATCATTTGTACGCATTTTGTTAATTTAATTCAATATTTTTATAGATATATATTTTTTTTGCGCTAATTTTAAGCCTTGTTTTTTTTTTAAATTCTGGGAAATCTCGAAAATTCGCTATCTTTGTATGAAAAAATGGGTTTGGATGTTAATTAGTGTAATCAATCTTATTGCATTAATCTCAAATAAATGCCACGTATGTGTATATAAATCCACGTCATTTTCTCCCTGTTGTGAACAAAAATTGAATCTGTTCTTGTTTCACTTATTCATTTTTTTATATATATATAATTAGAAAAATGTACTACATTACAATTAATTTATAAAATAAACTAATTAAATTTAATTTTTCAGTGTTTTATATTCTTGTTTTGTGTCTTGCGTTTCAGTTATCGGACATTGTCTTTAAGCTACTATTTACACGCTATTTAAGAGTTGATTGCAGCACAAACAAGTGTAAAATCGTACAGCTTGGGATAGGCGTTGGTAAAATGCAGCATATGTTGATGTTGTGGGTAAAGAAAGGAAGTGGGAAGTAGGGGAAATTGACTGACTGAATCGAAAATAATCACAAAGAAACCTGCGCAACAATGGCATCTGGCACCCAGTACGTAGCTCTCAATTTAATTAAAATGGAACTTAAACTGGAACGGCGAACCGTGCTGGAAGTGTGCAAATGGATCAGCGCCTCGGAAACCATGGCTATTGCTTTCAGGGTCCAGTGGATCTTCGCCATTGTCAAACTGTCGTCGTTTCTCTGGGTCTGTGAGGACTTCTTTGGCAGCGGCAATATCAATAAACTTCTTTTCGGCTACCTTCTTCTCATCATCCTTAAAGTTGTCGGGATGCCACTTTTGTGCAGCCTTCCGATACGCTTTCACAATTTCTTGTTTGTTGGCACTACGTTTTACGCCTAAAATTTTATAGTAATCCCGGCGTTCCGCTTGTTTTTGCAGCTTCTTCGCCTTCTGTATGCCTTCCTTGGCCCTCGTATTGTTTTCGTCAATTTCGATTGCCGATTGGAAATCGTGTATGGCATCATCATACATTTCGCTGCCCAGCAACGCTTCGGCACGATCGCAGTACACTTGGGCATCCTTCATAATATCCAGTGCCTGTTTGCATTGTGATAGTGCCTTGCCAAATTGCTCGTCCGTTGTGTAGCAGGAGCAGAGTAGCTTGTGCGCTTCGTAGCGTATCATAGTTTCCTCAGGTTCATGTTTAAGCACTGCCTCAGCAGCGATTATACACTGCTCGGCCTGTTTCTGTTCACGCGCCTGTTCGCCCGCCACCAGCTGTTTTTCCACTTTGCGCAACTTTTTGTAGAATGGAAAACAGAGCTTGTGTTCAGGATCGAACTTAAGGCACTCGCGTATTTCCTTAAGCGCATTTGTGGCATGGCCAATATTATACAGTAAGTGTGCAATGTTATAGTGTCCCTCGGTGCTGTCCTGTGACAAGCGATTCACCTGCCTCAAATCGGAAATAGCTGAAAGCACATCATTGGTTTTCAGATATGCATCGGAACGCGCCTGTCGGAATGGCACGGACCAGGGTGAGATCTCCAATAGCTGTGTTATCATGCCAATTGCATTTTGATCATCATCATTATTCATCAGATGCTGAACCAGTTCCCACTGTTCCTTGGCGGGTCGCAGTCTCGCATAGTGTTCGTTAACATGTCCATTCTGCGGCTCCTCGCTGAGCACATGCTCAAAGTCAACCAGCGCATGATCATAATCACCGCTCTTCATATGCACAATGCCGCGTTGGCTACGCGCGGCTGTAAAGTCCGGTTTCAGCTCCAGCACGCGACTAAAATCTTGTATAGCGAATCGTGTCTTTCCAAGAGCAAGATAAACGGTACCACGTTTGAATAACGTCAAATAATTGTTAGGATCACCCTCTGAAATATGGATTTATTTATAATCAGACTCGTAAAATTTATTTATGCTTTACTATGGTACACTTTACTCACCAACAGCCGCATGATAGTGCGTCAGGGCATCTGATAGTTGACCACGAGCCAAAAAGTCTTTGCCCAGCTCCAGATGGTTGTCAATGTCAGCTTGATTTGTTGACGCTGCTTCGGCGCCTGAATGAAATGAAAGTGACGTGTTAATATACAATTTGTTGATTTTGAATTTATCAATATTATGATTATGATGATTAGACCTACCTTCCATAAATAGCTCCAGCAGCAGAAGCAGAACGCAAGCGGCCAATTTCTTTTCGCCGCTGCCAAGCATAAGCAGATCGCTCAATGGCAACGCCATGATGCGTCTATGTATTTGTGCGTGTGGGCGTAGGTGTATGCGTGCTTGTGGGCGTCTTAACCAGTTATGATTATGAGAAGAAATGAACTTCAATGTCGAATTTGACGCACACGTCACACTTGCAGCTAAAACTTTGGCGTGGCAGAGTTTCTTCTTCTCCGATTATCTATGTATCTCAGCTGCTAATCTTTACCGTTGCACCTGCTTTCTAGTTGCTCTTCTTGTTGTTGTTGTTGTTGTTACCTTTTGTCGCTGTGTATTTTTATGTCCGTTTTTGGTTAAGCAATATATTGTGTCTCCGTTTTGATTATAATAAACGATATATACTACACAAGCTGTTGATTTATGTCCATTTCGATCGGTGCCCGACTCGTTATTGCTAATCAGCAATACGTTTGCCTCAATTTGGGTAGAACTTACTGCTTAAAAACCTAAACACTGACGTGTTTGTTATGCGAACTCCAAGAGGCCATCGTGGCGGCGTTGCCAGACACTACGGCGGCAAATAATTTTTAGCTTTTGTTATAGGGTTGCCGCTTCTTCAAATAACTTTCCCCCATCGACGAAATTCAAAATCACTATTTTCCCAAATAAATAAAACACATTGAAGTTAATCAATTTAATTGTATGTATGTATGTATATATGTATATGGAACTCGAATTTGGTAAATATGTGTGTATATATTGCACTACACCTACTACACATAGTATTCAAATTTCTTAAAATATGTTTTCAGATAATTGTAAATACGTGTGTCTTTTTTTGTCTTAAATAAATGCAATATTTTTGAGCATTAAAATGTTGCTTGCCTTTTAGCTTAAATACGTTATAACATTTTCTTTCTTATCACTTAAAATGGTCACCAATAGTAAACTACTACTCATATTGTAAGTAATATGTGAGGCATAGAAATATGCATGTATTAATTTATGTATTTGGATTAAGATTCGGATGGATAATGAAATACTAAAGCATTAGGAGTATTAATCTGAGACTTTTAAGCTAATGTAGAGTGATGTGAGAGAAAAGCGTTTATAAGTCAAATATATGAGTTATATGTTGTCGGCCTACAGAGTATAAAGCTTTCAGCATCCCTTGACATGATCCTTGACTTGACCCTGTGCATGATCCGTAAATGTATCTTATTATTTTAATACATACATCTTGTATGTATGTACAGGCAATGAAGGTTAGTCTAATGATAAGGATAAATGGAGGGTATGGTCTATTGCATGTTCATAGGTAAGATATACATACTTATATAAAATTCTACTATGGGCTTGGCTTTTAGAAAGCGTCGCCAACTATTAGATTTATAGCTTTGATACTGTTCTACATTTCTGTTCCACTTGGAGTATTTCATTGGTACAATTAGGAAATCACAATGTTGATCAAATCATCCAGCGAATCCTTGGTATGGGACTCATTTGTATCGTGTGCCTTCTTCATGTGAGCTTAAAATTGAATAATGTTAATATTTTAAATCATATTAAATGTAGCTTCGTAAATACTTTTAAACTTGATGTGAGTTACAAATCGTTCCTGGCATAAATCGCATTTGTAGTAAGTATTGCCTGTGTGGACCCGCTGATGTAGACGAAGCGACTTCTCAAATAGATAGGCACGTCCACAGGTGTCACACTTGAAATTCTTCTCAAGAACTGCAAAGAGTTGTTACAAAAATTGTAAAAATAAATTATAAGAACGGGCTTCTCATACCGATGGAGGACACACAGATTTGGTTGACGCTACTGACTAAGGGTATAGGAATATTTTATAGGATCGGAGATGCTTCTGCATCTGGTACATACATACTCATAACATAATAGTAAAAGTGTATCCTGAAATTAGTGACTTACCCTCATGACTACGCATATGCTGGGTAAGCACATATTTCAGGGCAAATGCTTTGCCACAGACATCACAAACATTGGGTTTCTCATTGGCATGTGTCTTCATATGCCACTTTAAGTCCTGGGCACGCTTATAGCGCTTGGAACAGTGGGTACAGGCGTGCAACCGATCAGTCGAATGCACTGCCATGTGACGTTCCAGGGCTGACTTCATATTGAAGCGTTGGGGACAACTACCGCACTGGAAAAGTCCTGTATATTGTCGCTCCCTCTTCCGCTGGAGGACGCGCTTATTGTTGGCAATGATTGGAGCTGCTGGTTCGCGCTGCAAATGCTCAACAGCCATGTGCTGTATGAGGTCCTGTTCGTTATCAAACTCCTGACGGCAGGACTGGAACATGCACTCGCTACGTTCCTGATGTGTGAGATTTTCCGTATGCAACTCAAGCATATGGATGCGTTTCTCAGCATACGAAGCAAACACTTTGAAGCAACATTAAATAAAACTTACCAATTAGTAATACTTAACATAAGATTGCGGATATTAATATTACTATTCTTTGGGTGACATGAAATATTAACGATAATTCAGAAATGATTGCTGGCATGCTGCTCTCCAGGAGGATTTCGTACGGTGGATTTAGTGGGTTATGCATGGTGGTTTGGTTAAGAGCTAAAAATTTGTAACTAAGTTGAAAACAAAAATACATCTATGCCCCAACTAGCGGCTATTTACTTGACAGCAAATTCACTTTATCTGCTTAAATTTTGCGAGTTCTTAACAAAAATTAATGATTTAACAAAATAAAAAACAAGTATCTCAAGAATTGTGAAGCCAACTCTAACTTTTCGCTAACCGGGGCATAGGTGTACATATCATTATATTATGAAGTTTTTTTTTGGCATGCTTGTCTAATAAGTGTACAAAAAATATCTGAGCCATGTTTACCATTATATTGCATTTACAATTTGACACAACACACAACAAAAAGCAGCGGTTTTTGGCTTCTTCACAGTAAACGATGCTCTAATGGCAAATCTTAAAGCGTTTGCGATGAATGTGTTAATGATGCGACAGATGGATATTATTAATGAGTTCCTATATTGCAATTGGAACTTTCATTTTGTGAGTTACTTTTATGTTTAGTGAAATTCAAAACCGATCTCATTGGCAAAAGTTCACAAAATAAAAGATATTTTCTTATTTTTTCCACATTTTCCTATATAGACATCATTTATCAACAATAAGTTAAGCAAAGCAAATGTTTGATGGCTTTTGATTGATAGTCTAAATTGGGAAATGTGCAACTATCTGTCAAAATTCAACTTACCCTCAGTGCAAATGGCACATTTAAAAGGCTTCTCTCCGCCATGTTGTCGATAGATATGCCATCGTAAGGTTTTCACGTGTATAAAAGCTGAAATACATAAATGTAAAAGATGTATAAACAAGTAAGAACGCTTTAGTCGAGAGTCCGACTTAAGGATACCCACTACTGAATTCTTATTTCCAAATAAACATAGATTTGAAACTTTAACAAAAATTGAAAGCAACCTTTGCTGAATAAAGCTTTCAACAGCCATAAATATCGTCATATTCATGCGCACTCTCGACAGAAAGTTTCGTCTTAAAAACGGTGTTTCCAAAATTTTAAATAATCTAGATTCTAGAACTACGTGTGGTTCAGAAGCCTGTGTACCAAATTTAGTTGCTCTAGCTCTTACAGTCTTTGGGAAACAGGTTTTCATAAAGACGAACGGACGGACCTGGCAAAATCTATGGGGCTGTTGATGCTGATTAAGAATATCTGTAGATATACTTAATGTGTACCAGGTAAACAAATATAGATATACATATATATACAAAATATAAATATGTAGATATTTGATAGACTGTGCTGGGAAGCTACCTTTGCCACAAAAACCGCAGTATTCACTCTTTCGGGATCCCGTGGTGTGAGTAGCTTCATGACATTTGAGATGTCGTTGGTTGATAAACAATCTGTCGCAGCCGCTGTGTCTACATCTCAACTGACGCTCCGGCTTGTGCCAGTTCATGTGGTAGTGCAAGCTTTTGCGGGTAAAGAAACGCTTCTCACACAGGCTGCACTCGAAATCCGTTTCCGAGTGATATTTCTCAATATGATGGCGTAGATTATGACGATCTCCGTACTTTTTGCCGCACACCTCGCAGGCGTAATGCTTAACTACATGAAAGCTCTTCATATGCACGGTACGAGACGCGGCATCTTGGAAACATTCCTTGCACTCTGGACAGTCATATGGCTGATCCGGATCATGGGCGCTACTTATGTGTTCTAAAAGCATGTGCTGTAATTCATAGCTCTCTTGTGGCTTGTAGCAAAATTTACAAGCATAGCTGATATTTAAGGAATTGAAGTCTGTAGAAAAATCTTCTTCTCCCTCGTCTAATTGCAGTGTCTGTGTCTCGTTGATGTTTATCGCTTCTACATAGATTTCTATGGGTGTTGGCGATTTGGCCTC
The DNA here is from genome assembly GCA_035042165.1 of Drosophila kuntzei. Lineage (NCBI taxonomy): Eukaryota > Metazoa > Arthropoda > Insecta > Diptera > Drosophilidae > Drosophila > Drosophila kuntzei. Next base: position 744,597 of record JAWNLU010000818.1, read on the forward strand.
AACAATGGCAGTGTTTTGAGTTGTTGTTGTTGTTGTCTCTGTTATCGCTTCCATCCCCCCATCATCATCATCATCATCAACAAGGTCTTCTTCTGTTTTGTCATACAGTATATTGGCATCGATTTTATCAAATATATTCGACAACTTTAATTGCGCATCCTGGCAGGCCATGCGAAATGTGTAAATGGAGCAGAATTTCGTAAAACAATCGCTGCATATTTTCTGTGGCATTCCATCGTTGGGTGAGATCTAAGAGATTATATTTTAAGAATAAACAAGAGAGAAATGTTAACTAAGTCATGTCAAATATATGAAACCCGTTCACAGCCCTCTAAATAACGTAAGCGCCAACTACCAAGTCTTACAGAATGAATTTGTCTTTAAATTTTTCAAATTAATTTTGCAAATTTCTATAAAACTTGAAAATTATACGATTGGTAAAATATATTGTTTTCAGTTGGCGTTTAAAGTCCGATAAGCTGCTTGCAGCGAACGTTATCGTTATCGATAACGATAACGTGTAGTCACCGTTGCATGATCAAAAGCTTAATTAAAATGCAAGACACAAACTTTCTCATGTTGCATGTAAGGTTTTTGCATTGAAACCGAATAGAATTAACAAATATAAAAGTGACTTACCTGTAACTTCCAGTTAACAAACTCCATGCGAATTTGGGCCATTTCACTCTGCCAACGGGTTGGATGGAACAAGTCCAGCCAATAGTTGTTGTTGCCATTTTCGAAATCGCACTTTGCACAAGTGCGACACGTTTCCATGGCTGCAGCAACAAACAAACTGAACAAACGGTCAACATCAATCCAGGTCCAAATTGCAATTGTTAGCGTTCATGCATAGATTCATAGTTGCATACATTCATATGTAATACATATTTATAAGTTTGTATTGTGTTCAAGTAAATTATGCAACTTCAGAAATAACTCCAAACACACACACACACATACACCCGCGCACACTCCGCATATGTACATGTATGTAAGTACTATTTGGTTGCGCTAATTTCAATATTGTTGGCCACAGCTGGAGTAGGATGAAAACATCTGTTCCATTTGGAACTTTTCACAAAAGTTTGGCAGTTGGATGCTGTTTGCTGACTGTGCCATGAACCTGGGTCACTCAATAAAGTTTTGTGCCTGTACAGTGTACACCAATAGGACACAAGTGATTCGAGTAGAGATGCTTTAACCACATCCTGAACTTATACGAGATGAGATGTTGTCTGTAGCACACTCCCGCCTGAACTGACCTTCAATGTTTATTCAAGCTACGATGGCGACGAGAGTGTGCAGAGATTGAATACCCACGCACACACACACTCTCACATCTAACTGCATCGGGCGCATGTGTCGGTGTTAGCCCTCTCCAGCTTTATCCGCTCAGCTGTTTTGCTTTGTTTTTGTACTTGCGCAAAAGAGCTTAAAATTTGCAAAAACAAGCAAATCGTATGCAAGCTTTGATTCTAATGCTGAGGTTACACTGCTTCACAGCCTAGTACCTACCTACATACATACATACATAGTTCTGCATCTAGTGCTTTCGATAAACCCTTAATGAGAAATCTAAAAATGTCTTCAAATTACAGCTAAATAAATAATCACAGTCAGCCCACAACATTTATTCGAACACCCAACTTTTATACTTCAACGTCTATTGTCAGTAAGGCTTTCAGTGAAAATATACATTTTTTTTTTTTGAGATTAGAGTAGCTATTTTGGAAGAAAATTCTCCAAAAACTTTACCGTTATTTTCATGTATGCAAGGAGTACAGCATGAAAATAAAGAAGACATCGAAATGGCGAACAAAATGTATAAAGTTCAACCATTGCCAACTCTCTAATTTACCGAATTTTAATTTGATTCGATTTTAAATATGTATTACAAATGTTACTTAATAATGTTGAAAGAACATTTTTTTTATAAGTCAACATATATTGAATAATATGAAGGAAAATAATTTAAAACAACGGGTTTACAAATAAAGGTTGTAGTCAGTATGTCTATATAGTAATGAAAATTCTTTAGCAAATTTGTGTCATGAATTACATTCGCATTTTGAATATTTATGGACCACTGTGCTTTGTTCAATGCCTGCCCAAGCGAAGAGAGCAAAAAGCTCTTCAGCAAGAGCTTTTCAATGCAATGCAATAAGTTTTTACGTTAACATTTGAAATGCACCAGTTGCTAGCATTAGTTTATTTTTAAATATATACAGAAACATATACAAATATTTCTACCTATAGTCTTAAGAGTATGTTTATGTTTAATTTACATACACGACGCAATCTAACAACTTAACTGGGCGGTAAAATACCCAAAGCTCTCAAGCACAATTTTGCCGCATTCAGCTTGGCCTCCTTCTTGTTGTTGCAGGCTTGCGTCGGTGTATATGTCTGTCCGTTGATCTCCACAGAGAAGAGAAACATGCGACTATGGGATGGACCCGAGTCTTCCTTAAGCATATACTGCGGAGGTGTCCATTTATTCTTTGATGTCAGTTCATTGAGCACACAAACAGGATGTTTGTCGTGAGCAGTGAGTGCAGCCTGTGCAATATTTACGGCACTTGCGTTTTTTGTTCCTCGTGGAGCGATTTGACGAGCCGGTTGCTGTTTAATATCCTCACGGGATATCAAACCACGCTTATCCAGCTTAACAGTCAGCTGCAATGGTTGCAGTGAACCAGTCTTCGTGCGGCCCAATCCTTCGCCTGGTTTCCAGCCCATTTTTTGCAACAGCGTCATACCCATGCCACCTGTAACTGGCTTCGTCGATGTCAATTGATCACGTCGTGCCCACAGCTGTGGACCACTGTTCAGTTCATGCACCTTCATAACCTGGGCACCGGTGCTGCCAGTGAACTGGCCTGGCAAATGCTTCGATGATGCCCAACATGTCATGTCACGCTGAGCATTGTACATCATTTTCAGCGCTTCGGAATCACCTGGATTATCCTGTTGATGTACAATGTAGATGGTCATTAGTTTTCACAAATAAGACTTGAATTTCAAAAAATGTCACCCAAAAATAGTGACCCAAATTATTAACGGAAACTTTTTTTGTGGAAATTGAATTAATATTATATAATTTTATTTAGTTAAGATCGAGAAATAAAAAAGGTTTTTTAATTATTAATAAAAATCAAACAAGTTATTTTTTTTTTAACTTGTATTTTATATTTTAAAAAATTATAATCGTTCTGAACCGTATTTTGCATTGATTCATAAATAGGTTCCAAACATTTAATGGATATTGGGAACTCACCTGCAAGCGTCGTATGGCACTTAAACGTTGCGTGATTATGCTAGACACATCCATGCTGGGCGCCATGGCCTGTGGAAATATTGAAGGACTAGGCTGCGGTGCTACCGATGGTATGGGCACTTCAGGCACAAATTGCACTGCCGGCAATGCAGGCGGTTGAGTGACTGAAGTTGTTGCTGGAACGAATGCTGGAACACTGGGCGGAGGCGCTGGCACTTGAACGGGAACGGGCACCGGTTCGGGAAGTAGCATGGATGCACTGTCATTACTCTCACTTGGAACAGGGTCATCCAAAGATGTAGGGACTGGCGTAAAGGCGGGTTCCTGCTGCTCCTGATGCGGTATGGATTTGGCAAACACATTCCGTTGCACATCCTTAAACATATTTGTTGCCTGTTTAGCAGGTGGCAGTACTGGGAGTGGCACTAAAGGCTCCTTTGGTTCCACCGGTACCCACACCTCGGACATGCGATGCACTTGACCCGAAGAGACGGGAAATTGCATCGTTATTGCCTTAGTCTGCTCCTCTCGGCGCACGGACGGTACTATGGGCGTCGAGTTGCGAATGTGCATAACAATGGGCTCACGCTCCTTTAACTGAAATGGATGATGAAACGCTTTGGCATTACCATTTTTATCAACATCCGAATCCTCGTCAGAACTGAGATCGGAAAGCATTTCGCCGTTGGAGATTTTCTTGCAAAAGTCCGTGAGATCCTGCACGGTGCGTCCGCCGTAGCGCATCTTCAGCAGCACCTTGTCCTTCACCTCCGGCGTCATCTCGGACACTCCCGCCATGTTGCCCCGCTTAAACATGCTGATGGCGTTACGTCGCGCAATCTCCAGCAGACGCTTTTTATCAATACCCAAATCACGTGATCGGGATCGAGAACGGGAACGTGAACGGTGTCTAGAGCTCGAGTTGCCTCTGTATCTTGTTGTGGGGTTACTGTGGCGCTTGCTGTCGGTGAAATCCTGTTTGGAGCGGGTGCCCGTATCTCCGCCGTAGAAGCGACGTCGTCCGTTGGCCTTCTCCCGTAGATATGTTTCCTCATCCGAAAGCGACAGTTCGTCTGACTGACGGCGCTCAGTTTTAATTCTGCCAATGCCATCTTTAGAATAACCATTGTAAAAGCTATTGTGGCCACGATCCCGGTCTCGATCTCGATCACGCTCTCTTTCTCGATCCCTCTCCCGTTCTCGATCTTTTTCTCGATCTCGTTCCCTCTCCCGTTCTCGTTCACGTTCTTTCTCCCGGTCCCGTTCCTTTTCCCGATCTCGTTCCCTCTCCCGATCCGTGCTTTGGTCGTGTGGCAATACTTGCTTCTTAGTCGGCACTGTTGATATGTCGGAATCCGCTGGTGCATGCCGTTTTCTGCTCTCGGTCTTTTCCTCTGTCTTGACTGTTTGAACAGCTGCCCTTTCTTTTGACTTTTCGCGATCCTTATCCTTATGTTTCTCCTTGCTGTCCTTGTGTTTGTGCTTATGCTTCTTTCGTTTGCTCTTATGCTTATGCTTCCCCTCACCAGACGCAGACACCACATCGGAATCGGAGCATTCACCATCGGATTTGTCTGGCTTGCTGCGAGATTTTTTCTTCTTTTCCTTTTTGGATTTTTTGTGTTTCTTTAGCAGATTCTTGTCATCCAGCAACACCTCGGGCGGTGCCGCATTAAATACACCAAATAGCTCTGCGAGAATTTCATTGGACGATTTAACAGGCACAATTTGCTTCTTGTCGTCTTGCGACGAATCGTTGCTATTGCTGGCATCACTATCTGTAGCATCGCCCGTTGGGGGTGTGGCACTTTCGGATTTTATTTTGGCATTCAATGCTCTTAACTTCGCCTCAATCTCAATGTCAATCTTCTCACTTTTTACCATAATAGTGGGAACATTGTGTTCTGCCGTAGCAGATTTTGATTCTGGCGGAGGTTGCTGCTGCTGATCTAGATTAGTAACACACTCCTTCTTTTCAGTCATTTCCAAAGCTGCGTCAAGTGGCAGCGGATATTAAATTGCATGCACATCAACCTGTATGTTATTACTTTGGTCTATATTTGAATATAAATAAATACAATTGTAAATTTTTGCACGCCTAAACCATTTAAATTAGTGATGTGAAAAAACACCAAAGCAACGATAATTTTGCAATGTATCGATTTTCGTATTGGCAATTTTAAATCGATATATTGCTTCGATTCACATCACTAAATTTGATCGATAGATTGACAGGTTGAAATATAACAAATATGGCCCATACCTAAGAGTGATGTTACATATTCGATAAGATTATTTCAGCTTGGTTCTTGAGTTGGCATCCCCAGATTTTTGAAGCGCAGCCAACTTTAGTCACGTCGCTGTCACGAATTGCAATTTTTATAACAAAAAAGGTTTTATCATTATTTGATAGACCTGCAAAGTGTCAGTCTGGTCATCAAAACGGGTGGAATTGACAGGAAACGTAAGTTACAATTTATTACAGTCAATTGTAATGTGTTAAATTAGCTATTTAGCTGCTTATAAGCAACATTTGTAAACGCCATTTCTTTTTTTCGCTCGATGGTTCTGCCCTCTTCTACTACTGTCATTGTCATCGTGCTGCGTACTGCGTGCTGCCATGTAATTGTGTTGGTTCTCTCGATGTCGATTTTGTCGGAACTTACGAATGGACGTCTACGTTTCTTGCCATGCCCCGTCTTTTGATTGTATTGGTGTTTGTGTGTGTAAATGGTTAAATTTGCATTGCGCGTATAATTGAAATAACTAACCAGAAGTGGATAACGAAAAAATTTACTTAATTGGAAATAACAACGGCACAAGCATTTCAATTTTGTTTGGAGGTTATTGACAGACACATACATATACACAGACACAAACACAGTGAAAATGACGTCGCTGGACCAAAACCGTTTGCAAAACTTTAAAAACAAAGGAAAGGATCAAGATGTGAGTAGAGCATTAAATACTGCAATATATTAGTAAAAATAATATATGTGTAAATATTCATTTCATTTAACAGGAGATGCGTCGTCGTCGTAACGAAGTCACTGTGGAACTTCGCAAGAACAAACGCGATGAGACAATTTTGAAGCGGCGCAATGTACCCAATATGGATTCGAACACAGATGAGGACGATCAGTTGCCCAATTCCATAAATCTGAAGAAGCTTGCTTTGGCAGCCGCTGATCCCTCCAAGCCGGATCAACAGTTGGCCGCCGTTCAAGCAGCTCGCAAATTGCTCTCATCTGATAAGAATCCACCCATAAATGATCTGATCAACAGCGATATATTGCCCATTCTGGTTGAATGTCTGAAACAACATAATCACACAATGCTGCAATTTGAGGCCGCTTGGGCATTGACCAACATTGCCTCAGGAACTTCCGATCAAACCAATCAGGTGAGCAATAGATGTACATATATTTCTTTAAGAAAATAAGATACAATTGTAGAAGAGTAACAGTGTGCAAAAGAGTGATATACTTGCTAAATTTGTATTGACCCGGAATTTGTATATTTTTATTCTGGTTTGCAGGTGGTTGCCGCCGGTGCTGTGCCGCTCTTCCTTCAACTACTGAACTCACCCGCTCCAAATGTTTGCGAACAAGCCGTGTGGGCGCTGGGAAACATTATTGGCGACGGTCCACTTTTGCGTGACTTTGTCATTAAGCATGGCGTTGTGCAGCCGTTGCTGTCATTTATTAAACCCGATATTCCCATATCGTTCTTGCGCAATGTCACCTGGGTGATTGTGAATTTGTGCCGAAACAAGGATCCGCCACCACCAGCAGCCACTATACACGAAATCCTGCCCGCACTCAATGTGCTGATCCATCACACTGACACAAACATTTTGGTCGATACGGTTTGGGCCATCAGTTACTTGACCGATGGTGGCAACGATCAAATCCAAATGGTAATCGATAGTGGCGTTGTACCCAAGCTAATACCCCTGCTTGGCAACAGTGAGGTGAAGGTGCAGACGGCAGCACTGCGTGCTGTGGGCAACATTGTAACCGGATCGGACGAACAGACACAGGTGGTGCTCAATTACGATGCATTGTCGTACTTCCCAGCACTCCTCTCGCATCCAAAGGAGAAGATACGCAAGGAAGCTGTCTGGTTCCTCTCAAACATCACCGCCGGCAATGAGTCACAGGTACAGGCTGTCATTAATGTCGGTCTGTTGCCAAAAATCATTGACAACCTGAGCAAGGGTGAATTCCAGACACAGAAGGAAGCTGCCTGGGCTATTAGTAATTTGACCATTAGTGGAAGACCCGAGCAAGTTTTCACATTAATCAAAGAAGGTGTAATTCCACCATTCTGCGATCTGCTTTCATGCCAGGACACACAAGTGATCAACGTAAGCACTGCGAAATGAAAATATTCTAAATAGACAACAATCTATCCAATTGATTATCCCTTTTGCAGGTTGTGCTCGATGGTCTCAACAACATGCTCAAGGTGGCCGGATCACATGTGGAAGAGGTTGCCAATTTGATTGAGGAGTGCGAGGGACTTGCTAAAATTGAGCGCTTGCAAAGCCATGAGAATGTTGAGATTTACAAGTTGGCATACGAAATAATTGAAAAATACTTCACAGAGGTAACATTACGAAATTCTTTATTTGAATCCCCCTGCAGCTTTTATTAAATGCCTTTGAATTTTCTTTTACAGGGCGAACAATCCAACCTGGCACCGACCTCTGATGGTACAGAATACAACTTTGATCCGAATACTGACAAACTACCAATGAACTCGTTCAACTTTTAACATAATGGATGAGGAGTAACCAATAGCGTATACATCTGAAATGTGTATACTTTGATTAATAGCATAGCAATAAAATTTCGAGCGATACTCTGTGCCCATCAACAACTCTGACAGCAAGATAAAATATGCACATTCTATATGACAGCTTGGTTATATATACAATAACAAACATATGCATACTACAACACTTCAAAAATCATTGCAGCAGTTATCTTTCTTAGTTTCTGTGTTAACTAAATTAATATTCGTACATACTTCGTAATGCTTTATGTATATGGAAAAGTAAATCAAAAAAAATTATTTTATTAAACTATGTCTAAAGTACGATGCAAAACACATAGTCCTTTTAGTTATTTATATTTCCAATCAATTAATAATATATATATCTAAAATTTTAACGTAGGTATCTTCACTTCCAAGTATATACATATGTATTTCTTCAAAAGGGCTGAAAGGGCGTAAACGAAATATTGCAATTGCATCAAATGTGCTACAAAAAAAAAACACAGCAAACACACAGGAATGATAAACAATTTTAGAACTATTTGATTTGTAATGAATAATTTTAATGATATGTACGCCTTTGATTTGTAATTGAAATTACATATACATTTCTAACATGAAAACGATAAAACACGGCATATTTTGTAGTTTTTATTTACATTTGCAGGAAATTCAAACATAATCAACCAAGGTGTGTGTGTACAATATGAAAACAAAAAAACACTTGTATACATTTCTACTGTTGGGTGGGGCGATAGTATAATCAAGTTACAGATGGTCAAATGCTACATATACATATTAATAATATAAATATAGTAGAGATGGCAATAGTATTGATGCGCAATAGCCAGTTCAAAATTAAAATACACGTATATTTTGCCTCACTGTGCTAATCATTGTTCCTATGCATACATATTTGTGAATCACATTGTTTATCCATCACATACATACATATTTTATTTTGATTGAGGTTGTGAGATAATACATATTTATGTATATGTATATAGCTATGTATGTATGTATGAGCAAGGTGAAATGACTAACGAGGTGACCTATTTCTCATAGTTCTTCCCATTCTGTGTTCTTGTTTTGACAGAATTACACAATTCCGAGCTATGTTTATATCGATACATCGATAATAGTTACGGAAAATGTTATCGAAAATAAACTAAGAACGTTATGGTAGAGTCCCCGACTATGAGATACCCATTACTCAAATTACTCCATGCATACTATAGAAATTCCGATGCTTAAAAAAACTATAACTAACGTGGCTTTTTCCAATCTTGATGCGATTAAGTAGACTTATTGATAATAAATAATAAAAGATATTTTTGTGACTGTTAGTAATGTAATGTGAATTTTATTCAATTTGAAAGAGTGTTTGGGATTATGTAAGTGAAAATGCAAATATTAGAAAATATCTTTGCTTGGAGACTTCACTGCTTAACTGAATGTGTTGACAATATCATCGATCTTAAGTATAGAGCGAATGGTCTCCGTGGCCAGTGTTATGGCCGAAATGCTGACCAGCAGCGGCTGTACAACGTTCTCGGCAAAAATGTCTGTAATGGCTCCCTTGCGAACATTAATACCAGCATTCTTCTCGCCCTGGGCGTGACGATTGCGCAGCTCAGTCACAGTGGCAATTGGATTGAGACCAGCATTCTCAGCCAATGTCGATGGAATTACCTCGAGGGCTTCGGCAAATGCACGATAGCAATAGGCATCGACTCCCTCCACTGTCTGAGCAGCGGCTGCTAGTTGTAGGGCCATCTCAATTTCAGGTGCACCGCCGCCAACAATCTGGGCACGCTTCCTCACCAGACAACGAACCACACAGAGTGCATCGTGAAGAGAGCGAGCAGCTTCCTCCAGCACCAGCTTATTGGAACCACGGCAAATAATGGAGACAGTGCGTCCTTGATTCTGAATGCCCGTAATCTTGACAAACTTGTTGGTGCCACTGGCCACCTCCTCGACCAGATCGGCGCTCGACAGATTCTCGGCTGTGAAGTGATCCAACGAGGCAATTGGACGACAGTGCAGAGTTCTGCAAACAAACTCAATGTCCTCGCGTTCCACATCCTTTACAACCAGACACTTGATCTTGTCAAGGAAGTGCTGAGCCAAATCCGACACAGCATCACGCAAAATGGACTTTTGAACGAGGAGGACGTTGCAGCCTGCCTTCTTAATCTGCTTGACAATGTTAAGGATGTAGGAGCGCTCCTCCTTGAGAACGCGATCCATGGCTGCGTAGTCGCTGACAATCACACTGTGATCCATATCGGTCTTGGGTGCCGAAATGCAGAATTGAATCAGACCAATCTTGGCCTTCTCAATGCGCTTGGGCGCATTTGTGCCCGCCGAGCGGCTGGTGAAGACCAAACCTTGCACTAGTTCGGTATCCTCGACAGTGCCACCCAAGCTCTGAATAACCTTGATGTTCTTTAGATCCACAGCAGATTCCTTGCCCGGCTCAGTGACCTTAAGCACTGCATCGACAGCAATGGGAGCGAGTAGACTGCTCTGTTGAGACACTACCTTGGAGTTGAGCGATGTGGAGGCACTCTTGATAAGCGTTTCGCGATCATTCAGCTCAATTGGCGTTGACATCTCGGTGAGAATCTCGACAGCCTTGTTGGAGCAACGTTGGAACGAATCCGAAATTGCCGTGGGATGCAATCCCTTCTGCAATAGTTTCTGACAGGCTTCAAGCAATGCACCCGCAATGACCACAACGGATGTGGTGCCATCGCCAGCCTCCACATCCTGAGCACGGGACAGCTCAACCAACATCTTGGCAGCTGGATGCAACACATTCATCTGCTTCAAAATTGTTGCACCATCGTTGGTAATCGATACTTCGCCATTGGCCGCCTGGATCATCTTGTCCATGCCGCGAGGACCCAAACTGGTGCGCACTGCATCGGCAACAGCTGCAAATAAAAAGTAAATAATAAATCTATAAATTCTATTTTTTCTTGAAGTCACATGAGTCATAATTGCAAGTGTCATCCCTACGAAGTTTCGAGACGCCGGCTTCTTAAATATCGCAACTGCTTTTGTTTTTCGCTTTATTTTTTAGAAAACTGCCTTAAGAACAATAAATGCATGTCACACACTGCAATTTACATCATAAATCACCTTTATGGATACATTTTATGTGATGGCTTTGCGTCCTTTCACAATTATTGTAAATTTTCTTACCTTTTGCCGCTTGGATATTCGACAGTCGCACATCAGTTGGTTTCGACTTGTCTTTGAAGGCCTGTCCCTTGGGTTTAATACTAACGGTTTTAGCTTTCGGTGCCATTGTTCTGCTAGTTACACAATTTTAAACAATTTGCAAATTTTCAACGCGATTTTCAATGCGATTAACACAGATTAAAATATGTCTGAAATTATGTTTTGCGCCGCCCTAGTGCTGGTTTGCTCTAGGGTTGTTGATAGAATATTGATATATCGATAGATATTTTTTGAGGATTATATATTTTTTGGCGATATTTTTATCTGACGATAGTATTAAAATCGATATAATAATGCGATATTATTGTGCGATTTCTTTAATCGTTTATGTATTTGCCACCACTTTTTTTATCCGTAAATAATTTATTTCCTCAAAATAGATGACACTACTTTCAAATTCACCTTTGGCATTACAAATAGTAAAAATTAGTGGAAGCATGACAAATTTAGAGTAGCACCCATATAGTTGTTCCTTATTGTTCAGATGCTCTGTTTTGCTCACCTTGCACAGAATTCCCAATGAGGAGAAAAATACACTAAGTTTTCATTTATCAAATTATAGCTAGACATAATATATGTAGATATCAGATTTAAATTGAAAAGTAAAGTATAGTATTCTTATTTAGTTGTTAGTAACTTTTTTGAGGAAAAATTAGCTGTTTTTGGTATGAAAACATCCAAACAATAACTAAATTTTGAAACAAATTAGCTAAAATAAATACTATTTGCTATAGTAAATAACAGAGTATCGATACACACCAAATGTATAGCTTAAATCAATTTTGATCACGGACAGAGTAGCCAAATTTTTCTTCGTGAAAGTTTTGCACTGTTGAAGAACATAAATGAATAGCAAACAATAGCTAAATGTATAAAAAAAAAAATATCCAGATTTCCGGATAATGGCAATTTTCTTGCAATCGAATTTGAAAATAGCCAGAACTAGCTACAACGTAGCTAAGTTGACAACAGTGGCCGTTTTGTTATTATAACTTACTTATCAATAATAATAATAATATCAATGATAAGTGATTTCACGACTATTATACGAGATCTTAATTGTCATCTCTCCATATTAACTTTCTATTCTAGCGTACCGCGAATGACTATTGCAAAAAAGCTTAAATTTAATTGCAATTTGTCTGCAGTCTCAAAATTAATACCAAATTTTTCTTAAACTATTTTAACTGATAGAAGAAAGCATTATTGTTGACAGTAGTGATTTTGATCAGTATTAATAGCAGGGACCGAAAGTAACAGTTATAAAGCCAAAATTTAACTAACAGTCAATGTAAGGACAATTTGGATTCTACCAAAGTATATACTTTTCATTCTATTGTCGAAATTTGCAACTTCTATTCAAAACTTGTATAATATACATCTTATTTAATTCTTTAATGCTTTTGAATTAATAATAAAAGTTTCCGAATAAGAGTTATTTCATACGCTTCATGTTAAAACTTATTACAATTATGGTTTCTGATTAATAGCTATAATGGGCACGTGTTAGGGTATTTAATAGGCATGGACTCTCAACTTGATTTTTGATTTGAAATGTGGATTTATGCATAATTATCGTGACTTTACTGATATCCACATGTGTGTGTACACATGTATGTACGAATGTAAGTATGTAAATTGCCAGCATTTTTTTCAGCAGAATGTCGCGTGATGCACGCAGAGAGAAGGTTGAGAGAGAGAGAGAGCAAGAGACAAACTACAGTTTAATGATTATTTTTAGATATGTATGGATGTATGTAATGTGAATGCATTTAAATGCGTATTTATCTGCTTCCGTCAACATTGCTGAGCGGAAATTGGCACAGAGCACAGCGACTGCATTCGACGGCCAAGGTCAAGGACGTTGCGTTTCCATATGGATTGAGTTAAAAGTGAACTGAGATGTGTTCATTTTGAGAATTATTTTTGAAAAGTATCTCGCAAAACGAGTTTGATCTTAGAAAGTCCGCAACTCATGTAATAGTGTTCACAGCTGGTTTTGTGTGTGTTCTGTACATGTATTTAGGTATCTTTGCGTTTGACTCTCTCTCGTATGCCCGCAGACTCAACACACATACAAACATACATATATATGTACACAAAACAGACTATTAGCTCAGAGCGCCGACGCCGACGCCAACGTTAATGAACTCAATGCTATTGTTATTCACACTCATATTCGCCATCGAAATCAGTTTATTCACTTCTGCGCACAGTACGGGTGAAACTGTCTGTTCATTCGCTAGTCGCTGAGCTCAGTGAATTTTTGCTTTAAATATTCCGAATATTTCGCACAAACAAAATGTCAACAGCCGTTCAGACGCCACCGCCAGCTGCTCCACCACCACCACCACCATCAGCGCCTAAACCAGCTGGAGCTTCCGCTGGAAAGGGCATCCATTCAAAGGTGTACAATGGTATAATTGGAACCTGTGACAAATTTGTGCCAGCAAAGATGCGACCACTTTGGATGCATGCTGCAGGTGGGCAAAATATGAAAATAAACACATTTGGCAAATTGTATTAATTAAAGTTATGGTATAGGTCCCAAGACGATATTCTTCTGGGCTCCAATATTCAAATGGGTAAGTTACCAGACCAGACAGACAGCCAATTACATAATCTCGACAGCATGACCTTCGCTAATTTTCATTATCTCTCTGTCTGTTGCTGATATAAAGAAACTCAAGTGGCAATAATAATTATTAAATTTGTGTGAGAGTGTCGCCGTGTGATTTTAACAGTATACTTATTGCCTTTTATTATTATTTGTTTATGTTAGCACAATAACTTGTTGGCAGCTGCTTATAAAGAGCGGACATGCGATAATTGCGCATTTGTATTTGTCTGTGTTTGATTAGTGTACGTGTGTATCTGTGTGCCTTTGATTTTATTTAACACGCGTCAGAATTATGATAATATACTTGTATGTTGTCGGCTAAATCTCGACTGATAATGAATATTTTTATTATTGTATTTTTAGGGCCTTGTTGTAGCTGGTTTGAGCGACTTGGCGCGTCCAGCTGACACGATTTCCGTGTCGGCTTGCGGTGCATTGGCTGCCACTGGTATTATCTGGTCACGTTACTCCCTGGTCATTATACCGAAGAATTACAGTTTGTTTGCCGTCAATCTTTTTGTGGGATTGACACAAGTAGTGCAACTTGGACGCGCGTACAACTATCAATTGGAAAAGGAGAAGCTGCAAAAGGAACAGGACGAAAAGCCAGCTGTGACCCAATGAACCAATGCATATTGCATACTGATAGATCAATTTGGACACGCACATAACGCAACAGACGCATATCAACCCATTGCGTTTTTTATTAAGTTGTGTTTTTACATAGATTAGCAAATGACCACATATATTTTTTTTATTTGTGGTTTATTGTTGCCTTAAGAACGTGATTCATATTCCTTAAGTTGTAAATGTTGGAGGCTTCGAGTATATTTTAATTACACGTAGCATTATTAAACTTTTGGTGATTTTTGTCAGCAAATAAACAAATACATTTCTCAAGACTGTAGAAAATGTATACATGTAAATATAATCGATCTTTCTTTTGAATTGAGCCAGGGCGCGCATGCCGGACGATAAGTATCGATAACAAACGATTACATTCGATGGGAGAGGGTGGTAGCATTCAACACATCTCAGTGAACAGCTGTTTGCACTTATAAAATATTTGCAATAAATAGAAAACATATTACAATTAAAATCTAGCTTTAATTATGAATCTAATAAGTGGTATTAAATTGTACATTGAAAAAATGTGCACCGAGTCTGGACCAGGCATGAAAATCATATTGCTAGACAAGGAAACGGTAAGAATTTAGCTACGATTTCCACATGAATGCGACAGAATTAACGATAATTGCAATAACATTTTACAGACTAGTATAATATCCATGGCATTTAGTCAGTCTGATATGTTGCAACGAGAAGTCTACCTATTCGAACGCATCGATTCTGGACGTTCCAATGAGCGTCTAAAGTACCTCAAGTGCATTGTTTTTATACGCCCCACGAAGCAAAACATTCAACTGCTGGCCAACGAGCTACGCAATCCCAAATATAGCGCCTATTTTATATGTAAGTATCTTACAAGACACAAGAATTTGTTATAAATTAATACATATATTTGCTATGTAGACTTTAGTAACATTATTCCACGTACGGACATTAAATACTTGGCGGAGTGCGATGAATCAGAGTCGGTGCGTGAGGTGAAGGAATTGTATGCGGACTATTTGTGTGTTAATCCCAATCTATTCTCATTAAACATACCCAACTGCATGGCGAATCTTAATTGGCTGCCGGATGCATTGACACATAGCATGCAGGGTATTACAGCGGTGCTGTTATCGCTTAAACTCAATCCTGTAATACGCTATCGGGCTGGCTCTCAGGTTGCTCAGCTCCTGGCCAAGTTAATCTATGATCAAACTACAAAGGAATCGACTTTGTTTGACTTTCGTGGGAATATTGACGGCGCTGCGCCGCCTTTGCTGTTAATCCTAGACCGCCGAGATGACCCAGTGACTCCATTGCTGCATCAATGGTCGTATCAGGCCATGGTACATGAATTGCTGCAAATACGCAACAATCGCGTCGACTTGTCAGAGCGACCCAATGTGCCCAAGGAGTTCAAGGAGTTGGTTCTATCAGGCGATCAGGACGAGTTTTATGGCAACAACATGTATGCCAATTATGGAGAAATTGGCTCAACGATTAAACAGTTGATGGAGGAGTTTCAACGAAAGGCCAACGATCATAAAAAGGTCGAGAGCATTGCTGACATGAAAAACTTTATTGAATCATATCCGCAGTTCAAGAAAATGTCTGGTACCGTACAGAAGCATTTATGCGTCATGGGCGAACTATCCAGCATTACAAATAAGCGTAATCTATTCGAGGTATCCGAGTTAGAGCAGGAGATCGCCTGCAAGGCGGATCACACAGCGCAGCTGCAACGCATTAAAAAACTAATTGGTGACGAACGTGTTAGCATTGAAGATGCCATCAAATTGGTGGTCTTGTATGCTCTACGCTATGAACGTCATGCCAGCTGTGAGACTTCAGGTCTGCTGCAGGTGATCAAATCCCGTGGTGGAAACACACAAATCGTCCCCGCCTTAATCGAGTACGCTGGCATGCATGTACGTCAAGGTGATTTATTTAACATGGTGCGCATTACGGATGCCGTCAAATTGACGCGTATTTTGATCAAAGGCCTCAAGGGCGTTGAAAACGTATTCACACAGCACACGCCACTACTTAAGGAAACACTCGAAGATGTGTTCAAAGGCCGCGATTTAGATCCACTATTTCCGGCTATCAATTCGGAACTTGTGCCATTCCGACGACCACCTCAGGAAGTGGTTGTCTTTATCATTGGTGGCACCACCTACGAGGAAGCCTTGACTGTTCATCAGCTAAACAATGCTGGCTACAAAGTGATTTTGGGTGGCACAACTATACATAATTCCCAGAGCTTTATCAGCGAAGTGCTCGCGGCCACAAGTGGCACACAGTTTAAACATACCAAATCCATGCTTAAGTATTGCTCCCCAGACAACCTATAAGAGTCAAACACATTCCTAATAACCTGCAACTATTGCTAACTATTGTTAACTATTTATGTACGTACATTTATGTGTAGTCTAATCCAAGTAATGTATGTATTTACCTCATCGCTTACCATTGTTATATCTAATATGTGTATCATCTTCTTCAAATACATGCAACAAATACTAAATAAAACTTTTTGACAGAGAAGATTGAAAATGCTAATATCCAATTTAAATTAAAAAAAACATAAAGGGGATAACCAAGACGAGGGTGGTCTGATTAGTCATTGGCCTAAGTACAAAAAGACATTTTTTCGAAATCAAATTATAATTTTATTGGATAGTGTAATCCATCAACTGATGGATCCTTAAGTTTCATGAAGTTCGGTTACACTGTTTAATTTGGACATAATTTTTATAGTAAGCAACATTGATAATAAGTTATTTTTCATCAAAATAAATCGTAGTACCGTGACAAAATTGAATCAATCGGGGTTCGAGCTCTCCATACTTTTTCCGCTATGACTAAAATCTATTTAAGAATTTAAAAAGTAGCTCGGCAAAAAGAGTTTTCACTCTTAAGATGAGGATATCTTCGAACAATATCATATTTTGTGAACCTTAATCAATCGTATTATTTTGATAATATAATATATAGATATTTTTTTCACCTTAGGCCAATGATTTATCAGTCCGTTCTCGTTGGAATAGAACTAGTATTCTATGATAACAGGAAATAAAGAAGGTGGATCGAAATAAGACAAATATGGGTTGCAACTTGCAAGGAATTAGAGGGTACTTGTACTACTTGGAGATACCTATAACAGAACCATGACAACGGTTTCGCTGGACACCAAATGCAATGACTTAAATAAAAAGCATTGTGAAGTTAGTTTTTACCATGTCCAGCACATATTTCAACGAGATTTGGCATCAATCGCAGCATGAATGCGAACAGTTGGCCATCATCGACTACGAGAGACAGCATCAGAATGTGGACACTACAGTAGCAACCATCAGTGGCGTCGTTGGTGTCGTTTCTAGCTCTGTGGCTGCCGCTGCCGAAAACAAGGCATTTCTTCAAGCTAGTCTCTATGAGTTTTATCTACGCTATATATGCCTGAGCAATCGCCTGGAGGATGTCTACGATAATGCAAGTATCTAGGACGAACATCTCGAAAATAATTTAACCAATCTATGCTTATACAGTCACGAATAAACAAGTTGGCAATTTTTGAGTTTCCCGAATATCTACAATTTTTAATTAAATTTATATTTTTTGAAATTGACCCCAAGTTATAGGTTCAAAACTTGATTTAATTTTATACAACAAAAAACTTTTATTATCTCAATTGTTTTCCCATTTGTTTTGATTTTTTAAAACTATAAAATTATTTATTTAACAGATTCCTTAGTTTTTAAAGAAATTTACCCGTTGATAGTGGATTATTATTTTTAAACTGTTTTAAAATCAAATTTATTAAAATCTTAAGTTAAAAACTACAAATATAAATTAAAGTTAAATGAAGTATGATATTTATGTATTTTTTTTTTCTTTTTTCTAAACGTACAAATATTTTGAGAAAATGGTCTGCTTATTGGTTTTAAAATTTTTATTATAAATACGGAGATTTCATTTAATCTTTGAAATACCATTACTTATAATACTTTGTTATTACACTTACCCGTAGATGATCCAACCACAGAAACGTGAATTAGTGCGCAAATTGTTGGACGCTTGCCTGGGCCGTGTGGTGGAACTTAAGCACGATCTGGTCAATATTGATTTGATGGAGTTTAGCTATAATGACGATGTCGTAGAGCGTTTGCGTCTCACACCGATGGAGACGGAGCTGCGTGTTCCTCGGTACTTTCTGCGTGAACGAGAGCAGGAGTTGGAGTTCCGTAAACGTACCATGAATGAGATCTTGATCAAATTGGGCTGGCTGGAGGAACATGAACTAGAGGAGCCTCTATCTGAAATGGAGGCAATTCGACTGCTTCAGATGCACGAGCGTGCCCGCCAAGGTCGCCTCCGTGCGCACTTTATGAAAGAGATACGCAAGGAGAAGGGCAAATCAGAGGAGCGCAGTGAGAAGGAGCGTACAGATTCCGGCCTAATGGCAGCCATGAAAATACAGAAAATGTGGAGAGGCCACACGGCGCGTCGGATTACCAGGCGTCGTAAGATGGATGAGATGATACTGATTGGAATGGTACCGCCACCTGCTGCGGTGCTCAAAGAGCGCGCCGAGAAGCTGGAGAAGCACAACGAGAACGACGTCAGGCGTCGCCATGTGGCCCAACAAACTTATGCGGCTCAATTCGAGGCAAGACAGGTGGCAATTCAGAAGGAGATCAGGCTGAAGCATGGCCCTACTATGAAGGAGGATATCGCCGATGAGATACGTGCTTGGATCAAGGATTGCTACGACAAAACGGGCAAGCTACCTGATTTCCCCTCGGAAGATCAGGGCGGTTCACTGCACATATTTAGTCGTCCGGGCACTGAGAGCGAGCACAGTCGCTCCTCGGCCCGTTCCTCTAAGGAATCTCGCAAGACAAAAGACAAATCCAAATCCCCGGCTCGTAGCGGTGATCTTAATGTAAATGATAACCAGGAAGACGATGTCAACTTTCAACCAGCTCAATCTGTTTGTCTACCCGACATTCGCGCGGAAATTGAATTGTAAGCTTAAAAATGCAGCATAATATTTGTATGGATTGCAATATCTTACTATTAATTTAAGCTTTAACGACACTTGGCGCGATAAGGACGAAACTGGAATACTTAGCCAGGCTGCCTACGAGGACATGATCTATGCTGAAAAGTATCAAGAAGTGGAGCTGGAATTTCGACGTGCAGTCGACGATGTGATGCGCCAGGAACTAGAGCTCCTTCAGACAATGGTTGGCAAGAAAGTCAAGAAGAGCAATAAGAAGACACGTCGTTCCGGCAAGAAAAGCAAAAAGAAGAAGGAGAAGGATCTAACACCAGATCGTAGCACAGAGTCGCTGTATGAGGAATTGGTCACAAATGGTATCATACGGAAGTATCCTGAACTTAAATTGAAACAGTTTCTGGGTGACAAAGCTTTAACTGCACGAAATGGGACTAATCCTTCACCAGGTGACATTCGTCAAATACTCACCGAGTACTGCATTCTTCCACTTGGCTCAGAAGCCATACACAGCTGTACGCCTCTAATACGCTCTGTTCTGCTGGCTGGTCCACGGGGATCCGGTAAAAAGGCATTACTCCATGCCATTTGTACAGAAGTTGGTGCCGTTTTATTTGATTTAACACCTGCCAATATTGTGGGCAAGTATCCGGGGAAATCTGGTCTCATCATGCTCATACATTTGGTGCTAAAGGTGTCGAGGCTACTGCAACCGGCGGTTATTTATATGGGAGATGCAGAGCGTCCATTCATGAAGAAAATTCCCAAAACGGATCGTACCGATCCCAAGCGTTTGAAGAAGGATTTGCCCAAAATGATTAAGAATATTGCACCAGAAGACCGGGTCATTTTCGTTGGCACCTCCAATTTACCTTGGGAGGCTGATCAGAAACTTTTGCAATCGGTCTACAATCGTTTCATTTACATTCCACGTCCAGATTATGGTGCCATGTCGCATGCTTGGAAAACTCTGTTGCAGTGAGTATTTTGTATGCGATTGTTAGTTTTTCTAACTAATCCGTGCATATGTAGTGAGTATTCCGGAGGCATATCCAACTTGGACACCAGTGCAATGGCCAAAATATCCGATGGGTATACCATAGGCGCTATTGATGCTTGTCTCCGGGAAGTTATGACCTGCAAGCGTAAATTGCAATTGCGTTCCCAGCCGCTTACAAATGCGGAGCTTATAAATGTTCTGTGGTGAGTAGAATATCGCAACTATATTCTTAAGAATCCACCTTCCATTCTTTGCAGTACTCGTGATCCCGTCTATCGAGAGGAAGAAGAAGCTTTCGAATCGTGGTGGTCAAAAACTCCGCTGGGCCGTCGTCGACAACGTTTTCTGGAACTGGAAGAGGAACGCCTTCTTGAAGAGCAGGCACAGCAGGCCAAGCAAGGAAATGGCAACAAAAAGAAAGGAATGAATTGATCTAAATACTCGTACTTCAATGTTCACATTACTATTTCAGCTTATAAATAAAATCCTTATTGCCACATTTGCAATGCACTTCATTGACAGGCAGTTTAAGCGTGTCGTGATCCTCCAGCAGCTGCTGAATCTCCTTTAACTTGCTGCTCAGGAATTCCTGATAATCTCCCAAGCACCACAGCAAGCTGACGTGAAATGACGGCTTCTCGTAGAATTGTGGCAAGCGATAGTCGCGCATTACCAAATCAACGGGTCGCAAAAGGCCAGACATTTTGGCCGTAAAAGCAGCATCCAACTGAACAGCTAGAAAGGTGCGTGTTCTCTCCTCATTCGTATAGACTTGGAGCTAGGTTAGATAAATCAAATGAATACATACGCAGTAATTGTATTTTGAGGAACATACCAAATTCAGTGTACTGTTGAAACTACCAAAAATAAACATAAATATATTAATAATTTATTTCGATTGTGATGTAAGATTATGCACTCACCCAGCGCAACTTTGGAGCGCCTGTTGCAGCGACCTTGTAAACTCATCTATTTGGTGATATTGTAGGACTACAGTTTTGCTTAAACTTAAATGCAATGATTCATTGGCCTGCAGCTTAACGTGTGGTTCTAGTTTATCTATAACCTCCGCTTGAAAGTCCTCCAACTGCTCGACAGAGGCTGATGCTGGAACATAAACAAAGGTTGCCCAATTTCCTCGCTCGTGCTTGAAGCTTCGTATACGGCCACCGTGCAATGCTGAGTTATCTGTGTCATCCTCGTCCTCGTCCTCCGCTTCTTGTTTTGGTACCTTGGTGCCCAGCAATGAAACAGCTGTGGGTAATGCCGGTCTGTTCGGTTTTAAATTAAAGAATCATGTTAGATTTCTAGCAATTTACATTACCTCTTAAGAATAGTCGGCACGGGAATTACATCCTCAGTCTCCTCGTTTTCTGAACTTGAGCTGCTACCGTAATCCACTAGTGCCATCGTGGGTATCTATTTATTCATTAATAATTATTGTGGGAAATTATTGTAATCAGTAAATCTGCATAGTCAAAGGAAATGCACAAGCAAAAACAAATAAATACATTTATTAGAGAATAGAGTGACCATATGTTTATGGCGGGATAAATTAAGTATCGATCAGCAATGTAGGTGTATTATATATCGATAGGTATTGTACTCGGTATGGTATTTACCACGCAAATTTTACCTAGTTACTTATTTAATTCAATGTATTGAAATTTTAGAAGATTGTGTTAAGGATTTAGCTATATCCATAAGGTTTTACTGAGTTAGAGTTGTGAGTTGTGTAGAGCATCGTTCCATTTATTCATAGGTTTACCTGGATTAAATATTTAATTAATTTCAATTTGCGTTGTTTTAATGCGATGCATAAAATTGGCGCCAAAAGTTAATCGATAATATCTAAGTCGATCTACGATTAATGAAATCAAGTATTATTTGTCAAATCGAAGTGGTATTTTTTACTTAAGTTAAAAATGTAATTTTGGATTTGTTGCCAACGGTTACACTGGCAATGAGTGTCAATCTGAAATCTCTCTCGGAATCGTCCGGCACATTTTGGCACAACTATTTAATTTTTTGAATATTACATCCAATGCAAGTGCATTGCTGAATAAACCATAAAGTACCAACAGCAAACAAACAAAATGCAATTGGGGTCGAAGTTACATGTTTATAAAGGGGAGTGGGGGCTGCCAACAATTGATTTCGAATGTATGCGTGTCTTGGTAAGTTTAGTTGCATCATAATCAGCTACTCCTCCTATCTATCAGTCGTATCAATAATTATTAATCAAAGTGTTGTCATTTGGCGAAATTCTCAACAGTGTTTGCTACGCTTCACCCGCTGCCCTGTGGACATTGAAACAAATTCAAATCCATTGCGGTCGGGTGCCGGAAAGCTGCCCTATCTACAGATTGGCAACGACAAATTCACTGGCTATAAGGAGATCAAACGCGTGCTGGATCTTGAGGTGAGTGGCACTTGAATGAAACAAAACAGACGGGGTGAATAAACCTCGTGGCTATTTATAGATTATTCGATTGCTGAATTTCTGCATTGCTCCACTTGAGCGAAAGCATTTAAATTAATTTGCTGTTTATCTTTCAGGGTTATCCGGTGGATGCGCATTTAACAACGAAACAAAAACATCTGTCCACCACATACTCCAACTGGGCATTCACACAACTGCATGCCTACTATCATTACTTCCTTTATGGAGAGCCAAACAACTATGATACGACCACACGTGGTCTCTACGCTAAGCGTACACCATTTCCATTCAACTTTTACTATCCGTCAACGTATCAGCGTGAGGCCAGCGATGTAGTTCAAGTTCTCGGCGGTTTCGACATAAACGATAAGCTGGAGAAACACGAAAGTGACTATGTAAGGGATCAACGGTTTTGTGTAACTCGGAAATTAATTTTTGAAATTCGTTTTAGCTGGTGACTAATGCCAAAATGGCCGTTAACTTGCTATCACGTAAGCTGGGACGCAAGGTTTGGTTCTTTGGTGACATCTACAGTGAATTGGATGCAATTGTCTACAGTTACTTGGCCATAATCTTTAAAATATCACTGCCCAATAATCCTCTGCAAAATCACATAAAAGGATGTCAAAATCTCGTAAATTTCATCAGTCGCATTACGAGGGATGTGTTCCGCAATGAATGCTACAGCTCGATTAAACTAACAAAATCCTCTGCTCATGCGGATAGCACGCTGACGCCGTCCGAACGGAAGTTTATGGAAACTGAACTAAATACAAAAATTGTGGCAGGAGTTGGCGCAGTTTTGGCAATGGGTGCGTTTGCTGCTTGGCGTGGAATTTACACTCAGGTAAGGATAGCTAGTTAAGATAAATTGGAGCCAGTATTTTGGGTATTTCAATTTAAAAATTCATAAAAATGAATTGCAAAACTTTAAACGTCCAAAATTAAAAGGTAACATTCTTATTGTTTAGTTTTACTTTATCATTATTCTTGCGTTTTACAGTTAACGCGCTCGTCAACGGATTATGATGGCATTGATTATGAGGACGATGAGATGGATGAGGTTTTGGAATAGTTGCAGAACTGTAAATTGTTAGATTTAATAGTCTATGTATTTTTAAAGCATTCAAAGGGAATGAAACACAACGGCGGTTATTTTTCAAAGAAGAAATGTCCAAAAGCAATGCAGTAAGCCATACAAATGTATATACTTTTTGAAGAGATATATATATACATATATATTTATAAATTGATAATACGCCCAACTGTCATTCGTTTTTAAACTATTAACTATATGTGAAATTTAATGTTAGAAAGAAACAGTAACCAAAGCGTAATAAAATGAGCAACTGACGCTGCTATCGTTATTTGTAATTAACTTGAATTTCAAGTTTGTTGGACTATTAATATTTATTAAAAACCTAGTCTTATTGTTAAATTTTTCACATAGACTTAAAGAGGAAACAGAAATCGAGCAATGGGTTACCTCATAGTTTGGAAGTGAATATAATAGTAAAATTATAAAATATGTTAGCCGTACTGGAATTTCTAAATGAATATCATCACTGGCATTCATGTCTTGAGGGCATCCTGTAGCTTTCGTCGAGCCAAACCAACACGATCTTCTTGTTTACGTATATCGTCTTCTGAGATGATAACCGCATGCATTAGCGGCTGTTCTGGATTCATGAATGCCATTGCATTCTTAGTTAGCTCAGCCTTTGTGGAACTCTGGCCGTGTACGCCAGCATTAAGCATATGCAGTGCCGTAGCTACCGATTGCAATACAGTCTGTTCGTTGACATTGGGACCTACAGTTCTAATGGTTTTTGGCAGTGATATTTCGTCCAGTTCCTCGCCGTTGTCGTGGCAGGCACGTAATCGCTCCAATCGCTTCTCCCAGAATAGTTGTTTAGGCTTCTCCTGTCCGCCATGCTTGGCATCGTGCTTGACCTTGTTAGGCTCATGATTACGCACTACTGTCACCGGCTGCTTGAATATGGAGGCAGTCTGTCGTATCGGGGGCACCAAAGAAACATCTGTGCGCAGAGCACGGCTGTTAAAGCAAATATAGATTGCATATGTATAAATTCGAGATAAAAATAACTGTGTAATTTTACTTTCAACAAATTCACTTCATCATGTAATACATGTCTAAGAGAACCGTCTGCAAATTTACACAATCTTAGACATATGAAAAAAAAAACAAGCGACACAAGAAATATGAAAAGGCATGCAATTGCTATGAGAGAAAACACAGAGTTTAGGCAACTAAATACTGTTGGACTTATTTTTGTTAACTTTGTAGTGACAATATGTTTAGTTAGAGTACAAAAACACATAGATAGTCTGGCAGGCGCATGCAAGAGCTCGTGGAGCCAAGGACATTCGACTTGGCTCTACCTGAATTCAAATTGTTGTTGTTGCTGCTGCTGTTGTTGCCGCAGATTAGCTGCCGTCACTGCAGATGTTGCCGTTGTCGTTGTTATTGGTGAAACTGATGATGATATCGACGTCACAATGCTCACGCTGCTGCTGTTATTGTTTGAGCTTTGAGATTGGGCTCTGCTAAATTTACGTTTTAGAGCATGGGCAGCATTTCCACCAGTGACAGCGTTGCTTATAATCGTTCCCGCTGCATTGCACCGATACAGTGATATGGATGGCGAGGGCATTTGTCGATGCAGCTGCATTTTGCCGGTTTGAAAATCAAAGTTGCTTATGTCAAACATCTCGGCGCCCAATTGACGTGCTAATTGCGGTTTGCTTTCAATTCTTTTGCCTGTGGGGCTGTACACATCCAATGGGGTTGGGTCAATAATTGTGGAAGTAGGTGTGTGTGTGTGCGCGTGGGTGTGCATGTATGTGTGTGTGGTTGTTGTGTTCGTGTGTGGTAGATGTAATAACAAAAAGAGTAGTGAGAGTGATTAAAACGAATTCCTTATCGCACGTGCAGTCGCAGTGTGATTATGTGTGTGTATGGGTGTATTTTACAATTTACGTTAGTTTCCAGGCTCCACCTCCACCGTGTACCTGTTCGTTAAAAGTTCAGCCGAGGAATATGGTGGTTACCTGTAGTAGAAAACATCAACGCCCGAGTTGCAGCCCGATTTTCTGTGTACTTCTTCGCGTTGCCAACCTTTTGGTAATGCGTTGCAATCAACGCGTTTACGTTCAATAGTAATACTCGGATTCATTTGCAATTATCTAAATAATTTGCACTTTTGTTTATTTTTTTACATTTGCTACTCTGCAGTTTTGTCTAGGGTTGTTGATATAATATTGATGTATCGATAAAAAAATTTGTGGTATGATATATTTTTGGGGACAATTGTTTCTGATGATAATATTAATATCGATAGAATTATCCGATATTTTTAAAAGTTGTTTTTACCTTTGCCGCCACCTATTTTTCTTCTCAATTGCTTATTTATGCAATAATATAATTAATAACACAAGTTAATTATTAAATTCGATTAAATTTAATTATTAACGTAAAACAAAAAATTTCGATACCGCAATCGATAGTTTTGCAGCTCTAACGTAAAGAAGAAGAAGCAGTCGACGACGTAAGTAATTTTCGTGTGACTAAACTATAAATTCAACTTGCGTGGTAAATCCAAAAAAAATAAAGATATTACAATAATAATGTAATATAAAAGTGTTGGCAGTCCTTTCGACGTGTATCAAAACTTATCTTCAACTTCGCAGGCTTGGCCACGCACCAGCTTAACATTCAAATTTTGGGAAACAAGAACAAGTGGCAGCTGGAAGCTTTTAAGCCAATAAACGAAAAATGTCTTCATCGGCCATATTTGTGCTGGACGTAAAGGGCAAGGTGTTGATATCCCGTAATTATCGCGGGGACAACATTGACATGGCCGTGATCGATAAATTCATGCCTCTGCTCATGGAACGCGAAGAGGAGGGTTTGGTCACGCCCATTCTGCAGACGTCTGAGACAACATTCGCCTACATAAAGACGAACAATTTGTACATTGTGTCCACAACACCGCGGAACAAGAATGTGAACATTGCGTTGGTCTTTGTATTTTTGCACAAAATCGCACAGGTGTTTGTCGAATACTTTAAAGAGCTGGAGGAGGAATCCATACGCGACAATTTCGTTATCATATACGAATTGCTCGATGAATTAATTGACTTTGGCTATCCACAAACGACGGACTCGAAAATACTGCAAGAATACATAACGCAGGAGGGTCACAAACTTGAGCTGCAACCTCGCATACCCGTCGCCGTAACAAATGCCGTCTCCTGGCGTTCCGAGGGCATCAAGTATCGCAAAAATGAGGTGTTCCTTGATGTCATTGAATCGGTCAATTTGTTGGCAAATGCGAATGGGAATGTCCTGCGCAGCGAAATTGTTGGCGCCATCAAAATGCGGGTTTATTTGTCGGGCATGCCGGAGCTGCGATTGGGCTTAAACGATAAGGTACTCTTTGAGAGCACTGGACGTGGCAAATCAAAGTCTGTTGAGCTGGAGGATGTCAAGTTTCATCAGTGTGTACGTCTGTCACGTTTTGAGAACGATCGAACAATTTCGTTTATACCACCGGATGGAGAATTTGAATTGATGTCGTATCGCCTCAACACGCATGTAAGTTAAGGACTTATGAAAAGAATTAAAGACTTGACAGGACGCCTATAACTCTTTAAACAGTTATCTTTAGCAAATTTGTAATGTTTTTGTCGTTTTTCTTGGCAGGTGAAGCCTTTAATCTGGATTGAATCTGTCATCGAGCGACATGCACACTCGCGTGTGGAATACATGATCAAGGCCAAATCTCAATTTAAGCGCAGATCGACGGCCAATAATGTGGAAATTGTAATACCAGTGCCGGCTGATGCAGACTCGCCGAAATTTAAGACAACCATTGGCAGCTGCAAGTACGCGCCGGAACAAAATGCCATCATCTGGACGATCAAATCGTTTCCTGGTGGCAAAGAGTATCTAATGCGCGCACACTTTGGCCTGCCCAGCGTTGAGAACGAGGACAATGCTGAGGGTAAACCGCCGATACAGGTGCGCTTTGAGATACCCTATTTTACAACATCGGGCATACAAGTGCGATATCTAAAGATCATTGAGAAGAGCGGCTATCAGGCACTGCCCTGGGTGCGCTATATCACACAGAATGGCGACTATCAACTACGTACCAACTGAGCCGCTCCCACATACACACACATTCCAGCCAAGCTTATGCAAAAATCCCTTTTGTTTCGTCTATAATGTTAGATAGCTTCACCTTCACAGTGCGTGCCCGAACTATGTGCGTTAAGTCAAAAAAAAGTATATTAAAATGTATTTCTGCAAACGCGTAGTAAACTGAATTTTATGAATTGATACCAAATTGTTGAATCATTTTGCACTTGTACTCTTCTGCATATGGATACTTAATGCTGCACTAAATATTTAACCATGTTTATGTGTTGAGTATTTTGATTAGTGATATACAAATTAAAATTAATTATTGTTGTACATCACTAATTTGAATTGTTAATAGGTGAGATTCAGTTTACTCGTTTGTTGGAATACCCCTAATTATAAATATGTATTGTTTTTCTGCGTATTGTATTTGTATGTAAATCAAACTAATAAATTTTAACACATTTTCCAAATCATATGTAATTAAAGTCAGATTCACATAAGTTAAATGCGTGAGTAAATATACATTTTCACATATTTCAAACTCTTCAGCGGGGCTGCTAAAACACCAAAAATATATATTAACATGTTTTACAGAGCATATCTCTAAATAAAACAAGTATTAAACATGAGTTAACGGGTTGTCTAAGTATTTAACAACAATGATAAATTGATTTGTTTTGGGTTAGACCCAAAAACGAACATAAAAGAATATATTGCTTAATCTTAATAAATGCACTTTTGATAGTCTCTCCGGTTAGTTGTTGTAGAATCGTTTGAAGTTGCTTTATGGACGTCTATTGCTTGAAGCTTTTTAGCGGATAGAATTCCTTATGTGCCTCGATGTGCTGCTCAAGCTCACGCTGCTGCTCCTGCAGATGTTCGGGAATCGTATCGTAGACACCCTCAAACATTTCACGCCAATTAGGCTTGAGCTTCTTCTCTGAAACGGCAATTTGCTTGAGCACCTGCTTACGTACGCTGCTAATAAATTCTGTTTCTTGTTGCTCGTTAAACCAGCCCTTGTGAACCATGTAGCTCTTGAGCTTGGATATGGGATGCTCCAATGTGTTCCACACTTCGATTTCATCTGCTGAACGATAAGCGGTACTGTCATCTGAGGTGGAATGATGTCCCACACGATACGCGAGCGCCTCAAATACAATGGGTTTGTTTTCACGCAGTACATATTCTCGTGCCTTCTTCATGGCATTGTAGACGGCAAAGACATCGGTACCATCGACGCGAATTGTGGCAATGCCATAACCCATAGGACCTCGACCAGCAATACCATCGCCTCTATATTGCTCATTGGATGGTGTGGAGATGGCAAAGCCATTATTGCGGCTATAAGGCAGTAATGATGAGTATAATCATATACATTGGATAAATCAATAATTACCAGAACAATATAACTGGGCACTCGAGTGTGGCAGCAAAATTGAAAGCAGCATGTGTATCGCCTTCGGAAGCGGCGCCTTCGCCAAAGTAACAAACAACGCAAGCATCGTTGTTGGGACGACGTTTCAAAGCGTAGGCGGCACCCACAGCCTGTGGTATTTGTGTGGCTGATCAGAAAAGATTAACACTTAAGGGTCAGCCTTGATCTTGGACATATGCAAAGACTTAAATATGCTTACACAACGGACTGGAGATCGTAACAAAGTTAAGCTCCTTCGAGCCATAATGCACAGGCATCTGCTTTCCACGTCCAAGGTCATCCACATTGCCATAGCATTGATCAATAAACTGGTCGATTCGGAATCCACGCCAGACCAGAACACCTGCCTCACGGTACTGGCCATAGATAATGTCACGCATTTCCAATGCAGCCGCACTGCCAATATGCGAGGCCTCCTCACCAAAGTTGGTCATGTAGAAAGAGATTCGCCCCTGTCGCTGAGACTCGTACAATATTTTATCCATTGTCGACAGCAGCAACATGTCGCGGAACATTTTCTCGACCACCTCCTGGCTAAGCTGGGGATCCTCATTGTCATTGAGTATATAGCCATCGCGGTCCATTACCCGATAAATGGGTATGGGCGCATAATCCTCGGGCATTGTTAGCTTCAGATCGTTCACAAATGGAGCATCACGAGCACCTGGAAACGTGGCACGATCGTCCGCTGACTTTGAACTGACACTGTAGCTTCGGTGTGCGCTCACTGCGCCAAGCTGATCAATGCAAAAACAACAACAACAATTACATACACATGACAGATTTTGGATTCTTTATTTAAATACAATACCATTTTGGCATTTTGCCTGACCGCGCCAACGGCACTAAACAGTTTAACGGATTTACGCAGGAATGACATATTTACGAATGAATAAAATAAGACAACTTGCAATAGGAACAATTGCAAGGAAAGTTATTATTTGTTCCGCTGCGATATTTGCTTGCCCTGTTGCTGCCTTGTACTTAAATCAGCTGCGTTACGCAACAATTTTGCGGCCGAGGCAGGTATGCTGTTCATGTGCTTGATAATGAGAACTCAACTTCTAACAAATAATTGTCATATATCTATTAATTTAAAATATTTTTGCATTTAACTTCTTGCGTTTTGCTTTGCGTTCCCAATACTTTTGTGACCATGAAAATAATTTTTCTTTGTTAATATTTAAAATATATAGCCCAAAAACTGTTACTAATATAAATGCTGCTCGATGTGTTCAAGATAATACAATAAATATGAATTATTCAAATTCTAAATTTTTAACTTCGTCTCAACAACAGAACAATTGCCAATACTTTTGTCCATGACTGTATGTGTTGTATATCATTTTGCTTTGCTAGCCTTATTTCTGAGCAGCATACCATTAATTAAGTGTTGGTAAACCTTGCAAAATGGCAGCTGAACACATTGACGAGAAACAATTCTGGTTGGCAATTACAATATTAATAAAAAACTATCACGCCTTGAATAAAAAGATATTCGAGGTACTTATCACAGAAGTGCAAAAACAGCAAGATGGACAACTGTATAATTCCGATGAAGATGAGCTGGAGCAGCAGCTGCAGGCAAATGCAGATGCGAGGACATGTGAAGGCTTTAAGATTTACTTCAAGATGTTGACCAAAAAGCTGGGCAGAAATATTTTGGCCAATGGAACATTGAGTGAGGAAAATTTGATGTTATATGAAAGTAATTCATGACTTTACCCAAAAGAAACTAAACTTTACAGATTTCGGCAAGCAAAGTTATGAATGCCATTTTGTAGGCGAAGAATCTTTTGATGATTTTTCCGTGCATTTAAATGAAGGACAGCTAAAAGTGGAGTCAAAGTCGAGTTCGCGCTGGGCGGAGTTTGTTTTGAGGCCAAAACTCTGCAATTGGTCACAAAGCAAACGCGAGGAAGTTGCTCAGAAATCGTTACGTTTGGTGGATGTCGAAAAGTATAATGATCTTTACAAGCAGCTTAAACAGAAGCATTCCGAGAGTCTAATGAAGCTTTGGGAGAAAGCGAACGAATGCACAGATCCATTAAAGTTCATATACGAAGATTTGGCTATTGCTGCATACCTAATATCTTTGTGGACCTCCACACAAACGGAACCGAATGCATTTGTTGATTTGGGATGCGGCAATGGCCTCCTGGTGCGTGTGCTTAATGCGGAGGGATACAAAGGCTACGGTTACGATGTACGCAAGCGAAAACTTTGGTCTCTCTATCCGGAGCAGACAAATGCCAGCCTCATTGAGCGAACTGTGGAACCAAACAATTTTCGTTTTGAATTTGATGGCATCGACTGGATAATAGGCAACCATTCCGATGAGCTATCACCCTGGTTGCCGGTGCTCGCTGCGCGTCTCAATACAAACTTCTTCCTTCTGCCATGTTGTCCGTTTGAGCTGTCTGGTGCCAAATTCCAGCGACGTAATACATCTATAAGCGCCTATCAAGATTTTGTTCTCTATGCAAGACAAATTTCGAATCGATGTGGTTTTGAAACACAACAAGATCGCTTAAAGATACCAAGCACGAAGCGCATAGCTCTGATTGGTCTAAAGCATTCTGTAAAAAGTAATCCGAACTTTGAAGATTTTGTACAAAACGAGCTTCTAAAGTACCAAACAGGAGATGCAAATGCAGGGAATACGATCAAATTGCGGGAGAAAACTGAAACTGTCAGAAATTGCACACAAGTCGAAAAGAGCATTCTTGATTCGCTGGTATTAAAAATCTTTCAAATGCTGCTGGAAAATACAGAGAAAACAAATGACACTTGGATGCAAGGACGACAGTTGACAATGCGCGAAATTGTACAATCCCTTACCAAAGAGGAGTTAAGTGGCATCAAGTCAGAATGCGGTGGCATCAAGACTTTACTGAGAAATAAACATGAGATATTTCAGTTTTGTGGCAATGATCTAATAGGCATACGTATGCCTAAATTAAATTCCACGTCTCGTAGCTCTTCCAAGTCACAGACCATAAAGAAACGTTCTTGTTTCTTTAAATTACATCATCCACAGGGTTGCCCGTTAGAGGAAAGTGAGTGCTCATTTATACACTAGTTTTCATAGTTATTTATACTTTTGATGTTGTCATAATAATTAAATCATGTCAAAGAACAACTTTTAATATCTACCAGATAAAGGACCCTAGATGGGTCAGTGGGATAGTTATAATTTTAGTTATATTTCGTGTCTACTTTTTAAATATTATTCGGATAATTAATTAATTTGAATTGAAGTGCATTGTTATTGTTTGTTTTTTGCGTTTACCAATATGAATGAATCATTTTAGTTAATTTTTTTTAACGGGAGCTGTCCGAACTGTTGCTGCGACGTCGGCGTCTTATTGGCGAGCGTGAACGGCGTCGTGGAGAGCGACGTCCTCGCGGCGGAGAGTTCCGACGTCCACCACCTCCGCCACCACCACGATTGTTAAACCGATTGAATTGCGGCGGGGAACGCCAGCGTCCGCCTTGTGGACGTCGCATCTGTGGAGATGGTCGTCTCATGGGCGGTCGCTGTTTTGCGACAACAACTGGCGATACTGTTATTTCCTGTCCATCAATTTGACCTCCGTCCATGTGCTTCATAGCCGACTCGCAGTCCTCATGCGTAGCGTATTCAACATAGGCCATACCGCGTCCAAAATTTGAATGGAAACGATCCGTTGGAAACTCTACATTCTTTACAGTGCCAAAACTGCTAAATATCTCCAGCACATGATCCTTATTAACGTTGCGAGTCAATCGTCCCACGTGTATGCGAACTGGCTTTGGTGTGGGCGAGCGAGAACGGGTGCGACTGCGGGATCGGGAACGTTCACGCCTCTTTGGCGGTGGTGTACGTTCGACTGTGCTACGGCCGCCACGACGACGTGGAGAACGGGATCGGCTACCAGAACGGGAACGTTCACGTTTCACGTTATTAACTTCACCCCCAACGCCTGATCGATCATTGGAAGTTCTACGTGCACGATCTCTGGAACGGGTGCGGCTGCGTTGCACACGATCGCGCTCACGTTCCGTACGCTCGCGCTCCGATTCCTTGCGAACCTTGCTATTGGCGCGTGGTGATTTGGTCGCCCTTCGCGGCGAGCGAGAATTATCTTTGCCAGTTGCACCAGCACCACCTCTACGTCGGTTCTTCTCACTGCGATCGGTATCACTCGATGATGAGGACGACGAGCTGGATGAATCGCTGGAGCTGCTTGAGCTGGAGCGCGAGTCGGAGCCGGAGCTACTCCGCGATGACGAGCTACCCGATGAGCTGTGGGAAGGGAGTAAACGTTTGCTTTAAATTTAAATGAGAATGAAAAAACCGATCTAAGAGAAAAAGACTATTTTCTACCTTCTGCTAGAGTCACTGCTAGAAGAGGCGGAACCTCTACGTTTGCGTTCCCGCTCTCTGCGTGATGAATTAGATGTTGCCGCTTTTGCGTCCTTCTCTTTAACATCTTTCTCTTTATTTTCCTTTTCGCCCTCGGCGGTGGGAGACCGGGCACGCGCCCTATGAAAAAAAATGTCGGTCATAGTATACTGCTGTAAAATGTAATTGAAACTTACATTTTGCAATTCCTCTTTAAATCGATATGCTGTCCACTGATAAAATGTCAAATTGTTAATGAATTTGCTGCATAGAACAAATATTTTAAAACACAAAAAAGCAAGTCGAAAATGGCGTTCTTGCAACGATGTTTATATGCCGACTCAATATCGATGTTATATCGTGTCAGATTGGTTGCAAAGTTGCTTTGATGATAAATGTTCGATATATTTCTGGGTGCATCCCTATTAAAACCAACACATAATATTCGATATATCGAATACACACAAATTATACTAGAGTAACAACTCTGTTGTAGTCTGCTTGTTTTGTGCTTGTTTTTTTTTCTAATCAAAACATACACATATTTATTATTTAATACACAGAGATCGCGATTTCAATAATTCACAAGTGCTTGAAATTTCGGGCAATAAAGTGCATATCGCACGGTGACGCACAAATCAAACAAAGCAATTTTTTGTTCGACACACACACACATACAAACGAAAAGCAAGTGAGTGCAAAATCAAGCCAAGAAAAAAAATTGGTGAAAAATATTTTATTGGTTTCTGAGTGTAAAATGTGCATGAATATCAGTTGATACATTTTTCTGCA
Organism: Drosophila kuntzei; assembly: GCA_035042165.1. NCBI lineage: Eukaryota > Metazoa > Arthropoda > Insecta > Diptera > Drosophilidae > Drosophila > Drosophila kuntzei. The sequence continues at coordinate 779,393 of JAWNLU010000818.1, forward strand.
GAAACGAAAAGTTAAAGGGCGTGTGCGTGATCATAACTATAAAATTATCTTCTTTCCTCGTGTTTTCTGCCCCCTGCATGGAGCTGTCAACTCATCTCGAATAGCCTTATTTAGTGATGAGCGATGTTACGAATTTAAAAACGCTGTGTTGTAATAAAAATAACTAGTTTGGATTATCGCTGCTCAGGACTCTATTGAAATCGTGATTTCCTAATCTCTCTTCAGTGAATGCGTCTTTAAAAAATCATCAACTTTGAAAAGGCTACGCTGTTTAGTGACAAATATTTTCATCGGGTATTCTATGGGCACAATTAGCAGTCACAGTTACTCAGATTTTGCACATCTCTATATTTTGCTACAGCGCGCCTAAAGCCAGTCGAGAGTTTTTTCAATTGCTGAAAAAAAAGGAAATAAAAAAAATCAAAGACAGTAACAACAAGTACTAAGTATAGAGGTAACACCTACGCTGTGCCGCAGATATAAGGCGAGTGGGCGTGTCGTTTGGACAGCGCTAAATTTAGCAAGTGAGCAGGCGTCTTTGATAAATCGATGTGCAAAAGGAAGCAAGCGATAGAACAACCAACAACAACACAACAAAAACCGAAAAAGAAAAAAAAAGCAGAGAAAAACCGCTGTCGCATTGTTCGAGTGTAGGCGGCAAAAGCTCAATACGCATCCTTGATTCCTTATGCCCGTATAAGTGTGTACATGTGTGAACGGTGTGTGTATAAATGTGTATATATATTGTTGAAGTGAACGATTTTGATTGTGTTTGCATTTGTGTGTCTGGCGGTTATGGATTTTTTGCATCCCGCGTAGCGTTTTTCAAGTTCACGATATACATATGTATTACGTTTGACTTTGAGCGCCAACTCACCAAGGCCTATTTCTCTCTTTCTCTCTCTTAGTTTCATCAGCACACGGCAAACGCGCGGCAGGGCAAAAAAACAAAAAATATAGCACACACAAACATTATGTTCAATAGATATGGGCGGATTCCTGGATAAGCCACAAACCGCAAAGCATAATGATGAAGGCGAGGGCAACAAGCTGCTCTATGGCGTCAGCTCGATGCAGGGTTGGCGCTGCGAAATGGAGGACGCATACTACGCTTGCGCTCGCTTAGGGAATGCACTGGATGAGTGGAGTTTCTTTGCGGTCTTTGATGGGCATGCGGGCTGCAAGGTATCGGAGCATTGTGCCAATCATTTGCTGGACAGCATTATCAGCACAGAGGAGTTCAAGAACGGTGATTATGTGAAGGGCATTCGCACCGGTTTCCTTCGCATCGATGAGGTAATGCGAGAGCTACCCGAGTTTACCCAGGATGAACAGAAATGTGGTGGTACCACGGCAGTCAGCGCCTTTATCAGCTCCACGCAAGTATACATAGCCAATTGTGGGGATTCACGTGCGGTGCTCTGTCGCCAGGGCGTGCCAGTATTTGCCACCCAGGATCACAAACCCATTTTGCCCGAGGAGAAGGAGCGTATACATAATGCTGGAGGCAGTGTGATGATTCAGCGTGTCAATGGAACGCTGGCTGTGTCGCGTGCACTCGGCGATTATGACTTTAAGAATGTTAAGGAGAAGGGACAATGCGAGCAGTTGGTCTCACCGGAACCGGAAATCTTTTGCCAAAGCCGTCAGGACACCGACGAGTTTTTAGTGCTCGCCTGTGACGGCATCTGGGATGTTATGAGCAATGAGGATGTATGCAGTTTCATATACTCGAGGCTGAAAGTGACCTCAAATCTGGTGAACATTGCCAATCAGGTGGTCGACACTTGTTTGCATAAGGTGCGTATTGAATGATATACATATACGCTATCATAACCGATTTCTATTTCCCTTGTTATTTCTCTTTTATTGTTTTGGTGGACAACAACAGGGCAGCCGTGATAATATGAGCATCATAATAATTGCTTTTCCCGGAGCACCAAAGCCAACTGAAGAAGCGAAAGAGGCTGAGCGTCGGTTGGAGAAACACATCGAGAAGATCACAAGAGGTTGTCTAAATCGTCTACTTTGTTTATAACTAATCGTATACCTAACGATATAACAATAGTCGTAACGCAATTGTGTCAATGTCTCAGTGTCGCCGTTTCTCCACTCTCGACGCGCGCATCGACTTGATCTTAGACGACTGAATTTAACGAATACGAATACATTGTACCTTACGTAACGAAAACAAAGATAGCCCCCAAAAAACAGTTTGCATATATAGATTAGTAGATTATAATTATACACAAACATACGAATACGAATACGTATACACGTATTTGTTAGTTAGTTAGTTAGCTAGATACACACATACACATATACATAATTGATCAAATCAAAGCAATTCAAATTGAAACCGCAATGCAACAAGATGTTCCTTTCAAAAAGTAAAACCAGAACAATTGCTATTACCATTGCCAATACCAATACTAATACCAATATCAATTCATATATACATGCATGCATACATACATATACATATGTATGTCCCATCGCTAATGCATAGCAAATAACTGAATAGCGTGTTAGTTTGTCATATCTACTTCCGCTGGCTGTGCGTGTGGTCGAGTGTCTGATTGTCCAACTCCATGACTGTGCCTGCGTAAATTTGTGTTACAGTATTATTTATTTAGACATGTATTAATGAGATTATGTGCTACATCAACTGCCAAACCGATCCACGTGAGAGAAATCCTTGTAGCTAAACAATCTCCAAGCCTATCCCATTTAGACCTAGTATACGTCATATGCATACAAAAACCATACATACATATTTAGAGTAGTACCATAAGTTAATTAGCAACAATTATAGATAACCCTTCATAAACAATTGACGTTGAGGCCCCCTCAGCCAGTGTACATACATACATCTAAACATATGCTTGTACATAGTCTAATATCTACTTACAACAACCATATACCATAACATAATACATATAAACAAAAGAGAAATACTTGATATACATTTTAATGTAAGTCAAACCAATCAAAATACTATGAATTAATACCAAGTAACTAAAACAGATACTTTGAAGCAGTTGCAATTAATTAGCACTTTTACAAGTCACAAATATTAGATATTGAAATTAATAATAGATATAGATAAACTTATTTGAAAGTTTAGTGAGCAAATTGTCAATAATAATAATTACATACGATTGAGGGAATTGATTTTGTCGTTGTCAAGTCTTTAGGTTTATGCTCAAGTATTTAACGTAACATTGTAACCATTTGTCATTGCCATTGCCATCTAACCTCTGCCACATATTATAGGGTATTTTGTAGTGCGTATACATGATCGATTATAGGGTATATTGATCATGCGCTCACAGTATTCATAACACCAAAGTGAATTTTTAAAACGTCCTAAGGCCAAGTGCAGACGTGACCTTTACACATGTATGTTGATAATAACTTTACGTAAATAATATTGTAATATTGTATTGTTTACAACTAGCAAATTCCCCCCCCCCCCCCCAAAAAAAAAAACAATGATCATACTAGTCAACTATATAATTAAATACTCTAATATTAAGTATAAGAACAAAATAATTTAGATAAATCAAAATGAGCAATGTCCAGACAAATTACTTAGCCTAGGTTAAAAGTTTTTAACGCCAGGCCTAAGGGTATCTGTATTTGTACTTGTGTTTCTATCAGTATTTGTATTTACATCTGTAACATCATCTGTATCTCTGTTTGTAGCAGATGAACGCAGAAGTAAGAAATTGATAACGCTAACGAAAAGATATCAAAATATTGTAAACCTTATGCTCACCAATTGTTGTGCTTGTTGTCAACGTGAACAATTTACTTTAAAATGTTACATTTAGAAAATGCAATTAAAGCGAAGCAGCGTCGAAACTAATCCAAAAACATAAAACCAAAAAAAAAAGAAAAGAATGAATCAAAAAACAGTTCGAACATCTCTTCGATACACTGAGAACGTTTGTACCTAAGTACCATAGCAATCAATAGTCAAGAATCGTGTGCTTGATCAGCAGCGATCGAACGTTAATATAGCAATTAATGGAATACGAACAAAACTAATTAATTATTTTCGCTGCTAAGTAAAAATATAACTTGAAATGAAAGATTCGAAAACCAATCCAAAAGTGTTTGTTTGCTGTGTTGTTCAGTTTTCAGTTCTCGTTCGATACACCCTTCAACTACTTTTCACCACCATTTCCGCTTGCGCTTTTGTATCTATTCTTCTCATGCAACACAAACAAACAAATCAACTTCATTGTTTATTTTCGTTTCAATATTGATTTAAATGTTGACTTTCATTCTTTGATTTGCATACAAAATATACAAAATACGCAGCATTTGATTGATTGTTAAATTTTCTCATTTTGAACTTAACTTTTATATATATTTTTTTTCTTCTGTTCCTGATCAGTCGAAACTAATGACTACATATACATTTATTCCAAGTATTCTTTTTAATCTACGAAATTTGTAAAAGTAAATTTAGCAACGCGTTGCTCTTGTTTTGTTGTCGTTGTCGTTGTCGTTGCCGTTGCCGTTGTTCGCGCATCGTGCAATTTATATGAAAATGGGCAAATGGTGTCAAGTCAATGCCAGAAAACAGAAAGCAATACAAATCAAATTTAATGATGAGTGAGCATAAGGTAAGGCACATAGATCCCACCACACAAATGAAAAGTAAATGATATATGCATGCTCTTAAGATAATATCAATCCAATTATTATATATATGTACATCTTATCCAATCACTTTTACAATTCGATATTTTCAAATGTTTGTTGTACACTGAATGCTGTAAACAGTTTTCTCATAGACAATTCCCAATTGCAAAAGTCAATCAACAAAACAAAAACAAAACCTAAAAAAAAAGGGGGAAACTGCAGAAATCTGCTGCTCTTTTTTTAAATTTTTTTTTTTGTGTACTCCCGATCTTTTGAAGTGCCAATTTTGCGACACCCCATTTATATTATTATTTACGATTCAGATTATACAGTTCGATCGAATTCGCAGAGAACAACATTGTGTTCGATATTGTCTCAATTGGTCAAATGACCTTTCGATCGAGCTGTATGTCTTAGCCAAGCCTCACGTTAAGTTAAGTTTGTTGCTCAATTTTTGTCGGCTCTCGCTGTTGCAACATATTTCGTATTATTATTATTATATTTTTATGAATTGTGAATTTGCTTTTGCGTAGCTTTAAATATAATTCGTATTTTTATTGTACATACAAATTCAAATAACATGAGCATTAAATTTAAGCTAAGTTCATTGGATATATTCTAACATTTCTCATTAACTTTCTGGCATACTTGCAGAGGAGATTGAGAGTAATGACGTCACAGACTACGTGGAGCTGTTAAAGTGTCTGGAAAACAGAGATGACATTGAAGGTCTTCCACCCGGTGGCGGTTTGCACTCCAAGTAATTTATTTCTCATTGAATTAACCATTAGCATCATCATTAATCAAATACTTGTTTCTTTCAGATATCACATAATCGAGCGAATATTCACGGAGTTGTTTCCGGATGATCCATGTGAAGTACGAAACATTTTTTACAACATTTAAGAATGGTTTTTTTTTCTTCGAAATTTCATTAATGCTTTTTCACCACTTTTATTTTGCTTAAAAACTTTAATCTTTCGCTTATCTATCAGCTTATCTTTGCAACTTTATTATTTTCTCAAACTTTATAGAATCACTTGATAGTTATATTTCCATGAGGCTGCATCCCAAACTAATTGTTTAACAAACCGAAAGCTCTTTACGTAATCTCTTTCTTTTATTTCTAGCTGTATGCATATGATGAGCTATGAATTTTTTAATGCTAACTATTGTTCATTTCTAAATCAACAACAACCAACCAAAACATCCAAACAACCAACAACAAGAGAACAAATCAAACTTAACACAACAAAAACCTTTTAATTCACATACTTTAAATGTAAGGCGAAAACGATTCTGTTGTTTACGTCCAATTTTGTTTTATTTTTTTTGAAGTGCATCCAAAACTTAAGACAAGTAAAAACATTAACCTGTTTTAAGATTGGTAGCACTCAAATATCTGCTCTGCATGTTCACTCTATTTTATTCTGCATGTTCATCCCAAAACAATAATACACATGTTAATTATAATAAAGAATTTAAATTATCAGTTATAATAGTAAAAATTCATCCACTTTCTCACATTTAATCTTTCTGTTTATGATCCACACACACATATATATGTATACATAAACATATATACACAATCACATGCCTCATTTAAGCCTGTTTTTGAACATTTCTTCACTTTGTCTCCGGTTGTTAATAATTTCTCCTTTTTGATATTCTTGCAGAGTCCAACGCATTAAATTTGCAAGTAAACAAACAGAAACAGTCAAACAAATGCAACAATAACAACAACAGTACGTTACATCAAAATACAAACAAACACACACACACACACAAACACAACATACACAACATACACTCTTACCAAACCGTTTTCTACTTTGATAAAAAAGAAAAAGAAAGAAAGAAAAAACCTACTGCTAATAATATTAATAAGCATTATTATAATACTTTATATAGTTTAAATGAAAGCCAGTCCTAAACACACAACTACATAAACTAAACCTTGTATTACGTAGATCATACTTATAGAAAGGAGCGAACCTTAGCAGACCTCAGAGCTAAAGATAAAAACGAAAATAATAATGAAACTTAAAACGAAAACAATATAAACAGATGAACAGGGTTTGGCTCAAAGCCAACAAACAAACAAACAAACAAACACACACAACAAACAATAAAACACATACTTTACCTATACCACAACATACACACACACACACACACACACACACACACAAAGAGAAGAAATTCCCCAACTCTAAACTAACCAACTAACTACAATACTTACTAGAGTTAGAGATTGGTTATAGATAGATATAACTTCTTACTTCTATGTTAGGTCGGTCTGTCGTCTGTCTATCAATCTTTCAATCGTATCTGTCCTTCCGTCAATCCTCATCAAGCAAAAAAACAAAAATTAACTTTTGACTCGCCTTTGTTTAGCTGTGTAAAGTTTTACCAAAAAAAGAAAATAGAAAGGAAAAATAACTACAATATAAAAAAAAAAAGTAAACACATTTTAGCCCCGTCTAAGAATGTCGCTCGGGAGATATCTGTACTAGAGATGATTTTTATTTGATTTTCAAACTGTGTATTAATATTGATTCCGAAACGAAACGCGGATTTTTGTAAGCTGTATAATGTTTGTTACTGAAGAATCATTTTTGTTCATTATTTTTATATATGTATATGAGATATCCGATTTAAACAAAAACCACAAAACAAAAACTGTAATGGAAAACAAAAACTATTAATTTGTAAGAAGTGAGCAAGATGAAATATTAAGAAACTTAAAGCAAAAAACAAAACAAAACAAAACAAAAAAAATAACGCCCGAGTTTGTAGTAAATGTTGATAAAAAAAAAACAAAAAAAAAACCCAAAAGCTGAGAATTGTTTGAAATTATTCATCATGTTGTTGCTGTTGTTGTTGTTCAGTCGTTTAGCTGCACCGTGTACCAGTCGTATCACCTCCAGACGCGACAGGTGTTGTCCTTGGAGGCAGTTAAAATAGCATCGCCCGCATAACTGTAGGCGCAACTGAAAACCTCCGACTCATGTCCGCTGAGCACCTGGGAGCACTGTCCCGTCTCGGTGAGCCACAGACGAGCCGTATTGTCGGCGGAGGCGGTGAGCAACATGCAACCGCTGGGACTGAAACAGACCTTGTTCACCTCATCATTGTGGCCGGCCATCAGGGAGAGCATCTCCAGTGGCTCCAGGCTCCAAACACGCGCTGTGCAATCGCTGCTGCAGGTGGCCAGCAATTTGCCAGCTGCATCGAAGCTCACGTCGAGCACCTCGTCACTGTGCGTAGATACCAAATGCAGCTCCTGGTCCAAGCGACGCATATCCCAGATACGTGCTGTACGGTCCAGACTGCCAGTGGCAATCATCGTGCCGCCAAAACTCCACACACAGTTGGACAGCTCGGCAGTGTGTCCCCGCAACTGATGACAGCAACTGTGGGTGGCAAGTGGCATCAATATGAAATTAAGTTTCTCATTCTTAAATTCACCTCTTTGTTCGCACATCCCAAATGCCAGCCGTGTGGTCAAACGATCCCGTCAACAGTAATTGCCCATCGCGAGAATATCGTGCGGTTATCACCTCGGCTCCATGGTAGGAAAGCAGTTGCAGCTCCTGTGCAGTTTCTGTGTCAAAGATGCGTGCCTTGCCATCAATGGAGGCCGTTGCAACCGCCTGATCTTCCAACGGATGAAACTCGGCAGCCACCACCTCAGCTGTGTGACCGTACAATGTGCTCAGGCATTGACCGCTGCTGGCTGACCAAATCTTGGCAGTACCGTCGAAGGATCCCGTCACGATTTTGTCACTAAACTTTCAAAGGATAACTCACATTTCAGAGGAAGAGAATCTTTCTTTTGATGCTTACCAGCGTGGCGTGTTAAAGCCCACTGAGAAGACCACATTGTCATGGCCAGTGAGGATGTGTTGCACCTCGGCGGTGCTGGTATTGATCACATGGCAAGTGCGATCGTAGCTGCCCGTCAAGCAATGTTCACCGCTGCGATCGAAGCAAACGTTTGTCAGCGGCAGGATGTGAGAATTGTAGCATTTGTGCAGATAGAACTTCTTTTTGACCGGTTCGCGGAGCTTACTTTGAAGCTTACCAATCGCCTGTTTCAGAGCGCTGAACGTATCCTGGGAGCTAGAAGCCTTAGAGTTGCTGGACAGGCAGGGAGTTGACTTGTCCTCAGAAGGATCACCCTGATTGCGCTCCGACTCGGCAGCCTGGAGTTCCTGGAGAAGAATGCTGTCTGCCAGTGCCTCCACATTTGTTCTATCAGAGATTAATCAATGAAACTTATCAGATACATTTGTGCCTTCACTTACTTGGCATCCAAGTCGAGCAAATCAAAGTGTCGAAGTCGCTCGCTGCCATCCGCTGAACGATAGTTCAAAGCCAATCCTGGTGGATAATAGCGAAGAAAGATTTTATTGGCGCTCATTTCACAACTGTTGTTGAATTGGAAATGAAATTCCTTTACAGCTCAAGCTGCTGACCTGCTTTAATTTGTTGCACGTTGCCTTGTCAGCCTCGACAATGGCAAGGGGATTGATATGCCACAGACTATTTGGTCGATTTTCTGTGTTCTAGGTCTGGGTCGTTATGTTACCCTTTGACCCCCCAAGGGTTGAAGCTCCCTTGATGGTAACAAACAATACTTAGGTCGTGGATACTATGAAACTAAATGCGACTTTAGTAAATGTCAAACATCTGATATATTATATACATAGAATAGTGTATAAAATGTCAACTCATTTCACGGTATTTTGATTGTCGGCCATGTTTTCGGCCATGTTTTTGGCGCCAAAAACCAATTATGGCGCAAAAGCTTCTCGCAACTTTCTTGTTACGCTTAACGAAAACGACCGCTAGATGTCGCTAACAAAATGGGTTGTGTACTAGATAGTCAATCTAAAACCAAAAATAGATGGACTTTATTCCACAAAATTTTGAGTTAACTTAACAATTTTGCTAATCAACAAATATGTATTTTCTTATTGCTATAGATGAATTCCGTCTCTCAGTCTGTTTAACTTTATGTTTGATTTAGAAAGGAAATCGTTTCATTTTGACACATTTTGACAGCATAATTATGTGTGCTCGTTCATATCTATAAAACCTAATTAGCTTGTTTAATTCAATTGGACCCAGAGGCCAATTAATGCCGGCACCTGTTCACATTGTCGGGCATATTTAACATAGATTCCAATCCAGGTTGTATGTGCCCACAAGTGGTGAGGTTAACACTGGCTGGCAATGGCATCGGGACCCACTGAAGCAATTAGATTGTCTCACCTTGCTCGTGTCTCGTTTCGACATTTTCACTAATTTAATTTGTTCGGTAATCACTGAGACGTGGGCGTCGAGCAATGATGAGGGCGGCGAGACAAGGCGGGAGCGTTAAAGCGTCCAACGAAGTAATGTCCATTAAGCTAATATAAGAACGCAGAAACCACAGACAAAAAGGAACAGATAAAAGAATCGAACAGATGGAGTGTGCGAAGAGAGATCCCACCAAATGACCATAGCCAATAATGATAAGAAATTATTAGATATTATCACACCCAATGTTATACCAAAGAACAAAACTGAAAGCGACAGTCGTTGAAATTCGAATAATGTACAGTGGGTGATTTGGCTTATCTTCAAGATTACAATTTTTCAGGATACTTAATCCTATATGAAAGTAATTTTAATAATATTTATTATTAAAAATGTGCGTATTCTCGACCTTTTTAGTTGCTTTCAATGATAACAGAAAAAATAATACGTGTCAGCAAATTTTTATTTTTTGTGCCATATTGAAAATCGATTCGTTTTCATTCAAAATATTGTGACTAAAAATGTAATATATCAAAAACTAGCAGCTGATTTTGGACAATTTTCATTTTCACTTGGAAACAAATATTAAATTAAATCCAGTTGAAAAGAAAGGAGTTAATACATAAACAAATATTGGTTGCCTTTCTCGTATGTCTTGTGAAATTTATTAAACTTTTTTATCGCCAATGTACATTATGAAATTTTAATAAAATTTCAGCTAACTTTGCCATTTCTTGCCACTGTGCAAGGAGGCGAAACGCAACGATAGATACTCGCACTTGTAATGTGGATATATATTTATTTATAGCTTGATTGTAATGAAACATTTCATTGATTTGGCATTGCATGACCACCAACCACTGACCACTGACCACTAACAAAGATGTGGCTCGTTTTGTGGCAGCAACAGCTGTTACCACAGACATGTCATAATTTGCTGACACTTTGTGTGATGTGTACATATGCTAGGAAAGTCGAATGTTGGAAGTAATCGAAATGAGATATAAACGTGGAAATTAAATCAATTTAAAATCCCATAAAACGCTTTCGCAATCAAAACAAAGCAAAGGAATGTAAAGAATATCTACATACCTTCTAGGCAGGCGGAAGAGCATCAAGCGGATTTAAATTTATGCTCAATAAATTTTTGTTGATTTCCGGCAGTCAACTTGCCTTCAGATCAGCGTGTGTGTGTGTGCGTGTGTGTGTGTGGATGAATCCTTAAAATGCGTCGCTGCATAAATTAAAGAATTTCGTTTTCAACCTGCTCCGAGACAGACAGTGGGACAGACAGACAGGGGCACCCTGGATGAGATACTCGGGCGAATGTTACCTTTATCCACAGAAATTATTATTGCCGCTTTTTTATGGATGTTTTCTATCTCTCTCAACAGTTGGCAACGTATCTTTGAGTTGGGTCTGGGTCCACACCAGATCCACCTTGGTTAAGCAAATTACGCTTAAATGGCATAAACTTTCACGGAGCCATTGCTCGTAGAGAGAATTATTCCGAGTGATACATCAACAGATTTTCGGTTTTTTTTATTATTTCATTGACAGGACGTCATTAAATTCGATTTCGCTGAATTTGTACCCTATAGTAGTACACTACTGTAAAGGAGTATACACATTCTCTGTTTTTAAATGTTGTGACTTGTGTCGGAAATGTATCAGTTGGGCAAAGTCAACACCTCGTGTATCGCTTACACGATTCTCTCTGCTCCCTTGCACATGTTGCATGTTGCATGCCCCGAAACTGTTTTTGGGAAACTTTCGTGTCTGCTGTTGCACAGTTGTTAACCAGATTGGCCCCATACTCGTTCTACGTGTAATTGGAGGAACGTATGCTTGATGTCATCGTAATCATATTTGCAACAGTTTGCGGTAACTTAACTAACATGTTGGGAAAAAACTTGTTGCCCTCGGCTAAAATTCAACCATTGCATTTCAGAATTGATATTGTTTTTGATATTGGTTTTTCTTTTAGGCAAAATAAAAATGAACTTTCTTTATTAAAATTTGTTTCAATATTGCAGTCATAAAGCAAATATAAAATTCTCTATTTGCCACAACGAAGGCAGGAAAATCAGTAATGAAATTTATTTTCAACGAAAATAAACCATAAATATATAATATGTCCTTTTGACGAGATGAACAAATTAAAAGTTATATCAAAGGACGTACTTTTTATTTATACATTTATTTATAGTTGAAAACTGAAAATATTTTTGTATTTATTTACGGATTCAAACGAAATTATATGAGTTGCTTCCATATGTTTAATATGTATGTGTCTGTCTGTTTCCTGTGGTTGAATATCTACTCTTGCATTGACATGAGTGCGATCCTGAGCCCATCATTCATAAAGTATTTTTCGGCTTAGTCATTTAAAAGTTTATGACTTTGATAAATTAAATTGAGCATGGCATGGCCTGGATGCACGCAAATACAAAATGAGATACATACTCCCTTCAACCACAACTCGCAGTGTTAGTAACTTAACAAGGGGCCTACTATGGATCCAACTTAGGGAAAGTTTTAAGCCCAAGACAGGCAAAGCCTTAAAACCGTTTATGGTCAATTGAAATGCAGACGCATCGAAATGTTATAAAATTTAATAAAATCAAATCCCAGCTCTTGCAAATTTTGTGTATGTGTACTTTGGGATTTGTTTTGGGCTTTATTAACGCGGACAGAGGGAAGAATGGGAGGAAGGAAGGAAGGCAGGTGGGCGCAGCAGCAACATTTTGTGCGGCTTAGCGGTCACATCAAGTATACGCACCATAAATCAGGGCAACGACCCAAACCGCTCACAACATGCTCAATGACGTATTGAATGCATTAAACTCGAGTCTTAAATTGCTAACCGGCCGTTCCTCATAACTTTAAGTGGTGCTTAAAATGAATTATGCCTTGCCAGTGTTATTCCCATTATATACGACTTCATTTATGAGTATATGTTTGTTTGTGGGTTGGAGGATTGAGTCCACATTGCAGCACAGATTGTTGCCATTTGGCCAGACCTGGGATCTGAATGAATAGCATGTTAATTTGTGCGCATTATATTGGCCATTTATCTGTTCTCTGACTTTTTCAACGTTAATTGCCCTCGGCAGAGTTAACTGAAGGCAATGCACATGCATTTACCGTCTTTATGTTTGCATTTAACAAGTACTTAAGTATTTTACATTTGACTCTTGTGGCTGATAAATATCCTTTAACAAGTTGCATATCATTAAACGTGTGCTTTTCATCTTTTTCTCCCCTTTTCAGCGCCAGGCAATTAGGTACTTTATACCCTGGTAATACCTTGACTCGTTGACAACTGCAAATCATCGAATCATCATCAAATATTTGTGTTCAACTAATTTAGTTTTTCGGTAAGTCGCTAATAATATTTGTGAGCTTTGATTAAAAATCATAAATTATTCATTCAAAACCCATAAATATTCATTTATCACTCGATGTCTGTATGAACTTAAATGATTACTTACATACTATATATCGAAATTTAGAGATTCACTTAATGCCCTTCATAGATTGCAATGCAAAATGTGGATGAAATTTATGCAAATGAATGGCGAGCATAATGAATGAACTCATCTGTGCGTTCATGAGTACACAACTCACTCACACATGTGCATTTTGTTTGTATGTCGGAGCGATTGAATTTATTTTGCTCTATATATCGAAAGGAGTATTGAAATATTTTGAATGGATTGGAATTCCTTTTGTAAATTGATAACAATTTTAGATTATTCGAAAATAATATTTTTATAATTATAAACAGATATGCAGCTCTAAAGTTTATATTAGTGGCCAATAAATCTGTCCCCTAAATTCTTTAAAACATGATTTTCAAACATTTTTAAAGTTAATACAACATTTACAACATTTTATTATAATCCAGTTAAATCTTAATTGCGACATATTTTTGAATTTGAAATTAATTTCCATTTCAAATATCTATCAGTCAAGAGTTTAACTACACTGATAAAAAAATGTTCTAAAATCAGTATTTTGGTCTCAGAACTAAGAATTTTGGTCTAAAAAATGCGTCGAGAACATAAAATTCTTAAATTTAGAAAACACATCTTGATTTTAAGAACATTACAAATAAGAATAAGTTCTTAATTTAAGACCAAACAGTCTTAAATTCTCAAACCAAAATTAAAAAAATATGGCACTCTTTTTTTTTTTTTGATATTTATACATCTTTTGGATATATTTTTATTATATTATAAATATTCCGATGTATGTTTGTTCCTTGGCTAGAGCGGGTCTCGAAATATGACATATTTATATTTTCTTATCAATTAAAGGTTTTTTAATTTTTAGATTAATATTCTTAGTTTTATTAATTTGGTCTTATAATGGTCTTATTTTAAGAACAAAATATTTAAGATGAATGTTCTTGATTTTAGAAGTTGGTCTTTTTTTCCAGTGTAGATATTGAAAATTAATGGACCTTAAATAAAAACAATTTGTAGTAGTTTTCTAAGTATTTTTATTCTATTTTAATTACTATAGCTATATCTGTATAACAATTTGAAATATATTCCGTCTTTCTATACATACAATTTACAAATATTTACTTCCCTAACCAAGCTGTCAAATCAATAAAAACAATTGTGGCATTGTAAAATCGAATAAATTATTAGTGTGTTTTTTGGGGTTAACAATTTGAGCAAGGGCATTCAAAGCTTCACCAGGACAAATGAACTGTTTCTCTTGTTTTTACAATGTAGCACTAATTGAGTGTGTGTTTGTGGGTGTGTTCATGTGTTTTTGGTCTGATGCTTGGTTGTGGTTATATCTGCGTGTTTGAGTTCGGTCGTTCGGTTGCCACAAATTAAACGAAATCAACAAATTAAGTAGAATAAATTTTGCGATCTGAAGCGGCGGTTTTGTCAAATGATTTATTTTGCTTTGGCTTAAAACCAAATCAATGGCAACAAAAGAGAACCAATTACTCGGTTCTTGGCTCAACAATGGTTTCCCCAGCAGCCAGCAGCCAACAACAAACAACTCATAAAAGGCAAATTAATAGGGGGGATGGAGTTGGCATAAATTTGCAGTCACAAAATATGAATTTAATTAACATTAATTGCCAGCATATTTCTCTTTCGCACCTGCGTCTATGCTCATTGCCAAGTAAAATGTGTCCAGTTAACTCAATACAAAATACGTTACGTATACGCAATGTTGCCACGACAAGGGCCAAGTGGCAAGTGAAAACTGCGGAATACCAATTGTTTTTCCAGCCGTCTTACTGGCACGAGTTCTGCACACTTGTGTTTATGGCCAAAGTTTTTGGCTGGCCAAAATAAAGTGAAAGCAAAAAGAAATAAACTTTTCGAACTTGAGATTTCTGACTCGTGATTCAATGAAATCTTCTCAACCGCAATGGACTTTGCAAACAACGCTGTTAGCGCTGTTCCTTCTGCTAGTTTTGTCTTGGCGCTGCAATCCAGTGCAAGTCAATTAAAATTTATTACACATACGGGCCGTTGTACAACACTGTACAACACTGGTTGAAGAAAGCAAAGCAAGGGCCAAATGTCCGGCTGGCGTAACGGCTCTTGTTCATTTTCAATTTGTTTAATGGGTCACTTGGGTGTGCGGGCCAAAAGTTTTCACGAGCTGGCAAACAAGCCATAAAAGTAAATAGCCAACGACGGCGACGGCGATGGCGACGATGAAGACCACGACGATAGCGACGTTGGGGAGCGCTCTGTTCACGCGACCGCACACCTGCACATGCAACAGTGCCACGCCCACACGGCTACTGCAGTTATGGCAATCACATTATACATAATCGAGAAATTTAGACATTGTTAGCTTTCGTGCGAAATGATATTTGCTAAAGATAATCGCTGTAATTCAAGGATATCGCACACACCCCCAAAGCGAGAAGGAGCTTAAAGTAGGATGTATGAGAAAGAGAGAGAGAGGGAGAGAGAGAGAGGTTGGTTGCTCGTCAACGCAAAAGTTTCTGCTATGTCCTCACATCATTTCCTTTTAAACCACAACCTCTGCATCTGCTCGTACTTGGCTTACTTTCAAGTCCGCCTTTGGCGTCTCTCTGTGTATAATAAGCTTAACTAAATATATGTGTGTGTGCGTGTGTGCTTTACGCTGTTTGTTTAGCACTCGAGCATTGCTTTTTGGGGGCACATGCAACACCTAAGCACGCAAAGGGCACTCCAGGCAGCCGCCAAAGTCAATCCGCTTTCTTTAGAACAGCCTCTTTAAGGCACTGCTGGAGAAGGATAATCCGTAGCTCCTTCTCAAATTGCCCTGTTTGCGATAGAGAGATGCAAATTATAGCCTATTAGCTGATATTTATATATTTGCGTGTAGTCTGGTTAGCTACACATCTAGTCTAAGTCTTGCTTGTCGCTTTCCAAGAATATTATATTACGTATACGCATGCTGTTATTTTCCATTTAACGAAATTCCTCAGTTCTATGCAAATTGTAGAGCATTCACTGCTTCGCATTGAGTCATTTTCAACACAATTTGCTATTCAGCTTCAATAGAAAATGGAATGGGCATATAAAATATACACGACTCTCAAATCGACACCGCACATCAAAGGGAATTAGCCGCAAAATTGTGGAATTGTTGCCATTTAATATTCAACCGCCAGCTAACTGTGATTTGTGTGCGATTTAACGCTTTTTTTTTGCCGCTAATAAATTATTTTCATTCGCATTGCAATTTAGATGAAAACGTATTTATAAAACGATTTCTCTTTTTTTTTTAACGCTTTCTTCGAGGTGCAAAGAATAAATCTCGACAGGTTTTTATTGTCGAGCTGTCAGGATACGTGCGTGCATGTGTTTACTACACGAGTGTGTGTGTGTGTGTGTGAAAAGTGGGTGTAGGGGGAGAATTGCAACATATTTGCAACAGCGCATTTTAATCACTCGCCAAATTAAGTTTCGTGAGTACATTTTTGTGTTACATTCCTTCGCTGCACAACTCGTATATAAAGACTATTTTATTCTTCATCCTTCGCAAACTTTTACTTTTTGATAATCATTTTAAGTATTATCGAATTGTTTACTTTGAAGAATATTTATGTTGAGTTTATGAATTCAGTTAAATCAATTAGAAAAGATTTCGAATCATGAACCGAATGATTATAATCATCGATAATTATCAATCAACCCAAAGTTCATCCGGTTAGCGTTAAGTTCTTCTGTAAATAAAAGCTGTTTAAGAATATTTAAAATTCATAAAACTAATTTTTCAACAAACTTTTCAAGCTCAGTAAAAAAGCATTTGTATATTGTGCACATATTTATTTATTTTTTTACTTAACGCCGACTAAAAGCCGTTGACAGAGAGAAAAAATATTTAATTAAAGAGGAAATAAAATTAAAAAATAAAAACTGAAAATTAAATTATAATAAATTCTTAACTGGAAAAATTAAAATAAATTTTAGTTTATTCAAAAATTAAATAATTGATCCAAAATTTGTTGCAAGGATATTTTCTATACAAGTACATTTTGTTAGATTTATTGCGTATCATCAAATAAAGAAAAGGAAGAAAAAAGCACCATCTAGCGTTGAAAATGTGTAACTCGCTCGTGCTGGAACTTTAATTGAAATTCGTGAGTCCCAGGTGAGAGCAAGCGTTCAAGCATCGACAAACTACGGCAAAAGTCCTGCGAGTCTGTGTGTGAGAGTGTGTGTGTGTGTGTCTGTGTGTGTGCATGTAAATGTATGTGAGAGTGTGTGGTCTCTTGTGGGTTATGTGTGGTGTGTTGGCTGCCTGTTGCCTGCATCGGATGTTCCGCATTGGCAACGTGTTGAATTACATAATTTAAAGTTTTTGCAACTGCATAATCCTTGACTGAGATTGCAGTCGCTTCAACAAGTGCCGCAAATGGTGCTTGGCCACGTTCACATCAGCATACCTTCGCTTTTTATTAGATCAGCACCGTCTGCGGTGCTTGGAGCAAACTTTCCCACTACCAAAGTTGTGTGTGGCACATGCCAAACGTAAAAGTTGGAAATTAAATTCCTTGGACAGGCACAAACACACACATGCACTCTCGCATGCTGACTAAGTAGTGCACAGAAAAAAATCCGGGAATCCGGGATAAAATCAATCCAATGCGGTGCCAAATGTAAAAAGGTAATTCCAGATTTTTTTCAAACCAAATCCAAAATACTTGATTCAAGCTCGATTTTTCACAGCCATATTTTGATTTGCAAAATTCTGTAAATTTATTTTAGTTAGATCAAATATTTTCAGCTTCCTTAGAGTCGTTGCCATTTTATCCTCATGTTGTTTTAATTTAACAATTATTAATATCCTGAATACATACTTAAAAAAATTCATGCTAAAATCAAGAATTTAATACTGCAATTTTAGAATGGTTTTTTCTTCTGTGTAGTAGTAGTTGTTGTTGTTGTTGTTGTAGTCACAGGACTACATCTTTGCCGTGTCTAAATGCTTCAGGCAGTGCAGCCTCATCAATATGAGGAGCAGTCTGATGGCTGCATATAATATGCAAATGTAATCAGTGCCTACAGTTTTTTACATTCTCTGCTCAATGTGTGTGTGTTTGTGTGTGTGTGTGTGGGTGCGTGCCTCTGAGTTTTATGTCTACATGCATTTGTTTATGTACGTTTTATGTGCCTTGAACTTTGTATGCAGCCTTTGGCCAAGCAATGAGGAAGGACCCCTTACACGGATTTATGGGCCTGGATTCGTGCAGATTTTCACCACCACAACCCATGCGAGAGTCACACATAAAAACGTACGTGGCCACTGGGCAGGCCAATTTGAGTTCAGTGGCGACAGCCGAGCCAGTGTAACGTAGCAACCACAGTCTTCAACATAAGTACAACAACAGCACCACAAGAATTGCGTAAAAAGAAAAGAAAATAAAGTGAGCAATGTGGCGTGGGGAAGTGGAGAGCTGTAAACATGCAAATTGCTTTATAAAAAGGCATCCTTGTTGCCAGTCTGGTCAGTGCAACTAGCTCGTCTCCTTCGTCTCCCTCCAGACCCATTTGCCACCCACAAAGTTGTTGCTTCAAAACGCAAGGAAAAAGTTTCTTATTTGTTGATTATGCTCTGCATTTTATTGGATTTCGTACAAAACTAGTTGCATGCAAGCAGTCCAAGCGTGTCCTGTTGTGATTTATGAAAAACAGAGCAAATTACAGCATAATAAATTAAATAAAATAAAAACCAATTATGTACGTAAATGATGTCAACTTACAAAAGAGTTCAAAAAAGTGAGCTTCCGTTAGGAAATTGCAGTGGAATCTCTTTTTCTGATTATTCATATTTTTAGTCTGTTGGAATAAAATTTCTATAATACTCTACTGCGTTCTGTAACCCACACACTTAAATTGTAATTCTCGTCAGTGCCCTTGGGATTATTTATGAGTAAATGCCAGAATTAGAAGTGAACGATGACATGGTTTACATTAGCTTATCTTAAAACTGTCAGTGCTCACTGTTGCCATTTGTTGTTTATTTCATGTTGAAGGTTCTGCAAATTTGATGTAACCCGACAGTTGGGATGATGAAATGATAGTTTTAGGCTCTTTGAGCTCGATTTAATAACTTGTCAAATCACACTTTCTTTCTCTCTCTCTCTCTCTCTCTCGCTCCCTCTCTCTGTCTATCTGTATCCACCTTTTAGGCGTAAGTCAATTCAAGTGAAAGCAATTAATCTGGAAGAGCCACTGAAACGGCTGTCGTGCTTTGGCCACTTCAAAGTTGCGTTCCTGTCGCCGCCCATTTGGCTTTTGACGCACTTTACTCAAATGCTGTTTTCATTTGCATCATACGGTGAGTAGCTTTTCTGAAAACCGTTGCTCCATATGCAACTCGATAAAAAAAGAAAAACAAGTAAGAAGAAACCAGTAGTTAAGAGCGCTCGACTACGAGATACCCTGGACCAGTCCCTTGTGTAAGTATTTTCACTCACAATTACGTAAGATACAGCTAAGCGCGGCTTAAAACTATTTCTTGAATATGTTTCGAGTATATTATCCGATTGTCATGAAATTTTGTGATTGCATCAGCAGAAAATACTTTCTATGTAAGTATTAAATTTTTCTTGTAATTCCTTTTTGGCAAAATGTATTTAGAACAGAGATTAAAGCCTTAACCTTTAACCGGTGAAAACCGATTGAAATTTGTAATCGTAACTGAAACCTTAACCGAAAATAATTTTTTCCGCTGTACCGAAACCCATAAACCGATACTCTTTAAACCGAAATAACCGTTTAGTAACCGATTCATTTATGAAGTTTAATTTCGGTTCTAGTCGTCGCAGCTACTGAGCAGCTTTGATAAATTTGAACTGATATAACTTGTTCAAAACTCAATCAATTTTCATGCGCAATGTAAATTTGAGCATGATTTTTTCTTTAAATTCGTTCGCAATTTAAATTTTTTTAATTTTAGAAAATTTTTGAAAATCGAAATTTTACAGTGTTACCCCTTTGTCTTTTTTGGATTTTTCCGAAAAAATTAGAATTTTCAAAATCAACAAAATTTAAATGCAGATCGAATGCAAAAGTAAAATCATGCTCAAATTTACATGGCGCATGATAATTCATTGAGTTTTGCCAAAGTTATGGCAATTCGAAGTTATTAAAAATCAGAAAAATCAAAATAATGGAAATTTTCGTTCGAAACCTTTCTTGTAAAACCTTAATTTATTTTTTTTTTGTGAACCTAAACCATACCGGTATTTTTAAATCGAAACTTACAAAACACCGATAACCGCTACGAAACCGATACTCCAAGATTTTGCATAACCGATTACCGAAAACCTTAATTCGAGCATAACCGAAACCGTAACTGAAACCGATATTCGTTTCGGTTTTAATCCCTTATTCAGATTATTAAAAAATACGTCAGTGATAACAATTTATAAAATAATTTATTAGACTTTGCTTTTTATTACCTTAATTTAATTTACCAATTTTAAAGGCATCATGCGATAACAAGTCCCGAGTTGAATTTTGATTGAATTGCATTTTAGAAATTATATTCGCTCTCGATCTGTAGAAAGTTTTCTTCATAGATTATCATATTTTTGGTGTTGACTACAAATCTAGACCTTTAGTAAGCTTACCTACTCAAATTAAATTTGAAAATATTTTGAGATGTTTATGCTCATTAAATTGTTTTAAATTTTTGGCAAAATGTATTTAGAATTTTTGAAGAATGTGCTAAAAAGCTCTAACATAATTTACATGTTAAAGGCTTCATTCGACAAAAAGTTCCAAGTTGCTCACTAAAAATTGACAAAAAAGGGTTGTTTCGACTTGTGACCGAAAAGGACGTCGCAACAAAAATTTAAAATGAACTCTTGGGTCTGTTCCGGGTTTTACTTTATATTTTATAATAATTAATGAAATGTAAATTTTCACTTTGATTTTAGGCAAATTATTTCAAATTGTTTGTGTTTCAATTTATTCTACTTAAATTCACTAACTCAAATTAAATTCGATCCGCAAAATTAGTTCAAAATTATATTATAACAGGTTAAAGATATTTTAATCCGAAAAATTTTGCCGAAAGTAAAAACCAGATCAGAAGAATGTGTATAAGTAACACACATTTTTGACACACCACTCTATAACACCCATCCAATGATGGATACAGGGTATGTAAACTGAGTTCCTGTGCGTTTAACAAAATTGCAAATAAGTTTGGCAGGATATGCGTTTGTGTGTGTGTTTGTTTTTTTTGCGCTTGTTTGTGTGTTGCATATGTGCATATGAAGAGAGGAAATCAGTTAAGAGTTGCTTTTGGCTACCACCTATGAGCTGTCCTGACCCTGCCCTGGCATTTTCATTTAACATGCTAAATTGTTTTTTCCTCGGAATATCCATGCACAAACACAGATGGTGAAATGTTTGCGTCCATGGTGGAAATGAGAAATGAGAAATGAAAAATGAGAATTGAAAAACTGTTGAGTGAAACTTGCAAGCCTGTCTTCCTGCCTGTCAATCCATATGACATCAAATGTTTGGCAATTTCACGTCTAAGCATTTCATAGTCAGTTCCATCTCTCCGTTTCCGCTGCCAATTGTAATCAATTCAAAACTGGGCAGGCAACAACTACAGTACCGACAGCAACCATAACAACAGCAGCTGCCACAACCGCAGCTTCTCATTGTTTACCGTTGGCAGTCAATGCTGCGGATTTCCATATGCTGCTGGCAGTCATTAAGCGAACTTGTTTTCCACATATCCGCAGCTTCTACTGTGAATCAGGAATCCCAAATTAGGTACAGGCCTCGATGACAGCGATGCATTCTAATTCACCCTCTAGTCATGATGAGACATTGCACAACTGCTGAATGCTAATGACTACTCTCAAATTTAATTAATTCCAGTCAATCAGAGACGAACACGGTGTCGATCATGGCATTATCTATGAAATGCAATTTGACCCTAAATATTCAATATTTATAACTGCCAATTATTCTATTTCTGGATTTTAAATAAATTCTACAAAATTCCAAAAGTTTTCTCATGAATTGCGAGTACATTTGTAATACGAGCATAACAGAAAGAAAATATTTGTTTGGATATAAAGGGGAGTGCGGTGTGTGGGTGCATTTTCGCTTTCGCTGTAGTTGAATGCTTGAGTTTAATTGGAAATGTATGCCCTGTTGATTTCGCACACAAGCCGAGTGCATAAATATTATTAAAAGCAACCCGAGCCGAATTGAGTTGAGCCGTGTCAAGGCACTTGACACTCACCTGAAAAAGTCAATTTTGTGTTCATCATCAACATCTTCATCAGCCACAACAACAAAAACACCAAACCGAACATTCACTCATTCATACTACGCTGACTGAGCAAATACTTTGATGGCACGCTCTTTTTGCTAATCAAAAAGAAATATGGAACTACAAAAAATGGCAGTCATATGATTTTCTATGCACAGCTGCACAGAAAAAAAATAGGGATTTTCGGGAAAATTCAAAATTTTTTTATTTCTTAGCAATATTATGATTTTCGGGGTTCTGTACATATTTCTTTAGTTAGATGAAATATTCTAGAATTCTTTGACTTTGTAATGTTGAGTCTTAATTTAACAATAATATATTAATACAAATATGGATAGTTGTGGTATATGATTAGTCAATGATAAATGCAATGATTATTTAAGTTACCCATAATATAAGGTTTATTTTATAGATGATTCTTGGCTGAGAGTTTGAATAGACGAGAGATGTACAAAAATACTAGTGGTGTGTTATAGTAAATATATCAAAATATCACTATAATAATTTGTAATCAGGGATTAAAACCGAAACGAATATCGGTTTCAGTTACGGTTTCGGTTATGCTCGAATTAAGGTTTTCGGTAATCGGTTATGCAAAATCTTGGAGTATCGGTTTCGTAACGGCTATCGGTTTTAAATAAGTTTCGGTACAAAAATAACGGTATGGTTTCGGTTCACAAAAAATAAAAATTATGGTTTTCGGTTGACCAAAATAAGAAACGTTTTCCATTGCTTTACATGAAAAAGGACTTAAATCTTTTATTAGCCTGGAAAATAATGTTATTTGGTTACTGGAATGGTCCAGCGCAATGTCGATTTTATCATAATTTGACCTCATATAAATTTAGTTAATTTGGTTTGAACATTTCGATTATTTTGATATTACTGTTTTTTAATATCTTCGAACTGCCACAACTTTGTCAAAAGTCACTCAATTTTCATGTGGAATGTAAATTTGTGCATGTTTTTACCTCTAAATTTGTTCTGCATTTCAATTTTGTTCATTTTGAAAATTCGAAAAATTTCGAATTTTTTTTTTAGAAATTTTACAGTGTTACCCCTTTCATTTTTCGAAAATTTCGAAAATTTCGAGTTTCAAAATGAACATCTTTTTTATGCAGAACGAATTTAGCAGTAAAATCATGCTTAAATTTACATTGCACATGGAAATTGATTGAGTTTTGACAAAGTTATGGCAGTTTAAAGTTGCTCAGAACCGAAATTAACCCTTATAAAGGAATCGGGTACTAAACGGTTATTTCGGTTTCAAGAGTTTCGGTTTATGGGTTTCGGTGCAGCGGAAAAAATTATTTTCGGTTACGGATTCAGTTACGGTTATAAATTTCAATCGGTTTTCACCGGTTAAAGGTTACGGTTTCGGTTAGGTTTTAATCCCTGTTTGTAATACAAAAACATCGTATCCTGTGGTTTAATAAATATTAGTGATGCCAGATCACCACACTTACTTAAAAATTGCATGATAAAATCAAGAACTTTAGAATGCCTTTTTTTTTCTGTGTACTCGTACATCTTGAAGGTAGCTCCTCTAATTGCCATGGCAGCTCGTTATCTTGAAGAGCCACAGCTATGGCTAATGCTAATACCCATCAAAGCCAACACAAAATTGGCTGTCCAGGTAAACAAGACGCAACATTATTAAATGAACCGCAAAATTGTGCAGCTGCCCAAAATATTGACTACTCTTCTCATCTTTTCTGTTTTTTTCTGCTGTTGGGCTAGATGAAAATCTAAATACAAGAATGGCATATTCACGCTTTAGGACGATGTTGGCCTTGACACTCTTCGTAAAAGGCTGAACGTCATACATAGCCACATTTAAACAACTTTTTAAGGCGTAAAGACCATTAAACTGACTGTCTCTCTCTCTCTCTCTCTCTATCTCTATCTCTCTTTCTATGCTAATTTTCACTCTAGACACAAATTTCTATTGGCAGCGTTTTTATTACGCTTTACGAAGCGCGTCCAGCCACAACATTATGGAGTCCTTCCTTCATCCATTCCACAACATGGCTTGTCGAGCTGCGAAAAAATCGTTGCCTACTTATAAGCTGCCCGATGGAAATTGCTAAGCAACGCGCGAAAAGTTCACAATGGGCTGCACCCCTCACCAGATTCCCTGGAATATGTTATACAATATCGTCCGAGTTTATACTTTGCTTTCATAAGCTTAAATATACTTTTATAATATGTATTATAAAATTATTGTTTATCGGATTATACATTTGATGTATTCATTTCAAGTATACCCTATACGTTATGTATTAATCGGTATAAGTACATAGTTTTGTTAGACACTCTTAATATTGCCGACGGCCTTGCCTTGCTTCTCCTCAATTTTTCCTCGCTTATTCGCATTTCTAGGCAATCGTCGCAATTTCTATTATGCGTCTCAGCGCCTTGCCGCTTAAGGCCTTATTTGTATTTAATCGCGGCTTCCGTTTTATTGGCATTCGCCTAAGAAACTCTTCGTCTATCCGTCTCCCTCCGATGATTTGCTTCTCAGCTCGCTAGATTATTCAATGAAGTTCGAGCAGAGACGCAAACTCACAGATACAACTGCTGCTACAGTATCTGTATCTGTATATTTACAGATTAACGAAAATGACACAATTTGCTGTCACTTTTCTGCCATGAAGTTCGCTACATTTGTGCGGCATTTGATTATAATCAAACGAGGCTTGCCATAACCGAGCACAACATTACAATGTGAGAGAGTGTAGCGTGTGTCAGCTGAGCTCAAACCGGAAGCAATCGCACAACAACTGGCCCCAAGGCATATGAGGTTGAATGGTTACGACTTGGGCATGACTTAGGAAATTATTACGTGCGATAATGGCAAGAAAACAAAGCATAAAGTATGGGTCGGTTGGTCTGATTCCCATCTTTTGGGCAGTTTAAAGTTTTCGCATTTGTCGCACGGCATTTACATTTGCTGCGCCTCATGGCACGGAAATTGCGGCAGTCAAAGGACAACATCAACAACGATGGCAACCACGATGGCAACATCAACAGCAACAGCAAAAAAAACAACGTTAAACAGGAATGCGGTGTAAGATTCTGTACGGAAATACACAGAACTGGCAGGCGGTGAACGCCTTGCGGTATGCAATAAAAAGCAAATGTAAGGCAAAATGTTATTACGCATACGCCATGTGCGTCTGTATAAAAGTCTGTTTGTTTGCTTGTGTGTGTTATGTTTGTCTTTGAGTCTTGCTGCCTTTCAGCTTAACCCTCAGACTCAGACTCACACCCATTCAATTCTTCTTGTTTCTCCTTCTTTTTTTCTCCTTTAAAATGCCATTTTTTGCAGCTGCGCTTGGATGCCCCCGAGCCCCATTGACCTCATGATCATCTTGCTTGGCCAGCAATTTGAGCTGCCTGGCCTGGTTTCTTTTTTTTTTGAGTATTTAATTTTAGGATTATATCGAGACTTTAAATGCGAATTCGGTAGATTAAACTTACCCAAGCATAATTATTCAATAAAAATACAGTTAGTATGGAAATTAGTTGCAATATTAATATATTAAAATATAATTAGTAGTTTTTACATTCGGATAAGTTTTCTATTGAAGTCCATGTCAATGATTGTTGGCCGAATTCTGTTCAAGTAATCGAAATTTACCAAATTGAATTTAACCTTGAATTGTTTATGAAACTTGAGTATTCGTACCTCAAAAAATAAAACTTTCAGGACGAAAGTTTCAAATTCAAGCTTAGTAAATTTCACCAAGAAATGACTTGAAATTTTCATGGTTGTCATAGTCCACTGACATAGTGCAATATTCTAGGGTTAACCTGAACTCGATCCATCTTCTGAATGTCCCAAATATATCGGGGGTAACATATTTATTAAAAGAAAAAGCGCCAAAGATATAACGTAAATCTGGAAAGTATCTACACCCAAATTATGTTTTTCACAATATTCGTAACAATTTTGAGATACAAACTAACAATGTTTAAAGTGAATTTCTTATCAATATATTCATAAGTATTGCCTTATTTTATGTAAACTGGAAATTAATCAATATATGCAGAATGATGGTTGATCTCATGTATATCCAAATTTAAAGGACAATAATTGGTCAAGGATTCTGGTCACATATGTAAATAGTACACATTATGGCAATGTTCAATTATAAGCATTTAACCCAAAAGTGTGTTGGCTTCCTTAGTTCTTGGTATGAACGTTTGGTTGGAGAGCAATCAATCAGATATGTATTAGGAGTATGCCTGTGAACAGGTTTCCAGCAGTCAATTTGACTTTATGAAGAACAACCCATAAGATGTATAAAAACTTACTGCATAATAAATCACCAATGGAAATGACGACAACAAAAGTCTGTTGAATCTAAAAGTAGGTTAGCGGCAACAAGCGAAAGAGGAACAAATGCTCGACTATAAGATACCTTCACTTTAATGTAACAAGCGAAAGAGGAACAAATGTTCGACTATAAGATACCGTCACTTCGTTAAATTAAGTATGGGGGATATATATGAATATTATATAAGTATACATTGTATATGAAATGTTTGTAAAATTATTTATATATTTATTTACAAAATTATGTTTAATAGTAATCTCTAAACATAATACTAATTAACGAGTGCTAAACTAGGCCTTCGTGTACAATTTTAATTTATTTGTTCATCCAGGGAATTAGCTTAAGTATATAAATATGATTCTTTTGCCAATTCAGTTAAGTCAAAAATATTCTTAAACTTTGTAAAGTTTTTTGCAATGTCTATATACACTGCTTTGTTGCCATCGCTTGTGGCAGCAACAAAACTTGGACTCAAGAACCCATTTCACTGGGCTTAAGATTGTTGTTGGTCATATTGCAAAGTGGTTTTAGGTAACAAGATGTCTGCCACAGAATTGAGTTGACCAGAGACCTGAACCTGGCCAGAGAGCACAAACAGACCTATCATTTCCCCACTTGGCATTAGCACCATTAATTTTGTAGCCTAAACTATGCCTGGCATTTTCTCCTTTTAGGAGAGCCTCCTGTTGTCTGTGGGTTTTGTTTTATTTTGTTTAGGTTTGTTTTGTTTTTGGCTGGCAAAAGACGCAGACTGACGAGAGGCGGGGGACAAAATAAAAGTGTTTCAGTTCCAAGTTGCAGATAGTGGTAAGGCCGGTTGGTTGGCCACATTTATGGAGCAAGTGCCACATCAAGTTGCAGCCGCATTAGATTTCAACTTTTTATCTGAACCTGACTTTAGTTACAAGTTAAAGCCACAGACAGATATTTCAGCACAAAGTGGCTTAGTTGTTGAGGACATGACTGAGCTACTTTTAATTTATATGACCACAAAAAATGTTGGACTCACTGACACATACAGGCACACCCAACACACTCTTGTACAATAGTAGCAATAAATTTTCTTACCTAATCAGAGCGAGAAGTTCTGGCTTATACTAAATGTTACCTGTGGGCGTATGCTTAATCAATATACATATAAAAACCTGACCCCAGATGACGGACATCTAAAGGGCGTAAATTACGGCAGAAAGCGGATGAAATTCGGATGAGCAAAAAAGAGATTAAATTTTAAGGTGAAAGTGAGAGGCGATAGAAAGTGGAATAGGAATTGGGAAAGTATAAGTATGCAACATTAAAATTATCGATCCATATGGACAGTGAGTGAAATATGTATACATACGAGTAGCTATTAATACAACAAGCCAATAAACAGTAGACTATTAGGGACAAGGACCTACACAGAATACCAGCGAAATAGAGAACGACAATGGACAACAATACAAAAGAAATAGAAGCGCTACAGTCAAGATACTCGACTTTTAGATGCCCAGTATTTGACTTAATGGCCATAAATGAAAAACTGCATAATTGGTACTGTTATTTGATTTATTTTTTACTTTTGTGGGCCTGACGACATTCTACATGGCAACATTGTCCCGAAAGGTGGTTGCTCTAAATCTTAGAGTTTCTAAGTTCTAGGTGCTCATTTGGACGAACAAACATTGTCACCATCTCAATAGCCTCTATATCCTTTGAGTACTGGGTTAAATACAAGTACTCGTTCTCGTTCATATAATTTCTCATTGAGCTGATGCGAATGTAATCCCCATGTTGAACTAAGTGAAGCGGCGGCTAAGCAGAAGAACCACTTTCACTTCGTTGGCCACCAAAACACAATAAAACTGTGAAGAACGTGCATCCAGAGCTCTGTTCCGAGCTGGCGACAGTGTGTTTTGTACTCGTATTGTGTCCCTGTCTCCGGAAGCGCATTGTCAGCTCCATTAATGTTGATTATACGTTAATGTAAAAGAGCTCAACCAACTGGCCAGTAGGACGGGTCTCGTCTCGTCGGACCACACGGGATGAGATGAGACGCCAAGGGATACCCCCCAATGGGCAAAATGGGGACCGCAATGCAATTTTCCTGTGCTTTGCAGCGACTTTAAATGGCGGCGAAAAGTTGTGTGCAAAGTTTTAATTTGCATTTTAGAACGTGCCTGGCAGGTAGTCAGAGGTCCGCGAGTCGGGACCCCGAGAGCTCGAAACCCCAGGGATAATTATAATGCCATTAGCGTGTTTAGCCCACAATCAGATTTAGTTGGTTATGCTTCAACCGCTGGGCTGGATTCGCACAAATTGGCTCTGACCATGATTATCCTCACGAGCTTCTCTTCTCTTTGCCTTTCACTTTTCCTCCATTTTGCATGTTTTTTTTTTTTTTGAAAACTTTTCATTGGCATGCAAATTCTAATGGAATGCTAAATGTTTATTTACGCAGCAAGGGCTTCCAAGTGGATGGGCGTGGCACTGGCCACAACTATTTTGTCGCATTTTGCATATTGCAAATGGCCAAGGGACAACAATTTGGTTGCAACGCTTCCCTCCTCTTACCGCACCTCGCCACCCGAAAGTTGCGCCACTTCAAAGATATTTGAACCTTGTCGAGGACAAGATTTCATTCTGCTCACTGTCAACTGAATCTTTAAGTTTCATTTCATTAGAGCGGACAGCGACAACTTTGAATTAAGCGCTGAATCAAAACAAAGTAATAGTGCTTTTAGATTTTAATTTGCTTTTGGAATGAGTCCAGTTGAGTCTGCTGCAGATGCTTTTGTAACAAATTATGGTGCAAGGTTGTATTGATTAGCCCATGTTCATACGACCTGCCACATTTAGAACTTTCATTTTGAATATAAGGATATAGAGAGTTGGAAAAAATTTACAAAACTAGACAGTCCCAAACATGTAATCTGTAAGTTTGATTTGGATATCTTAAGAAAAAAAAAACGTTTTTCATACCAAAAGTTAATTTACATATGATTGTCCCTATGGCAGCTATATGATATAGTAATCCGACTTTGTCCAAATTTGGTCAGCATGTAAGTGACAGTCGCAAACATCTAATCTGTGAGATAGGTTTGGATATCTTAAGAAACAAAAAAGGTTTTCATATTAAAGGTTAATTTGCATCCGATTGTCCTTATGGCAGCTATATGATATAGTTATCCGTATTTGACTAAATTTGGTCAAAATGTAAGAGTCAGTCCTAAACATGTAATCTGTAAGTTTGGTTAAGATATCTGAAGAAACAAAAAAGTTTTTCATACAAAGCAATTCCATGACCTCTGACCTCATATTAAGACAGTTGCAGGTGGAATTTCGCAAAACGCCATTTTATGGCACTATGAAATTGTCTCAGCTATGTTGTGTGAAAATTTCAGCTTTTTTCCTTTAGCCGTTTGGCCTACACGTTGATGTGTCAGTCAGTCAGGACAAAGAATTATATATATATAGATGTGACTCTTAAGTCAATGAATATTAGAACTAAGTTTAAGTTTAAGTTTAAGTTACGTTAATTAAGTTTTAGTTAATTATACGTAAGTTGAACTAAAAATTGATTACTTGATTTAAGACTTCTTCACTGCATCAATTGGATTTTCCATGGAATTTTATCATACTATATTTCTTGTTAGAGACCCTGAACTTAACCTTCTTCTTACGAGCATCCGCCTTTGGTCAGTTGGCTGGAAATGAAATATGATTTTGTTTCCTTACTTTCCGTGCACTTGACTTCTGCATTGGCATTTGATTTCAGTTAAACGCCGTATTTCGGTCAAGTGCGCAATTTGGTGTCATTTAAAGGCCCACTTGTTATGCAATTGAAGAATTCTTGTTATTTCCGATTTGGCAGCATTTGGAAAAAGAGTGGTGCATGCATCTAAGGATTTGCGACCTTTGTTTGAAATTCAAGGATCTTTGTTTACCAAATGCTGCGCCAAGAATAAACTCTGGTCATGGCCTGGACTGAGAAATGAACTTATTTTCGTGTGCCAACGCACAAAAATCTTCCAGTCGATTGGCACTCGTAACTTTGTCGTTGTCACAGTCAATGCCAAAACTCGTGGCTAAAGGCTGAGCTTACCTGGGATTCAGATTCAGATGGTGAATAAGGCAATTGGGGGATGGTGAGTGGTACTAACGTTTACCATAACGCATCACTAAACGGGCTGCACAAAAATAAATTTCACAGGTTGCAAATGAAACTTGCTGTCGGCGTTTATGTGAGTTTTTGTTTGCCTTACCCATTTCAGCTCTGCTCCTCCACATACTTCTCCACTGCTCCCTCCCTATGCCTCCACACTGTTAAAATTAGCAAGTGACGCGGGTGACGACGCCAAACTGTTGATTCAACTCGGCTTTGTGTGTTCAACGACGAGAGATTCTATAACGAGCGACCTTATCATTTTAGCATTTCACACAAAAGCCACACATCTCCATCGCTTTCTGCCTTCATCGCTGCCTGGCTGCCTGGCTGCTTGGCTGGCTTGCTTAGTTACTGGTTCTGGCTCTGCTTTTGGCCCTGGTTGCCGGTGCCAGTGCCCTGGTTTGATCTGGCAGGGACGTTGGCGCACATGGATTCATTCAACTTTACGCTAATATCACATGCTTTGATTACAGCAGCGTGAAATTTTATTGATTGGCCAGTTAACGTCACATGAATGATGAGACATTCATCGCCCCAATGAGTGAGTAAAGCCTGTAGCAGGCCGAAGGCAATAAATGTACTGGTGACAAGACTGTCGAAAATCTATGGAAAGTTAACTATTCTTCTAAACATTCCACAAAATAATTCAAATAAAAATATATTTTTATGTAAGTACCAAGTCAGATAACCGGTTCTGAGCGGAAACTCACAGAACCGGTTCGGTTCGGGTTCTTAAGCATTAAGAACCCGAGCCGGAACCGAAGCATTTTCTTAAATAAATGGTTGTGGTGGAAAACAAACATAATTGTATAAATTTTATGCTTTTATAATATTGCACAACTATTTGAGATATAAAAAAAAATTCATATATAAATCTTCAAATTTAGTTCATCTTATGTAGATATTGGTTTCAAAAATAATAAAAAAAATTAAAGCAACCCAAATAATTTTTTGTGTGAAATTGAATCAAACCTTGGGTTCAGAAGGTATATAAGCCGGTTTGCGATCCGAACCTAAGTAATGCTCTATGGTCCGCACCACAGAACCGAACCTTTACCAAAGTTTTGGTGGTTCGCAGCCTTGATAAGTAAAAAAGTATAATGTAAAGATCTAACAATTTTATAATAACAAACCCGTTGCAGTATTTGATCAACCCTACAGGCTTCATGATGGGCATTAGCTTTATCGATGTCCTTGTTAAACGTCCAAGCATTCAATTTCCCTCACAATGTCCTTCACACTGAATGCATATGTGTGTTGGCGTGTGTCTGTGTGTGTGTGTGTATGTGGCAGGAGTTGCCGCCTTCTTGACGATATTAACTGTCGTTCCTGATGGCACTGAGACTGTGATAGCGGCTCCTCCTGGCCCTTGGTACGTGTAGTTTTATCCATAGTTTCCTGCTCATCTCTCGCCCATCTCCCTTTTGACAGTTCAAGATACTCGTTGTGTGCTTCTCTTTTCTGCTGCAGCGTCGTCTGATTGCTTACAATGTGTGCTCTCCTTGCTGTCGTTGTCCTTGCTTGTCCTCGAATTCTTTTTAAAAAATACGAAAATCCCTCGTAGAGGCAGAAAAATGTCGTTGTCGCTAAAATTCAATTGAAATCGCTTCAGCTTCAATGACAGGCAAACGACAGGCAATCTGTTGAGTCCCTCTGATTGAATGAAGCCCGATTGCGCGAAATGCGCTTCGTTGGTTAACTGCCGGGACGGATGATGATTGAATGATGCCACGATATATATGGCTCCTCGATAAAAATTTACAAACATTAATAATTTCACAAAAATCGAAACTATTTAACTCTTTTAAATGATTACTGGCAATTACATACAGTGTATTGGTAGATATACCATTGACCTTTCTGCCGAACCTCAAAAAAATTAATGTGATCTCACCAGAAAGCGAAATCCTTTCCTCGTATCCTGCCGAATCTGAAACATTTACGTAAACATATTATTTAACTACATGGTTCGTAAAAACAACTGATATCTTCTTCTAAATAAATACAAGTCGGAAAGACTACATTATGATAACCGTTACATTCTCTATAACACATTTTTTTTGATAATAATATCGGATCGCCATGTCTCATTGTGCCTGTCAAAAAGTGTAAAAGTGACAAATTTCGTGGGCGAGTCTAAAGTGTGTATATAATTTAAAAAATTTGTTTTTCTGATACCTTAATAATAAATACACAATTAAGTGTCATGTATTATGTGTTTTAACTAGTTTTAATCGAATTATTATGATTCCGTGTTGAAAGTGTATTTATCTGTATATTAAATGTTGTAATTCATATTATGATAAATCGCTAATTTTTCATACATCAGAACAAATTTTTTAATGATCAATTAGCACGTGATTGAAACGTACTCTTTAGTCGTAAAACTATAAAGTTCCGGTTTCCAGTATATAAACACTAATAATCATATTTTGAATCGTTCCACAATGTGGTGTAATAGTGTGATCTTAGGTGTAGCCATCTTACTGTTCGCATTCCTTAGATTTTCAAACGCCTACAAATATAAAAGTATTATTTACAATGACGAAGTATTCGAAGATTGTCCGAATCAACCAAAAGGAGTACAAAATATTCATGGCTTATTTAATTTTTCTGAACTTAGTTTTAACTTGGAGTCTGAAAAAATATTTATATCAGGAAATGCAACTACAGTGTGGGATATTCAGCCTACGGATACTATTCAAGTGAGTTTCAACTATTTTCTATTAATAGTTTTATATTCACAGAATCATGTCATTTAAGGGACGACTTGAGATATTTCATTTTGATCGTGGTTCATGGTATCCAACTATTTATGCAATAAATATGCCAGATTATTGTTTAATTATGTATGATAAAAATCAATATTGGTACAAATCCTGGCTCCAATACGTAGTAAATGCAGATGCGATAAAGAGCAAATGCTTAAAAGAACGAGGAGTAAGAACTTATTGTACAACTTCTTGACAATACATTTTAATAATTTCTTAATTTTTGTAGACCAAATTCATTCACAAGCCATTCAAAATGGAGTTTATATTCGAATCGCACCTTATCATGGTTGGCAGTTACAAGTTGAGAGTAACTTTAAAAGCATTTAATATGATAAAAGTAATGCGCCCAACGTCTATATGTATCGACATCAAAGGAGAATTAGTTAGATTCTAAGAATGTATTATCATAAATCTATAAATGTTCATGAAATCTAAATAAATGCATTGCTGATTATTATTTGTGACCTTCAGAATATAGAGAATTTAGAACAATGATATGAACTATAGATATGAGTGTATCAAAATATGACATGTACAGAGATTTGTGTATACATCATACAAAAATTGTAGTGCTGTTATTCAACTATAAATACAATTTCCTTAATCTCAAAGAATCATGCTCAGGTATATTTTTTCAAGTTTGCTTACTCTGTACATACTATAAGTATGTATCTATCAATATTTGTTTAGATATTTTTAATTGAGTCGTAGATGAGTACAATCCTTTTTAATAATACATTTTCACAATTTCATTATACATACATACCTTATATAATTTCTATTGTATAGGGTATGAATATGTAATATGTATGTATGCACGTGTAATCAAATAAACAACAATCTTAATATCGTTGTTCGTCTATTAGCAACGAGCTGTAAAAAGAATCTGGAATATCACATAATCGATTCAGTATACACATACGTATATTTATAATAGTTGATTAGAGCAATTATGATAAAAAAAGGCAAATATTCGTGTTTCTGCAGTGTGTCGCGATAATAACAAGATAAAGAAAATACATACGACTAAAAATGTAATACATGCTCGTATGTTCATAAATGTGTACTCAATTTGGAAGGTGTGTGTATCTAAATTAGTTTTGAGCTTGCCTCTTCACCTGTAAATTTGAAAGGCATAGCAAATGATTTAAGCAAACGCTGCAACAGTAACGATGTACAACAACAACACTCGACCAGCTGTTTTGCGTTTAACAACACCGTCTTGTCCACTGAGAGAGCAGCTGAGAGACCGAAACCCACATATTTGAGCAGAGTTGCCAGCTGTTTTGGACTGCTCAATTTGCATGCTACCATTTCTCTACGAATCAATTTAATAAGACATCATTTGTTGGTATAAAATGCATTTTAAATTATAGAATAACTAAGTTTAAAAATAATTAAATGAATTTCTGTATGTTGGCGAAAGTCTTGGCAATCAGTTGGTGAAATAATTTTTTAAATTGCATTCGCTCGACAGTGCAAGCAGCTGACAACCCTGTTGCTCTCTCGCGCCGTCGCGAACACGTCATCAGCTGCTGAGCAGCAACTAATTGAAACTATGGATTGTTATTGTTGCAGTACGGCGTGTGCTCATTTTCATTGCAATTGCGATTATACGAGTAAATGTAATTGTGTAACCTTTTGCCGTCAATATATTGCGATTGGGGCAGGCAACATACGCACAAGTGATTGTGATTGACCGGAAAGTGGCGCCTAAAATTAGAAGCAATCCATGACGACACACGCACGTCCGTGACATTGATTCACATTCAAAGAGGCAGAGAGAAAGCTGCTGGTGTTAACGAATAACAAAAAGCAAAAATAAAACGAGGAAGCGTCGGCGGCCACTGGCAATATCAGCTGCTCACTCAACGCAAGGCCGCAACCAGCAATTTCATATTAATTGCGTCAAAGGAAGGCATGTGCACAGCAATATAGGAAATTTTCACGCATTACCAACAAAAAGATCGGCCAGAACGGAGCTAACAGCGGAGCAACAGCAACAGCAGCAGCGGCAGCAGTGGAATCTGGAATAAACTGAATATCGAAAGGCTGTTGAATTCGCGTTAGAAATCAGCGTAGAGTTTTTATTCAAATTGAAATATTGTGTAATCAATTGGATAGGAAAAAATTACCGGTCATGTCTAAATCAACGCCATCAACTCCCGGCAATGAGCCAGAAAAGAAAAAGACCGCGCCCAAGTCAATGAAGTATATCATTGGAGGTGCCAGCGGTATGGGAGCAACCATGTGTGTGCAGCCGCTTGATCTGATCAAGAATAGAATGCAGATCGCAGGAGCCGGTAGCGGTAAGAAGGAGTTTCGCAACTCCTTTCACTGTATACAGACGGTGATCAGCCGAGAGGGACCACTTGCTCTGTATCAGGGTATTTCGGCAGCTCTGCTAAGGCAGGCAACCTACACCACTGGACGTTTGGGTATGTACACTACCTTAAATGAGGAATACCGGGAACGCTTTCAACGCGACCCCAATGTAATAGCTAGTATGGCGATGGGTACAATAGCCGGTGCAGTTGGCGCATTTATTGGCACGCCGGCTGAGGTGGCCCTGGTGCGAATGACGTCCGATGGACGTCTGCCGCTGGCGGAAAGACGCAACTATTCCAATGTTTTTAATGCACTGACGCGAATGACTCGCGAGGAGGGACTGACGGCACTCTGGCGCGGATGTGTGCCCACTATGGGGCGTGCCATGGTTGTGAATATGACACAACTGGCCAGCTACTCGCAATTTAAATCATACTTCCGCACCGGACCGTTGAAAATGGATGAGGGCATCAAACTGCATTTCTGTGCCAGTATGCTGAGCGGCCTGCTGACCACAATAGCATCCATGCCGCTGGACATTGCCAAGACTCGCATTCAAAACATGAAGACGGTCGACGGCAAGCCAGAGTATCGAGGTACAGTGGATGTGCTACTTCGTGTCATACGCCAAGAGGGCGTCTTTTCGCTGTGGAAGGGCTTCACGCCCTACTACTTCCGCTTGGGACCGCACACGGTGTTAACTTTCATTCTGATGGAGCAGCTAAACCAGGGATTCAACAAGTATGTGCTGGGCGTTGAAAAGCGCGGCTCAGGACTCTAATGGATTTCAAGCACACATCTCGCAATTAAACCTTTGAGATCTGTGTGAACTTGTTATTGGTACAGTTTTGCCGCCAAGCTTAACCTTGTTAACCACAGTCAATGTGTCAACTGCAAATTCCAATCACCAACTCCGAAGATATAAATCAAAATAACGACAATACAAACGAGGATGATGGTATAGGTGTATACAAAAATAAATATATATTTTACTATTATAACCAATGTAGAGCATTTAAATGTCGGAATTCCGGTGTTAATATTACAAAATTACATGTTACTGTTTTGTCAGTTTTATATGGATTAAGTGAAATATGGATTCTCAATAAAGCACAATAATTAAAATGTATTGATCATCTGTCTCATGGCGTTCGAATCTCATCGGCGTCGTATGGTGTTTGGAACTTGCCATATTCCTCCGGTTGTCGGGCACGAAATATTGTAATTATTCTATTTTTGCATAATTCTATCCACTCGCACTTTTCATGAGACTCCGTATTGTTAATTCTACTCTGATAAGCGTTATCACCAGTCATGTTTTTCTATAGCGCAAAGTACAAATATGCAGTCAACGCTTTCAGTTCTTCCTCTCATCGTGAGCTGATAACATAACACTGATAACCCTTGAGAATAAGCCAACAATTATGTAACCAGAGTTTGGAGTTAGCTCTAGATAAATATTGTGATCTATTTACCTTTAATCATAACGGGTCACATCGTTTGCATGCATTCGATTTGTTTGTGTTTTGATACGATTTTCAGTGGATCGTGTGATAACAGTTAAGTGGATCATATGTCAACAGAATTAATCTAAGTAATCTGTAACAGTATGTTGTTTGGCAACAGTAGAACCTGCTGTTATCTTCTACAGTCGATCGAATGTTAACAGTTGCAGTGGCTCATAAGACAACAGTATCGAGTGGAACTAATGGAATGCAGCTCATTTTCCTTTATCAAATGGCAACTTAAATAATATATTTATCTTAATGCTAAAATCCAATTTCATTTTGCCTGTCCTTAGTTAAAAATTAAGTTTAATTTATTGCGCAGAAGTCATAAAAAGCAAATAATTTACGAGAATTTCAAAAGTTGGCAAACGCTTGTAGCGGGCATACTAATTATGCTAAGAGATATGTTACTTAAATTCAATTGCATTTTTTGTATTACAATATCAATATCAATATTTGGAAATTAAGTATTTCTGTAAT
This sequence comes from Drosophila kuntzei, assembly GCA_035042165.1. Taxonomy (NCBI): domain Eukaryota; kingdom Metazoa; phylum Arthropoda; class Insecta; order Diptera; family Drosophilidae; genus Drosophila; species Drosophila kuntzei. The sequence continues at coordinate 817,728 of JAWNLU010000818.1, forward strand.
TCTCTTAATACCCATTACCCGTAATTAACAGGGAATACAAATTAAAACTCAAACGTTAAAACTTGCCAAAAATTAGCATTGAGGCCATTTTACTTACAGGGTATCTTCCAGTCGAGCGCTCTAGATTTTTATTTTTTTTTAGTTTGCTCACTGAAGCGTTACAGTTTCCAGAAATTGGAAGCGAGAATTATGCCCCAAAGGCAAAATAACGAAAGCTGGCGTTGGCCACAAGAGAACATCGCATATTATATTCATTTTATTAGCCTGAGAGCAGAAGGCAGTTGCTTGGAACTTGGATCTTGAACTTGGACTCATTTGGCTGCCAAGTGGTATTTGTGTTTTAACATTTTTTTAGCTTTAGCTGCTTGTTTTTGTGGCTTTTCTCTGCCCCGACGACCTCTACAGCAATGTAAGTATAAGTAACAAATCAAACGTTTATCTCATAATAAATAAATGAAAATAGAAAGCTTTAGGCCAGCGGCTATACTTAACCAAGTTCTGTTTGCTTATGCTCACTTAAAATTTAGAAAACGTTATCCTTTGATCAATGCCATTAACTGTTTGCTGTGCTTGGGCACAATTAAAAATACGCATACAAAAGCACTTTGAGCCCTCAGATTTTAAATGGACTTCAATGATGAAGGAAGTGAACTTTAATGGCATACCACTCTATACATATGTACCTCTCCAGGGCCTTATTGCTGATGCACTTGCATTTGCTGATGTTGGAAGGACCTCTCCATGTGCATTTAGTAAACTGTTTTCATAGACATCCAGCAAATTGCATAAAGGACATCATTGGCACAGAAATCATAGTATTGGCCTCTTTGGCATATTGCAAATCTGTTTAAACATGCGTTTTTAATTAACGCTCGCAAATAGACTTTGCACTGAGCGGAAAATAAAGGTACTTTCCATATATGTACATAGGTCCACGTAAATGTACATCATTCAATTAACGTTGCTAACATACTAACGCATATTCAATTTGGACATTCGAATTAATTCCCATGGTTGCGCTCTTATTTAGGCTCGTTAAAATGTGGCTCAGATTTCTATTCCATCTATGTGCTATTAATTCTCGATGTAGTATTTCAACAGGGTATTATAACCGTTGGCTGAATAGTGTAAAATCTTAATAAAATGTTTTAAGTTCTTATTAGGGACAAATCGACGGTAAATCGATGGTACTAATGGTATCTAAAAAGGCAACTAACTAAAAATTATCATCAATTTAAATGTAATTTACGGTAGATATTAGGATGCTGTTTCAACTTGGAACGACTACAGAGCATTTGATAGTCAGGCAATTAAAATCATGTATAACACCGATTTCGTATTTTTGAATTTGAAAATTGAGCCGAATTGATTTTGGAAGTAGTGCAACAGTAACAAAAAGAGAAACAGCAAAACACTAACGAAGTGAAGCACAGACGAGGGAATCGGGGAATAACTGAGGACGCAGATGTTCTTAGTGTAAGCATCGGATGGATGATTCATAATTCATAATTCAGCGCATTCAGTTAGTTGGTTGGTTGGCTGACTGGTTGTGCGGTTGCCACACAGTTGGTTGTTGCTGTATTGTTTTCTCTGCTGCTCGTTTTTGTTACGTTAATTGCAATACGATGCTCGGCGGCGGCCCTGGGCGGCAAACTAATTGCTTTCGCCGACCAACTTTATTTTTCTTCATTTATTATTATGAAATTTATGAAAGTATTTAGTAATACAATAAACTCATACACCAACTTTAAGAGTTTAGCACAGATTTGGCATGTAGAGTTGTAGTTTTCATGCTCGGACAGAGTTCTATTCATTGCCTTCTGTGTGGCCATAGAGGCAGCCATAAGCGGAAACGGAAATGCAGAACAACTGTTCTGTTATTGTGTTTTGCTGCTGTCGCCGCTTTTAGTCTGCTCACTCTCAGTTTTTTTTTTTTTTTTTTTATCTTGCTTTTTCTTTTGCTTGTATTTCTGTTTTGTTTTATATTCTGGCAAGTTACATCCGCTGGGTGCGTCGCCAATCCATACCTAGCCCACACCTAACCCAACTAAACCCATTCCAGCCGAAAATGTTGTTAGCAACTTCCGTTTTCCCATTAGTCGTGTACATAACGTTTAACTAGCTCTCGAGATTTAGTTCAGCAAACTTGAAACTAGACAAGAGCTTGCTACAAACTTTCCGCTGCTGAAAACTTTTAAATTGATTAGTATGTAGTTGCTAGTTCCCATTTTAGCCCTATTCGCCTGCCTGCAGCTCAGCCAGCTCATCCTACTCATCCAGCCCTGAGACAAGTGGCTGCATTTCAATTAGCCCTCTCAGTGCATGTTTAATATTTTATCTGCTATTCGTAACAAAAACTTTGGCGAAAATGTCCTCAGATTTTGCATTCCTACGTATAAAATAATGTAATCAAGGCGATAACGGGTAATGTTACGAAATTAACCTTTTACTATTATTACTATGTAAAGAACAAATATCTATCTTAACTGTTGTAAACGAATTCTTAAGCAGCTTAAATACAATAAACACAATGTCTTGTTGAGTTGTTTTGTTTTGGACGTATGCTTAGTTTAAAATATATTTCTAATTTGTCAAGAAATTTACAAAATATTTTCGGAATATATAATTAAGAATCTTTGTACTTTAATTAATCTTTATGAAATTCGAAAACGTTTTTACACTAAGACTGTAGGGATTAATGTGATATTAATTTAAGAGTGGAATCAAGAAACACATTTATATATTAATCCTAGTCACTTTTAATCTTAGTAACATTTTACTCAAACCTTTAGTATGTCTAATGCTTACTAAAACTAAATAGGAATGGAATGAAGCTATAAAGGTTGAGAGGTAATTGTAAGTATCTACTTTTAAAGTAACCGCAGTGTGGTTAAGTATACTATAAGTATAACCCTTTCTTTTTAAAATTTGCCTCTAATTCCGAATTTAATCCTTACCTTTTCACACGCCCTTCTTCAGAGGTAACTCCAACTTAATAAAAGAGTGTCAAAGTGTGTGTATGGGTGTAAGTGTGTATTTGTATATGTGTGTAAGCTCACACAGTTGTTTGAGTCACATCCTCATTTGTCAAGTTGGTTAGTTGCCATACACACAAACCCAGAGCCCAGAACCCAGAACCACATCCATACAAATTAAACCCCATACCAAATGAACTTTTTTATTAACTGTCGAAAGTTTTCAGCATGCGCACATTTTATTAAAGCATTCTCGATTCTTTATTATTGAGGTGGAATTCCCTTCCCCTAATTCTTTGGCGTTAACTTTCAATTGTCTTTGTTTCAACTTTAGCTTTGATTTTCCTGTCCTTGCAGATTGACAGTCTAAAAAGTTGCAAAGTGGAGAAGTCCTATTCCCCAAACACATGCACGTATACAAATCCTCCTCTTAGGCATTCGCTTAATCCTCTTACCCGTGCTCTTTATTCTGGTGACATTTAAAAGTGATTTCATTTATTTTTATTACACTGCAAAATCGCTTATGTAAAATGCAGTTTAATTTATTTAATTGAATTCAATTTGTTACGAATTGCGAACGAGAACGAGTCTCTGACCCTGTGTGAGTTTATTTATTTTTTTTTAATTTTATTTTTGTATTCTGGCTTTCTGGATTTATAAAAGCATTAAATTGAAGACTTACAGTTTAGTGTCAAAGCGGGGAGTTTTACGACAACAACAATAACAACTACAAATACAACGACAACGACAATGACAACGAGAGCAGGAACAACAACAAGGAGTGGCAGTGTCAATTTCGTTGTTAAAGCTGCGGCTGCCCTTTTGTTGTTGCTGCTGTTGGCAGAGAACCAACAGCAGGACCAAGACCAAGACCAGGACCAGGACATGTACGTGATTGCCATGGGAGGCGATTGCAACAGCGGGCGGTCCTTGGCTGGATTCTGGCTGCCGTTTGGCCAACTGAATGAGCCTGTAATTTGTACTTGCATTCATAAACAAGCGTATTCTTGCTCTGCCTGTGTCTGTGTGCGTGAAGTTATTCGAGGCAAGTACAAATAAAAAATGCCAAGGTCAGCCCAAGGATAACGCATATTTACGTGTTGTCCCCTCCAACTTCGACACTTTTGCGAGCTGCCGATGTTCCCTGCGATATTTCATGCTTTTGTTTTGCTGCCTCTCAAGCACACACACATCACGACACACACACACACACACACACACACACACACACACACACACACACACACACACACACACACACATCACGACACACACACACACACATCACGACACACACACACACACATTTAGATATATTGTATGGGCGTTTATCTGTATATAATACTTGCCTTTTTTTTCAATTTTATATATTGCAAAAGTCGAGAAAATGGCACATGTTTGTGTGTTATACTTGTGTTTGTCCTGATGCCGGCGATAATCCACTGATGTCATTTATTTGGCTCGCTGCGTCGACACCTCCTTGTATGCAGCATTTCCCACCCATTCTCTACACTTCTGGACAAGCTTCACTTTATATCTCAATATCTCTATCAACAGCTTGAAGCTTAGAGAATTGTTCACTGACGCAGAGTGAAATTTACGCTTCAATTGCAAATTGCGTGCGTGATATTTAGAACAATGTGTTGCCATCGTTCCCAAAGAAAAAAAAAAAAAAAAAAAAGAAAATAACTACCCCATAAAAAGCGAGAAAAAAGGCCAACTCCCTTTACAATATCAACACATCCCACATATTGATACAAAGGCAGATGCCTAGTTGAGTGTCAACCTTTGCCCACCTACGCGTACCCAAATTTGGTTATCTTTCTATACCCTATACAAATACATTGCACCAAAAAGGTATATGTACATATTAAAATGTTTATTAAGCACTGGTATTTAGTAGGTCTAAACAGCAAAAAGATTATTAATTAAATTTCATATTTTAAACGTTGTCAGATATTTACTTACAGGGTATCTGCTCGTTATATGATATTGTCAATTTGGATGGAAACATTTGTTCGACCTGTGCCGTTTTGGCAATCATTCAAATGGCTTCTAATGACGCTGTGGTGGGCGTGTTCATATTTATAAATTGTTAAATATAAGCCAAGGCTCCCGAGCATAATGGAAATTGGCCCAAGCTGTGAAAGCGTCCTACAAAAATAGCAACGCATTGTGTATAGATATGGAAAATCGGTACAGAACACAATAAGGCTGCGCTTCAATTGCCTCATCGGTCTGAGGGATAACACAGTGGGAGGGGGAGGACAGAGGGCATCAGTCAAGAGCAGCATCCAGGCCAGAATGTGAAACAGTAAGCAATAGGGAGAAATTGCAGCACGAGGCAGAAGCGGTCTCTATACAGTTCATTGAATTTGACTTGTTGTTTGTTTTATTTCCAGACGCGCTTTAATGTCGTTTATATTTACACAATTTTGGCTCAAACACCGCCTCCCTCATCCCCCGCAGCATCTCTCCCAGCCAAAAGCAATAGCCAAGTGCAAGTGGTGCTTTGTCTAGGTTTCATTCGATGTTGAAGGCTCACAATGAATGAATGGATCGATAAATTTTTTTACAGCATGCTTTCCTTTTACGACAGGGACACGGACAAGGACATGGCATCCGCATCCAATAACTCCTTGAATGCCTTTTGTGTTTGTCCATTTGCCACAGTTCATCAATTTATTTAGCATTTTTATGCGCTTTGCCAACGCGAAATTGTTTAAAACAAGCTATATTGATTTAATTAACGTCTCTTAAACGGTCTCTAAAGGCATCCACTGCCACCGCCAACACCCACAGCCAAAAGCGCCAACTGCTTCTCTTGGCCACTTTAGCTACATTTAAATTGAATTGTCTCGTTTGCACTCTGCAATCTATTCTATAACCAGTTTATGGGTTAACAAACCCACATAACATAGTGCATAAAAAACACAGTTATTAAATTTGTTTATCCTTACAAAGGATATTGTTATTTTGTCACGAATTAGGTAAGGCAAGTAATTGATTTTAACATTCGTATCCGTAAAATGTAAAACAAATTAAATTGAAATATATAAATCACGTTTAATATTCAAAATTCCAAATACCATAATTCCTTCTTGTTTCTAAAATTCATAATAATTAAAAAAAAACAATAGTCAAAAAAATACTTAGTAATAACTACTTACCTGAATTCATAAAAATAATAATTAATTCATGCTTTAATTATAATCATGAGAGAAAGTCCGTCCAACCAGCTGACCCACTAAAGATGCAATAAAGAAAATAATTAGATAGTTACCATATCATTTCATTTATTTTGCCTTTTCTTGATAAATTGTATTATCTTGGTATTTATCGCAGAAAGTGTGTATTCGACTCTTTCCTTAAAAGACAAGACAAGACCATGAATGCGATTTATGTTTATAATTAAACACATTATGAACTAGACTGGGACAGGGCTGAGGAATTGAATGTTCGTATGATAGACCCATAGAACGACAGAGCAGACAGAATGAACTCGCAGCATAAGCTACAAGCAATAGTAATAGTTATAGTAACCGCATATAAATATATGTATATCCTTAAGCCCTGCCAAGTGTGACTCCCACTCAGAATCGCAATGGCCCGAGGGACCAGACAATAACGCCCGCGCATTTGACTCCAGTGAGCAACAAAGTCATCATGGGAATGATTGTGTTGCCCTTACATATTGGCAAACAAATTCGTTGAACGGCTGGAGAAGCGCAGCGAACCCGTCCTTGTCCACAATGCCAAGACCCCGCAAATCCCGGAGACAAGCACGCGTTTCGGTTCATTAACCAAACCCAACAAAAGAAGCTAAGAAAACAAACTAATGAAGAGGATGGGGATGGGGATGGTGATAGGGATGTGGATGAGGATGAAGATGAGGAAAAGAAATAGCAAACTGTAAAGAACTAGCTGCAAAAGGGAAACAAAATTACCAGCTAGCAAATAAAATGTTGTAGAGGGTTCGACGCTGCTTCAATTTTAGTTTCGGTGATAAGTAAGCTGCCGTATGCCTTCCCAATTCTACTCCCTATTCCATCCCCAATTCTCCACCTCTCCTGTGCGATCTGTGCAGTTTGCGATTTGATGGCCCCTTGTGCTATGCAACGTTTCTTTTTTATTAGTTCTGCGCTTATCCGCCATTTTGGCAGTCGTTATTTTGCTGATTACGACAAGGACAATGCTCGGGGAGCCATTGTGTCGTTGTGTTGTGGTGGCAACTGCTGATGTGTAACCACTACACTACACAACATACTTAAGTTCAAGCAGCTTAGCTGTAGAGTACACATCGATTATTGCATTTAAATAAACCTTGTAGTTTATGGGAAACCAAACAAAGTTAAGTATATTCACAAGTTGAATGTAAATACAGGCTAGAACATGCTTCTAAAAACCCGAAAGTAATGCTAAAGAAATTGTTAGTGATTCAAAATAGTTGTTGACAGATTTGATAAGTTTGAAATATTCAGTTCTGTTTCGGTTTTCACTTTATATTTTAGGCACTTAGGCTAAGTGTTTAAATTTAATCGGACTTAAGATCATTAATAAAGATTAAATTAAATAACAATAGGTTAAAGATAAATCTTGCCGGAATTAAAAACCTGAACAGACCTGAATTATTTAAATTGTTTAAAAAGCATACAAAATATTTAAAATAAATCTTGTTTAAACTTAAAATAAAATATCGATAGCTGAAATAAAGTCTCCTTAAAGAAACCTGAACAGGCCTGAATTATTTAAATTGTTTAAAAAGCATACAAAATATTTAAAATAAATCTTGTTTAAACTTAAAATAAAATATCGATAGCTGAAATAAAGTCTCCTTAAAGAAACCTGAACAGGCCTGAACTATTTGAATTGTTTGAAAAAGCATACAAAATATTTAAAATAAATCTTGGTTAAATTTTTAAATAAAATATCGATAGCTAAAATAAAGTCTCCTTAAAGAAACCTGAACAGACCTGAATTATTTAAATTGTTTGAAAAAGCACACAAAATATTTAAAGTAAATCTTGGTTAAATTTTTAAATAAAACATCGATAGCTAAAATAAAGTCTTCTTAAAGAAACCTGAACAGACCTGAATTATTTAAATTGTTTAAAAAAGCATACAAAATATTTAAAATAAATCTTGGTTAAATTTTTAAATAAAAAATCGATAGCTAAAATAAAGTCTCCTTAAAGCACTAAATTTCATTAAAATCTTTAATAATTTTATAATATGAGTTCATTTGTACTTAATTTCGCCTAAATGGAGTTCAGTAAATGTTTGTTAAACAGTTGTCGTAGTCAAGTTCTTTGACTCTATGAAACTGTTTCAACTTTAGTCGCTTTTGTGGGTCATTAGTGCGTTCTGTTGTGTAGTTTTTGGTTGGCAACCGCTTTTTGTTGCCTGCTCTCTCTAGCTTATTTTCTCATTAGTTAGTCGATGCACGTTGTGCGATTTGTCGCCACAATGTTGGCGCCAGCATACAACTATCAGCTGAACGATACCATTTTCGATGGAGCATACTCTAGGGATCTCAAGCGAGGGGATAAGAAGCACATGCAGCTGTTGGTTGTTTGCCTGTTCTGAGTTGTTTTAGATGCTTTGCTTGCATTTCGCGCTTTGCTGACTGCATACATCTTAACCCCCATTACTCCCATACTGACTAGCTGACTGACTGACTGACTGACTGACTTACTGTCTGACTGTCTACATGATGCTGTGAGTGTCTGTTTGAGAGACAGCTGCACAATGCAACCCATGACATGGTGGTGGCACTTACAATTGCAGCTCTATCCCAGAATGTAAACTGTAAACTGTAAAGTGTAAAGTGTAAATTGTAAATTTTATGTCTGTAGTTTGGCCTTCGCCTCTTGTTCCATTCTACACTCTGCACTCTGCACTCGCATTGTATTGTGTCTTGCATCTCCATCAGAAAGATGAAGTGTTGCACTTCGTGCTGCAAGTCCCAAAAGTTTCTAGTTTGAACCCAAAAATACAAAAAAAATGAAGAAAACAGAAACCTTAAAAAATGCGCTTCAGAAGTTATCCAAGCTGAAATTTAAATAATGTTTGGTCAACGAGAGTTACTGTTTCAGTATGTTTTAATCTTAGCACACATAAATACATATACATATCGTAGTCATACTTATTTAAGTATATGGAATACAAATCTGTGTTTTGCAAATTGCAATGTTTAATCATAATGGTTTGCTAATTGTTCCGATTGTTTGCCAATGCATTGACCATGGTTATGTGAATCCTTTAACTCTAACGAGTACCAGGAGTTATGCTCTAAATAATTTTTTGCTTATAAATATAAATATTATAATATAAATTATTGCTGCTGTTCATTCATCAGAATGGCCGGACATTGCTAGATTTGCTTCTCTCTCTCGCAGCTTTTAAATGACTAAATACATTGTACACATACACATTTACACATACTTAGATCTATTCTTAGAAATACGTGTATTTATGGAACGCACACACAGACAGATTTCTCTATGAGCTTTGAGCTATGAGCTTAAATTTATACTAACCATATTGAATATAAATAATTGCCATTTGTTATAATTTTGCTCATTTTTCTTTACTTTCCATTTTCATTTTCATTTTCATTCGTCTCCTTCATTTTCATATCTGTTTGTTTTTTAAACAATGAGCAACACTTTATTTATTGCTCCGTGATTCTTCACTTGATAACAATACTTTTCGCATCCACAGCTTCGTCATTGTTATTTATTTTTCACACGTAATAATAATAATATATGTATGTACTTCGACTATGAGTAGTGGCAACAATGGATGCATTCGCAATCCACGTCCGCACACGTACTCGTATTTAACTATTGGTGTTGTATTCAGTGATTATTTAGCTTGCCTGGGCAACCAGTTTAGAAAATTTTACGCTGTCTGATAACTGCTAAATCAAAATGGTTAAAAACTCAACGTAAAACATGCATTTTATGTTACGTACTATAAATTCAGTATAGTTTTTATGCTGAACTGCAAACACAGTTTAATTTCAATTAAGTACTTAAGCCTTTAAGCCGTTATGTTTTCCACTTGAACTTATTAATTGTGTTTAAGGAGTCGCTTAACTTTTTGTGCATTTTACATGTATCTTATGCAACTATTGTTTAACTAACACACATCAAAATATACATACATATATAGTTTTATGCACACATTTACTACACTTATTCGTATATTCTGTCCGGTTCCACGTTCCACTCTCAAAATGGATTCCTCGAAAAAAGTATAGCATACTTTTTAGAGCAATATGAAATTCATACTGATTCATTGATATTTTCTTTTATTTCTGTTTTCATGGGAAAATGGAATTAGGAACCGGTCTGATTGTTAACACTGAGAACCAAATAGTTAATTGTATTGGTGGATTAATTGGTATCCGTTTTCTATATGGTCAACTGGGAATGAAGCCTTTTTCCATTTAATTGATTAAGTATATTGCTGAGGCTAAGATAGGTTTAAATTCTTTTTGTACCCGTATAGAATGAGTAAGAAAAGGGTTACTTAAAGGTTGGCTTAAAGCGAGAAGAGTAGGGAGAGAGTAAGAGTAAAAATTCGAAAGAGAGAGAGAGAGAGAGGGAGGGAGAGAGATAGTCAGGTACGTGGACAGGTTGAAGACGTAGCTTACAATTTGAAAATCAATTTAGAGACGTGACAATATTTACAAGAACTTGAAATTAGAGGATAAAATCCATTAATGGAAGATCTAAGATATGACGACTAATTGTAACTACCAATAATTATACTAAGCATTAAATGATGACTACAATTGGCGTTGATAAGCCAATTTAGACATTACATAAATATAAAATGAATCAAGAGTCATATCACTATCACTATCATTATCTTATCACTAATCTGGTTGAGTGCTAGGGACGAGTTTACTTAACCGAACCGCTTGAGGAACTCGATGCCATCTCCGTCCGGAACTCCAGCTGTGGCTTCGTCATCACCAAGGTCACTCCCGCTCCCAAGCTTTCGCTTTCGCTGTTGCTCTCACTGTCATCGTCGCTGTTCGCCACATCGTCCGCATCCTCCAGCGTTGTGATTTGACTCTGCACGCTCTGACGCAGCTCGAGTGCCGCATGATGATGCTGTGGAGCGACTTCTGCAGCGGCTTCTATAAGCGAAGGTGCCGAGTTCGTGTTGGCCCCGCCCGCTGTCTGCGCTGTCTGCGCTGTCGGCGATCCCAGTGATGAGTTGCGCTTAATGCCCATCATTGGCAGTGGAATGGGCATGAAGGAGACATGATGACCCGATCCTGACGAGCTCGATGGTCCCATGGCATTGGGCGTCAAAGCAAAGCTGGTGTGCTTTGTGGTCGGAGCCAACGGCGTATTGGCAGCACTCACTGAGCCACCTTTAAGAGCACCGCCGGTTAGAGATGCCTCCAACAACAACGACGGCTGCACCGAGGCCAGCGTCAGTGTTGACACCGAGGAGGGTCGTCCACTGCCCAGATGCAATGCACTGGCCGATGCTGCCGCTGCCGGTGGTGCAGTAATGGTGACAATCGTCTTTGCCGCACAATTCACCGCCGACGTTGAGTTGTAGTCGCCACGCAGCTGCATCCCGGAGCTGCGACGCCTGGCCCGATGATGATGCCTGTGAAAGCTCTGGCAGCGCGTGCACGAGCGCTGTGAGGAGGAGGGCGTGGCTGCCGTCGATGAGTGATATTGATGGGAGTTGCGGGCACCAAGACCACCGCCAACACCAACACCACCGCCGCAGTTGCTGCTGCCGCTGCAGGTGCTGCAGCTGCTCGGCTGACGTCACATGAGGGTGCGATCCAGTTGATTCACGGAATGGTAGCCAAAGGATGTGGATGCGGCCACCATGGCCGCAGCAACATGACACTGTATACCACAAGAGAGAGAGAGATGGACAAAAAAGAGAGAGAAGAGAGAGAGAGGGAGATAGGGGAGAAGAAAATAGTGAAAAAGTTGTAGTCAAATTTCAATTTGGCCGCTTTTGCATACAATTTGCAGGCAGTGTAAAAACATGTCTCTGTGTGTGTGTGTGTGGCAAAAACAATTTGCCTTTAAGCACAGCAACAGCGGCAACAAAGATGTTCAACAACAACAAGAAGAACAACAATAACGACAACAATTTGAAAATGTTGCGGTGTTGGGTTTGCTTTCTGTTTTATATTCTGTGCACTTTTGTTTTATCTTTCATTCGGTTTTCGTCCATTTTTTATTTTTTGTTTCTTTTTTGGGTTTTTTCGGGTGCAATAAAAGTCAAAGCGTAATGCATGATTGAAAGACAACAACAACAACAACAATAAAACCAACGAGAGCGAGAGAACAGCAAAATAAAACAAAAACAATGCAATGCAACACAAACGAAAAGCGGGTTTTTTATTTGGAAATCGCAACAACAGCAGAAACAGCAACAACAACAGCTGCAGATTGTGGGAGGTATAGACAATGACAATACAACAAAAAAAAACACAATTTCCGAATATTAGCTGGAACATCCCATCTCGGCCCCGTTATGCCAAACCTTGGCCAGGCCGAAAAATTCAATATTTCCCACCCTCAAACCAACAAATATAATCATCATCATCATCATCAACATCAACATCATCATCATCATCATCATCGTGGTCCTTGTCTTTATCAGAAGTAATGGCAATGCAATTTCATAAGCAAACCATTTGTGGGTTTGTGGTTATTTGTGTGTGGATGTGAGCTCCCCTCTCTCCCCTCAGAGGAGCAGCATTCAAAGTTGATTTTGTGTGGTTTTGTGTGGTTCCTTGGCAATTGCAAGTTACAAGTCTGTTGCCAGTACTTTTTTTTCTGTTAATGGAGATTGGACTTCGATTCAATTACAAGCTGACAAGTTTTTGCGGTATGTTCTAATATCCTTTTGCATTTCAATTACGCATACGCAACGTGTTACAGATTCTTGGACATAGCCGCAATTTGATTAACAGCTTGAATCAAATTCTTGCGCAAACACTATTAGCAGTATTTATTGGCCCAGTATTCGATAGATCTTAATTGCAAACTATATACATTCAATACTCTAACATTATAAATTATAATTCTAACGCAAAAACTATAAAAAATTATATTAATTTGCTTTTTCTTCGTATCATTTGCTTTGCGTGAATGTTATGACTCAAAATTGGCCAAGCCCTTGTCGAAATAGGCGTGTTCGGTTCAAAGTTCAGTGAACCCGCAGGGCACCAAAATGTGCTGCCGGTTTTTTTTCCCACTCTTGAATTTGTCAAGGAAACGCCCGTTTTTTGTAATTTATTACTTAATACTCTATTTGCAGCAGCCTCGGCTGTCCGGACTATGGTTTGTCTGACAGCCAAAAGGCCAGGAAGGCCAAAAAAGAATGTAAAACTTTTCAACGTTAGAGGGAATGCACATACGATAGTAAGTACACGATGTGGTACGACTACATTAATACCCGGCAAAGAGTTTGCTTTTAAGTAAGACCAACTTTTCTGAAATAATTAAGTAAATAAAATGTATTATATATAAACATGCACACATTTTTCAACTGTAACTAATTTATAGCGTATATACCCGCTCTAACTGGGCGGGCAGGATATCAGGCCGGAAGCAGGCCAAGAGTTCTGGCGTTCTGGAACTCTGGTGCCGCTTCAGAGCGGCTGTGGCCACTTTCTGGTGGCTTCTGTCACATAATTATAAACGTTAATTTCACGTTCACAGTCCATTAGGGATAATTGATGTTTTCGCAACATTTGTGGTAAATTACATTTTGATGTCCTGCTACGCGAAGGGACCAGAATAAACAACACAAAACAAAAAATAACAAAACAGAAAAACTTTAATAAATATATGAGAAAAAAAAGGGAGTCTGCAATGACTGGCGACAAAATGTCGCCGTTTAATTTGGTTGTCATTTTGTAAAGCGGTCACGAATTAATTTGATTGATTGCTTAAACAATAATTTGGCTTTGCGATAATTCAGCTGTCCTTAAAGGCTTGTTGTTGCTCCTTCAAATGGCACAAAACGTTGGCCAATAATTAATGTAATTAGCAACGTTTAGCACACTCCAATTGAACTCTGTTGGGAGTACAAGTAGATACATCATAATTGCCTGTCACAAGGATCTACGCATCCTTTATTCGAAGGCGCCAAAGCGCAGCAGCTCCGTTGTTGCTTGTCCTGGCCTTAGACTTGCCAAAGAGTTCTTCTGAAAACGTTTAGAATTACAATTACATCAAGGTATGTGATTGTAGGCGTGTGTGTGAGTGTGTGTGTGTGTGTGTGTGTGTGAGTGTGTGTTTGTGTACAATATTTGACAATTTCAAGCTTAAAGCAATGTAAGGATGTATTTGTGTGAGTGTATGGTGTGTTTGTATTTGTGTGTAAGCAATGTAAGTGAGTGCATTTATCCATGTCGAATGATTGAACATTCCAATTGTATGCAGCACGTACAAAAGGTAATGCACATTTTGGATTCATCTGAAAAGCCTTCCGACTTATTTGAGTTTCTCTTTTCAGGGCTACACTGAGCAGAATTTACCTAAAACTACAATAGTCCAACTGATGGTTGATTGAAACGAGACTAAGACTAAGGCAACTGATGAATATATAAAGACTACTAACTGAGATAATTGACTGAGAATAATAATAATTAATCAAGTACTATATCGTATTTAATGCCTTCAATTTCTTTTTTATGACAGTCTACAACAACCAGTTTTTCAGTTAATAAATATTTCTTTAAGTTAAATTTAAGTAACTAAATTATAATAATAATTCAATAAATATAATAGAATTATATTAAATTTGCTGAATATTCTATTTCGGACAAAATTGTTGGTTAAAGCAAAGTCCATCATTTCTCCAAGTGTACAACCGGAACCTAATCAGTGCGTGTGTCCGTGTCTACATGTGTGTGTGGGTTTAAGCGTATTTGTGTTAATGTACATACATATGTGCGTGTGTGTCTTGCAACAAGTCAGAGGACGTACCAAACAACAAAACAGCAGTCAAACAGCAGCACAAAACGTCTATGAAGTTAATTTTCAAGTGACATCAGGGGAGACAAATTCACAGTTACACCCACAAACACACACATACACATACATACACACACACACACATACACACACACACATACACACACACACACTCAGCTTGCGGTTAACCGAAATGGGCTTGAAGATTGGTACGAGGACACGAGACAGACAGTGGACAATGGGAGATAAGGGGACTAGACCAGGCTGCAAATTTGGCCAAATGAATAAAACCAGCTTACACATACACACTCGCATACACACATACGCACATTAAGTCAAGGGGACTTTGTGGGCGCTGGTTAATGGAACCCATCTCCATTTGTAGCCCGTTCTGACCATCGTCGTCGAATGGCCAACGGATGTTGAACTCATTTGTCGCTAATTTAAGCAATCACCGGAATTTGTGTATGTTATTTTAAGTGTCCGCCTTTCGAATAGTCTAAGAATATATATGTATATATGTATCTACATTCTCACATGACTGATATATATATATAGAAAAGGTGAATGTATCCATTACGTGTGGGAAAACTTTCTAATGACTAGCCTTTATTATAATAATGATAGCACGCAATACGTTGGTTTTTTTTTATTTTTATTTTCTTGGAAACATTACTAAAGTTCGTTCTACATTTCCAAGAAGCAAAAACCATACGCTTCACAACTCTAAGAACAATACTTGGCATTAGATACTATATATGAAGCTTTAAATGGTAATAAAATAAAGTGGGTATAATCTATATCAGCTATCTGGACTGAATTAAAAACAGGCTGTTAAAAATAACATTTAAAATTGTTCTAGATTTAAAAGATTATTCATTGAACTGTAAATCAATAAACATATTGAGACAAATAAAATAATAAAATAAAGTAAATTTAATCTATATCAGATATCTGTACTTAGTAAAAAACAGGCTGTTAAAAAATACATTTACATTTTTGCGGGTTTTCAAAAGGATATTCGTTGAATTGTAAATCAATTGTAAGTTATTTGATAAACATATTGAGACAAATAAAATAATAAAGTAAAGTTAATTTAATCTATATCAGATATCTGTACTTAGTAAAAAACAGGCTGTTAAAAAATACATTTACATTTTTGCGGGTTTTCAAAAGGATATTCGTTGAATTGTAAATCAATTGTAAGTTATTTGATAAACCTATCGAAACAATAAGAACTTGATATGCTTTTATAAATTTTTCCGGTACTTTTAAGTGCTTACCCCAATAAGTTAGTTGCGCCTGTTCTGACCTTTTTCAACAATGCCTTCAATACAATACAATGGTATGTTTGGAAAAGTGAGAGGAATTGGCATATAAATTGGCATGCTCTTGAATGTAATTGATATCCTGGCAGCCATCCGATTATTCGAATACCCAAATACCCGAATACCCGAATACCCAAAGCCATAGCCACTTACTTGGGTTGGCTTTCAGAAATGGCAGACTTGTAGTTACATTTGTTGGCTATAAACAACATTTTCATCCATTTAATTGTATGGTACATGTATGTTTGTTTGTTTCTTTGTATCACACATGCGAAAATTGAGTTGGAAATTTAGAGTGCTAAAGGATTTATGGATAACTTGATACGAGTAGATGTCAGATTGCCGGAATGTCGGGACTGGGAGTTGCTTTACAAAATATATAAGTATGTATGTATGTCCAGGCGTACTTATTGATAGAAGCGGATACTCATTGATTGAGTGTGTGCGCATGTGTGTGTGCTATACACTGTGTGTGTGTGTGTTTAGTCAAAAGGCCAACAAGTAAAAGAGCCGGCAATAACAACAACAATGCCAAGTTAAAATTTCCAACATAAACACACACTTAAAGTGAGAGATGAAGAATTTGAAACTTAAGCAAGAATCGCAAAACAACAAGACAAACAAATTGAGAGTGTGTGTGTGTGTGTGTACACATACATACATATATATACATATGTGATTGTGTGTGTTTGAAGATTTTTAGTGAAAGATGGAAATAAACAGTAGCAACGACAACAATAATAAGAGTAGTAAGAACAATGACAACCACATCTAAAATGACATCGTGTCCTTGGCCTGCGAGCTCGCGTTTGAAAGAGTTCGTGAGACCAGAGATTTCCTTCAAACTTGCCTATACCCTGTACCCTTTATAACAATGCTGCAAACCATCAAAATGTTGGTAATCAAACCATAGGGCATGACTTAGGTGCGGTTCGTGAACCGGTTTGTATACTTCCTGAACTCAAGGTTTGGGCTCAAGCCTTTGTTCAATTTAATACACAATAATATTTCTAGTGCTTTAAATTTTTCGTCAAATTTTCAAACGATTTACATTCTTTATTATACAAAAACTGGAGATTTTGTAAATAATCTACATCCGTCTTAAGAAGTTGCGCTATATTTTAAATATTTCTTTGTATTTTTTGAGAGCCGAACCTTTTTTTAATGTTGTTCGGTTCGCGTTCGCTGGGTAAATAATTTCAACGGTTCGGTTCATGATTCGGTTAAAGTCAAAAAAGGCGAACCGAACCGGTGCTATACGAAGTTCTTTCCAAACCGATTTGCAGCCTTGTTTTTTATATGATTTGCCTGCAAGGATATTTTATGCTTTCACTATTTAAATCGACACTTTTCTTAGCATTCTTTATATAGTACAGGCTATCTCGGAAGATATCATACTCTATTCGAGTTTTTTTTTTTGCAGTACATTTAACAGAACGAAGGAAAGCAACGAAACATCAGTTACCATGCCAAAGAGAATTGTTCAAACAGAGACATTAAGTTGAGCCAGGAACTGAACAAGATTCAGTTGCACCCTTATGTGTGTGTGTGTGTGTGTGATATGTGGGCGAGTGATTGTGTTCTTATGTGTGTTTGTATTCAGGTGCAGGACATTCAACAAGTGCTGAAATCAGGGTTCATTTAATGTATTCTTTTCTTTAGTGTTTTTTTTTTATCACTAAAAATACAAACATTATCACAGTCGAGCCAAAGGAACATCAGTGAGTAAAACATTTATAAACAGAAACACATAGAGAGAGAGAGAGAGAGAGAGAGAGAGAGAGAGAGTGACAGAGACAGTTGTGATAACATATGGCAACAGAGTGCATTGTGTATATGGGTGACCTTTGTAGCTTTAGTCCAGAGTTCCATTCGATAAGTAAGTGTGTATGACCCGAAGGAGGCGACAGGACGAACACGAAACATCAAACATAGGAGATAGACAAGTCGCTTACCGTGCCATTGACTTACAAAACAGAGTTTGGGGGAAGTCGCCTCAATCAGCAAGTTAAAATCTATGCTAAACTATATATAAGTCTGCTCGCAGGAATTGTGTCGCACGTGCTGAATGCCGTGCAGCGAGCAAGTTGAGTAACAGCGTCGTGTTGCAAATCTCTGTAAGAACACCACCAGAATCATAATCAGCAGCAGCAGCAGCAGCAGCAGCAATATTATCTACCAAACCAAAAGATGCAGCACCACAAACCGTTACCGTAAGTTTCCCCATTCCCCAGATCAGTGTTTGTGTTTTGGTAAGTGATACGCAAATACTTATAAATAGGTACATATACTATATATGTTTTATATATGTATATGATACTCGTAGATAGATAGATCATATAATATCGTAGCCATAACAGCGATCAATTATTTTGTGATTGTTTTTTTTTTTTCATTTAAATTCTGGGCTTGATTATCAGTTTATTATTTCTAGTGATGTTGACTATTTGGGGTTGATGAGGCTATGGGATTGAATGAATGAGATATTTGATTATTAATATTGTGAATAAAGCCATTAAGTGCACTTCAAGGAACGCCAATTGGAAACAAATTGTGCAAATCTTTTGCAATTTTATTCTGAAAATCGATATTTGGATTCCAACTAAATTGCAAATAAATGAAGATGGATAAAACTGATTTTCAAATCATATCTACAGTGGAAGACAGTAAAGAGATCTATCAATTTTGTTTCAAATTTAATTAAATAACTTTCTACTCTTTCTCAGCTGACGGCAATCATTCACAGTGATTCAATGGAGCAAAGTTTTATTGCAAACGTTACGAAGCATTGTGACTTTTGGACTTGGCTTTTGATTTTGACCCGATTCGGGCAGAGAGCAGACACACATTAAAAAATTATTCATTAAAATCACAAACTTTGCCTGCGAGTGTCAGAGAGTAAATAAGAAAGAGAGATAGAGAAATAGAGGGAGAGAGAGAGAGAGAGGGGGAACGCGTTGCCGATGACGTTGACTGATGCGCCGAGCTGTTTATTTATGCTGGGATGATGGGAGGATAAAGTTAAAGATGAGGGCTCTTCTAAGGCACTCGGAGTGAGTTTGTGCCGTCCCATCTCCCTGTCATATGTGAATGCTAATGGCAAGAGCCAGATATAGAATGGGAGAAAGGGAGTACGTTGGGTAGTCAGGAAAGGGTATAACTCGCTGCCTCCTTTCGTTTCTCGTTTCTCGTCCTTCTTTTCTCGTTTTTCGTTTTTCCATCATATTCATTAAAGTTGTAAATTAATTTTGTCGTTCGTTGAGTTTCGTTTCTAGAGCATACTAAAGTACGGGCGGGGTGGGAGTCGGGGACGAGGTGCATAATTCATAAACAGTTTTCAGCGTCGTTCAGCCCGCAAGAATAATAAAAAATGTTGATGAAAACAAAAAAAGAAAACAAGGGTATAAAAAAAAAACATAAATATGCTGCCAATGAGTCTGAGCGAGAGAGAGTCGCATAGGAAGAGTGAGAGAGATAAAAAATGTTATGGCAAATCGAAGAAATAAGAAACCAAAGGAAAAAAAACCGCAGCTCAGCATTAATGGGGCATAAGCTGGACAACAACTCACCTGTGACTTGGAGCGCATTGTGGGCTGATACTTGCGACGTATTTTCCGTGGACAGCATATGCACAGTAATCGCAAAAAAGCCCTGTGAATGGTGAAAGGTGAAAGGGATGTCAGATAAAAGGAAAGGAAACTGTGCGGGGAAGAGTGGACAAATAACCCGTGACCCACCTGCGAAAGTCTCTGCTCCAGCAGGCATAGATCACAGGATTCATGCAGGAATTGATCCAGCCGAGCCATGTAACAATTGCCGATACAATCTCCTCGTGCTCAATGCACTCGATGCAGAAGCCAGACAAGAGATTCACCACAAAGAACGGCAGCCAGCATATTATGAACACCCCCATCACAATTCCCAGCGTCTTGGCAGCCTTCTTCTCCTTGGCGAACTTGGCCAATTTACGTGAAAGTGAAAAGTTCTTGCCCATGTGTCGATGTCTGGCCAGACCATTGTTGTGTAGTGCCGATAGGGGCTCGTCATCCGGCTCCTCGGGCGTTGATGTCGTTGTGCCGCCGCTGTGATTGTGATGATGATGATGCGAATGGGAGTGCGAGTGACTTAGTGAACCACCGCCACCACCGCCGGACACTTGATGTGGATTCGCTGCCGGATCGCGTGTGGTTCCTCCGCGATGGATTCGCAGTGTCAACTGCAGTTCCCCGGATGCCATCAACACCTGCTTGGTGCCGATCTTCAGGGAACGCGTCTGAATTACCGCCGCACGATAGATGCGACAGTAGGTGAAGACCATGACCAACAGTGGCAGGTAAAAGGATATGGTTGAGGAGAATACCAAATAACCCAGGTGCTCGGTGAAGGTGCACTTGTAGGCGGGCATTTCTCCATCCCTTGCTGCCCGCCACCAAACAATGGCCGGAAAACTGATCGCACTTGAGCAAATCCAAACGGCGGCTATTAATCCCGCTGCACGCTTCACAGTCATCCGCATGGGATAGCTGAAGGGATCCGTGATGGCCCAGTATCGATCCAATGAGATGACGCAAAGATTCAGGATCGATGCTGTGCTAAAGAGCACGTCCAGCGATCGCCAAATGTCACACCAGTCGGTGCCAAAGAACCAAGTGTTCTCCAGGACCTCGTAGAGCGCCGAGAAGGGCATAACCACCAGACCCACGAGGCAGTCAGCCACCGCTAGGCTCGTGATGAAGTAGTTGGTGGCTGTGTGCAAGTAACGCTCCCTGATGACAGCCAGGATGACCAGGGAGTTGCCAAAAACAGTTGCAAACGAGAAGAGAAACAGAAAGGCCAAAAGACTGACGCGATCGTTGGGCAACGCCTCGAGAAACGCGGTCAGATCCGGCTCGGCTGTAGTGCTACCACCGGTGGTGTTAAGATTCAGGGCCAGTTCTGTACTCGTTGGTGCCGCATTGAAGCCATTGAAATAATAATAGACATCTTCGGAGATGTTGTAGCTGTTGAAGAAGAGCGTCGGACGCGTCTGATTCTGGACATCCACCCGCAATAGCGCCAGGACCGGTTCCAAAATGCCCGTCTCCGGTGGCGCCAGCTGACGTGGCTCATCATTCTCCTCCATTGCTCCGACAATTGACTAATACAATGTTACTGCAGCTGGCACAATACCCAGATCCAGATCCAGTTCCAGTTCCAATCTCTGACGTCTGCGCCCGTCGAGTGAATTAAGGAGACGCATCTTTATCTCCCAGTTCTTGTTTGGTTTCTGGAATTTAAAAGAATGAAATGTATTATATATTAATATCTATTATTGATTAATTTTGATAAAATGCATTAATTAGCTTACAATATTATTAAGATGCTAAATAATCGAATTACAATATTATGCTTTTCAGGCAATTTCCAGGAATAACATTTACTTCGGCCTGTAATGGATGCCGCTTCCATTCAATTAAAATGTTGGCTCTCCTCCGGAGCCACATCCGGCGCACACCTAACAAATTTTAAAAGCACAAAAGCTAAACAAACACATTAATTAGAGAGTTGTTGCTGACGTAGCTTCTCCTCATTGGGGTAAACGAGGAAGCGAGGAAGGTGTCACTCATGAAGCATCTTCCGTTATTCATACAAGAGAAACAGCCAACGGCAGCTGGTACCACCAAGGTGCACAATTAATTCACCAGCAGACACGGCGTCTGCCACAAAGTGCCACCTTCCCTCCGTCCCCTTACCATTTGGAGGAGTTCCAAACAAATAAACAAATTAAATTACACTTCAAGTGCCCAAAAGTACAGGAAGTGGCTCGTAGGACACTTGCAGCTAACAGAGTGCTAGTTCCAAAGCGGAAGTTAACAATTTAACCCACGTTGATTGCCCAAACCGTACACCTGACATTCCCCTCATGGCATCGTGCTACAGTCCGATGGAAGGAAGTGTATCAGCCAGGTGGGAGTCGGGCCTTAACTACTTTAAATTCAAGCATACTAACCTCATTACAATAACAGATTCAAATAAAATACATTATATAGTTAAACTTTAGGTCAGATGTACATATATACATGCCTCTCAAAGTTCCAGTTAAATGTATTGGGCACCCACAAGGCGTTGAAATAACGATTGAAACTCAGTGAATATTCGTTTGAATGACAATTGAATTTGTTAACAGTTTAAGTCAATTTTGGTCTTCAGACAGTCAAGAAAGTTGGATCAGTCAGTCGGTTAGTCAAATCTGTTTTGCATTCTAAACAGGGTTAAAACCGAAACGAATATCGGTTTCAGTTACGGTTTCGGTTATGATCGAATTAAGGTTTTCGGTTATCGGTTATGCAAAATCTTGGAGTATCGGTTTCGGTTTAAAAATACCGGTATGGTTTCGGTTAACAAAAAAAATAAAAATTAAGGTTTTCGGTTGACCAAAATAAAACGCTTTATTCATTGCTTTACATGAAAAAAGACTTAATGCTTACATTACTTACATATAAATTTGGTTCATTTGGTTTGAAAATTTCGATTATTTTGATTTTCCTGAACCTGTATAACTTTGAACCGACATAACTTTGTCAAAAGTTAATCAATTTTTAAGTGGAATGTAAATTTAAGCATGATTTTACCTCCAAATTCGTTCTGCATTAACATTTTTTTTGTTTTAGAAAATTTTTGAAAATCGTATTTTTTCGAAATTTTACAGTGTTACCCCTTAATCTTTTTTGATTTTTTTGAAAAAATTCGAATTTTCAAAATGAACAAAATTTAAATGCAGATCGAATTTGAAGGTAAAATCATGCTCAAATTTACATTCCGCATAAAAATTGATTGACTTTTGTCAAAGTTATGGCAATTCAAAGTTATCAGTACATGCGACGGCCAGTACCGAAATTAACCCTTATAAATGAATCGGTTACTAAACGGTTATTTCGGTTTAAAGAGTTTCGGTTTATGGGTTTCGGTACAGCGGAAAAATATTTTTTCGGTTACGGTTTCAGTTACGGTTAGAAATTTTAATCGGTTATTACCGGTTAAAGGTTACGGTTTCGGTTAAGGTTTTAATCCCTGATTCTAAATAACCTGTGGCTGCTCCCTTGATTTAACCAGTTTTTGTTTACCCAGATTCCACGTGCTATTGCTGGCCATTTATTTTGTCAGCATGTGATTATCACCTGCCAGTCTAAGGTTGTAGTGATAAGACGAGGCTGGCAAAAACCAAATTTCTTCTAGTATATACCTTGTCTTGGCTTGGCTTGACTTGCCAGCCAGTTAGAATTTTGCTCCTCATTTCCGGCGGATTCGCGTCGCCTGCATGCCATAAATTTTCCTGCCTTCCTGTCTGTCGGTGGCTTATCTGGCCCCCTACTCCCAACCCAGATCCTGGAGTCGTTATGGTTGCTTTCCTTGGCCACATTGCTGCAGCGGCATCGTCGTTCGTTTACTTTGCCAGTTTTTCTGCTGTTTAGTACAATTTCCTGGGGCATTTCTCACGCAAGAAAAAAAAGAAAAACACGTACATTTTTTTCACTTACGATGAGGTTACTGCCGGGCTGCATGTTCAGTAAGTCAAAATGTGAGCCCAGTGAATCGCTGTGTGCTCCCAAAACTGTTGACTTTTCAAGTAAGCAAAGCAACTCGCCTCTTCTCGCGTTTTAAAGCACACCAGCATCTCCAACCAACTGAAATACCAAAAAAATTGCCAGAGCAAAAACAACAAAAACACAGAAAAGGATAGAGGCAAATTTATATGGCTTACAAACATGACCATCTTCTTGTATGAGCCTGTTTGTGCTGGTGCAGCCTGCTGACTTGCTTGGCTCAACAATTTAATTGAAACAACCTTAAAGTTGGCCTCCATTTGGCTCTGGGCCAAATCCGTCCCTTTTACAGTAGCCCCATACAAATTCGGTCGGCCACGGCAGCAATTTGTACATGCGCTAAACCCTTTCGACCCTTTCTATGTCCTCTGCTCGTGTATGTCTATGTTTTCGACTGCAAAAGGCCCAAAATTGGTTAAGTCATTGAGAGTTAACCAAAATGGTTGCAGGCAGCCATTCATTCGCACTGATTGCGTTCCAGCTTTTTCTTTATTTCGGAAGGGTATTTTAATTTCATTATTAACTGTGTAACAGGGCATCATATCAATAACAAAATATTCAAATAGAATAATTGTTTATTTGTGCATTTCCTGATATTGTCATTTTGTAAAAATCCGTTTTAATATTTAATTCTGATATATCAAATAGGCCATGGACATCGAGCACGTTGCTTGCTTGATTTTCACATTTGCTGAATAAATCGTCATCCTCCACAATAGATTTGTATTTGTATTCCTTTGAAAAGCCTATAAATGTGACCAGGATCACAAGCTCTACTATCACCGCACGATTAAAACACATCTTGTGATTTGTCACCATTTTCCACTTCTCTTTATATATTTTAAATTTGACCAAAATACACGAGAGCTTAATTATACGCTTGGACCGATTGTCAGATGATTTACATTTATATAATAATGTTATCAAATTGACATGTATCATGTAACTTCGTTATTTATTATTAACTGGGTAATAATAACAGTGCATCATATCAATAACAAAATATTATAAAGAAAATAATTTCTACATCTGAAACCACTTTGATCAATATACATGTTTATATGGTTCATTGAGAAAACTATTCTTTACATCAGAAATTGTTACACTCTTACAAATTCCATCCGGTAAGCAAAACAGATGGATTTTGGCCGCATTCTGTTAAACGTATCAAATGCATCCAGGATAATTTGTATTTTGTAATGACCACTCAAATTATTTAAGTGCGAATCAAGAATAAATTCCACATCGAATGGTGCGTGTATGAATTTGGTCTGAAAATACGCAAGAATATAAAGCACATTATCTCAAAAGTTCCTTAAGAGCTTACCCCTGGTAAATTTAGACATTTGTCCTTTACTGCCTCTAAATTTGTTAAGTGCTGAAGCCAGTATTCGTACCAATATTGATTTTTATCGTACATCATAGGACAAAAATTTGGTGTATATATGGAATATATAGTAGGTTGCCACGAGCCCCGGTCCAATTTCAAAAGCTGAATTTGGCCCTGAAGAAATCATCGCTCATAAAATTTTAGTACAAATTAAAATAATCAGTTTGGTATCACCTGGATGCGATCTGTGAGCTGAACATCCCATACTAAAGTAGCATTTCCTGATACTGTCATTTTGTAAAAATCGGTTTTAATATTTGATTCTGATATATCAAATAGGCCATGGATATCGAGCACGTTGCTTGCTTGATTTTCGCATTTGCTGAATAAATCGTCATCCTCCGCGATAGTTTTGTATTTATAGGCCTTTGAAAAGCCTATAAATGTGACCAGGATCACAAGCTCTACTATCACTGCACGATTAAAACACATCTTGTGACTTGTCACCATTTCCCACTTCTCTTTATATGTTTAAAATTTGACTAAACTATATCAGAGCTTAGATGTGAATCGCATTAATTATATGATTCGACCGATTGTCAAAAGATGATATAATAATGTTATCAAATTGACATGTATCATGTAACATCGGTATCACTATGTCATGTCTGGTGAAAATGATGATAAAATTTAAAATTTACAACATGCTTTTACAAGTTTTAAATTATTCGAATAGTGTTATGTGTTCCATCTTGAAAGATGTGCTCAGAGATATTTTTTAATATGATCAGGAATATAGTTAAAATTTTAGTCGAGAGCACAACTAGTGAATTTGAATTTCCTCGCACCAGAATACGGGCCCCATAAAGTACATATAAATTATATGTGTATGTAATCGAATCGATTTTAGAGACTAAACGATATTGAGATTCTATGTACCATACACAGATCGAGTTTAGTTTAGTGTATCTTGTATTTTTCCATATTTACTTTAATTTTTCATAGAAATTTATTCGGTCGTTGACATTAAAACAGTCCATGCATTATAGCTTTACGACAGTCCAAATTGATTTGAGCTCCAATTCTACATCTTCCCTGGCAGTTGGAGGTGCTGTGTGCCTAACAGTTAACCGTCAGCTGTAATAACATTCTTTTTTTATTTGCATGAAAGCCAGATACAGATACAGAAACAAATACAGATACATTGACAAGGAATGACTTTCTGGGCCTGGTGTCAAATTTCGTGAATCGTAATTATATGAATTGAATTTATTTATACTATTGAAAGTGCAAACTGGTTCTGAGCCGAACCTCGTAGAACCCAGGTTCGGTTCGGAACTCTGAGCAATCGAAACCGGATCGTGAACCTAACATTTAAAAGTATTTAGTAGTTTGCTTCGGAAATAAAATATTTATATAAATTGTATGCCTTTCTTAAATTACTCAATTTTTTTTAGTCATATATAAATCTAGATTAATTAAGATTATTTACAAAATAATAACCTTTTCAATAAAAAAACTCAATTTGTATAAATTAGTACAATACAAAAGCCGAATGACAAACTCTTTATTTTTAAATAATTTATATAATAAATTGTAAATATGGTTCGTCACAAAATTGGATATCAGAAATTTTGGGGCATTGAAAGGGTATCGTCACAAGACTTTTACTATGCCAAGAAGTCTTTTTTTGTTTATAAAATACAAATTAGAGGTCTGCATGAATACATTCATTTTCAACACAATAGTACTGTACAGTAGTAAATTGTTCTTAAAAATAGAAGTATCAATTTGTTCAACATTCACTCACACCCATTTAAAACTGTGCACAAAATAGAATGAATGATTCAATTGCCCTTTTGGATGCATTCATGCAGATGTCTAATACAAATATTTTTATGTATTAAGTTGAGCCAAGGGTCGTATCCGAACCTTGGGTTCAGGAGGTATATAGGCCGGTTCGCAAACCGAACCCAAGTCACGCTATATGGTTACCACAGAGCCGAACCTTAACTAACAGAAGGGTATTTTAATTTTATTAATAACTGGATAACAGTGCATCATATCAATAACATATCAAATACTTGTTTATATGGCTTACTGAGAAAACTATTCTTTACATCAGGAATTGTTACACTCTTAAAAACTCCATCCGGTAAACAAAACAGATGGATTTTGGACGCTTTCTGTTCAACGCATCAAATGCATCTAGGCTAAATTGTATCTTGTAATGACCACTTAAATCAAGAATAAATTCCACATCGAATGGTGCGTATATGAATTTGGTCTGAAAATACGCAAGTATATAAAGCACATTATCTCAAAAGTACCACAAGTGCTTACCCCTGGTAAATTTAGACATTTGTCTTTTACTGCCTCTAAATTTGTTAAGTTCTGAAGCCAGTATTCGTACCAATATTGATTTTTATCGTACATTAAAGGACAAAAATTTGGTATATATATTGAATATATAGTAGGTTGCCACGAGCCTCGGTCCAATTTTAAGGCCTGAATTTTGCCCTGAAAGACACGATTCATCATTCATAAAATTTAAAAATATAAACAATCAGTTTCGTATCAAAGTCACCTGGATGCGATCTGTGAGCTGAATATCCCATACTAAAGTTGCATTTCCTGATATTGTCATTTTGTGTACATTTATATAATAATGTTATCAAATTGACATGTATCATGTAACTTCTTTATTTATTATTAACTGGGTAATAATAACAGTGCATCATATCAATAACAAAATATTCAAAGAAAATAATTTCTACATCTGAAACCACTTTGATCAATATACATGTTTATATGGTTCATTGAGAAAACTATTCTTTACATCAGAAATTGTTACACTCTTACGAATTCCATTCGGTAAGCAATACAGATGGATTTTGGCCGTATTCTGTTCAACGTATCAAATGCATCTAGGCTAATTTGTAATTTGTAATTCCCACTTAAATTATTTATGTGCGAATCAAGAATAAATTCCATATCATATGGTGCGTGCATAAATTTGGTCTGAAAATACGCAAGGACTTGAAGCATATTATCTCAAAAGTTCCTTAAGAGCTTACCCCTGGTAAATTTAGACATTTGTCCTTTACTGCCTCTAAATTGGTTAAGTGCTGAAGCCAGTATTCGTACCAATATTGATTTTTATCGTACATCATAGGACAAAAATTTGGTGTATATATGGAATAAATAGTAGGTTGCCACGAGCCCCGGTCCAATTTCAATATCTGAATTTTGGCCTGAAAGACACAGTTCATCGTTCATACAATTTAAAAATAATAAAAATTAAAACAATCAGTTTCGTATCACAGTCACCTGGATGCGATCTGTGAGCTGAACATCCCATACTAAAGTTGCATTTCCTGATATTGTAACTTTGTAAAAATCCGTTTTTATATTTAATTCTGATATATCAAAAAGACTATGGACATCGAGCACGTTGCTTGCTTGATTTTCACATTTGCTGAACAACTCGTCATCCTCTAGAATAGATTTGTATTTGTATTCCTTCGAAAAGCTTATAAATGTGACCAGGATCACAAGCTCTACTATCACTGCACGATTAAAACACATCTTGTGACTTGTCATTATATTCCATTACTCTTTATATATTTATTATTTGATACAGGAACGGTTAGATGTGAATCACATTAATTATATGATTCGACCGATTGCCAGATGATCTACATTTGTATAATAACGTTATCAAGGTGACATGTATCTTGTAACTTCGATATCACTATGTCATGTCTGATGAAAAATATGATAAAATTTAAAATTTAGAACATACTTATACAAGTTTTTAATTACTCGTAATTACGTGTTCTATCTTGAGGGATGTGCTCAGGGATTTTTTGAATATGATCAGCAATATAGACAAAGGTGGCCAACTTAATTTTTATCTTTAAAAGCAAAAATAAAACTATTGTCGAAAGCATAACTAGTGACTTTTTTAATTCTCGCACCATGGACATGTTAACATTATGCAAATACAGCCCCTATAAAGTAAATATAAATGATATGTCTGTAGGATCGCGTCGATCTCAGAGACTAAGCAAGATAGAGTCCAACCCTCTCTACTTGAGCGTTCTCACTTGACTTTTACATATTTACCTTAGTATTTCTATGATTCGGTCACTGACATTAAAGCAGTACATGCACTACAACTGTACGAAAGTCAAAATTGGTTTGAATTCCAATTCCACAAAATTCCCTAGCAGTTGGAGGCGTCAGTGTTCCTAACAGTTAGCCGTCAGCTGTAATAACATTCTTTTTGAATTTGCATGAAAGCCAGATACAGATACATATAGTGATACAGATACAGATGCAAATACGGATACAGATACAGTGACAAGAAATGACTTCTGGGCCTGCTGGCATTTTTCGTGAATCGTAATTATATGAATTGAATTTATTTATATCACGTATTTGTCCCTTCTCAGTTTGATACAATTTCCATTTCTATTTCAATTTCGGTTATTTAAATGGTTTCCAAATAGGGTGGCAAAAGTCAACTCAAGGGAAACTATCAATAAGTAAATGGGGGAGAGTTCCAAGGTTGGAGTTCAAGGTAGACACTGCTATTTTTATGGCCAAACAAAGTACTCCCTGGACATTCTTTCAAGCTGCTGACACATATCTAAAGGCTGTCTAGCAAGATGTCCCCATCAGCTTAATGCCATAAATTTATGAGGGGCTTTGTGGTTGCCGAATTTAAGATCCATTAATTTTATGCACTATCATTGAATAGGAATCAGTACCCAATGCCAAAGATTATTTCGAATACTCAAAGTACTGCATTGCTGTTAAGGTTGAGTACGAGTATGTACTCGTATAAGCCCCAATGAGCAACATATTCTGGAGCGAGTTTCCTATGCAAATTACCTCGATGTGAATGCGGCCTACAGCTGGCAGCAAGTAGGAAGAAGGCAGCCACTGTTATCAATGCTATCAACGTCACCCACTCAGTGTTGTACGATAAATCGTTACCCAAAATCTCTCAAATTGCTCCCCAAGCGTTTTTAAGTAAACGCATGAATGTCGGGCAATGAAAAAAAAGGCTCCAGTCGGTTTTCAAGGTTCATCGCTGTGTCGACAATAGCGTTCAAATCTTGACAATCTTTATGTGAGTCGAGCACTCAACCACGCTGCGAAGGCACTAAAAGGCACGGTAAATATTTCGACTTAGAGTTGTGTCTACAAATGGAATTTAATCACGCGTACGTTGAGCTATCCGCACAATCCGATGTTTGTTTTATTTTCAGCTTTGTAACTTGTCCCTTTTTGGATTTGATAATGTGCTGCCGGTTTCAGTCCCTGGTCGTATCATGCTGAGCGCTGCTTAATTATGTCACAAATATTTACACCAGACACCAAAGTGCAGAACCTTTTCAGCGTTTCTTCCATTTCTTGGCACGCAACGAATCTAGCTAAGCAAACAGGCGGTAAGAGAAATCAACAATCAACAATACGGCCAAAAATCAAATGAAGTAGGCTAACTTCAGCCCCCAGAAACCGGAGACAAAGAGCGATCAAGGACGAATAAGGACGACAAACAGGAAAAACGATGGTTTCACGAAAGTGGAAAGTGGATTTCGTGATAATGACGGGCATTAATTTTGCCTTATGTAATAAAACCGCCGCAGAGACAACATTTACCATCGATGCGATTTGTCCGATTTGTCTTGCAGTGCAAACACCCTACAGAGAATGGATACAAAGAGTATAAGTAAATCGAATGCTAAGATTTTTATTTATAACAGCTCAAATATGTACGCTATGCAGTGTAGGTAGAGCTAAGAAAATTTATGTAGAGCTCTACAGTAGAGCGTTTTGACACCTCTACTATAGAACTTTCTCAACCAATTTACCCTATAGTCGTAGAGTTTCTCTACAGTCTAAACGCAATCGGTAGAGGTCTAAACTCTACTGGACAAACTCTATAGTGAATGGGGTTATTTCGTTGTTTTAGGGTATCCCAGAGCTGGGAAGAATTCTGAATATGTCCAGTTTTGCAAAAATATCTATTGTTCGTTATTGTTTTTTTTTTTTTCGCTTGCGTGTCAAAATTCGTTGTTATGCCTTTGGCATGCTCAAAGTTATTGACAACCTCAGCGAGGAAGAGCTGCACAGGAATACGGGAATGGACGAGTAAACAGGGGGACACATTTGGTGCGCTTGTCACGCAATGAATAATGATTGGACAGTAAAAACAACAACAGATACATCAACAACAACAACAACAACAACATCACGAATAGCAGCATTGGCAGTAACCAACTGCCACAATCAAAGTCTGACGCCTGTCACTAGGCCAATCGAGTGAACGTTAATTGGCATATTGTTCATACGAAATGCTGTCCCCTCACAAATTCTCATTTACAGTGACAAAGATCTTTATGCGCGTTCCCCCAGAGAGATTGTCGTATTTAATTATTAAATACTGTCGCAAATATCAAGTGTGAAGCTGTCTGGGCAGAAACTGATAGGCTCCGTGACAGACAACATTTCAACTGAGACTCCACGGTGTCCTCGAATAAATATTTTCCAATAAAATACCAGAGTATAAAAAACAAGCTTATAAAATGTATTCTCGGTGAATTTATTATGAGTACCAGATATTATTATTTTATTCTGCAGTGGAATGAGATGACAAGCTACACAGAAAATATATTTATTCCAATTATACGAGAAGTAGATTTCCAGATACAAAAAATAAGCAAATGCTTCCTTAATCTTGGTTCAGAAGATGGGTTTTTCATCGACAGTGAATTGCTGAGAATTTTGAAATTCACAAAGCTTAGTCCTTAGATTTATCCCTTAAATATGCACAAATACTTATATGATTGAATACTTATGGAGTCATATTTATTTATAATAATTTAGATACATTCCAAAATAAAACGAATAAAGCCAAAACCTCTTACTGTCTAACTTGTGGCCCCCTGACTGAGATACATATGGAAGTTGGTCGCAATTTATTTGTACGATCATAAGCCTTAAATTACATCATCCCTTTGTAGAACCCATCCACGGTGCTGAAGAGAATCTCAAATTTGTTTAAAAAATAACAAATATTACAAATTGATGTCCATGAGAATATGTGAATCTTTGGAACCTACTCCATTGTTTCGTATACATTTTCTACAAAGTAGGTCCATGCTTTGTACCAATATTTATTCTTATCGTACATAACAGGAAAAAAAACTTGGAATATTCATCGGATACCCAGTTGGTTGCCATGAAACACGATCCAAGCGGAATACCTCTACACTGAACTAAAAAATATAATTATATTATCATTAAGCTGTTATATAAAAACACTTGGAAGTAAACTGAATGCGATTGTCAGGCTGAATATTCCATATTGAAGTTACATTCCCTGCATAGAATATTTTATCCTCTTCAATTTTATACTCGTGAAGAAGCTCAGATAAATAATCCGGGAATACTGAGTACGCCGTTTGGTTGATTCTCCCAGTCGCCGAAT
Organism: Drosophila kuntzei; assembly: GCA_035042165.1. NCBI lineage: Eukaryota > Metazoa > Arthropoda > Insecta > Diptera > Drosophilidae > Drosophila > Drosophila kuntzei. The sequence goes on from JAWNLU010000818.1 coordinate 850,429, forward strand.
ATTTCATCAACATCAAAAATTGCTTTGTATTTTTACGCCTTCAAGAGTGCAACGAAAGCAATCGGAAGGAGGAACACTAACAACACGCGATAAAGCAACATCTTGAGATATCCAGAACTGTCTTTCTGACTACGTTAAAGGTGTATTTATAGGGTGACATTTCATAACATAATTTATCAGCTTCATCTGATTTTTATATTTAACATTTTGATGAGCACTGAGTTCGGGTTACTATTGTTGAAATAATGAGTTAATTATACCCTTGAATAATAATATATGTGTCGGTGTCACAGTGACAAAATAAATCGTATATCGTGATCTGACCTAAAAAATATATTTTCATCTGTCGAGTTCCTTTCTGCTTGAGTGAATCATGCACTGCTGTCAACTTTTTATATTCGTTCGATTTGCACGCACGCTCGCACTCAGTCATTTGATTTGAGGCCCAAGGGACATATTTAAAGTTTAGTTTTTGATGAGTTCACATATGTTTTATTAGCTGTGTGTCGCATGTTGTTCTCTTGGCCAATTCATGTCTTGACCAAGTTTGCTTTGAGTTAATAAAAGTGAATGGCAATAAATTAAAGTGAATTGTATAATTTGCTTTGCACTCAGCATCTCCGACTACCAACTCCATCTTGAGTCAAATTCTAATATATAATATATTTCATTATAATTTCATTAAAATTTTCTTGCAAATAAATTCTTGTCACATGCTCAACGATGTCAGTCAGTCGCGTGATATTATAATTAAATAGAAAAAATTCTTATACCAAATTCAACACTAAAATATACGCTGTATTAAAGCCAGATTTTTTACAAAACTTATGAATGCTTTCTTTAATAAGTTTCAAAATTCAAATAAAAATATTTGAGCTTATACTCGAATTGAATTTGAATATATTGTGTTGGATGCATCAGTCTAAAAATTTTTTTTCTTCTAATTTATCAGATCTTTTTCGCCCAAAGTCATAGTTACAGGCAGGGATTAAAACCTTAACCGAAACCGTAACCTTTAACCGGTAATAACCGATTGAAATTTGTAACCGTAACTGAAACCGTAACCGAAAAAAAATTTTTACGCTTTACCGAAACCCATAAACCGAAATAACCGTTTAGTAACCGATTGATTTGTAAGGGTTAATTTCGGTACTGGCCGTCGCATGTACTGATAACTTTGAACTGCCATAACTTTGTCAAAAGTCAATCAATTTTTATGCGAAATGTAAATTTGAGCATGAGTTTACCTCAAAATTCGTCCTGCATTTAAATTTTGTTCATTTTAAAAATTCGAATTTTTTCAAAAAAATGAAAAAAGATAAAGGGGTAACACTGTAAAATTTCGAAAAAATACGATTTTCAAAAAATTTTCTAAAATGAAAAAAATTTAAATGCAGAATGAATTAAGAGGTAGAATCATGATCAAATTTACATTGCGCATAAAAATTGATTGACTTTTGACAAAGTTACGGCAGTTCAAAGTTATCAAATATCAGTAAAATCAAATAATTGAAATTTTCAAACCAATCTAACCAAATTTAGATGAGATCAAATTATAATAAAATCGACATTACACAGGATCATTCCAGTAACCAGATAACATTATTTTTCAGGCTAATAAAAGCATTAAGTCTTTTTTCATGTAAAACAATGAATAAAGCTACTTATTTTGGTCAACCGAAAACCTTAATTTCTTGTTTTTTTTGTGAACCGTAACCATACCGGTATTTTTAAACCGAAACTTACAAAAAAGCGATAACCGTTACGAAACCGATACTCTAAGATTTTGCATAACCGATAACCGAGAACCTTAATTCGAGCATATCCGAAACTGTAACTGAAACCGATATTCGTTTTGGCTTTAATCCCTGGTTACAGGGTATAATTTTGTAGAAAAATAAAAACGAACACTGGCGCTCAGTAGAACCATGAGGAAATTACAAATTGGTCACCCTGCCTCCCTCTTGTCGCTGTCATCGCTGCACGTGTGAACGCAATAACTCCGATCCAAAACAATCCAACTTTCAAGGAAAATAATTTTGATATAATGACAAGCTGACAAAGTCACGTCGCTGGGAATAGAAGGCAAATTCATCAGCGGGCCAATATTGACACAGGTCCCAGACAGACAGAAACTCGACCCAAAAGACAAAAGTCAAAAACCACAAGAAAATTTACCCCAGGCGACTCTGAGTTGCCATTAATGTTGCTCTAAATGGGCAGTTGAAGATGCTGATGGTAATGCGGGAAAAGAGGAAGAACCATCCGATGACAAAGATAGCAATGTCGCTTATTGACTGTTTCTAATGATGCCACATAACGGTTACTTATATATTTTTATTAGTAATATGAACATATCTATTGTGATTCACTTTTCTGGGCGAAAACAATTTTCTGAGCTATATTTTGTTGTGGAAATTGCGCATACGCAACGTAAGCCATGTGTATGCGTGTTCAATATAAACAGGGCCTCATTGTTTGCCCCTTAGCAAGCAATCTTTGATTCATCATTTCACTCGGCACGCAAGTATTGCCACAGTTTTCTAACTTTGCTGCCTCAGCTGGCCATTTGCTCACAATCTTTGGGTCCAAAGTTCATAGTATTTATGGCATTATTTCATTTCGTTTTTTCTCCTCAAACAATGAAAGGTAAAGTCTGAAACGTTTTTGTAGGTGTACGTTTGGTTTTTTGAGGTTTTGGACTCTTTCCAGTGACATTTTAATCAACTGCACATTAGCATGTTGAAATAGGGTCAACATGCAACTAATTTTTATGCTTGACTTGCAACGTGGCCTGACTGCCAGAATGCCTGACAGCCTGAGTACCTGAATTCCGACACTTGATTAAAGTTTCATTTATCGCACTTGCTGTAGTTGCGACTGCGACTGCGACTGCCGTTGTTGTTTTTATTATTATTATTTTTTTTTATATTGCAGTGAACAATTTTATGGCTAATTAAGTCAGAAAATTAACATTAAAAGGCAATCTGGCACGAATTTGCACCCACCTGCAATCGACTCTGACATTTACCCCAACTAAACTGCAAGCTGTTACATAGCACGCATTGCTCGCAGATAACCTGACTGATTAGCTGTCACGAGGCTTAAACTAAATTCTCATTTTAGCTCAATTAGCTGAGGATAGACACATGCATCCGAAAATGAAGCGCGCATTAAAGTAGGCTACTTCTTACTACCTGTTTGTGCCCGGCAAATAATAATTTTATACTGAATGAAACACTAAAAATATGTTCCCTGTATTTGTGAATAGTCTTCTCTTTTTTTATGCCAACTCAGACTGAGAATTTGTTAATGCCTGAAATTATTGTGGGGTGTGCAAGTGTGCAAATAAAAAAAAATCAAGAAATGTATACAAACAACATTCCCTGTACATGAACAAATGCAGGCCATAAAAAATGTTACTAAAAAAGGAAAGGTGAAAATTAGAAAAGTGCTGGGTCAACATAAATAAGGGGCACAACAAGCCAAAAAAAAATATATATATACAGAAAAATACAAGCTCAGCCTATTTACGATCATGAAAATATGATTTTAATTCGCAGCAAAAACATAATTTCCATGAGCCATGGCCAAAAGGCAGCGAAATGCGACTGCGAGGCGAAATGAAATGAATTTAAATACCTGTGGGAGGCCCAACTGTGAGCGTCCCGCTGGCGACAGTGCCTAAATATGTAAGCCACATGGCCACATACACACACACAAGCATACAGAGAAAAAAACCACGGAATTCCGGGATTTAATCATTAAAATACAAGTCAGAAATAAGGTTATCTCGGATTTTCTTAAACCAAATACAAATTACTTGATTCAAGCACGATTTTTCTCAGCGATATTTTGATATTCAATAATCTGTACATTTTTTTTAGATAGATTAAAAATATTAGACTTCTTTGACTTTTAAGTGTTGAGTCATTGCCATTTTTTCCGCATATTGTCTTAAATTAACAATATCCTGAATATATACTCAAAAAAATACTCAAAAAATCAACAGTTTTAAACTTGAATTTTAGAATTGTTTTTTCTTTCTGTGTAGGAACATGTTGGACAAGGCAGACAGACAGACACCAGCAACATTATAACACGGCACCAGCAGGCACGCAATGTAACCCACAAGCAAGCGGCGACTTCAGTTGTTTTTCTCGTCCTGTTCTGCCGCTGCCGCTGCCTCTGCTGACGTCTCAGTCGCCTGCTCTGCCCCTTGCGAATTGTCATTGAAATCTGTCGTTTTGCCCGCAGCGACTGACTTTCGGGTGGGCGTTGTCAATTTGGGAGGAGACGAAGCAGTTTACTGCTAAATTTTATTTGTCGCAGCAATTTCGAGCGATTTGCGGTTAACAGCAATAGGTGTGTGTGTGTGTGTTGAGTGTGTGTGTTTGTGTATGTGCGTTTCATTCATTTATTTTCAATTTTTCAATTCTCAAACTTTTTGCATCTCCTGTGGTGTAACTGGGATCCAAGATGTGGCTGTATCCGTGCATCCCTAGTCTAAGCCAATTTTCCATAAATATTCAAATTTATTATTCGTTGCTCACACTTCAGCCGAATGTTCTCGAAGGACATGACTCAAGTACACATTGTCAACTTTTTTCCTGGAAATTTGGACTCCGATTGACTTCGGTTCGATTATTGCATGTTAATTTCTGTAGTCAACTTGGATTGTTGTTGTCGGTCGGTTGCGACGGCAAAACTTTTTGTATAACTGTGGGGCGAATTTTTAATTTTTCTTTTTCCCTGACGTCTGCCAACCGACAGAAAGTCAATTAGCTCAATTGAACAGACGCGACGGAAAATTCGTGGAAATGCGAAAGTTTTAAAATTATTTATTGGCTCCCCAAGCAGGCGACAGAATAAGCCAAGCAAATTGCTAAGTGACGGCACGTGTTGGGATTAAGTGTCAGATTCACAAGCGAGAGGCCTATTTGACAACGATAACTAAGTTTATATTATGTATTTATTAGATGAGCATTCGAATATTTATTTATGTATACTTTCTGTACAATGATTCAGCTGATTTCATCGAACCCTTTCGAACGTTTGGATTTCATATATTGTTATCAATTTGCCAACGGATCCACATTTCTACGGCTCCAATTCATCTTCGCCAAATGACCAGAAAAATTGTTACATTAATCATTTTCGACCGACAGCAGCGACCACATCAGCAACCACATCAACCACAATAGCAACAACATCAACAAAAAGGTCATCAACAACAATAGCTGCAGCAACAACAACAGCAACAACAACAGCAACAACAACAGCAGCTGACTGTGTCAAGGGGCTTATTTGTTGTTGCTATTGTCCCTGTGCCTAGCAACCTGTCATAAGTTATTAACAAGACGAGCCTTTAGCCAGACCCACATATGGGCACTCGTAGGGAAAAACAATCCACAAAGTGCTACCACGCGCTTACCTCGGCCCCCTGCCTCATCTCCTTTGCCATTGTCCATAGAGTTGTAGGCAAAAACAATAATTTTGCCCAGCAGCAAAGCATACTATATTTGGTAACAAAAAAGAGAGCCGTGAGAGTAAGAGTTCAATTCGGTAATAAGTTCGAGTATTTGCAGTTTTCTTGGCAAATTTCGAGTTGGATGCATTTTGGCTTTGGAAATGCTTTTGACCTCCGTCTCTCCGTTCGTCGGTTGTTCGGGCGGGACCGTCGTAGCCAAAATTATGACCACTCGGACACAATTTACTGGCAGCGTGCCAAGGACAATGACGTGGCCCCTGTGGCTGACAGTTCATTGGAATTTTCATTAGTGTTACAAGTGCGCCGCCATTGAGACGGCAATGACGCGTCAGTCGCGACGTAGACAGTGACCTTTAACAAATTCAAATGGACACACGCATCTAACATTGATTCCAATCCCCTTTCTCCCCATCCTACATAGATTATGGTATGCGTGTTCAAGATTTTAAATTCCAGCATAGCATACAATTAGGCTGAGAGCCTTTTTGTAAGCCCAATTGTCTGCCTCAATTTCAATTTCAATTTCACTTGAATTCAATTCATGTCTACTCCTGCCAGATTTACTCGCAAATAAATTAAGTTGCTTGTCGAAATAGATTATAAAACACTTAACAATGGATTAAAGCTAAGATAAGTGTCTAGAAACAATTAAGAATTTAATCCGCTTGAATATCGCAAGAGATAAATGCCTTACTTAAATAAATATACTTGCTTCTAGAAATATATTCCATAATAGTTAAAAATTTATAATTTTTTACTCATTCAGAGTTTTATTAACAACAATTTAATATAAATACATATGTTTTTTAATAACATCTATTATAAAATATTTAAATTTTGTACCTGTACAGTTCACAACAAATGTACATACATTTTTAATAAGAGAATACAAATCGGAATAAAGGGAAAGGGTAAAAAATATATAAAAAGTTAAGTTTTTGGTCCGAAACTAAATTGTAAAATTGTAAAAGATAAATAAGTTTAATATTTTATATTTCAGAAACTTAAAAACTATGCAATACAGTTTCTCGAAGCTCATCAGCAATGACATTTTGTGTGTGTGTCCACTAGAAATAATTATACACACAATCACACACTCACACATACGCACACACACATATTATGTTAAACATTGTTGCATATGAGTGTAGATTTTGTTGCTGTTTTTGGTTGGTTGTTGTTTGTTGTTGTTGTTGTTGTTGTTACGGTAATTGCACTTTCGTTGCTTTATGAGCGATACAGTCGTAAAACATTATGTTCATCATGTTGGTACTTAAATGTGCCATGCTCTCTGATACTGCCTCGATTTGCATACCCTATACCCATAAAATGTTTCAAAGGGTATAATAAACTTGAGAAGGTCTTGCTGAATGGAAAGTCAGAAGAAGAGTCAGATAGAAAATCCGTTGATATTTGCGCGCTTATACGAATGTTTTTTGCATCTTTGAATACTTCTCACAACGGTGCAGGGTATACATATAAGTCGATCACTTGCATTTTATTTTTTCTAGTCATATTCTCACTCTCCCTCTACTTTATCCTTTTACTATGCAACCAAATTCAAAAATGTTTTCAATTGCATTGCTTGTTAGTCAAGTTTTTGCAGAAAAACAAAGGTCTCATGTGGCCACAAATATACAGAGAAAATGTACACATTTATTTGTATGTAAGTATTTGTAGTGCAAGCGGAAATACATATGCATTTGTACAATGTACTCTAAGTTGAGCTTTTATTGTTTTTATCCCTGGCCTACTGTAAAAATGTCAACTAAAACGAATTGAAATCGCATTTGACGTTTAAAAACAATAAAGAACTGCGACAAACTAAATTGCGACGGTTTCCTCTATGGGTGTGTATGTGTGTGTGTGTGTGAATATGTGTGTGTGAGCACGAAATAGGCAAATGGAGGGGTGTGTGTGTTTGTGTAAACGACTCTCATTATATTTGGGCACTGAGGTCGGCAGGCCTGTGCATAAACAATTTCTTCTGTGACAAATGGATATCCTTTTGTTTTATTGAAAACATGTGGAGCACATACACACACACACACACACAGGCATACACACATACATGTTCACCGCATGTGCACCACATTGTTGGTTGGGAAACTATTTCAATTACAACCGTGCAGCAGCTTTCCTTTTACCTATGCGAAGCCCCTCGACACTGCAACCCGTACCAGTCAACCGAAGACCCATTTTTCCCTGCTCTCATCCTCTGCAGAGACCACAACTTATTCCAATACCAAGTGGCTTCTGCTGTATGTATGCTGTATGTGTGAGAGACTCTTCTGCCTTTGCCAGGCATTGAAATATTTATATGCAAATAAATAGTTTACCGAGCTTTCAGCTTTGCTTGTGTTGTCATTGGACGTAATAAGTATATACGCACATTTACACACCCACACACCAACACACCCACACACACACCACACACACAGACATATTGTGGGTGCCAAACAGGAGGTGGGCGTGTCATAATCCAAATCGTAAAACACACGCCTACACACACACACACACAGACACAGACACACACACACACAGACAGACACACGTGTAATACAAAGCCACAGTCTGTTGTATTATTACCCGTTAATTGTGCCTGGCATTTAATTGTTAATCTATCGCAATAGTTGGGGAACCAAGTTGTTGTTGTATCTGTTATTTAATGACCGAAAAGATAAGAAATTATATATTGCGTTAGGTATTGTGGAGTGAGAAAATATTTCTTGGTAATTGGATTTAATTAGCTTACAATTCAGCATTCCAGTTGCTTATACCTTTTCCTTTGCATTCGTGGGAGAATCAATAATAACCACAAGATAACTACGATTCAAGACAAACAAATATAACTAACACTCTTTTAAATTGCTCAATTAATTAAAGGTTACTTTAATTAACATTCTAAGTAAACACATTCACACACTGAGAACTAATTTCAGCAAATCCGAGCGTATCTGTAATTAAATTCAATTTACAATGTTCATTGGCATGAAGCCAATCAAAATGATTCGAGTAAATAAAAACACAAATGGAATGATTATTGAATCATATTGAAAACAAACATCATTTGTTCAGAAAAAATGTTACAAAAAGGATTAAACAAAACAAATTGCCCTCAACCAGGATATATAAAAATTAAAAACTGGTTTAAACATAACATATCGTGTTGGTTTTATTGCTAATTATTAAAAATTAATACAGTGGGTGCTCGAAATATTGAACTTTACGTCTAAAATTTTGAATCTATTTCTGCAGAGATTATAATTATTAAAATTATATTTTTGTCGATATAAATGTGATGCATGTTTGTCATTAAGATTTGTTTTATATTTCGAAAATATATTAATGTATTTCGCTTTAAAACCAACGTTAATTTTTTATATAAGTATGTGATTTGCAACATTGATAGAAAATGCTCAACTAATTGATACGGTATTTGAGGTAGGGAAGACTATTTTGAATATGATGTTAAAAAATATATAATATTCCAAAAAAACTAGATATAATCATAAAGAATAGTTGAGGCCTTTTTAACTCATTTTAATCTTTGAATTTTCTGAACTTTACTAAAGCATCGCTTCTATAAGATTAAGCAGAGATCATTCGCTTTTAGGTAATCAAATAAAATTCTGCAGCACTATTCTAAGCAATCTGCTTTGAATGCAATTTAAAGCTCATCATTAAAGTGAGTACGCTGAGTATTCACTCAATGCAATAAAATAAAATCTTTTAAAACGCTGTACTCAATCTCACATTCAAATGAACTGCGTAAGTCAGCATTTAAATATGAAGTTGTTCGACAACGCGGCTCGTATGAAAACAATTTGAGGGAAAAAAATCGTAAAAATATGCATTTAGATCCTAAATAAAATAAAAAATATGGAGTAGGTATTTAGAAAATGCGCATAAACATAGTTACGCTTTTGACTTTCATTACCTTGCGCAAATAGAGAGAAAGTCATTAAAAATTTTAATGAAGAAACTTTTTCTTTGTTTCCGGCATCGTCATCACCATCGCCATCGCCATTGCCGTCGTCATCGTCATCGTCATCTTGAACGTTGTTGTCATTGTCGTCGCCGCTTTAATTTTCTATTTAAATTTTGTTTTGTCTGCAGTTCTTGGCTACATGTTCGCATATTGTTATTAACAATCAAGCCAGTTAGGGCAATCCAAGCCAAGGCAGCTCCGACGATGCCGATGCCGATGGCGACTGGCAACTGGCGCCTTGTGTATGGCGCATGATTTATTAGAACGATAAAATGATTAAATTAAAATTGATTTAAATAATATGAAAGTAAAATAGGATACTAGAAGCAGGTAGATGTTGCTGCAAACTCATAACTAGTAATACTTCAGCAAAAACTCTCCTTTCCCACATGCTTGTTTATTTTATGGCACCTTTATTAGTCAAGTTCCCATGAATTTTATTTCTGTCAATGCCAAATGCCAAGTTGGCCGAGAGTCATAAAATTTGCTTAGACGTCGCAACACCCAAACCAATGCAAAGAGTGAAAACTTAATAATTTATGCAAAATGGTCAACAACGTTGTCGTCGTACTCTCGTCGTACAACACGGCGTATGATTAACCTAAATGTTGCTCTTGTCGTCACAGTCAAGTTGTCGTCAGTCCCATTTTGCAACGCCGTTTTACATTTAAATTGGCAAACTAAAAAATGGCTCAGGTCTTGGAATATTTTTCGATGCGCAACCGGAAAAAAAAGGTTTTCGGTCCCAGTGCGTCGTGCGTCCTTGTCTGCTTGTTTATTCAGACCATCTAAAAGGTCAACTAATTTGTTTAGCAATACAACTAACACAAATTAGAGGACAAAATGATCAAACTTTGTTCCTTGGTCCACACATTTTGTTATGTTTCCAAATGAACTTCCTTGTAAATAAGGTAAACAGGTATAGATATGTATTTCTATCATGTATGTATGTATGTAAGTATACTTAATTATCCTGCATGTCTTTTATACAATTTACACTTACCGTTTGCTGATAGCCACCACAAGTCCTGCATCCCTATGGTCCTGTGCTCATGGAGTAGCTCCGACTCCTCCTCTTGTTCCTGTCAATTGCAATTTCCCGATTCACTGCCTGCTTCTCCTGTTGTTGTTGTGGTTGTTGTTTCTGCACTTGTTTTCAGTATTCTTGTATTTGTTGTTGTTGTTGTTGTTGTTGTTGTTATTTTTGGTAATTTTTCACATATATTGCCTGGTATCCTGTCGTTTCAGCTGTGTGCAGTGTTACCACTTGCTACTCCCGTTGCGGTCGAAATTCAATTTCACTTGGAAAATATATGAGCATGATTAATCACTTAACGGAGCTACCCCTTTTGCGAACAGGCAACCGGAGTATGTTCACACTCGACTCTGAACGAACATCAAGTGAAGTATCCTCTGCTTGAGCTCTTGAGCAATTCGTTAATTACCAATTTTATTTGCACTTTTGAACAGTTCTTATTTTATGATATTCTGTAGAAATATTATTCGAAATTTAAGACTTTTATAGGTGCAGGAATAAAAATTAATATTTAATAGGATAAGTGATATAATTTTTTAATTTAATTAAATAATTAACCATTATTCACTACAAATTTAAAACACTTAATTTAAAATGAAAATGTTTGCCTTAAAAAACCAATGGTCACAAAAACGAACTACTTGATTTCTAAATATATTTTGAATATTTTCAAAATTGTTTCAATATATTTAACATTTTTTACAAATTGCATGTTCGAAATTGTATATAATTTGTTACTTTTCACTTGGTAAAATTTTTGTATATTATTACAAATTTAAACAGACGGATTTAGTTTGAATTATTCATTTCTGTGGTTGCGTTGCGAATCCATTCACAAATATTTGGCAACCGCGATAGAGAGACCAACGCGTTGTGAACGTCACTGGAGGATGACACTAACGCGAATAGCTTTCAAAAATAACACAGAACTTGGCAGCAGCAGCCGCGGCGACAGGACCCGCTACAATAACGACGTCGACGTCGACGTCTACGACGACTGACGGTGCCGACAGCAGTGAGGATAACGACAACGACAACGACAACGGCAACAATAACAGCGACGGTGCTCGGCTTCGGGCTTGCCACTGAATGACGAGCACAAACAATCGCAGGCATTAAAGAACCTCAAATCGAGGCGCACACCAAACACGAGGACGATGATGGCAGCTCAGCCTGCAAGAAGCTACCATCGCCATACACACACAGGCACAAAAATATACTTACTTGATGCAGCGGTCCTGTGTTCGCTTTTAATAGCACACTTCCGTTCGCTGCGCTCGGCAAATTTCAACGCGAGCTCCGGCAAACACACACAGCTGACGAATTGGCGCCAAAATTCTGCCAGTAAATGCGCAGGCGCCCAACTGTTATACGTGTGGTGCAGTCAGTGCGTAGCACAGTTATACACAGGGCCGTTTCATCCACGGCAATGCGCCCAAACGTTCACATTTCCCCGCTTTGAAAAGGATTCGCGGAATTAGCATTGGAAGAATTAAGCTGAAATAGACAAACTGGGCGTGGTCAAGTCGTACCACAAACTAACCAAAGTAAATGTCCGTGTATGTAAAGGATTCATCTAGAAATATTTCTCCAAAAGCTATAGATGGTGTCTCGCTTTATCCTATTTAATCTAAAGTAATCCAAGCATCCAAAAGCACAGTTTTTCAATCAAATTATAATAATAATGCTATTACCCATTTCATGACGAATGTAATACTTTTACAAACTTTTCCGACTGTATATAAACATTATTTTTGAATAAAGCAAATAAATTGGATGCCCAAAATCTTCTATTATTCGTCCATCCCCTTTTGAAAAGCAATTAAATCAATAAACAGTTGAATAACTTGGTATTTATTTCAACATTGCTAAAGGTCGCGTAGCAATTGTTAACATTGAAATTTGCAGCAAAAGATTAATTCTATATTTAATCAAGTATAACCACTTGTAGACATTTATATGTGTTTGGAGCTCTTCAGTCATTAAAAACAACAAATTTATAGGAGAGACGCAACGGATTCAACTGAATCCTGTATATCTGTTTAGTCCCATCGTCGGAAGTGGAGTGGACTTGCAGTGGGCAAAACTGAGTCTCTCCTTCTTTTTCATCGCTGCTGACGGTCTCCTCCTCTTCGTTTTGCAGCTCAGGAACGTCGGCAACAGTTGCTTCATCTGCTAGATTCACATCTTCGTTATTGTACGGATTCGATGGAATCATGTACATCTGTTGAATCCCTTCGCCAGATTCGGGAGTGGAGTGGATTTGCAGTGGACTAAACTGAGGCTCTTCTTCTGGATTCTCGATGCTGACGTTCTCCTCTTCCTCGTTTTGCAGCTCAGGAACGTCGGCAACAGGTGCTTCATCTGCTAGATTCACATCTTCGTTATTGTACGGATTCGATGGAATCATGTACATCTGTTGAATCCCTTCGCCAGATTCGGGAGTGGAGTGGATTTGCATTGGACCAAACTGAGGCTCCTTTTCTGGATTCTCGTTCTCCTCTTCCTCGTTTTGCAGCTCAGGAACGTCGGCAACAGGTGCTTCAACTGCCAAAGTCACATCTTCGTTATTGGATGTTGACAATGAATTCGACGGAATCATGCACGTCTGTTGCATCCAATTGTCAGATTCGGGAGTGAAGATTGCCAGGCTGGTGGACAGGTGGACAGCAATGGTCAGCATGAATAGCAACGAATGTGAATATTTCATATTGACAAATTTGAACTGCACACGTCGGTAGGATAAATGAAACTGTACGAAAGTTAATTTCTGCATTGGTCAGGGCCCATTTCTGCCAATGCCCATCACAGTCAGTTCAAGGGACCAATCAGAATCGAATGCCCGGGCTCAAAGCCGAACCGATGCTATGTCATCGAAGTTACCAGTTCGTGTTGTGGTTTTGCCCACGCTTCGAATCAAGGCTAAAAGTCATACAGCCCCCAATTAATCGAACAGGTAACAGGTGAAAACAACTGAGCATACAAATCAGCATGCAACAGATATCAGATGAGTCTACATTAAATTTAAAAAACTTAAATACTCCTAGTATTGTTATTGTTGTCAAACTCCTTGTTAACGGCTAAACAAAAGAGGCAAAAGTCCTGTCCTTTTTGCACAAATTCAGTGCTAAAAATGTGACATGCCGACGTTTATGAACAAGTTAGTACAACGATATTTAAAAAGTTGTTGAACAAAGTTTCAAATGAAATACTCAGGTGCTTAAATTGTCCAAATGCCTTTCACACAAACACACAGAAACACAAACACACACACAAGCTGGCATTCACGACGTGGGGAGCTTAGAGCTTGACTTGACTGTTGGCTCCTCCTTTACTATTTATTGCATTTTGCCACCTTTTTTTTATCATTATTATTATGATTTAGGCACGCTGAAAATGTGTAAGGCAACAAATTAACACGAGTATGTCACGTAAAGCTGCTTGAGTAATTAAAAAATTGCAAGTCTTAAAAATCCTTTAAAATTATGTGAAACAATCTCAATGCAAGTGTAATTTCTGAATGGAATTCTCAAGCGGAAAGCAATCATTGTGCTTAAGCATTTTAACTTATTCAATTGAAATGGAGAAAACAGAGGAGCAGAGACATAACGACATAAATGAAATGGATTTAAAATGCATGACATACTCGTAAATTATAAAAAGTTTTCTTAATTTTCCAACGTTCATAATTCAAGTTGAGGTTCACACGCATGCAAGCTCTTTGAAAGGCGTACAGCAAGGACAAAAAGCAAAAAGTTGCTTGAATACGCACTCACACACATACACAACACTCATACATATGTATATTGGGTGTACATTTGTTTATTTCTCGAATGCGTAAAAACATTTACATATGCAATGGGAAGCTAAAAGCATCTTCAGCGCCAGAATCTGTCTGTCCCTTCAGATATCGCAATTGTGTGTGTTAAAATTGTGCCATCTGCAACTGCAACTGCAACATCAATGGAATCAACGACGGCATCAGCGACTGCATCCAATCCCATGCAAAATTGCAGATTTGATATGTAAATTGTACACTTCTTCAGAAAATTATTCAAATTACTCACAGGACACAAACGAGCAGACACAGTGCTGAACTGAAATCAATTCACTTGGGAAATAGCGATGCTTGTAGGAAAAGTCAAAGAGTATCAAAGTTGTAGATTCTATGTATAACAACAAGCAACCTTGGCCTCTTTGGCGTCTCATCAGTAAATTGGCAAATCTTTGCTTGGCACCATTTTGCAAGGCGTTCTCATCAATCAAGCTAAATGGTTGGCCAAGTTAAGTTCTTGGCTTTATGGCGTGGTAATCCTTTAATATTATTAAATAATTAACACGCATTACGCGGCATGTTTATGATTTTGGAAACAGCACGACTATTTATGCCAAACTCCCCAGGGATTCAGTCATCAAAAGATAAACGCAATTATAGCCCAGTTAGGTGCCGATGCCAATGTCAGTGCCAGTTTCAGGATCTAAATGAAGACAATGCCGCGGTGCTAAACATGCAAATTAGCGAGCAAAAGTTTGACACTGACAAGCTCCACGAAGGAGTTAAAGTTCCGTTTTGTGCCAAAATTTACATATTTAAATGGCTCAAATGCGGCACTTGCCACTCTGGCATTCCGGCACTTGGTTGTCTCATCGCTTTGGCCCTGTTTGCTGTTGGTAAATTGCAGAAGCTCCTCTTGTGCCCTGTCAGCGCCTTGTTGTCACGTTTCTGTTGGCTCATAAAAGTAAGATTGAATTTTGAGCAAACGAGCGATAGAGGGGACAAAGGAGAGAAGGGGATTTTGGCTAAGGCTTTGCATGTCTAACCAGAAAGTTAACATGACTGTGGCGCTGTCTGCGCTTAATAGGCCAAATGAACTTGAACCCCAACAATATTCAACGTCGGACGACAAGCCTTCAGTTCAAGCTAAAATTGTTGCACACGCGTGAGTTAAAAGTAAAAGTGAAAGTTTTTGATCCTGCCACAGAAACCGGAAGTTATTATCGCACGTGCTGGAGCTATTCTATTTTATGTACATATGTGTGTGTGTGTGTGTGTGACTGCATTGAGCAGGAAATGACATTTATGCTTATTTAAGCATAGATTATTTCGAATTTAATAATCTTTATGGCATTAGATAATCCCATTTGCTGAATATTTACTTTTACCATATGACTTTGTTTCACATTGCGTATACGCAATTTATGACATTGCATGTAAAACTAGTGCTGTCATGATACAATCGATAGTATCGATGCGTATGCAGTGATTTTCCTCCTTATATTTGTGTATGTATTCATCAAAGTCATTTAGTAAGACATATGTATGTAAATACCAGGGATTAAAACCGAAACGAATATCGGTTTCAGTTACGGTTTCGGTTATGCTCGAATTAAGGTTTTCGGTTATCGGTTATGCAAAATCTTGGAGTATCTGTTCCGTAACGGTTATCGGTTTTTTGTAAGTTTCGGTTTAAAAATACCGAGATGGTTTCGGTTCACAAAATAAAAGAAAAATTGAAGTTTTCGGTTGACCAAAATAAGAAACGTTATTCATTGGATTAGATGGAAAATGACTTATTGCTCTTATTAGCCTGGAAAATAATGTTATCTGGTTACTGGAATGGTCCCGCGTAATGTCAATTTTATTATAATTTGATCTCATATAAATTTGGTTTGAAAATTTCGATTATTTTGATTTTCCTGATTTTTAATAACTTCGAACTGCCATAGCTTTGTCAAAACTCAATCAATTTCCACGCGCAATGTAAATTTGAGCACGATTTTACCTTTAAATTCGTTCTTCATTTAAATTTTTTTCATTTTAAAAATTTGAAATTTTTCGAAAAAATCAAAAAAGGTAAAATTTCAAAAAATTCGATTTTCAAAAATTTTCTAAAATGAAAAAAATTTAAATGCAGAACGAATTTTGAGGTAAAATCATGTACAAATAAACATTGCGCATGGAAATTGATTAAGTTTTGACAAAGTTATGGCAGTTCAAAGATATCAAAGTTGCTCAGTAGAACTGAGAACCAGAACCGAAATTAACCCTTATAAATGAATCGGTTACTAAACGGTTATTTCGGTTTAAAGAGTTTCAGTTAATGGGTTTCGGAACAGCGGAAATCATTTTTTTCGGTTACGGTTTCAGTTACGGTTACAAATTTCAATCGGTTTTTATCGGTTAAAGGTTACGGTTTCGGTTAAGGTTTTAATCCCTGGTAAATACATTTGTATAGTTTAGTTTGAAAGATATCGTAATCAATTTAGTATATTTATTAATTACATGTACATTACATTTACAATCCATAATTTAATTGTAGCTTAATTTTAAAAAGTGGAATAATAGTAATCAAATCATAATCTTAAAATGGAGCTTATAGGAGGTGCAACAGAAATGGTTTCGATTTCAAGGAATAATGAGAAACAAATTGTATTACTATTATTATTATTATTAAATTATTATATTCATCCGAAACTTTGTCTTAATTTTATGGGCACAGGGTATAAAAATTACATATGATTTCTGTTTTAGGCCATGGAACGTGATTGACATATGTGTTGGCTTGGAGCAAGTTCCAGTTGAACCTTGGTCGTTCATTAGACTCGGATTAGCTAGGGCTTAGTAGGTTTATCAGTCATACATACATTCCCTTCACTTGTTTTGGTGTTTGTTATTGAAATCTTTCTGTTATTGATCTGCCCAGCCACAGCAATTGACTTTAATTCTGTGGAAACACAACTGAGTCTTGGCAGGCACCCGACCAAATGCGTCGCATTCTTTTGACCGACTTGAAGTTTTTGGGGGGAAGTGAGAAGAGTAAATAAGCAACAACTCAATCGAAGACATCGAAGTCGATGAAAACGCGCAATGATAAATCGAAAATATTCTTAGTTGTTTACACAAAGCTCAGTAAAACGGCCGGACGGATGGCAAACCATCAAAGAAAGCGACAGAAAAAATGTCGTTCAGCTCATTCTGTCCGTCTGTCTGTCCGTCTGTCTGTCCGTCTGTCTGTCTGCCACTCAATAAAAAGCAACACAGACTTCTCCATTCACTTGGATGGCACTCTGTAGAGACAGTCGCTTAATGAACGAGCAAACAGGAGATTATGCTGCCACTGAAGAGAACCAGTCCAGGACCCATCTACGCTACGATTGTTGGGTAAACAACTTGCAAGTCCTTGACAGTCCTTACGTTCCTCCACCCTTGGCAGCATTCAAGTGTTAATTGTGTGCGTGATTTAAGCTTTACCGAGAGCGCGCACCGAGCCTACACTGTCCGCCAAGAATAATTACTTTTTGATTGAGTTCAATGTACATGGGAATTTGTCTGCCCGTCTGTCTATTTGTCAGTCGGTGAATTTGAATGTTCAAAAGTGCTTCAATCATCGGCAGCAACGCATTCGAGTCGCCTCTTTCGCATCAAATGTTTTATCCACAGGAGTTGTTTCCACGGCCACGAGCACGTCCTCCACTTAATGGGAGTTACATCCAGGGAACTGGGCTGCTGCAGCCAACGGATTATAAGCGATTCAAGTCCCATCGCAGCAGCGATAAGCGGGGTAAGATTCTTCGCCTGATGATACCCTACTTCAAAGAATACTGCACCTTGTCGTCAGTGCATGGCTTTCGCTATCTTACGGATCCAAAATTGCGAGTATTTGAAAGGTAAGCAAATTCAGTCAGAGATGACACAAAAAAAATTAATTAATTTTTTCGAATTGCTTACACAAAAGTGTTGCATACTTTTAGGATAAGAATAAAAATATAAAGTTAGTTGAATAAAAAAAATTAATAAAAATAAAATTGCTGCATAATCGAGAAAAATATTTTTGTAAAACTGAATTAAATGTGGAATTTAGAATACAATAACAAGGAATTATTTTAAATATTTCAGATTCATTTGGCTGTTGATCTTAGTGGGCACTTTTATTTGTGCCATCATTGTCTATGTTGACCTGACGGCATTGTATAGCTCAGAACGCGTCCAAACAACTATTGAGAACACCATGCAACCCATATTCTATGTACCCTTCCCATCGGTGGGACTTTGTTTCCGTAATAGAGTCAATTGGTTAATATTGGAGAACGAGGCTTCGGATTTATTTTTAGGTGTCAATGCGAGTAAAGAGAAGAGGGAAATCTTCAAGGATTTCTTTGCTGCAGTTTCCGATATGCATTTTAATGATATGAAGAGTCTGTCGAAATTCTTCAGGAATGAATCTCTTGCAGGAGGTATTGTCCAACTAGACGATCTGAATGTTGCAAACGTGTTGAATTACGTCAATTTGCAATGCACCGATAACTTTGTGGAATGCAACTGGAGGAGTAAAGCGTACAATTGCTGTGATCTCTTCGAGTTGGAACGCACCGAACTGGGCTATTGTTGGGTCTTCAATTCCCAAGTCAGCACGGAGACACGACAGCGAGGGGTGAGTTTAAAGCAGGGTTTAAAATTTTAGCCGAAACCGTAACTTTTAACCGATAAAAATCGATGTAAATTTTTAACCGTAACTGAAACCGTAACCGAAAAAATCTTTTTCCGCTGTACCCATTAACCGAAACTCTTTAAGCCGAAATAACCGTTTAGTAACCGATTCAATTATAAGGGTTAATTTCGATTAATTTGATAACTTTGAACTGCCATAACTTTGTCAAAGCTAAATCAATTTCCCTGCGCAATGTAAATTTGATCATGATTCTACCTCTAAATTCATTCTGCATTTAAATTTTTTTCGTTTCAGAAAATTTTTGAAAATCGTATTTTTCGAAATTTTACAGTGTTACCCCTTTATCTTTTTTAATTTTTTTGAAAAAATTCGAATTTTCAAAATGAACAAAATTTAA
Organism: Drosophila kuntzei; assembly: GCA_035042165.1. Lineage (NCBI taxonomy): Eukaryota > Metazoa > Arthropoda > Insecta > Diptera > Drosophilidae > Drosophila > Drosophila kuntzei. The sequence continues at coordinate 869,794 of JAWNLU010000818.1, forward strand.
ATGCAGAATGAATTAAGAGGTAAAATCATGCTCAAATTTACATTCCGCATAAAAATTGATTGACTTTTGACAAAGTTATGGCAGTTCAAAGTTGTCAGTACCTGCTGACCTGGTTACTGAAATTAACCCTTATAAATGAATCAGTTACTAAACGGTTATTTCGGTTTACAGATTTCGGTAAAGCGGAAAAAATTTTTTCGGTTACGGTTTCAGTTACGGTTAGAAATTTTAATCGGTTATTACCGGTTAAAGGTTACGGTTTCGGTTAAGGTTTTATTACCTGATAGATACATATATTTTACTTCTCCAATTATTTGTCAACAATTAGTTTCATTTATTTATTATTTAGATTTGTAAGAAACCTTTTTTTTACATTTTGTTATACTAATAATTATCTTGAGTAAATAGGAATTTGCAATATTCCATTAATCGAATATTTCCCATTTTACAGTTGGAAGACAAGTACTATCCGCGTCGCAACGCACAAAATGGACCTGGAACTGGTCTTGAAGTCTACATACGCCGCAATAAATCCCTCACCAGATCCAAAGTGCGAGGAGTACACGTAATGATTAAACAGCCGGAGCAATGGAGCGATTTAACCAGATTATTCCCACCTGACTCCAACAATAGAGTCAGTGTAATGCCTCGTTTCACCGGTTCCGAAGAGCGAACTCGTAATCTTTCGCCAAAGACCAGACAATGCATCTTTCCCGATGAGATAAAGGATCCACTTTACAAGAACTTGCCAGGGTTTGCCTATTGGCGGGGCAACTGTCGCTCCCGCTGCCACCAGGAGTATGTGGTCGACCTATGCAATTGCTCGCCTTCTCTATTCTTTCCTACTCACAAAGAGGGTAAGTAGAGAGCAACTATGTCCATAAGGTGATTTTTAATCTAACTCTGATACAGATAACTTTACGGACTGCAAGGTCTCGGAGTTTAAATGCCTCTACGACCATAGGAGTAAGTCATATCTCAATTTAACTCTATTTATTTTTTATTCTCCATAATTCAAAGTGACTTTTAGCGTGGAACGACTTGCTATGGAGTCGGAATACGTGGACGATGTCTACAAGGACAGCATGACCTGTGAATGCCTCAACAGCTGTTCCCAGTTAATTTACGACACCATCCACAGCAGCACGGCCATGGAGTAAGTAATTATTCGTGTCTCCTGATTCAAATAAAGCAATCGAATCTTCCAGGAGCAATGAGGTCGACATGGAAATGGACAGTATACACATTGACATCTTCTTTCAGTCCCCCTGGTTTATCAAATATCGGACGCATATGCGTTTCACATTTGTCGAATTGCTAGGTGCGTTCAATCAACTGATTCAATCAGTGCTTCAATCTAATTCAATCTCCTTGCATATTACAGCTAGCTTTGGAGGCATTATTGGACTCTTTCTGGGCGCCTCGCTTCTCAGCGCCATCGAGCTGATCTACTACTTCACCATCGGCCTATATTTGTATTTATTTAATGGCAACAGGAAGACCAAGCAACAGGAAGTTCTAGCACCACCAGCACCACCCATCACACTGCACTTCCGGCGCAAGATAACACCAAAAAAAATATTGTATTGAAAAAATGCCATGACTCATAATAATTCTTTAATACCTTACATAATTTATAGTGGTATAATAATATAATAATTAGAAACTATAACTAACTCGAGAATATATCAGAGCTTAATCTAACACCCCATACTCAAACACTAGTTTGAACCAACATTTTAAAACTATAAACACACAAATTTTCCACAGTTTACAAAATAGTTTTCGTTTTTTTCATGAAATTCCAACTAAATATTTAGTGGTGATGAAAATTTCAGCTAAAAATACATATAGTGGTATCCCCGTTTTTAAGTAAATCTATAGTGGGAGTGAAAATGCCAATTAATTATTTCGGGTTGGTCAAAATCCCAACTAAAAATGTAGTGGCAAGGAAAATTGTAAACTAAATATTTTGTTGTAGTGAAATACAAAGTACTAACAATTTAGTGAAAGCTGCTTTTTCATCAATTTCTAAGCTTTAATGGAAATAATAAACTAAATTAAAATTAAATAATAGAGCTCAAATTTCAACTACATCCAAGTGATAGGTAAAAAGTTTAAGTAACTAAATGAATGAAGTAATTGTGTAGAAGATTCAACTGCAAGCCATGCAAAATAATTTAAGGACAGCGAATAACTCTTTAAACTCAATAATATTATATATTCACCAAGCGTTGATTCTTTTATTAAACGGATGTCGTAGTTTGCTTTTGGCCAATGCTTCCGACGCTTCCGTTTCCTGGTGGGCGTGGCTAATACCGTTACGTAAATAACACAGCCACTTGGCCCACTTCTGTTTGAGATTCTCGCGCAGCAGGCCATAGTAGGCGTTATCATAAAGATGCAGTGCAAATCCCACAGTTAGATAGTAAACCAACTCAACGCCACTGACCATCGAGGCGCCCAGGCAGAGGCCAAAGATGCCGCCCAAATTGGCTAAAGAATAAAGCAGAATACATTAAATTATATAATATATATAGAAGAAGACTAAAGTGAGATATTACCAATCAAATCAATGCTGCTGAACTCCAGGCTGGTTCGATACGTTATCATATTTTCCACCTGATAATGCACATCCACCTTGAAGAACTGTTGATTTGCCGACCTAAAAATAATCTCAACTTAGAGTAATGGTATGACAGACAGTTGGCCACATACATGACCTGACCAGACAATGGCAGTGTGGTTATGGACGTGTAGTATTCCAGGACATTACAGTTGACCAAACAGGGGCAGGTCATGCCTGGTTTGCTGGCGCTGAAGAAGTCATCCTCCTTCAAGTGTTTGTCGTAACTAAAAATGTCTATAAATATAAACTTAACTTTAATTGATGCTGTTCAGAGTAGATAAATTCAATGTTGAAGACTTGCCATTGTGACGCGAGATACAACGCAGACTGACCGCAGTGCAGTCCTCGACTTGAAGTACAGAATGTGGTCAAAAGTATAATTTAATTGGGTATATAAAAATAGATAGAGAGAGAGAGAGAGAGAGAGTTTACCTTTTCGGTTGATGAGAAAGAAGATGGGAAGTGTGCAATTGCACAACTTGACCAAGTACGATTCATGGCAATTATTCAGGCAGTTGGAAAGCAAAAAGCTTTTGCTAAACCTTCTCGGAGCATCGCTGGTGCCAAAATCCTTGTGCTCGTCGGTAAAGTGACAATTGCGATGCTCGGGGGCAATGTTCCTCGTCGATTCATCGGTGCGTGTCATTTGGGGACGAATGGTCACATATGTTTCCGTGTTGGGAGTAATCGAGTAGACCACATTCGACAATTGGTCTGATTTCTTAATCATGATCTGAAAAGTACGCTATGTAATAAATACTCTTCATATCTAATTGCTTATAGACAACTATCGTACATAGACATTATCCGTTGCCTTTGATTCTGGTCGCTTGAAACGATCATGTAGCATCAAATTGAAGTTAAGACCCGAGCTCTGGCCAGCCTTGGCATTATGCTTTGGATAAAATTCTTTGCCAGCTCGTTTCTTTAGAAGAACTGATTGCTCCGACAGCTCTGAATTGAAGATCAAACATAAACCGTATTCTGTCTTCTCAAGCACAAAGTATTCACAGCAATTGAAGTTGGACTGACGCCACATGCAGGAACTGGGCTCAATGATATCCTCACAACGCAGGACCAGAAATGCAGCCAATGAGCTGATGTTAACGAATTCCAGGGCCTCAAAGTTCTGATCTTCCAATTCGGAATTGCTATACTTGAAGTTATCAAAGCGAAGAGTTTCCATATAGGTAACTAAATGGATAAATCCCTCGACCAGCTCTTCACTGGAATTGGCTGGTAGAAACTGAGCCTTGGCCTCTTCAAGTTTACTCCAATTGATGCGATTGTCCGTACAAACTCCCACAGCCGGAAATTTCACAAAGAAAACCGGATACTGCGGATCATCAATAACCGTTTGCAGTTTCTGAGCTCCGTAACGATCCGAGAGCAGCAAATAAAAGGAACAGCAGAGAGTGACGCTGATGACGAGCAAAACACACCAGATGAGTCTGAAGCGAAAGGAAGCAATTCAGGTGGATTCCATTTATGGGAACAGGATTAACCTCTCAACGTTATGCAGCCTTGGATCGTAGAGATACCGCACACAATGTATCGTTGATCTCTCGCAGTAATATCGAAAGTAATTCCGTACCAGCTCCTTGAAGGATTTCTTTCCATCGCCATCCGGTTTATTTCCGTTCTCTTCCTTTGCCATATTGTGACTGAATAGCTTCCAAAGAGAAGGTGCTGACTTTATGCGATTCAAGTGCACTTGTAATTGTAGTAATTGTAACTGGAATCCATTAATGCTAACAACTCTTGTAATTGAGTTGTTATGTTTCTGTTGAGTTGATAAGCACATCCGGATAGGGATATGGATATGCATATGGATATGCATATGAATATGAATATGGAAATTGATATCAGACTCGTAACTGTGCCTATCCATTGATTAGCTGTCTCGCCCACTAATCAGTTCGTCACAATGAGTGGAGTGATTAAGTTGCCCGATAATGATGATGGCAGACCAAAGAAGCACACATGCTACTGCCTTAGGCGGTAAGTACATCTAATTATACCAATACCAATACCAATCCTTACTGCAATCTCTTAATTTAGTTTTAGCCGCATATTACTAATGTTGTTGGCGGCAGTGCTGACCATCTATGTGTGCATTTTATCCTCGGAGAGATACTTTAAGTACTGGGTTCAGACCACAATCGAGCGCACTGATGTCCATGTCTCGGAGATTGCCTTTCCAGCGATCACCATTTGTCCCACACACTTAGCCATCAGTAACTTCAATGGGACCAACAAGAAGCACATCGAATTGAATCGTCTGAATAGACTTTTTAACCTGCTCGTTGGCATTCAATGGAATTCTCGAGCAGGAGATCAGATCACAGAGGAGGATCTTAACGAATTTGAAGATTATTACAATCAATCACTGTCTGATATTGGGAACATCCTTAGCCACGACTACAAGTGCGAGGATCTATTTATGCAGTGCATGTGGCGTCGTCGCGAAGTCGATTGCTGCAGCTTTTTCCGACGCTTTGGATATGGGATTTCCTGTTATACATTCAATTCGATGCATGCCAGAAATGCTGATAATACTTGGCCCTGGTCTGTAGCTGGTTCCGGCTTCAATAGTGGCCTTAACGTTAAGCTCAATCGTTATTTGGGTGAGAATCGACTCGAAAGTGTAGGGGTAAGTTTCTGATTGAATCTTAAGATTGTCTATTAAATAACAGTTATTGTCCGACACATAGAATAAACAAAATGAAATGTCGTTTTCAATTCTGTATTCGGTTTTCTGTTGTTATTGCTCAAGCAAGACACCTTTTTCGCTTTTTTCCAAATTTTTTCTATTGAGTATTACGAAAAAAAAACTTTCATATAAAATAATGTTCATTTTATTTTTTCCATTTATTATCACCTACAAGTACAATATGTAAATATTTTAAACAGTAATTATTAGTTTCAAAGAATCCACTCTCAACACTCATCTACAATTACAATAAATAAATATTTAATATAGTAATTTTTAATTTCAAAGAAACCACTTTTAACAATTTTTGCAATTACATCTAGTGTTAAGCGTCATTGTAAGTTTTTCCTGCTCAGACACTTGTGTGTTTTTGCTCAACTCAAAACTCCAACGAGATAACCCAAGTGCACCGAAAAAGTATTTGGTAGAGTGATAAACCGAGCAGATTTTAAATTATTCTGTTTATCGGATGAGCATTGAAAATATGTGTTGACTTGTTGCTGAACCCTCTGGTAATTATTAATCTAAAGAATTGCTTCTTTTGCAGGTAATTGTACACGAGCCCAGTCAGTTTCTAGGCACTAGTGTCACCTATTCCTCGGATGATCGCATTGTGATACCCCTACAACCTCTCCGATTCACAGCCGAGGCGGATGTCAAGGCTCGTCCGGTGGAGATGCGTTATTGCTATTTCACGGATGAACTGAAGCTAAATGGTCAATCAAGATCAGAATGCATACACGCTTGTCATGTCAACTACATGGCCAGGATGTGTAAATGTCATTACGAACTTCCAATGCCCATAAAGAAGAATTTAGAGATGGAAACCCCAATCCGCATTTGCTCCGTTCAGGATTTGTCGTGTTTTCGAAAGTACAAAGGTAACTATAACTATAGTTCCATCAGGAAATTCAAGTTTCTCATCTTTGTTATTTGAAAGTATCATTATTTTCCATGAGCAACATTATTGAAGAGTCTTCGGATAATATATTTAATACAACCGACTGTAAATGTTATCCCAACTGCAATCATATACAATATCATGCATCTATCTATACGGATCGGTTGGATGTCATGAAAAACGGCGACAGCTTCATGGTGGTTGATGTCTACTTTCAGGAGGAGACTCTATTCTCCTATCGTTCTACTCTGCACATAACTCTGCTCGACTTAATGGGTAGGTTGCACATTGGTTAAAATTTACTTGCCCCTGATTGCATTCGTTTCTTTGGTTGCACAGTTTCTTATGGCGGCATTGCTGGCTTGATCCTTGGGACATCTGTGATCGGAGGCATTAATGCCATACTAGATCGCCTTGCCTGCTGTGGCCAACCCTCGCCCCGACACGTTTAATCTGATCCCACGGCTGTGATCTCACGTTCCTTTACATTTACCTGCAATCATAGCATACACCATTGTCTAAGAAATGGGGGAAAGCAGCCATAAATAAAGCGAAAATGAGTATAAAAATAAAAACCTCTTTAGATTTCAGAATTCAGCTACCTGCCAACGCAATGGAAAATTCCCAAATGATGGGATTCATCCAATTGAAATTGTGTGATCTGTAGGGTGTGCGATGCAGTTCAATGAAACCTGATTTGTACACGTACGTCTACAACCCCGAATTGACCCGAAGATCTCAATTGTACAAGCAAAGCCTTATATAGCGTGGGTTTATCTCCAGGCTATCAGCGAACGACCAAAAGTGCTTTTAATCACATTTATTCAAATCACAGAAAAATACACTTGTTCGACGTAGACAACTACACAAATGTAGACATACACACACACAGAAATACATCTATGTCGGTGCACTAATTTGTAGCTGGGTCCATTGACTATGTGATGATCTTTGTTCTGTTCAGAAAATGTATTTATTTATTTTATTTCATTTAACGTCAACTAAAAGCAGTCGACAGAAGTGATTAATTAAATATTAAATCAAATTATAAAACTAAAAGTAAAATTAAAAATTAAATAATATAATAAATTTTAATTTTTAGCTGAAAAAGAAAAATATAAATTTAAGTTTAATTTTAATCTGGGGGTATTCAAAAATGATGATCCAACATTTGTTGCAAGGATTGGGAAAACCCAGAAAAACCCAATCAGATCAATGAGTATTAGTATTTTTATTAGTATTGATAGAAGTATTAGAGTTAGTTGTAATGCGGAGTATATACTATAATGTTATTATTCTAAGGGATTTCTCAAAAGGCATAGGTAAATAGAAGATTTTATGGAGGGGAGAGAGAAAATCGAACATTTTGTTAAAACAAATGATACTTACAGCAGTCACTCGTCTGCACAGAATGCAGTTTGTCAAACATATGAAAGCCGAAATCTAATCTAAAATTAAAACAAAAAAATCTAATTAAATTAATGGAAGTTTTAGAATTTTCGAGACATTGAATTCAAACTGGAACAGAAACTGAAATTAATAGTTTTAAACTCCTCGGTTCAGGGAGTAAATCTTCTAATAAAACTATATAGTTCATATTTTACCATTTATAAGAAAATAACCATCGAACATACACACATTTTATAAAACTTTAAATCATTTTATTTTTTAATAATAATTTTAGTCAATTGAAATTTGTAGAGAATATTAATTAGACTGACTTTATTCATGTATTGTCGGAGCAATTAGGTTGCTAATACTAAAATTAAAACATCTCTTTAGTAGGAAATTCGACTTTAGACCTAATAACTAAAATTCAACTTAATTCTCGGCTCGTTGTGGTGCGTTTCTTGAAATAAGACGACGTGTACGTTTAATTCTTTGAAGACTCACATGACAATCGACTACAATTTGTTTAGCTTTCATTTGAGAATTAAAATTGGAGAATGAGTAAAGTGTTCAATCAAAAGAGAAAGAATGAGTAAAGTGTACGGTTGGAATATTTAATCTTCGTTATGCTGATGCCGATGTCTTTCCATAAGAGAGCAGGTAGAAGAACCCTTACGAAGGCAGTGATCGGTGCACCCGATTGAGTATAAATAGTGGATGTCGCCGAGGCCTTGAGCACAGTACCAATTTGATAGTTCTATCAACATGATGAAGTTCTTCGTAGCCGTCTGCCTGCTCTTCACTTTGGTAAGTAACTGACATCATTCTTCTTGATTATCCTTCAGTTCAGCAACATAATTGTTCACTCACAGGCCTCAGCCGAGTATGTGGTCAAGAACAAGGATAATATGCTGAGCTATCGCGAGGATTGCGTCAAGGAACTGGGTGTGTCCACCGATCTCGTCGAGCAGTATCAGAAGTGGCAATATCCCAATGATGCCAAGACCCAGTGCTATCTGAAGTGCGTCTTCACCAAGTTCGGTCTCTTCGATGTTGACACCGGCTTCGATGTGGAGAAAATTCACATTCAACTGACACGCGGTGCTGCTGACCACGATGAGGAGTTGCACGGCAGGATTGCCGCCTGTGTGGACAAGAACGAGCAGGGCTCCAATGCCTGTGAATGGGCTTGGCGTGGTGCCGATTGCCTGCTGAAGAACCACCTTCCATTGATTAAGCAGAGCCTGGCCTAAATTCAACCTAAGTTAATTAAGCTTTCATCTAACCATCAATTACATCAATTGTGCCTAAAGTGCATTAATAAAACAATCAATAGTTTTTCACTTAGACACAGACTAGTATAATTCAAATAGAATAGACATTTCAGCGCTTCATTTGCAATGTTGCTATACACCAAGGAACTGGTTGCTCCGCGGCAAAAGTTCAGGCCGGGATTACTCCGCTTTAATCGTCCTCACCTGCGAAACAAGTATGGAACGATGCTGCGCAGATCCTTTGCCCATTCAACGATTCACGGCTTACAGAATGCCTTTGAGGAGAATCATCTCTGGGAGCGGTTTTTCTGGCTCATCATTGTACTGCTGGCGACTTTAGGTTTTCTAATCACTTATTCAATATTGGAGCACCGTCACAGGGAACAGGTGCTGGTTAGTGTGGTGGCAACCACACAGTTCCCCGTGTACAGCATTGAGTTTCCGGCAGTTGCCATTTGTCCCTGGAACCATGTCAACTGGTTGCGAGCTTCCACGGCTGCGGAGCGCTTCCTGTCCTCAAATGCGGATCGATATGCGCATGACACCTTCCGCCAGCTACTCATTGGCATGGAGCAGGTCACCTTTGGTAAGTTCCAGACACTGGGAGCTCTATCCAAGCGCAATCTCTCATCCCTGATGCACTTGAGCCTCACCAAGCTGGCCAGCTATTTGGCCTATCGTTGTGATGAGTTGTTCGTTCCCGATTCCTGCATCTTTGATGAGACATCCTATGATTGCTGCCAACTCTTCGTAGCGGAGCACACTGAGAAGGGCCAGTGTTTGGTCTTCAACTCTCTGATTTCGGATGAATCCCGCAAGAAGAAGCTCGTCAACGAGTTTTACCCCTACAAGATAAGCAAAGCCGGCGAAGGCTCTGGATTACAGTTTACGCTGAGATTAAACGATTCATTTTCACGAGAGGGCACCAAGGTGCCCTTTTCCATGAATGTAAGATAACTTTGGTTCCATTAATATCTGAACTTTCTCATAAGCAAAACCACTTACTTATAGCTAATGATCAAGGAACCACGTCAATGGTCACAGCCAGTGATCTATCATCTGTATTCGAATACTGAAAACTTCGTGTCGATCGATCCATTGGTGATAGAAACATCCAAAAACACTATCCAGATGCATCCCTCCAAGCGTCGGTGCTTTTTTGAGGTAAGTGTCGAATGTTAGTTAATTTTTGGTTATTAATTGCTTGAATTTCCCACCAAAAAGGATGAACGTAGTCCCTACTATTCCTATTCGAATTCCGCACTGCCCTACAGTCGTGACAATTGCATCGCCTCCTGCCTGCAAATGTCTGTGCTGGATCACTGCAAGTGCACAATGCCTCTATTTCTGCCACCTATAGGTAAGTTCTCCAATGACACTCGCTCCATTCTCACACTTTTCTATTTTCCAGAGGGAACCCGCGAATGTGGCGTCTTGGACATTCAGTGTCTTTATCGCCACACGGACGTTTTTGGTTATGTGAAAATGCGTGGACAAGAGAAGTACATCAATGATACACGTCGGGGTCAGTTGTGCAGGTGTCCAGATAGTTGCAACAAGCAGCAGTACAACATGCTGTTGAATGTGCGCCAACTGGAGCAGTAAGCTCAACAGTCAACATGGCAACTCTATATTGAGTCTTGACTAATCGAATCGAATCAAATCTATTCTAATCCCTTCTCTTCAGCACGAATACATCAGAGTTGGAGAAGCGCATCAGGACGGAGGTTTACTATGGACAGCGAGTGATAACAAAGATTGAGACGAAACTTCAATACACCTTCACAGATTGGATAGCTGGATTTGGTGGCATTCTAGGTCTTTATGTAGGCGCCTCGGCGTTAAGCTTTTTTGAGCTCGCCTATGTGCTTGGCAAGCTACTGTGGAACCTGCTTAAAGATGTCCACGCAAAGATAACTTTAAGAGTCAATCGTATCGATAATCAAATCTAAAATTATAAATAGTTTTTTGAACTCGTATATCATTAGTTATTATTTATTATATCCGTTAACTTACTATTACAGATAGTAGCTATAAAAATTACCATTGCGGAAAGAGCGAGTTTATTTCTGCTTTGTTTCCTGGTCTGTAGGGTAACGTATATAAATAGCGGGATTTGGAACTGAAGCTGGTGGCTCTGTCACTTGATCCAAGTAGGAGCAACCGATGGCAAGGGCACTACCATCGGAACTGAAGTTAAGTGATGATATAGATGTGTCATACTCGTGGAACTGGCACAGTCGTTTCTTGTTGAAACCATCCCAAATGTTAACAATACAATCTGATCCGCCGGTGGCAAATGTGTGATAAATGTTGTGGAAGCTGACGGCATTAACCGGATAAATTTGCTCAATGTTGTGATCCCTGTTGCGATGACATTTAAATGCAAATTTTCGCCGCTGCACCTCGGGATCATGGTCCAGATACTCGACGGCCACACGACCCTCAATTGATGACATAACATAGCCCTCCTTATTAGGGAACAGACGAATACAGCGGGTTTGATACTTGAGCGATGATTCTCGCTTCATGATATAGCTATCTGTTTTTCTTAAATCCCAAATGAGCACCTTGCGGTCAGATGTCGCCACCACAATCTTCTCGTCAATGACAGACATGGAATAAACCTTGCCGTTGTTTTGTTCGAAGCATCCCACGCAGCGCTTCTCCCGCATGTCCCACAACTTGACATTCTTGTCCCAGCTGCCAGTCAGTATGCCATTTACATACTCGGCATGTTCCACACAGCGAATGGGCTCATCGTGGGCGCCCACTAGAGTCTCGGCTTGTGTGTTCACATCGTAGAGACGCAGTTGATTGTCCAGACCACCGCTCACCACATGCACAATATCCTGTTGAAAGAGCGATTAGAAAGGATAAGCCCAGTATATTTGATTAACGGCAAGGACAAACCATAAACGCACAATCCAAGATGGGAGCATCTTGTACAAATTTTTGGCGCATTGAGTTTGCCGCCACATCGTAAAAGCGAAGCGTCCCGTCCCATGATGAAGCTGCCAGATACTGATTTGATTTCGATCCGAATTTCACTGCCGATATGAGATCCTCAGGTGGGTTATTTAATTTAAACTCTGATGGTCCCATTTTGTCCGTTTTTAACTTAAAATATTAACAATTGACAAATTGCAGTTGCCGGTCGGTCGCTTTGCAGTGGCGTTGATAAAAATACCAAAAATAACAATCGGGTTAAATGTGTCAAATGGTCACCCTAAAGTAAGTACATTTTCACAAGCAACTCTGTGGCGTGAGTGAAAGCTGACAGCTACATAACTGAGCTGCATACGAAAATAAAAAGGCGTTTTGATTTGAAATTATTTTTAGATTCACATATTTATTTTTAACAGACATTAACTATCACAACTAGACTAACATTTTGGAAGTACTTATTTTGGTGGTTGTAGTTTGGTTATGTATTCTCGTTGAGCATTAAATGGAATTATTTGTTTTTATTGTTGCACTGTGGCTCTGGTCCGTCGTCCGCAGTGCTCAGCGCGATGGCAAATTGGGCAATATAATATGTAATCATGATTTGCAGGCGTGCTCCGGGCAATGCAACGCTCAAGAACATTGTCACCGCAATTAGCGCATCGGATATGACAAACAAAGTCGCGCCCACTGCACAGAAAATGGTGAGGAAACTCTTAGCATCCACTGCACGTGCCAATGCGCGCCACAACATGGTGGAAATCAACACACAATAGATGGGCACGCCTATGATCAGTATCTCATCCAGATGCTTGTGCACAAAAACAACAACTGCAATGTATTTCGATTATAATAAAAATATAAACAAAGATTTCAATTATTATACTTACATAGGGCTACCGGCACATAAAGACATAATCCGAGAATCCATTTAAGAGGATGCCAGCCAAATGCACTGATATACAATATGTGTGCCACCCCAAAGGAGATCATTCCAAAGGGAAAAAGGTTAACATTGAGCAGTGCATCACCCCCACAGGAAAATATCAGGCCAAGAAGAATCAACTGCGAACGGCGGTAACTAAAAAATTATAATATTACATATGTTTATTACAGTCATGGATAATAGACTTCTTACTGTTTATTAAGTGCAAATCCTTTGATTACAACGTATAACATCAATGCCACTATGGGCAAGCATTTGACCACAGTTGTCCATAGCTCTCCTTGAGGTTCTTTACGTACAAGCGCAAAGTAGAGCAACACACTTAAGAAAAAAGGTGCTAGTTTCAGGCTTTGCGATTTGGCCTTAAAGATTATAAAAGAACACAGTAATACGTATTAGACGATTAGCGTTAATCGATGAACAATGATTGGGGGTCCGAAAATAAACAGGCGATAAAGTACACCTGTCTTAAAGGTGATTAGATTAATCAGTTCGAGACTCCCACATACATATATTTAATTTACATAATATGCTCTTGCATAAAAACTTTTACTTTTATACAAATGTAGCATGAGCTTTCGGCAGCTTATCCAGACAGGGCAAGAGAGATAGAGAAATAGAGAATAAAATTATGAGAGAGCGGAGGAGGAGATACATACAGTGAGCAAGGTCAAGGACAAAAGCTCCACGTTCGTTTTACTTTTTTGCGGTTAGATAAAGCATCTGCTGTGCACACTCACACAAACACACACACACAAGCACATGTGTACATTTGAATTTATACATAAAAAAATGAAAACAAATTTAGCTGCGATTTGAATGGAAAACAAATGCAAACAAAGAAAGCAAAGCAAACGACACGATATCACATTTCGCATTCAGAACGGACTCGAAATTATGTTTAATTTAAAATACCATTCATCAAGCACTTACGAACTGCAGTGAATGGTTCATAATTGGCGCTTAGTCGTTTAGTCAAATTTGTACAGTGTCACTTAAGTAATTACAAATGTTAATACAAGCTGCCGTTTCGCACGATGGAGCACTTATACCCCAATAAATGTATGTACAACCGGCAAACACACAGGCAAACACGTTGCGCACTTTTGACCAACGTCAATACACTGAATCAAAACGTATAATTTGCTGGACGTTAGGCTGGCTTTGACTTTGATTGCCATTCGTCGCCATTGCCCCCGCCGTCGACAAGAGCGTGTGGGGATGCAGAGAGTACGCGTGAGTGAGAGTGTGAGCGCCGGCAGTCCATGTGCAGCATAAGCAGCATTCTGCCAGATACACAAACAACCGCGAGCAAATTGATGGTTTCTACTGTCTTTACCTTTCACTTGATGTACATATGTACCTTCTTTGAGAGCAAGAGCACCGAAAGCAAGTCAGAGAGCGCGTGCGAGGATGAGAGAAAGAGAGAGAGAGAGAGAGCAGCACAATCAGCAAGAACAATTTGCTCACGCAACAGGTTAATTGGTGAAACAATGCGCTACTCTGTGAGGGCATATGACCCGCGGTGAGAGCTTTGCAAATAACAAAATCCAATTTTAGAGTAAGTCATGCGCACAGTCGCTTAAATAAATGTAGCGTGCGCTAACGCTCTCTCTTTCTTTCTGATAGCAAATTCAAAACAATGCAACAATATCTGCACACTTTCACTGCAACGTAAAAGCTTTAAGCTCATCTCAACTTCTGACAAGCTTTTTTTCTATGCCGTTTGAGCAAAGCTCATTCCGTTTTAAGTTGTGGCATTTTTCAGGCGTACGAATAACTCTCAGGTTGTTTCGAAACATTTTATTAAATTCCACCACATTAAATATTCACCAAGAGCTATGGAAATTGCTTTAAAATTGTGAATAACTGAGCGAACAAAATTGTGATTCCAAAAACCAGGTAAAACAAGGTAAATATTCCATATATTCAATGCAAAAATTGTTGGTCAGTATTGCAGAAAATGTGTATCCATTATTAGGGGGTGTTCCGTTTGATTTCCGATATTTTCCAATGCAATTCAAAGCCCAATAACTTAAAAATTTTCATTAAAATTTCTGAGTAAAGTTTAACTTGGATTGTGAGCCTTGAAAGTATGCAATGATTATGCAAAACAATAGAAAATATGCAATAGTATTTAAAGAAAATATACGTCTCGTATACAATTAATTAGATATCTATTCATATTTTATGCCCAATTTATGTACTCTATTTTCCTCCCCGTTGAAACTATAATTTTTTTTTAGCAATATGTAAGTATATTGTTATGTTTTTTTTGGTTTGCTGCACTAAAAACATGATAGAGAAAGGAAATTTGTGGTAATAATTAAAACTGACCTCCATCAGACATTTTGAAAAAGTAATAAATTAGCTGAGAAGTGTATTATGCTAATGGGTTTCTTGTAATGAAAGTAAATGTGAGCCTTGGCAAATGCTGAGTACACACATTTGACCTCCAGGGACGAACTCGAGACATACAAAGTGATGGAGATTCCTGCAGCCACTCGAGAAAAACACACAGCGGACGCACAGAGACGGGTAATGGCCATGGTTTCATGGGCCGCTGGGTGGCACACACACACACACACACACAAATACACTCACATATACATGAATATGTATGCATGTGTATGTATACATAAATGCACGTTGAACTTGAAGAACTTTTTGCATGGGATTCCACGCTGACATCATGAGCAGACAAAGAAATTGAATTACTACTATATCATATCGACTTATGACTAAGGTTTCAGTGCTCTACTTTTAATAAACTCAATTAACTATGTCTACAATCGAACTATTGCTTTATTGTCATTGCCCTATCCGTATTCCCAGCTATCAATTGACAAACACACGCAACATGGCGTGTCCTTTCTTTCGTCGCTCCGACTCGTTGACACGCCAGCCATCGGTCACTGTGGAGCCAGGAGCTCATTGGAACCTGGAGGATGAGGAGCTGTCGTTGTCCGATGATGCATTGACTCTAAGGCATCTGCAAATGGCTATTCAGCTGCTGACTGCGCCGTCGAATGATGATCTTAATACAGCCGTCACCTCGCTGGTGGCCAAGTATCGTCAGAGTTGGCCCAACATACATAAGCTGTAAGTAGGAAAAGTATTAGCCATAATTCGTAATTAATGTGAGCCTCGTCATCTATAGTAAACTGGATCCGAAGATCTTCAAGAGCTGCGCCAACTATGATTATCTGGGAGATATACAAGAGCTGTTGCTTAAAATGGACGAGGCCAGCGCCAGTGAGATCCTGGTGCTGTTAGGAGAGGAGTTGATCACCTGTTGCTGCACTGGAATTATCGAGCGAGCCTTTCGGTGCCTGGGAACCGACTTGCAGGAGTTTCTAGGCTCCCTGGATGGGGTCTACGATGTGCTTAAGTTGCAGGAGGTGAGTAAATTAAACAACAATTTAATAATTAAGTTTAATTCAAATTTGAAACTTACCCAGGCCGATGTGACCGATACGGGATTTGTGTGTGCGGGCGATGGAGAACTGATCTTCACCTCAGAACGCCCGGTGATTGCTTGGCTGTTGCTCGGCTCCCTCAAGGCTCTCACTCGCATGCTCTACAAGGTGGATGTGAATATCAAAATAGAACCTGTTGAGGGTGATGCCCGTCGGTATCGCTATTTGTTTTCGCTGGTCAAGGACAGTTCCCAGACCCTACAGTTGGGTCGCCCGATTGTGGACACCAAACCACATGATACGGTGCAGCGCAGCAATTCGGCCAATGCCTCGGATCTGCAAATGAACTCATCCAGTTTCTGCAAGATGTTTCCCTGGCATTTTATTATGAATGAACAGTTGGAGCTGGTGCAGCTGGGACGCGGATTTAGCAAGCTCTATAGGCCATATTTAGCGGACTTTGGATGTCAGGCCAGCACCTATTTTGACTTTAAGCGTCCCAAGGGATTGACCATGAAGTTTCGGGATATTGTGCGACGCACTTACACCCCTTTTCTTATTGGGTTAAACTGCCCACCCGGAGTATCTGATTTCCCTGCAATGGGACTGGAGATTAAAGGACAGATGGTGCATTGCCCAGAGTCCAATTCGCTACTGTTCATCGGTTCGCCCTTTTTGGATGGCTTGGATGGTCTGACCTGTAATGGGCTCTTTATCTCTGACATTCCCTTGCACGATGCGACACGTGAGGTGATCCTGGTGGGGGAACAGGCTCGCGCCCAAGATGGATTACGTCGTCGCATGGATAAGCTGAAGAGCAGCATTGAGGAGGCAAACTCGGCGGTGACCAAGGAGCGAAAGAAGAACGTCAGTCTCTTACACTTGATCTTTCCGGCTGAGATTGCCGAGAAATTGTGGCTAGGCTCCTCAATTGATGCTAAGACCTACCCTGATGTGACCATACTCTTCAGCGATATTGTCGGCTTTACGAGTATTTGCTCCCGAGCAACTCCTTTTATGGTCATCAGTATGCTGGAGGGCTTATACAAGGACTTTGATGAGTTCTGTGACTTCTTTGACGTGTACAAGGTGGAGACCATTGGAGATGCATATTGCGTGGCAAGTGGCTTGCATCGTGCTTCCATCTACGATGCCAACAAGGTCGCTTGGATGGCTCTTAAAATGATTAGTGCTTGCTCCAAGCACATTACACATGATGGAGAGCAAATCAAAATGCGGATCGGACTGCATACTGGCACAGTCCTTGCTGGCGTCGTGGGTCGAAAAATGCCCAGGTATTGTCTCTTTGGCCACAATGTGACTATTGCCAACAAGTTTGAGTCGAGCAGCGAGGCTTTGAAGATCAATGTCAGCCCCACAACCAAGGAGTAAGCTATTATTTAATCTGTGACCCAAGTTTACTAACCATTAACTTAACCTTTCAGTTGGCTTACAAAGCACGAGGGATTCGCCTTTGATCTGCAACCGCGAGACCCATCATTCCTACCAAAGGAGTTTCCCAACTCAAATAGCAATGACACCTGCTATTTTCTTGAGGGATTCCGGAATCCGGCATTGGACAGCAGCCTGCCGCTGGACGAGCACATTAATGCAGCTATGAAAACCATATCCGAAGGCGGCGACGCTTAAGTCTCCTTGAGAATCAGTTGCTCAGTTACCACTTACTCATAGTTCAATGCACATGTAGTCTAATAATGTGGCCCTCTTGCAAAGCCTTCAACAAATAAATTTATCGTCAAAGTGTTGCGTTCTAACACAAAACTGAACATTGTTTACGTTTATTGGTTTTAAGCATTGGCAGCCCTCGCAGCCTGTCTGGCCTTAATGTAAGATCTAACTCGTTCGCCAATTTTGCTGGACATCAAGCACTTGTGACCACGGAAGGCCCACACATCAGCCGGACTCTTCTCAGCGTTGCTGTCCACACAGCCTTGGGCAATTTGCAGGGCCTCCTCCTCGGTCAGATCCATCTTGAACTGCTTGGCCAGACGATCCGCATGGTAGCCCTCGTGGGTGCAGAATATATCCAACTTAACAGCCGAGCACAGAAGATACTGACGTACCTCGGGCTCATCCGGGAATTCCACTTGTTTCAGCTTGTTAATCTGCTCGGTTCCCAAGGGATGCTCCTTAAGGCAATCAGAACGTATCGTCTTGATTTCCTCAGCCGTTTTGGGCACCCATTCTCCATCGGCATAGGCCTGAATTTGATAATAAAAAAAATCGTTAACACATTTCGTTGATGCAAATTCCACTTTTCCACTTACCAACGAGCAGAGAGCCAGAGAAATGATCAGATACTTGAACATTTTTAATAAGTACTTCAATACGCAGTAAAATATTTTAACTGAACGGCCAACGACTCTGGTGCCTATACTTATAGCTGAATCCCGTAACATAAGATCGACTGCTTGAAATGTGTCAAAAGTTCATTGATAAGCCGGGCAGCCATAAACGTAGCATCATACGTATTTCAATAGTATATTGTACATATATATTAACATTTATAAACAATTTCGTTCCCATTAGATGATAAGTTTGCAGCAGGGTTTGATGAAAACACATTCTGAGACCGCCCTATTCTCTGTACATATATTGATTTCGGCGTCAATATCGTTTTGATAACATTTGTGATTATATTTCAATATTTCCTCATATATACACAAATATTATAAACAACTGATCTAGCCTACATCATCTACTCTAAGTTTAGATAGACTTTCGCTTAATCACAAATTCCGGACTGACCTCGCCCTTGTCAGCTTATCAACTCCACAGAACGACAAATAAATACAGACTCTGGTACCCCTCCAGCCACTGATAGTGCTAAGCATTATTGATTCCACAAAGAGACAAACAGATTCGTCATTAATTATAATCATACTTTTTAAATGTTAAATAATACAATAACTTTATTAAGCATAAGGTATTCATTGAATATATAGTAAATATTGATCGAAAAAATTCAGAAAATATACACAAATTCGCAAATAGGAAAAATATATATTTATAATATATTTACAAAGATTTTTGAATATCCCGCTAACATGACATAAGAAATTAAATCGATATATATCTGAACGGAATAAAGGGCAATCGATATACATAAAATCGATGACATAAAAATCAAGTGGACAAATTTTAGCTTATTTCAGCTAAAATTTTGAATTAAAATTAATTTTGGATAAAGATATTTAATTCGAAATTAGCTAAAATGAGTGGATCATTCTTATAAAAGTTTCAACCTCAACAGTCCTCGGAGGAAGAAGTTACAAATTTAATTTGAAAAAATAATAGTATAAATTTGACAAAAATCCAACAAAAATTATGCCAATATTAAAAAAATTCTTGCTTCAAAATTAAGAAAAATTTATAAAAAGAACGTTTTCGGAAAAATTACTAAATATGAATTTTGCACATTTGGTCTGGCGTTGCCAGATGGCTTTAAACAGTTGGCTATTATTTTTTGCTAGTTTTTTCTGCGTGGCAACTCGGTTTAAAAAAAGGTGGCTATTTCTTAAGCTAATTTGTACGGAAATATAGCTATTTATTTGATGCTTATCCACCAGAATCAGATATTTCTTCCTCAAAAAAGGTGGCAGCCCTGATTGCGAAGAATTCGATGAAACTCTAGTCATCAGAAAGAATTTTCGGCAAGACGAAATGCTATCTTCTATTAGTTAGTTCCACATTTCGCTAGCTAAAATGATAAAAAGGAGCAATGTAAACCAATCATAATTAGTGCTGGATTGTGTATGAGTTGATTCTATGACTGCGAGTCGCTGTGTAGCTAGCAACCATCGATTTTTTTTTGTGGTCGGAGCGAATGTGGATGCTTTTGGCATTTGCACTTAAAAATCGCACAGGAAATAGCAAATTGCAATTGGAAGAAAGGCGCCAATAACTGTCGCTGATATGACAAAGAGCGATCACGTTGCCCTGACGCTCTCCTCGGCCTCCTTAGCAGGCATTGCCGGTGGCGGAGGCGGTGGCGGTGTCAACGATGAGGGCAATCTCTCCCGCAAGAGCTTGCGACGGGTAAGTGGACAAATTTATAATTTTAATGATTACGTTTATCACTTTCTAAGCTTACGTGTATCAAAATGTATTATGTATGTATGTATTCGTGCTCATGTGGCGTCACATTTGCATTTCAAAAACAAATTTAACATAGCAACTATCAAAGCTCTGCATAATACATTTCTTATCTCAATATATGTATTGACTTGTTTGCAGTCGTGGAATCAACTTCCCCGTTGTCAACGCAATCTCATCATAATGGGCATCACAGCATTCTGTGTAACGCTCCTACTCTTTTTACCCGGCGATCAACTAATTAATATGAAAGATGTGCACCTTAAGCCTGGAGCAGCACCATTTCATATGCGACGAGAGAACACACTGCAGAATCCACATCATCATCCGAATCTATCACCAGAAAAGAGTGATAACGATTTACCCGCAGAGATTTCGGCAGCGGTAGCATCGCCAATGACTGAAGACAGGTTTATTAAACAGGAGTCATCGAATGATAAGGTAAAGTCTGATACCAATTAATTAACTATTAGTTCTGCGTAGCCTATCAGCTAGAGGGCCTTATCAGTAAATGAATTTATGTTTATTCAACGCCACACACCAAACCACAACACACCTTGCCAAGGGGCGCGGCACACTTGAAAAGTCATTAAGGAAACCCCAATGCCGCTGATAACGACAATAACGACAATCAATAGTTATACGATTGGCTACATTGATTTATTGACTCTTGGATTTGTGAAGCGAATTCGACAAATATTGATAAATGGCACAATAAAACAGCCTTTCCATAATTATACAAAGCTTATTTGATTAATGGTTAATAATGAAACTATTTTGTATTACAGGCTGCTGGTAATGTGGCTTATCCCGAGGAGAACTCTGCGGAAAACGTTGGGAAATTACCGGAAACCGCGGCGGCTGGCAATGATAATATTAACGGGTTAATTGATATCGTCAACAATGTGGAGCAGCCCATTGATCAAGAGTCGTCAATACCTGTCGATGACCCGTCAGACATGCGTGCCGAGCTAGAAGAGGCCATCCAGCATCCATTCAATTTGGCAGGAGAAAGCATTGATTTGCATTTGCAGAAGATGCAGACACAGCTGGCCAAGGCGCAGCATTTCCATGGCGCGACCAATGAACGTCAGACGGCCGTTGTGGCCGCCTTTAAGCACTCCTGGGCTGGTTACAAGAAATATGCTTGGGGTCACGATAACCTCAAGCCCGTTTCGCAGACTTCACACGAATGGTTCGGACTCGGACTGTCGATTGTTGATTCTCTGGACACAATGTACATCATGGGATTGGAGGATGGTATGTGGTTGGTGCATTCATTGATAAACTATTAAACTGACCAATTTCATATCTTTTATAGAGTTCAATGATGCGCGCGATTGGGTCAAGGATTCGCTGCGATTCCACACAAGTCGCGATGTAAATCTCTTTGAGGTTACAATACGTGTTCTGGGCGGTCTGCTATCTGCTTATCATTTGAGCGGCGATCAAATGTTTTTGGTCAAAGCGTCCGAGTTGGGCAATCGCTTGTTACCCAGTTTTCTCTCACCATCGGGTATACCATATTCGGATGTGAATCTTGGTGAAAGATCAGCACATTCGCCAAAATGGTCCCCCGACAGTTCGACCAGTGAAGTAACGACCATTCAGTTGGAATTTCGTGATCTTAGCCGCTCTACAAATGTTCCTATCTATGAACGCGTAAGTGCTGATCTTCGATTTCGACTTAATTAACTTTATTCATAATTTTATTATCTATATTTTAGGTGGTCAACATAGTGAACGAAAAGGTACATGCGCTGGATAAGAATCATGGCTTGGTGCCCATATTTATTAATGCCAACACAGGCACGTTTCGAAATTATGCCACCATTTCCCTAGGAGCCCGCGGCGATTCGTATTACGAGTACTTATTAAAACAGTGGATACAAACAGGTCGCAAAGACAACGACAAGTAAGTAACTAAACTATGTCTGGTGTATTTATATACTGAACTCATATACTCCACAGTCTCATTCTGGATTATATGCAAGCAATTGATGGTGTGTTAACCCAATTAATGCGTCGCACGCCACGTGAAAATTGGGTTTACATTGGAGAGCTGATAAACGGGCACGATTTTAAGCCAAAAATGGATCATCTAACATGCTATTTGCCTGGCACTTTGTTGCTGGGTCATCAGAATGGCATGCCAGACTCGCATCTATTACTGGCTAGAGATATGATGGACACCTGTTATCAGACCTACATTAAGCAACCGACTCAGTTGGCAGCTGAAATTTCGTACTTTGCTCTAAACGATAAGGACGAGAATGACATCTATGTGAAGCCCAACGACGCACACAACTTGCTGCGACCCGAGTTTATTGAGAGTCTTTACTATTTTTATGCACTTACTGGCAACCGCACATATCAGGACATGGGCTGGACCATTTTCCAGGCTTTTGAGAAGCATTCAAAGGTGGCTGCCGGCTATACATCTCTGGGCAATGTAAAAAACACACTAAACACGCGTATGCGCGATCTCATGGAAAGCTTCTGGATGAGCGAGACTTTGAAATACTTTTACTTATTATTTAGTGACAATCGTAAGGAGATTGATTTAGAGAAATGGGTCTTCAACTCCGAGGGTCACCCGTTGCCAGTGTACCAGCAATAATTGTAAATAATCAATACCCACTAAGCATAGTTGGTAAACTAGTACTATATAGGTAAATAGCTGCAATCAATTTGGCAGTCCCCCTCCCACTCTTAGTCCGTAGAGAAGCGCAAATGCCAAATACTATGCCAAGCTTAGAATGCACAAATGTTTTAGTGCACTTGGTTTAATGAAGATCTGTATCAATTAATAAATCATGTAATGATGATGCGTGATTTGTTGAGTGATGTTTGATTTGTAATATATATTCGTACTAAGTTAGCCTATTAATATTTATTTATATTCTTATGTACGATGAGCATCCATAAGATATTGCACTCACACTCTGGTACTGTAACTGCCGCAATGTTTATTGGTAATAATAATTAATTCTAAGCTCACCTCTAAATCTTAATATTTATCTGGTAGGTACTTAGTACATGTGTATGTAATTTCGTAAACACCCACAACATTGTTTAGTAAATTAAACATAAATTAAACAAATCGCATAAAATGATACTTTAAAGATAAAGATGTTTTTATATGCTTCGAAAATTATCGCATTAATGATGTGAATAATAAAAGACGATGATTTAAAATTGTTTGAATTTTCTTTATTCTTATGAATACGTATTTTTCCATTTTTTCTTTTCCTTTTTCCATTTTTTTTTTGTTTTTGCGTACGATTTGCACTGCACCCAACAACACGCTTTGAATTTGATTGCATTTTTGTCTGTTTTTGTCGTATATTTAAAGTTTCTGTTTCAATTCGGGTTCAAGTTATTTGTTGTTGTTGCTGTTGTTGTTGCGTTTCGTTTATAATACGATAGACGTTTCTTTTATTTACTTAATGTTTATGACGACTATGAATGGATGGGCTTAATAAACTATGAAATATTAAACTTGCTTGATTTCTGTTTTCTTTAAGTTGTTTTACTGTAATTAAAACTCACATTGTTGCATTAAAAATCTTTGTTTTTGTTATGTTTTGTTTTTCATTTAAATTACATTTAGACACATTTAGCTGAACAATTTATATTACGATATTGGGATTCTTTTCATTTTTAAGTTTTTCACTTCGTCGTTATGTTTTGTTTTGTTTGGTTTTTGGTAGATAGGGAGGAGGTTCTGTTGAAGCCGATTTGAATAACCGTTTCGTTTTGAATACAAGTTCAAAGATCAAACAATGCGTTTATAAGTTACAAATGATATCATTTAATCAATAATTAATTGAATTGGACTCCTAGCGAGTAATAAGTTCTGTTTGCATATATTTTCTGGTTTTCTCTTCTTGTGTTTTATTTGTTGTATCGGCAGCTATATTATCGAATGCAATTCTCCTTGACTAACTTAATTTATGCTATTACATATAAATCTTTACAATCTTGTGTTTTTATTATTTGTCTTTGTATAACAACTAGAAAGTGTTGCGTGCTCATCTCTGTTATAAATCAAACAGATGGAAAGGGGATTTGGGAAGGGAAATCGGGGGGTTTAAACCAATTAAACTCGATATAGTTATATATAATACATACCATTTAATTCCTTCTGAAATTTACTTATCAACTACATATAATGTAGTTTGAATATGTTTCTATTTTAGTCACACATTTTCCATACATCTCTTCATATGTTTTTGTTGTAGTAGTTTTTGTTGTTCTTGTTGTTGTTGTGGTGGTATTTAAAGTAGTAGTAGTAGTAGTAGTAGTAGTATTTATTGTAATTGGTATGAATTAATACGTGACGGACGACTAAGTATGTATATATGTATAATGTATA
Organism: Drosophila kuntzei; assembly: GCA_035042165.1. Lineage (NCBI taxonomy): Eukaryota > Metazoa > Arthropoda > Insecta > Diptera > Drosophilidae > Drosophila > Drosophila kuntzei. The sequence goes on from JAWNLU010000818.1 coordinate 894,505, forward strand.
TAACTATTTAAGTCGCACATTTTGCTTATGTGAATTGAGTGAATCTTATGCGCGGCTTTCTAACATTTACAATATTTGGATTAAGTTCGTAGTTGTTGCTTACTATGGATTTATTGGTTTTCGATTGTTTTACAAGCTAATCAGACATCGATATTTAAAACGTGGCACAAATCACAAATCAGATTTGTGGCAAGATCAAGATCAAGATACAATGATACGATTCGTTTTCGTTTTTTGTTTGTTTGTTTGTTGTGTTATTACATGTACAATATGCATACACACATATATGCATGTGTATATAATTATTTGTATAATAATTAATAAATGATTAAACTAAATTTGCTAAAATTGTAATTTTATTTTTTGAACTGCTTTTGGTTTGCTTCGTCGTTCGTCCTTTCTCAACTCTTTTAAGACTTTAGCTGATGTCACCCGTAGTCGAAGCCAAGTGGAGAGACTTGGTTAATAGCTTTCTAATTCAAATTGAGCACGTTAATTATTCGAATTATTTATGCGAATTATGTATATGTCTATATGTAAGTGTGTTTGTGTGCGTGTTAGCTCAAAAGCAGACAGACGTTAAGCGTTTCATAAATAATAGTTAAAATTGCTTAGCTTCAATTTATCCAATTATTTTTGTTTATTATAATAATTTATTTTACGTATTTTCGCATGCTTTTTTTCTTACACATTTTTTACACTAAGAGCAAATCCATTTGTTTTAAAATCTGCGATTGTTGAAACTGGCGCATGCATAACATACATAAACATGTATATATATAAGAATGTATTTGTATTTACAATTGCTTAGTAATAAATAAATTAATATATTTTTTGAATATATCTATATATTTATATATATAGTAATATAAATCGATTTGCTGTGGTTGAATTTTCCCCCCATTTTCATTTCAACAAAATTGGCAACATTGTTACATTTGTTTTGCATAAATCTTATTACAAATTTCGAATGCTTTCCACAGGATGAGCATTTACTGTCGTTCCACTTTCTAAATTCTCAATTAATTACAACCAATCATTATTTCTGTTCCGATTTATTCTTTGTTTATGATCTTGCAGGGCGTAATCGATTTTAAAGCTTTATAAATGAGGCTGTATAGTGATTGAGCTGTATCTTTTTCGTCAGATACATCTTCGTTATAGACCTCATGAATCGGACTAATATATTAAACCCTGCAAGACAATTCAATATTCGGCAGGCCGAAAAATGATTTTGTTTTACTTTGTTTGCTTGGTTTCACAATCTCATAGTTATGATTTAGATTTTAATAAATTGTCTAGGCATTTTTCACTTATTTATTGTAGTTATATAATTTGTATTACAGTAGAATTCATTCAGTGTACTTCTCTAAGAAGCATTTGATGCTATTCGTCGTTTTGTTTTCAATTCTCCGCGTTATAATTGCTTTTCCTATTGACTTTGAAGGTCCATTGCTGTCCCTTTTTAATGCTCTCCTCCGATTGTGTGACTATCAATTTATACAAATAATTATCGAGGGATCTTTTTGCTTTTACGAGTAGTTTTTTCTTTAAATATTGTACAAACACATTGGACTAAAAACGAAAACAAGAATTAAAACAATTTATGCTACATTTTAAACTTAGAGCTAAAATTAAAAAAAATTGTACAGAGCAGGGTGCAAATATTGGCAACTGTTGCTGAAAAATGATTCAGCGCCAGGGCACAACAACTAAATAAAACTTAGGGATTTAAATATACAATCAATGTGCCAATGTTGCCTTTGGCAGCAATTCACAAGGTGGTTGCATTGAACTCCAGTATCAGACTGTTGGCAACAGTTGCCGTTGCCGCCGGCGGCAGCTCGGTTGCTGTTGCCTGACCATTTGCTGCTTGGAGCCCAAGTCAAGAGGTCATAATTGACTTGACAGCATCGTCAATGCCAGCAGCCACACAACTAAAGTCATTCAACTGCCCATGATGCTGCGTCTGCGCCTGCGACAGGCCGTGATGGTGTTGCGAATGATGCTGAAGATGTGATGGCTGCTGACCCATATGATTCTGCAACAGTTGCTGCTGCTGCTGCTGTTGTTGCTGTTGCTGTTGATGATGGTGATGGTGATGATGATCCAACAACAGGTTGCCACCGGGTTCAGCCACCGCACTGACAACTGCTGCAGCCTCTCCACTAATCAGGCAATCGCCAATGTCATCGCCCAACTGGCGACGTCTGTTGTTCGCCTGCTCTTGCTGGCAACTAGGCAAATTCGCCGCCTGCCGCTGATCATCCAGGATGCTGTCACCGAGGAATGAGCCCAGCGAGAATTGCAGCGAATCGGCGCTGTTCTGCAGATTGAGGATGCTGTCAATGGCACTTGCCACATGTCGGCTAATGTCATCATCATATTCTCCTGTAACCACAGATGTGCCACCCATATGATTCACATGCAACTGTGCTTGTTGCGGCTGCTGCAGCTGCTGTTGCATGTTATGTTGATAGTGCTGATGTTGCTGCTGCTGCTGTTGTTGTTGCTGCTGTTGCTGTTGTTGCTGCTGCTGTGGGTCTAGCATATTGGCGAATGCCTGATGATTGGCAAAGTTATGTTGTTGTTGCTGCTGCTGCTGCTGTTGTTGCTGCTGCTGCTGTTGCTCCATGAGCAATTGTGAAAAGCCGCCAGGACCATTCGTTGTGACGCCCACGCCATCTACGCCCATGCCTTCGTGCAAGGCCAACATATCTGTATCGAGCATTGCATGTTGCGGCACCTGAACATGTTGCTGGGAGGACAAAGGCGACGACGATGTCGAGGAGGCTGTGCAAAGACGCTTACTGCTGCTCTCATCCTCCATGTCGCTGCTGGAGCCCATCAACTGACCGTTCCAATGTCGCTTGCGTGTCTCGCCATTGACCAACAGATTATGAGCTTGGCCATCGACGGTGCTCGTGTTGCTGGACATGTAGTCGCTGTAATGGGCTTCCATGCTCTGCATCCAGCGAGGATTGTTGTTGCAGTTGAGCTCAATGTGATGTTGCTGTTGCTGCTGTTGTTGCGATTGCTGCTGTTGTGGCTGCTGCTGCTGTTGTTGCTGCTGCTGCTGCTGATGGTCATACGGCTGCTGCTGTTGCTCGCCGTTGTAGTTCGAACTAAATCCCGCATCCGGCGCCCAAATGTTCATTTTGTTTTTGTGATTCGCGACAGGTGACTTTGAATCGCCAAAAATCTCATCGAGATTGGATTCAATGTCGTGGGCATCGCTGCTGTTCTTCACATCCAAATGCACTGGCGACTCACCGAACATGGCCTCCAGTCGCGTCTCCACCGACTTTTGCACATCCGAATCACTGTTAAAGAACTCACTGATTGCCGGATGATGATTTGGTTGATCCGCTTGCATAGCCAATGGCTGTTGCCGTTGCTGGCTGCAGGAGGAGTGACCAATGGGTACATTGTTGTTGCCAACATTGCTGCTGTTGCCGCCAACATCGCCAGCACAACTGCTACTGCTGCTGTTGCTGCTGCTATTGCTGTTGCTCTGATTGCTCTTGTCGATACAACCGTTGGGAAACAGATCCGACAGATGATTGCCATTGCTTAGCAGACTGCCAGCACTGTTGTTGTCGTAGAGATGTTGCTGCGACAAGTGTTGCTGGTGCTGTTGTTGCAGTGGCGCATGTTGTTGCTGCGGCTGCAAGGCATCGTTGTTCATCAGATTGAGTTCCTTTTGCAGGCAATACCAACCATCCTCGTGATCTTCGTTGGCTACAGAATTGTTCTTTATATGTTGCTGGGGTTGTTGTTGCGGTTGCTGCTGTTGATGGTGATGCTGCTGCTGCTGTTGATGGTTATGCTGCTGCTGCTGCTGTTGTTCCTTCAACACAGTGTCTGCATAACAGTTTTCGGTGTTCTTTACCTGCTGCCCACTTGCATTTGGATCCATTTTCTGTTCGACTTTCTTCATGATAAAACTGGGCGTTAACTCCGACTCGATGTCAAAGTTGTCGTAGTCCTTTTTGATATACTCTACGTTGTCCTTGGAGCTGTTGTGCTGTTCCTTCTTAACAGCATCATTCAATGAGTCATTGTTATTGCTGCCCACAGCAGACTGGCCACCATTTGCTAACCAGTCGCCATTCTCCTCTCGCTTCACCATCTGCTGTTGCTGTTGTGGAAGCTGCTGTTGCTGTTGCGGCTGTTGCTGCTGTTTATTGTATGCCTTGTTCACATCAGCACTATTCTTGAGCAGATCAAATTTATCCACAACGGCAGCTGCTGCCTGAGCTGATTCTGAAACTCTGTCCAATGGCTCCACTTTGATTTCATCCTTCACTTTGGTGTCCAACTCCGACTCTATTTCAGTCGACTCATTGCAGTCCTGCTCCTCCTTAAGTTGCTGCTGTTGCTGTTGTTTCTCAATCAGCTCCTTCTCGGCGGTACGTATGTCACAGATCTCGCCCTTAAGGTCATCGATCATCAGCTGCTGCACTTGCAGCAACTCCGACGTGCGATGCTGCAACTGCAACAATAAATTGTATATTATTAAATCAAGTTAAAAAATACTTTGATCGAGAGAACTCGAATCTCTTAGATTCTCAAACATTTACTAAACACATTAAGGCTAATAATTGTAATTGTATAATTGTACTACATAATTGTATAATTGTTTCTTGAATATCTGCCGAGTTCATTATCAGATAGCTATAGAATTTTCACATTAGATTCTGACTTTGGTCTTGCATGTTTCCAAAATTGAAAACATACTTGATCTTTCCTGCATATATATGGAGTTCAAATTTGGTGATTGTTTTTTTTTCAAGTAATGGTTTTCGGTTATTGAAAATGAATATATTTCTGTTTCGGTTTCGGTTCCGGTACAACATATGAAACAGTTAATGGTTTCGGTACCAGTTCCGGTATTATTATATATCTTACTATCTCTGAGATCTGTTCGTTTATACCTATATCGACTCGACTGTTCATGCTGATGAACAAATGAATACTGAATGCCCGATTGCTTGTGCGACTTCTTGGCGCCGCTTATTATACTCTCATTGTAATTAATAACTTATTATATCCCCGACTACAGGGTAAGATAATCTCTTTAATTTTGGGACATGTGCAGACTGCTTACCGTTGACTCCTGTAGGAGAATCTCCTGGAATTTGCCATTCAATTGACGGAACTTATCGCGAAAGCCGAGCGCCGTTGCCTCAAACTCCTCATCCTCGTCAGAGGGCAGCTCCAAGTCGTTCTCATGCATGCAATGATACCTACAAATAATCGGAGTTTAGGTAACTCTACTCTTACTATGTCTTCGTGGACTTACCTGATCAGCCGCTTAACAGCTTCGTCCTTGGTACGAAATGGCTTTACATAGTCCGGCTTCAAGCAACTCTCCTGATCGACTTCCAATTGTCGTACGAACCTGCGAAAGGGAACTCTGTTAATTTTTAGCTCGCAATTGATTTAGATAATCGTGTTCAAGTTGGCCTCATTTATTAAAATCGGCATTGTTCAACCAACTACTCACAAGGAGAGGCGTGCAATTTTTGGTTTTGGTGTCGGCAGCAACTCCTCCGGCTTTGGCAGTGGCAATGCCATTGGGGGCAGATAAACGGGCAGAGGTGGGGCAATTACATTGGCCAATGCTGGTGCTGCTGTTGCCACAGTTTGGGGTAACGGTTGAAGCGTTTGCTGCAATGGCAGTTGTAGTTGCTGTTGCTGCTGTTGCGGCAGTTGCTGTTGTGGTTGCAGGGGTGGCATTGTCAACATGTTGTTGACTTGAAGGTTGCTGTTACTATTGCTGTTGCTGCTGTTGTTGTTGCTGTGGCTGCTACTGCTGCTGTTGTTATTGCTGCTGCTGTTGCTGTTGGAGTTGCTGCTGTTGCTGCTGGCATTGCTAGTTGACAGCAGATTTGTTGAGCTGGCAAAGATAAGCGGTGGTGGTCCGTTTTTAAGGCAGGCAACGGACGGCTGTTGATGTTGCTGCTGCTGCTGTTGCAACGGCAACGACAACGGCACCGACAACACATTTGCCTTTTGTGGCAACATGTTGACAGTCGCATTGGGTTGTTGTTGCAGCGGCAGCGGCAGTGGCTGTTGCTGTTGATTCACTGCATTCGTTTTGTTGCGGCAGGGCGATTCCTTGAGCTTAAGCTGCGCTGTTTGTTGCTGTTGTTGTTGTGGCAAGTTGCAGATGGTTGCGGCTTGCTGTTGCTGTTGTTGCTTCTGCTGCGCCAACTTTTGCTTATTTGCCAGTTGCTGCTGTTGCTGATGCTGCATGGGATATATGTGAATACGTTGGGCAACATTCAGTTGCTGCTGCTGTTGTTGTGACTGCTGCTGCGGCTGCTGTTGCTGCTGTGCTGTAAGAGCGGTTGCTGCTATTGCCGTGTTGGTGGTTGAATGATTATTCGGCTGCACCACATTCGCGAGTATCACACCAGCATTTGCTGCCTTCACTGAATCTGACTGTTGTTGCGGCTGCTGTGGCGGCTGTTGCTGTTGCACTTGTTGGAATTGCTGCGGCATGAGGCTAAAGCTGCCATTGGCATTGGGCGTAGGCACCATGCCCTCCGGCGTGGGCACCTCCTTGCCCGATGCCAATATGCGATGTTGCTCAGCGAATAAACGCTGCAATGCCACATTGATCTCCGCATCATTCATGGGCTTGTTGTATACGGCAATTGCCGATGGATCAACGTCTGGCGATATTGGCAGCGTGGGCACAAAGGATTTGTTTTGCAGCTTGATTGTGAGGAACTGTATCTGCATTTGCACCGTCCTGAACACTTGCTGCATGTGGGGCGTCAATTGAATCGTTTGCACCCGTGAAATTGTATTCTGTTGCGGTTGTTGTTGCGGCACGGCCTGTTGTTGCTTTGGTTGCGGTTGCTGCTGTTGTGGTTGTTGTTGTTGTTGTTGTTGCGGTAACTGTGCTGTCAATTGCAGTTGGGTGACAACAGGTGCTGCCGTTGCAACTGCTCCACTGCTGAGCACAGAACTCGTCGTGGTTGTTGTTGCCGTTAAGCTGAAGCTGCCACGTTGTTGCTGCTGCTGCTGTTGTTGATGTTGCTGTTGTTGGGACTGCACTGCTGCTGCTACCGTTGCCGTTGGCTGCAGCTGCAATTGTTGTTGCTGCTGCTGCTGTTGCTGCTGTTGTTGTTGCATTGGCGCTGTGACTCCCACCAACTTAGTGCCACTTGTCGTTTGGAAAGGCTGAATGCTGTTGCTCATTATGGTTGTTGTTGTGGTGGTCGTTGTCTGGTTGCCACTCGAACTAACCACGACAATCATTTGCTTGCCACTTGCCACATTCGGTTGCACAATCTGCACTGGATTATTGTTGGGCTTCTGCGACAGTGGATCCAACTTGGGCATTGGCTTCACCACGCTAGCATTCTTCAAGTTGGCCAACTCGGCAGCTGTTGGCGTCGTCTTGGGCTTTCGCACGGGTTTCTTTTTGGCCACAGCTCCAGTGCTGGATGCTGTTGTTGTTCCAGCTCCTGTTGCCGCCTTAGCAGGCTCCAATTTGGCCTTGCTCTGATCAATGATGGGCGCCACATTGGCCACCTGCTTGGTGACTGTTGTGGTGCTTGTCGACGTGCTGCTGCTGGTGGTTAATGTCGTTGTTGTCGTTGTGCTGATGGGCAGACCCAAACTCAGGCCATGTCCATTGCTGATGGGCTGTATTGGATGCACAATTTGTTGTTGCGGCGGCTGTGGACGCAAAGGGATGGGCAATGTTGCTGTCATCGTTTGCGGCTGCTGCTGTTGTTGCTGCTGCTGCTGAAGTTGCAACTGTGGCTGTGGCAATGGATTCACATCGTTGAAATGCAACTGACCCAGCTGCAAACACTGCGCCAATTGCTGGGCATTAATGCCCGCAGGTGCAATCAGCAATCGTTCCGTTGGTCCTATCGATGCTGCTGTTTGTCCAGCACTTATTGCTGTTATGTGATTGGACACACTGTTCAGGCAAAACAATTGCTGTGTGCTGGGATCAATCGGTGGCAAGGCAACATAACGTTGCTGCAGCGGTTGCTGTTGCTGCTGTGGTTGTTGCTGCTGCTGCTGTGGTTGTTGCTGCTGCACAATCAGCTGAGGCGTTGATAAGGACGTTGTTGTCGTTGTCGTCGTTGATAATTGTGGAAAGCTTAACGCATCATTCAGTTTAGCGGGCATTGTCGGTGGTTTGATCGAGTTGGTGGTTGTGGTGGTGCTAATGCTGTTGCTGTTGCTTATCAGATTGTTGGCGAGCACGGCGGGCGTTGATAGCTTTCTGTTGTTGGCAACTGTAAAATAGAAAATATCATTTAGTTGAAGAAATCCTTGTGACAAAATTTGTTGCACTTACCTTTGGTTTCCATTTTGGGGGCTGTTGGCAGCACCTTGGGCAACTGCTGAATTGTTGCGATTGCTGTTGTTATTGGCGTCGGCTGTGCTTGCTGCAGATGTTGTGGTTGCTGTTGAGGTGGTTGCTGCTGCTGCTGTGCTGTTGCTGGCGGCGGTGTTGGCGCTGGCGTCTTGCTGTTGTCCATGCGCGTGGGCTCATTGATGATGGTCACATTGGGCAACGCACCCTTCAGCAATGCCTGCAGTATGAGCTGCGATTGATGATCCTGCGGACTGTTGGGATCATGGCGCAATATCAAACGTTCGCAAAGCTCCGACACGGCCAACGTCAAGCTGCCCGTGAGCTGCGGCACCAATGCTGCCGCCGAGGCGGGTGAACCCACCGAAATGGAGACATTGCTGGGCATGCCCGTTAGCTGTGGCGGCAATATGGTGGCACCACCAGCTGTTGTCACCGCTGGCAGTGTTGTTGCTGAGTTCGTCGGTGTCGTTGCCTGTGATATGGCCACCAATTGCATCTGTCGCCCATCGCTGGACAACTTGATGGTGGCAGATTCCGCAGAGACCGGAGTTGTTGTCGCCGGCGTTTGCTGAAACAACAGCTGCGTCTGCTGATGTGGTGCAGCAACCGTTGCTGTTGCTGCTGCTGATGTTGGCACACCACCCATGACTGTAGCACCCGGCGGCAGAATGGGCATTATCTGTATCTTATTCTCAACGGTGCTGCTGATGGGCAACGTTGATGGATGATGATTTTGCACTTGCGATATTTGTATATTCCCAATTTGGCTTGGAACCGTTGTGGGCGTGTTGCTGTTGGCCAGTCCCAGACCGTGTGGCAGCAATATGCTGCTGCTGCTGCTACTGTTGCAATTGCTGTTGCTCACTGGTGTTGTCAATGTGATGGTGTTGACTGTGCCGTTGCTGATGCCAATGCTGCTGTTGATGCTGCTACAGTTGCTGATGGTTGTCGTGGGGTTTGTGTTGATGCTACAAATGTTGCTGCTGCTACTGCTGATGATAATGTTGCTGCCGTTTAAAATGTTGTTGCAGTTGTTGTTGTTGTTGCTGCTGCTGTTGATGATGTTGCTGTTGCCATTGCTCATGTTGTTGATGGACTCTTGCTTCTTCGTGTTACGTCGCACGGCGGGTTTCCGTCGCGGTTTCACAGCCGCTGTGGCAGCTGCTATTGTGCTGGTGGTGTTAGTTGCAGTGGTGCAGGCGGTGGTTGCCGTTGCCAACGTGGGTGTTGTCAGCGTTATGCTGGCAGCAATTGGTGTCGGCTGCAACGTTACACTGCCAATCGTTTGGGATTGTGATCCCAAACTGAAGCTAATCGTTGGCGTCGGCGTCGTTGTCTGGATGCTCGTACAGATCTTTGCACCTGCTGCTGCCGCTGCTGCTGCAGCTGCCGCCTGCTGGGCTAGATGTTGTTGTGCCTGCCTCTGAATCTCCTCGGCGGTGGGCAGGCGTGGCGTTGATGGCGTATACGGTGGTACATTTGCTCCAGCTCCAGCTGCTGCTGCTGCTGCGGCGTCACTTGGATCAATCTTGATGAGGATATTTGGTATTTCGGTGGCATCGTTGACCGGCACTGGGGCCGGAATGGTCAGCGTGAAGGGCAGGCCATCGCTGCCGTTTTGGCTCGGTATGGAGATCATGATATCATTGGAACTTCCGCTGCTTGCACCTGTTAATCCATTGCTCAACGGCAATGGCAACGGCAGCGACAGCGGTTGCTGAGACTGCGACTGCGACTGAACCAATGATTCGTCATTGTTGTTGCCATTGCTGGCAGCAGGAACTGCTGTCGGAACAGATGCTGAGACTGCATCCATGCCATAGTCTTCATCGTCGTCATCGTCCTCGGTGATGCCGCAGAACTTCATCACATCGCCGAGATCAAGTTTGCCATTGCTGGCGCGTTGTATATGCGTCGGTGGTGGCGATGGTGACTTCGCTCGCACCACCTGCGTCAGCACATGCGACTGTGGTGTGGGCGTCCGTGTTAGCGTTGGTACTGACGTCGCTGTGGGCGTGGCAGGTATTGCAATCTTTTGCGGTGTTGTTGCCGTTGCTGTCGCTGTTGCCGATGGTGCGGGCGCTGCAGCTGGCGGTTTCTTTTTGCGAGGACGCGGCTTCTTCTTGGGCTCCACGGTTGTTTGTTGCTGCTGTTGTTGCAACTGTTGCGCCTGCTGCACCTGCGTCTGTGTCTGCTGCAACTGTTGCTGCAGCTGCTGTATCTGCGCCTGCTGCTGCTGTTGCTGCTGATGCTGCAACTGGATGGTGGCCATTGCCGCCTGTTGCTGCACCGTCGGTTGACGCAGTGGCTCTGGAGTCACCGCCAACGGTACATGCGCCGGCGAGGATTGAGCAAAGAGTTCTGTGGAGTTGTTGCCATTGGCATTCGTTGCTGCTGTCGCCGCTGTTGCTGCTCCTGTTGATTGCTGCGGAGGCTGCGGCGTCTGAAACGCGGTTGCAATCTGTTGCAGATGTGCGCCATTCAACTGATTCAGATTGATGGTCGCCCCGCCCAGCGTCTGTTGCAGCTGTGAAATGGCCGCCAGACCATTGGGCATCTGAATCTGGGCAATGCCATTGCCATTGGCAGCCGCTGCAGCGGCCAACTGCAGATTCTGCAACTGCGCCGCAACGCTCTGGCCCAGCAGTTGAGTGTTGATGGTCGCCGTTGTCGTAAACGGCTGAGATCTTGGCGCTTGAGCGGCCAATGCCGCATGGAGTCCGCTTAGCTGCGTTCCGGTCTTGATGGCGCTTTGAAAATGACCGCCGGCAGCTGTCTGCTGGATGAGGTTGCCCTGCGAGGACACTATGAAGGTGGGTGTGGCTGCGGCCAGTTGCATTGTCGCCCCATTTGTGCCCACAATCCGCAGCAACTGTTGCTGTGCCGGCTGCTGCAATTGCGGTTGCCCTCGAGGATTCTGTATAACCAGCGATGGTGTCGCCGTCAACTGTGGCGTCGGTGGACGCAGTATCAGCTGTACACCTTGCGGATTTTGTTGCACCAGCACGGGCATCTGATTGAGCAGCAATTGTTGCGGTTGTCCTGTTGTTGCTGGCAACAATATCTGCTGTTGTTGCTGCTGCTGATGCTGGTTGTTGGCATTGGTGGGAGCTGCACTGAGTTGTGCCTGTTGCGGCTGTGGGGATTGCGAGATCTGCGGCAGCTGAACATTGTTGCTGCTAATATTTTTGCTCTTCGATTGCTGTTGATGCTGCAGCTGTTGTGATGACAGTTCCTGCTGCGGCTTCGGCAGAATCTGTTGTGGCGCCTTGCTTGTCTTCGTGTTGGCAGTGGACAACGCAATGCCTGCATTGCTGCTAAAACGTTGCTGCTGTTGTTGTTGTTGATGATGTTGTTGCTGCTGCTGCTGCTGCTGTTGTTGTTGATGTTGCTGATGCTGCTGGTGCAGATGTTGCTGCTGCTGTTGCTGCAACGATGGCTGCTGCTGTGTGGTGGCAATAATCTGACCCTGCGGCCCCTGAATAAACTGAAACACTTGCTGCGGCGCCTGCTGCTGTTGCGGCCCGCTTGTGATTGTAAATTGCTGTGGCAACATCTGTACGGCCTGCGGCTGTGGTTGTGGCGTCGGTGGCTTTATGGCCGCTGCAGCAATCGCGTTACTCGGACTGGGTATAGGACTATCCGCTATCAGCGGACTACTGCTCTGATAATGCTGAAACTGCGCCTGCTGCTGATGTTGTTGATGTTGCTGAAGCTGCTGCTGCTGTTGATGTTGTTGCTGCTGCTGCTGTTGGCTCAGCACCGTTGTGGCACCCTTTTTCGCTTGACCTTTTGGGCTACTAGCCACATTTGCTGTCGCAAACGAAATGGGCGTGCTGATTGCCGTTGCGTTTGGTTGCCCATAGCCGCCGGCTATTGTCGAGCAGATCGATGTGGGAGCCGCTGCGTTGCTGCTAAAGATTTGCTGCTGCAATTGCTGCTGCTGATGTTGCAGCTGCTGTTGCTGCTGCTGCAGTTGTTGCTGCTGCTGCTGTAGCTGTTGTTGCTGCTGCTGTCCAGTTCGCTTGTTGCCCTTCTGCAACAAGAGTTTCAAATTAAAAATGTTTATTAAAAATCACAATCTACTCATATTTTAACGCTTATACTCGTTATATAAAGGCAATTATTATATTCATTAATGATCAGTATCAACCAGGGATTAAAACCGAAACGAATATCGGTTTCAGTTACGGTTTCAGTTATGATCGAATTCGGTTATCGGTTATACAAAATCTTGGAGTATCGGTTTCGTAATGGTTATCGGTTTTTTATAAATTTCGGTTTTAAAATACCGGTATGGTTTAGGTTCACAAAAAAAATAAAAATTAAGGTTTTTAGTTGACCAAAATAAGAAGCTTTATTCATTGTTTTACATTAAAAAAGACTTAATGCTTAATAATGCTATCTGGTTACTGAAATAGTCCAGTGTAATGTCGATTTTATTATAATTTGATCTCATATAAATTTGGTTCATTTGGTTTGAAAATTTGGATTATTTTGATTTTACTGAACCTGTATATAACTTTGAACCGCCATAACTTTGTCAAAAGTCAATCAATTTTTAAGTGGAATGTAAATTTAAGCATAATTTTACCACCAAATTCGTTCTGCATTTACATTTTTTTCGTTTTAGAAAATTTTTGAAAATCGAATTTTTTCGAAATTTTACAGTGTTACCCCTTTATCTTTTTTGATTTTTTCGAAAAAATTCGAATTTTCAAAATGAACAAAATTTAAATGCAGAACGAATTTGGAGGTAAAATTATGCTCAAATTTAAATTCCGCATAAAAATTGATTGACTTTTGACTAAGTTATGGCAGTTCAAAGTTATCAGTACCTGCGACGGCCAGTACCTAAATTAACCCTTATAAATCAATCGGTTACTAAACGGTTATTTCGGTTTGAAGAGTTTCGGTTTATGGGTTTCGGTACAGCGGAAAAATTTTTGTTCGGTTACGGTTTTAGTTACGGTTACAAATTTCAATCGGTTATTACCGGTTAAAGGTTACGGTTTCGGTTAAGGTTTTAATCTCTGGTATCAAGAGTTGACTTAATTTAGATTTTCCTGTCCTTCTGAACGAGAGTGTTACAAAGTTGTTCACTATATTTCATCTGTCTAATTTTCTCTTCTCTCGCAAATCTATAAATACGGATATCATAAGCTAATTCTAATATTAATCCTTCCAAATACTTATATACACTTGATCATGCTATTTATTTAACTATAAATCAAATAATAAACACAAAAGTTATACCTTGTTCTCATCTCATAGGCAAGTTCTCTTATTTTATTTTTAATCTCTTAAAAATCTATCGGCATATTCTTATTTGTTTACAACTGTATCTACAACCTTTCAATCTAGCTAAAATGTAACCGACATGTATGCAATTTTGTTAGAGTATTCGAGTGAATTAAGTTTGAAATGCTGCATTCTGAAGTATTGCATCACATTTTGGAATGAGAAATGAGGTGATGACAGGTATTCCTTGCATCGTTATCTGGCTTGCTCCAATTAGATACTGATCTTATCTTATCAAAGTGAATTGTAAGCATTGAAAATATTACCTTATTCAGTTGTATATTATTGGAACCGACAAGGGTTGCATTTAGCTCATTCCCAATTGCATTGCTGTGTCCGCCGGCAGCAGCGGCGGCTATAAGACCGCCAGCTGTCACGCCAATGACCGTCGTGGCAGCGGCCGGTGACTGTGATGGACTCGGTTGAAAGACAACGGTGCCGGCATTGGGACTGCCATTTGTGAACTGATGTATGGATTGTCGCCTGCCAGGCGTCGCCGCCTTGCGCTCCTGCAATATTTAAATTATATATTAACATACATTTTAAGAATATTTAATTAAATTAATCGTATATTGTGATAAATGTCTTGCAATACTCACGTGTTCCTGGGAATTGCTGTTGGCGTTTAATACGTTGCCACCGGCTACAAGCACCACATCCTGTGGGAATGGCGATAGCGATGGTGATGGTTGCAGGCGTGGACTAGCTGAGATCGATGGTGATGGACTGGGCGTCAGAAACGGACCCGGAGGAGACAATATTCCTGCAAAAAGGCAAAGGATAAATACAAACATCAGTTAAGAATTAATAAACATCAAAGAGAGAAAGAAAGAGGGGCGAGAGAAAACAAGTGCAATAATTTATTGTATTCATTGGTCCACCATTGACCCACTAATGTCATTTGGGGATCCGTATCGGGTAACCAAAGGAATGGAGATGCGTCGCGAGTCGAGGCATAAGCATCGACACTCATTTGGGGCCAGCAATCTTGTACGTGACCAAAGCACAACTGGATACAACATGCGATACAAACGACAACAAGAACAACAAGCAAGAGAGTATCTCTCAGATACACATCACACACACACACACACACACACACTTGTATCTATACACATGTGTGTGCTTCTGTAAGTGGGCAAAATAGCGCGCCATTTCAAAGTTGTTTATTTTGAAGCTGGAAACGCTTGTATTTGCCACAGGCTGTGCTCCTGCTCCTGCTCTTCTCCTGCCCCAATCTCCTCTCCCGCCCCACTCTTGTATCCTGCCCACTTTTCGGTTGCTGTTTGCTGCCTTTGGCTACCTTTGTGCATACAAAACGAGCCAACTTAGCACATTTTCAGCTCAGAAGGGCGCTCTGTTTTCCACTGTTAAGGGCGGGAGAAGCAAAGGGGGGGATCGGGGAAGGGAACTTCACTTCACAGTCACATATTTGGCCAGGGCTTAGCCTTGCCAGTCTGCAAGTCGTCCAACAGAAACAAACCAGTTTCATTAGTGCTTGAAGAGTTCTTTGCACTTCTTTATTTCAAAATTGTGCGCTCCCTTTTTGATACACCCTCTAAATTGGGTTTAAGGGGTATGTTCAAGCATAAACAAAAGATAAACCATCTAAGTTAAGATTATTAGATTTAGATCTACCTTTCCTATTATATACTAGTTCTAAAATATCTCGAATTATAATATTCTTTTATCTTATAAATTCTACAATTTATATTAATTGTAAAATATAAAAGACTGAACTGTTTGAACTTTAATTTATTAGTATTTTTGTAACAAATTTACATCTACATCCTGATGGATCTTATAATAATTTAATTTAATTAGAATTCACATTATTTTTTAGATGTTTTTCATAGATTCAATACATTTTGTTGCACGCAAAAAATTGTTTTAAAAATGTGAATAGAGTATTTCTTAGTCCAGCGTATTTATTGAACATCTAATTTTTTTGTTTGGTATCTTTGGGTTCTTGTTCACAGCTTGCTTTGTATATATTGGCCAAGAGGAAGTAGTTTGTTCTAGACACTAAAATGATTAAAAATGAAGTGAAAAAATTCTCAAATCCGCACAGAAACATTTATAGAATAATTTCATAATTCGCAGATACGTTTAGCATAAATTTGAAGGAATATGCCTCAAAATGAACTGACACTAAATGAACATAAATATCTTTCTAATATACAAAAATAGAAACCATTAAAAACTATTTAAACATAAATATTTAAATTGAAATCTGTCAGCATCGTAATAGTTATTGTCATAGTTGCTGCTGTCGAAAAAGTTGTAGATGCACGTGCCGGCGCTTATTAAAATCCGCTTTAAAATATGTATATGATTTAAACAAAGTTGTGTCTCAGGTAGTTTTTCAATTAAAAGTTAAACTTTGTTGCTGCCACAGTGAGAAAGAGCAACAATATGTTGCCAATACTCGTACATTGTTGCCCCTTGTTGTGGCAGCAATATTTATATATTGTTTAGAAAACGAAATGAAAAACCAACAACAAACAGACGAAAGTATTCAAAAATTTGCATAATACCAAGATGAGGCAGCCAACATTAATTTGCATACATCGCAACCAGGACAGACAAAGGAGGGGCGGGGGTAGGCAGACACTTGGGCAGACACAAAGGGCGCACGAAAAATGAGGAATTACGGATAAGTAAGGCGGCAACAGAAAAAAACACACAGCAACAGCAATAACAGAGCAAGAAGCGTAGGTAAGGATAAATGAGCATAAGCATCAAAAGAAGTCTTCGCCTTTCGTCTCCTACTCAACGATTGGAATTGAGGCATGAACTGGGGCCAAAGCCGAAGCCAAAGCAGACAGGAGTGTGTGTGTGTGTGTTTGTGTGTGTGGATGAGGAATATGTGTAGCCATTGCCGCCATTATCGACAGCAAAACAAAGCATAAAAGAATTTAACAAGCACCTCCCGCCCGTTTACAGCTGAACTGCTAGCAGCGGGAGACGGCGTCGTTCTCATCATTCAGCATACGTATACAGATGCAGATGCACATACATACATCTACAACAACCACATTCACATCCACATTCACATCCACATCCACATCATCATCATCCTCATCGTCGTTGTCGGTATCAAAGCCAACGACGCGTCGTCGCTTTACTGTGAAATTGTCCTGGCAACGCTCGAGTTTTATATTTTAGGCGCTGGGCACAATCATTTGTTGTTGTTGTAGCCAAAGCTCAAGATGCCCCGAGACGTCTGTGTGGCAAGTAGAGAGGTGGATAGGGGAATGGAGTCGAAAAACGTTGCCATAAGCAACGTAATTCAAAAGCCGCGCCGCGTGTGCTCTCAATAACAATAAGTGTGCACATGGAATATACATAAATACGAATAAACGTACTTATAAGTATGCCTCGCAGTGTCTCAGCTTCGATAAGCGTACGAGTACGAGGAGTATGGATTCAAGTATGATATGATATTATATTATAGATAGAACCCTATCGAATCAGGTTGAAACCAGGTGTGGCAGCCCATAAAGCGTAATTCTCATTATCTCAAGTGGAATGTGGAGTATCTACAAATCATCAATAAACACTATGTGTATCTTATTAAACAGTTAAGTAATAATATCTATACTGAGTGGGGAAATATATAGTAAAGCTTTTAGCTAAAATATGCTAACAATATGTATACTTCAAGGCCCAGTTATCGAATCAAAATTTAACTAATAAAAATTAATATACTACAGTAACATAAATTACACCAAAGCTGCTATTTTCGAACTTTATTCAAAAGATGATTGAATTTTACTTTACTCGAGTTTAGTAATTTTTAATTTACAATCAAAAAAATGTATTTTTATTCTACTCTTTAATAAAAACTAAAATAAATCATTATTTTTATCAATAAAATAAAAATTGAAAATAAATTATGTAATATATTTTTTCTAATTATAACAGTTGCGGTTACTGGAATATTTTATAGAAATCAGAATTCAGTTTTAAATTCAATCAAAGATAAATCTAGTAAATATATTAAGTTATAAAACTTATAGAAAAATTTATGCAATAGTGTTATATATCAAATTATGTAAATTTTGAGTTATTTTCAAAAAACATCAACAAAATTAGTATTTTGCTAAAAAAAAATATTGAGTTATTGCTGTGTTCATATGTTCTATTACTAGTAAATTAAAAAAAATTGTAACACTATTGTGTAATGAGTGCGATATGTTGCATATTCAATTCATTTCTTGCCAATTGAGACATGATTTTTTTCCTATTTGTCTCTATGCAGTTTGCTGTAAAGAGTATAAACAAGAAGACAAAGTGAAAATCGAGAAAAAGATATTCACTTGATATGCACGTACATATGTCGAGAGATGCTCAAAAGTTTGGCTAGCCGAGACGCAGATGAACGCACGGATAGACGACGGATGGTTGCATGGATGGTTGCACGGACGGTTGCATGGTTGCATGGATGGATGTTGCCATGTTTTTGGATAGTAGTTAACTGACTGCCCGACTGCATGACTGCCAGCCTGCCGTCTACTTACTTGAGTGTCTGGCGCAGAACAGAGGCGACGTCGACTGGCAGAAGGTTGACGGCTGGATGCAGGGCGGCACGGGGCGGGGCAGGGCCAGATGTTGCCACATTATTTTGCATTTTGTGCAGAAGCAGAAGGCGAAAAAAAAATAAAGAACAAAAAAAAAAGAAAAAACATGCGCACAAGGAGATTGGGGCAGAGGCAAAGACAGAAGAGTCAAACGGCGGCTGCCCGCGTAGCGAGATGAATCCTATTTACGAGGCACAAACTCTGACTGACTGCACAGTCACCGACTGTAGTTGTATCTATGTATCTGTGTGAGTGTGTATCTGTGTATCTGTGTGCATGCACTCGAGTATCTGAAAGTTCGTTCTGTGTGCGCCGCTTTGCTGCCTGTCAAAGTCAGTAAAAATTTTGTCGGTTGAAGCGCAAACGAAAAAAAAAAAAAAGAAGAAATACTGAGAAATAAAAGCAGAAAAAGGAGAGGAAAAATAAAAAGTAAACGGCAAAGGTAATGGAAAGTGTAGTGCGAGTAGTTTTAGCTTTTTGTTTGTATGCCTCTTCATCTCTCCTTTCCCTCCCCTCCCTCAACTGCTTTGCCATCAGTCAGAGCCACAATCCTGGCGCATTCTATCCTCGAGTCCTGTTTGGGCGACGGCGGTTCATGTTTTCAGCTTGCCTTCAAGGCATTTGGCTTGTTAAGCAGCAAAATTGAATTAAGCTAAATGCGGCATGGAGGAGGCAAAGCTGAGTAAAGTAAAATTGCAAAGAGTATTTGAAGTCGACAGACTGACAGACAGACAGACCTCACAGCACACATACACATGCACAGTAGTTAGATTTGGTATGACGATTTACATCCCTGTTTTATTACAACTTTTTTGGGTCGGCACGTAATTTAATTATGCATTTTTACTCAGCTTCTATTATAAGGAGTCAACAAACTGCATAAATGGATCACAGACTATTTAAATTGTTTGACAGGTGGAGAGTGCAGATTCTACAGATAAAAACTATAGCAACTGTTTATGCGTTGCAAAGCTACACCACATTGTGTAGATGTAAAAAGCTCAATTAAAATAAGTACCTCGGGGAAATATGTAAGTGCATGTACATATTTGCTTTATTCTCTAAATTTATAAATCTAACTACGAAAATTTATGTTACGAAAATACTTGTATATGTTGAACTTTTGAGTACTGAATTAATTGAGTTTTGGCAAGACAATTCCGTTGTTAGAATAGCGAGCATTCTGTCAGAATCTAGACCTTATAGAAGACCTATTTGGGCTCAAAGAATTTTATCTAGCAGACTGGATTCAATTTGAACCTTCAACCTCAAACAACTTGTCAACTCCATGCCTACAATAACTAATAAAGTCACATAAGCAAAGAGCCATAAGTAACTGCCAAAAAAGCATTTAAAAATAAATGATACCAAGTTTTCTTTAGTTCAATTTAGAGGCAAAATCATGATCAAATTTACATTGCGCATGGAAATTGATTGACTTTTGACAAAGTTATGTGAGCTTTCCAAATCTTATTCACAAATTCAACCTAGTCCAATATTTTTTTTTGCAATATTATATTTAAATTATATTATATTTTTGACCATCGAAGCAGATTTTCAGTGTAACTCTTTAAACTCCTGCGCTAGTAGATTTCAGTTTCAAAGAACGTCGAGTAAAAAAAATGGTTTATTTATGTGCAAGTTGTTGCCGTTGGCTGCTAATGGGAATGGCCACGGACTTGGAATTATTGTGGAGCGGGAGGGCGCCTTAGTCGAGTCTCGGAGTCGAGTCCACCTTATGGCAACTCTGTTATGCTTTCGCATATTTTATTCGCTCTCTTTTAATGTGTGTGTGTGTGTGTGTGTCGTCTTTGTTGTTTCGTTTATTTGGTTGACTGGCATTGCCTCAGCCTCGCAGCTCCTCCATGGACACTAAGTAGGAACCGTCTCAGCAAAGAGAGAGAGAGACAGAGAGAGATAGGGAGAGAGAGCGAATGCTCTGCCTGGCTGCTGTTTCTATTGTCACAGTCTGTAACAATAGCAAAGCGAAGGAACAAGCAACCAACCAAACATGCAGCCTACCGACCAGCCGTGTGACAATTCGACCCCAAAAAGGACCAGGGAGACAGCCAGAGCAACAACAACAACAATAATAACAACAACAACGGCAACAACAACAACATAAAGTTGAAAGCAGTTCGCTTTTTGTCGTTGTCCTGTACTCGTGTCGTGGTGTATGAACTGTTGATGGTGTTATGGCGATATGTCGCTGACTACCGACGTCGACTACCGAGTTGCATACACACACACACACACACACACACACACACACACACACACACAGAGAGAGAGAGAGTTGCCACAGTTCAAGTCTCTGGCATATCGTCTCTTATGAGCAGTAAGCAACATACAAAAATGTTTGTGCAAAAACAATGCGCAAGCATACAGGATAGTCTCCGATGTGGAAACACAGGAGAAGAAGAAGAAGAAGAAGAGGACATGGGGGGTTGGAGGGGGAGGTTACGGATAGGCATGGGCAAAAAATAAGACAGCGGAGAATGGATAAAAATGAAATAAAAATCGATAAGTGTAGGCACGTTTGAATGGTCGCTGGGCTCGGGATCTGAATGTGTCGTTCGGTTTGGATGGTGGCACAAGGCAGCTTTGACTATGCTACAGTAAAGAAGGGAGGGGAGGAGACGGGACGCTCTGGGGTACTTGTGATGGATGATGGAGACAACTTGCGTGAGGGTCTCACTATCCTCTGTGCTTGTCCTGTTTTGTTGTTTCTTGGAAAAACTGGTACCTCATATTGTTTGCTTGTGTGTACACTGTACACCTAATAGACACCCATACACCTACACCTACACACACATATGTATGTATAGAGGTAGACAGACATAATGTCAATTGTGATTATGTGATTTGCTGCGCCTATAATTAAATATTTTATTTATTGCTAATTAGACACATTTTTAATGCCGTTTAATGATGCCAGGCAACGAGGGAGTGAAAATGACTTTAGTCATATTACGTATACGTCATGTAAACCGCAGACAAAGTGCATTTAATGCCTGCCAATTAACCAGCAGCCAACAGGCAGACAAAAGGACGCCCAGCAGCAGCAGCAGTCAGTTAGTCTGTCAGTCAGTCCGTCAGTCAGCCATTGCAATTAAAAAATGTTGGCTCCGTTTTATGCCACATTGCGCGTCGTGTTGCATCGTTTTGCGCCCCCGCACTTGTAATGCATGAAAAATAAAGTAAAACACTCGAGCCAAATAACTCATGTCTCGAGTGCTGTTGAAATGAGTTTGAGTTTCCATTTTTTGTGCCCAGGTGAGTGGGACATGCAAATTACTGGCGAGTCGTCGATGACACCACATCATTATCATTATCATCATAATCATTAACAGATTGAGCTCAAATAACACCCAACATTCATTCATTCATTCACTCTTAAACATTAGATTAGCCAAATTACATTCAGTAATAACTGTGATGAAAAAGATAAAAGTGATTCTGTACAAATTGATTTGATTTAAACTCGGGAAATTTACGTTCCCTTTTTGTTGAATCATTTTATTTAATTATCAATAAAATGTGTTCTCAATTTGCATATACATTTAAATGTCTCAAATTGCTAGCCATTATTTCTAAGTAATTTAATACTTTTGTTGTTTCAGTACTATGACAGAATAGGTCCAACAAGTTTCTCCAGGAAAACACTTATAGAATACTATATATAGTAATAGCTTAGTTGTTATTCGATTTGCCGCAACGCAACGGATTATTGATTCATATTCATTTGAAAACTGTTCTCTGCCATCATCTCTGGTGTTCAGGGATAACGTTTGCTCAGAACCGTCGGGCAAATTGTACTTAATGTAATTGAAAAGGGTGGCAAATGGGCGTGAATAGGAATCGGAGGTACCACATAACATTTGTGAATGCTAGATATGCAAAATGAAGCCTCGATTGTATTTGCCTCGACAATAAAAACAAATATTGAGACCGTTGCCAATCAAATTAATTGAGTTTATGCACTTTACGTTTGTATCTCATACTGCAATTGCCATGGTCAACGACGCGTCGTCTGATGACTGTTGGGTTTAAATATTACACTAAGTGTAAGGCGCATTAAATATGCATTAAATGGCCATGGGAAAAGTGCCAACTGATGTTAACGGCCTGACAATAACTGCTGACATTACCAAAGCCAATGGCAAATGGGCGCCGTATTTACAATTAATCAATACGCAACCAACAACAACAGCGACAGAACGAGAAATAACAACAACATACACATACACATAAACACAATCTCAATGAGTCATAGTTAAGGCCAAGAATTTGTCAAGTCATAGCATACACACAACATTACACATACGACCCATGTGACTGCCAAAAATTCACTCACAAGTAGGTGCAAAATGATTGCCAGAGCTTTTAAAACCATAGCACAGCAGAATAACCAGCCCACACCCAACCAGCAACAACAAACAACTAGCAACAACAACCAACCACCGCAATAGCCACAGTCATAGCCACATAGCCACGCAACCAACTACAGCTGTGAGCCAACATATTTATGTACTTATGTGGCATGCAAGTTGTTATGTTGTTTTGTTGTTTCGCTACTCGTATCGTTGGACGCCTCTAAATGGCAACGTCATTAGCACGTCACGCGTCAACAACCTACGACCCACAACACACACACTACAACAACAATACAAACACAACAAATCTTTTGGCAGACAACATTTTTTTATTTCCTTCTTGTTTTGGGCTATTTCGTGGTCTGGTCCAAAGCGTTGGCGCTTGTCACCTGCTTTAATCTCAGTGCTCGCATTACGTTTGTAAATTCCTCTGTGCAACAGATTTGTGTGTGGATATATCAAATGACAATAATCTAGTATTGGATTGATATCAGAATCCAAACAACTTCATCAAAATATTAAAAACAAACTCCTTAATTTGCATAATTTGTTTGAATTTACAACTCATTTGCTTTTCAGTAAAATTATCAATTGCTTATCATTCTTGAATTATGTTCTCATCCTTATTGTAAAAGTCGAGGAAATAACTAGACAACAAGCAGAGTTCTCACATTAGGTCTGTTAACGTTTAAGTGTTACCAGGTGATAAATTTAACAAGCAGCTGTGCTAAACACAATTTTTTGTAAAATGACTTATACAATAAGTCTAAACTTGATAATTTTGTCGCCTCATAACTATAAAATGAATGATAAATTATGCTTATTTATATTTATAAAAAGTCAACAAAAAAATATGTAGTACCTAAGTGTAGTAATACTATTGTATTGATTTACACATGTGTAAAACGCACTTTTCAAGTATATTAAAATGAAATTCTTGAATTTAATCCTCCAGTTTTATATGCGGGACATGCAAATTGGCTATCATATTTATCACACAAAAACAACAAGAACGACTTGCATTCTGTATCGATATCATATTGCGATATCGACATCGATTAAATATGCACATCAATTGCAGTGAGTGTTGTCAGTTGATACCGACGCCTTCAACTTCATAAAAAGAACCAAAGCAAAAGTGAGAAAGAAAAATATAACTGTAAGCGATAGCTAGATAACCACAAGCTTGGCCAACAAGTTAACAACAATTGAAGCCATCATATTATTGGGCTCAAATGAAGCGCAGGCCTCACAACAAGCAAACAGTGTGAAAAAGGCAAAAATCGAAACTACGAAACGAGCACTCAAAGGGAGGCAAAGAGATAGGGATAGATGTGGTGGAGACAGACAGAGATAGACGGTAAAAGACCACAACGACATCAAAGCACATGCAAAGGTATCTAATGGATACAAGTAATGGACAGCAGCTAAGATACTTGTATTTTTTGAGAGTTACGTTTGCCTCACAAATACTCTTGCACACACATACACACAAATGCTTGTACACCTAGATAAAATACACATACACATATATCAGCCACCAACGAGGCGAAGAACAACAACAACTACAACGTGTAGGAACGAAAAAATGTATCTACATCTTATTTGTTTTGCTTTTCCGCGGTGGGGGGGGGGGGGGGGAAGGCGAGGCAGAGAGTGTAGGGTGAGAGCGGAAGATACTATGGGGTCACACGAACGCGCATTTCTTCACAATTCACATCGTCGTCATCGACGTTCCTCTTGCTCTTAATGTTGCTGTTGTTGTTGTTGTTTTGGTTGTTGTTCTTTGGTTATCTGTATCTGTGTATGTATGTATGTTTGTGGCGCTATATTGACGTATCCAAAGACGTGCTAGCAGCTAGCAACAACAGCAACAACAACAGCTAAGAAAATAGTAACAACAACACCCAAACATCATTTACACGCGTGCTCTTTCCCACACGCACGTTGTTTATACTGAATGTTGTGGGAGCAAGGGAGCTCGGAAGTGAATGGGATGGCATCTCCGAGATACTCACTAAATATTTGCGGATAAATGGTGAAAATTTTGACTGCTTTTTATATACTGCACAAACACGAATAATATTAACTAAATTAACTTTAACTGATTTTTCTTATAACGATGCCTTTTGTTTTCGTTATCCTTTTTTAGATCTTGCTTTGCACTTTTTTATGGTTTGTTTTGGAACTTTTCATACACCCACAATGAGTGAGATAGAGGTACACACGCACATTTAGAAACGCGCGCCAATCATTTTATTAATTTGTGTATTATCAAATTTTTTATGGCAATTCCCGACGGGATGCGAGACAAACAATAAATGCCAAAAACTTTATGGCTCAAAAAGACCACGACGAAGGCGACGGCGACGACGATGAGTAGGAAGTGTAGATTAGAGGCGCGACGAGGCGACACATTCATTGCGATCCCGGCACGTACGTAAGACTAGTCGCGGCGAAATCGCACAAAACATTTTTATGTCCCTACAACATCCTCGGCGATGTCCTCGTTGTGCTTCGCGTTGTCGTCGTCAACATCGTCGGCTTTGTTGTTGTTGCTTCGCGCGCGCCGCAAAGAATGAGAAGAAAAACTCAGTCCGCGACTCAAGCCGAAAAACAACAGAGCGCAAAAAAAAAATATATATATATAAATTACCAGAGCAAGAACCACAGCCAGCGAGAGAATGAGAGCGTTAGAGAGCGCGCGCGAGAGAGTTAACGTAGAGAACGCAAAGAAGAAAAAATAAAATCGAAACGAAACGAAACGTCAGCGATGCGGGCAGTGGACAAAGGTGGAGGGAAGACGTGTGTGGTGCACCAAACACGTAAAATCACTTAGTACCTCGAAAGAGCGCAACACAACAAAAGAGCACAAAACCAGAGCAATAATAACAACCACAAACACCATTGCATAGTGCTGGTCTGCCAGCGTTGCCAGATTAAATTAATGAACTTATAATAAAACAGCGTTTACTAACTGTTCTCGATAACAGGTGGTAGCTCTGTCTTTAATGCATTAATAGAGTTTTATCAATGAACTTTTTCTTAATCTTGTGGATTTTGTTGACTTACTTGCCGATGAATTGCATAAATTATATGACATCGCCTCATATGAAATTCATAAATAATTTATTGCTGTTAGCATTTATTTACCTGCAAAGAGAAAATGTAAATTAGTATATTGTAGATTATGTAAATTTTCAATAAGCTTATCAAATGTGCTTAAAAAGAATTAAGTGTTAATTAAGTCATATTTCACTTAGTTAAATTAATTATAACCGACACTCTAATTGAACTGTTCTCGTTGGTTCTTTTCCAGTTGACATTCGCCTCCAGGCGAGAGAAAACTTTCGCAAGCAATGGAAACTGTGAACAATGCAGTAAGTAAACGACTTCATAAATCAAAAATTTCAAGTGTCACATTAGCAGCAAACAAAAACAAAAATCTGGCAACATTCCGAAGCGCGCTCACAAAATATGTCAAAAGTTAAAAGTAATCGGATAAGTAGTCAAGGCAAATGTAAAGTCAGCCAAGCCGAATAACAAAGGGAAAGTTAACTGGGAACTTGACGTTGTCGACAAAGCTTAATTTTCATGATTTTTCCATTAACAGCAACAAACAAATAGACGTGGCGCCATCTTTCGGCGAGAAATTTTTGGCGCTGCAACTGGGGAAAAAAAGGTTGCCCAAAATACAAGCACGTGAATATGAGAAGTTGTAGTAAGGGTAAAAGTACGATAACGATAGAGAAAAAGAATGCGAGAGGGAGAGAGAGCTCGCATCGTCTAAGTGCTGTTCAAGAGAGTACTCTCTCGGAAAAGAGATAGAAAGAGAGAGAATAAACTCTCACGCAGACACACACCACCAACATTGAGTGCTAAGGATACACGTACAACAAAAAGCAACCCTCAACCAAACTAAGCGAACAATACATGAATCAAAATTTGTATGGATATGGATTATTATAAAAATGGGGCACACAAATTACAAAGAGAGCTCATAGAGGGGGGAGCCTGTAAAACACGAAAGAAAGGAAGGAATGGGAGAGTTCAAGACATCGTAACCAAGACGTAATATTCTGTCTATAATTTTAAATGATGGTGCTTGTTAAGCAATCCCTATAAATATTCAAGTATCCTTCTTTACAGTTGCAGCTGCTGCAAATTGTAATTTGTTACCGACCAAGAACAATAAACATCACAGATTGTAAACAAAAAGTGTGTAAAATAAACTCAAACACACACAATGGATGAGGTGAGAAACCACTTTGGGAACTCATTGAAAACCTGTTACTGTTATGATAAGTGCCAGGGACCCATTGGCCGTATTCCTGCCCTGGTTGCCTTGCTTTACTTTTTGTTATCAGGAATCAGAAATTAAACAAATTCAGCTGATGTGTAAATATTTCAACGCAATTCAATCAAAATACAATTAACACATTTGCCCAGAGTGTGTTTAATGGTGTAATGCTGGGACGGTGTGTGTATCTGTATGTTGTATCTGCATTCTCACAAGATAAACTATCACAATCAAGTCAATAATACCAACAGCATGAGTCGACAAAAAATCTTGCCAAGGCAGACAAAACACACACCTTGATTGTTGCCGTGTGTTTTCGATACAGATTTCTTATGTACATATCTCAATAACCGCATCTCTGCATCAACATTAACAAATTCAACATAAAAAAAGCAGCAGCATCCAAAAGATGTTGTTTGTGCGACACGCAAATGATGAGCAAAAAAAAAAGGAAAAGCAACTACAACAACGAATAAATAATACACACACTCATGTTGCATATGTTATATGGTGTATGGCATATGGCATTTGTTTTATGGATTCTCGCTCTCTCTCTCTTTGTTGGTGGCATGCAGTGCGTATACGCAATATGAGAAAAGTAAGAACGCTATAATCGAGTGCACGATTAAATGATACTCGTTACACAATTGAAATATATAAGTATTTATTGAATCTAATCTAATCTAATAGATACCACGTGTGCCACGAACACGATATACCCTTGCACAATATGATTAACGGGTGTAACGAGGCTTATAAACAGACATCATGGTGAGAGCAAACAATCATATTGACAAGGCCATACTTGTGTTATGCCTTTGAGTTGAGCCTTAAGAAATTCTCAGAGTTCTGTCGACGCATTGTGACATAGACACACAAATACATAATCAAGGATATCCTATTTTAAAGGGCCTTTATGGCTATGTACTATGTATCATTTGTGAGTGTAGAATTTAAATTTAAGCAAGAAACCCCAAAAACACAACCACAAATAATAATTTTGGCCACAAAAGCATCAAAAGGTATGCACAAGGTGTACACAAATACATGCATACTTATGTGAGTGTGTGCATCACATTTTTTTCTGGCCATGTAGAAGAAGGACACAGATAATGGTCAATAAAAACAAAACGCAAGGCAAAGAAGATAATACTTGCAAAGCCAATAACGCTGACCATTAAACAACAAACGCAAGAGTGCTAGGAAAGCGAGTGAACGACTAAGAGATACCCTATTTGCAGTCAAGCTATTTTACTTATAGATAAAATTATATCTTAATCTCTAATAACAACGTTCCTTTACAGACAGCCTGTAACATTTTATTCGCCGAGCTACATGCTACCCATTTGCGAATTTGTGTGCAGGGTATAACAACTGTCGATCTCGCTGCATTGGTTCCACTGTCGATTTGATTTGTTGTTCGATGAAATGCAAATGGAAACTCGTCGAAACAACGAAACAACAAATATGGCGTATAATTTTCCTATATGCGCTTACTTGTTGTTATTTTTGTCTGCGTTCTATTGCAATTGTTGTTGTTGCGGTTGTCTTTTGTAGTCAATGGACAACATTTAACGTGAACATTTTTTGCCTAGATGTATATTGGTGTGGCAAACAAATGCCAAGGGTCCAATTGGTAGAATCAGTTAAATGTGTTCACTTCAGACTAACGCGGACGGTTTTAGTTTCATTCATTTAAAAACGGAAATTCAGTCAGATTAAGTATTCGCTGTGTTGACAATTTTACAATTTCGCTTTCCATGATAAGCGACGCACATGACAGAGGAGAGAGGTATTTAAATGAACGTGAGTCAATGTGATTTTTTATCATGCTTTTATTGAAATTAAGTTTTCAATTGCGAGCGAGTCAACAACTAAACGGTAGTCGATAAAACTCCAAAACTGTTTACCCTGTAGCTCTAGTTGATTATCTGATACTTGTGAAACTTTCGAGTTGCAGATATAGTATAAGACACGTACATCGACTGCAAAGCCTTTATCTATTCGAATTTCTTTAGATATCTCGTAGATTTGTGAAAAGTGTGAAAACTAGTTTAGAAATTAGAAAACCTGCATAGCATATAAAACATTTTAATTCATATATAAAAGCAACGTGTGTAATAACATTGAACTATTTAAGAAATTTGCTAAATCAACTAAAGTTATTTCTAAACATTTTATAGGAAACACATTATATTTCCATTTTCTTATATCTATTCAGTTTAACATTACAAAATTTATATAATTTAATTTAAATCTTATTTTAAAATACAATTATATTTGTGGTTTTTGTTTATAATTGTTTATTTAAATAATATTTTCTAATTTTATTTGAATTTTCAAGTACTCTTTCTTATTTAACATCTTTTAATTGACGTTCAGTAAAAAATAGATACAGTTTCTCAAATATTAATAGATAAATTAATTGTTTTTGGCAATTGTAGTATATTCTATGTAAATAAAAATTAGCTTCAATTGATAATTTGATAATTTCTGGATGACACTTATTTGAACTCTAATCAAATAAGTGTCATCCAGAAAAAGATCTTCATACAATTAAAATTGAGAATAAGTGACTTAAGAGTTAATTCAAAACTCTGGCTAAACTCATTTAAAATAAAGCGTATTTTTGATGGCTCAATTTATAGAGACTCATCGAGATAAGTAAATGCTCAATTTTCATTATGTCTGACTTGGCCACTTGACACCAACTGGCGCACTAACAAGAACATCATTATCAGCGGCATCTTCATCATCATCATCATAATTATTATCGCATAATTCTCATTCTGGGCCTCGCGCATGGCAATTAATGCAAAACTTGCATTAAATCACATCACACAAGCGACACTCGATGAAGATTCGTGCCGATTTGCTTTAATGAATTTGAACTGAAATTGCTGTGAAATTGAGATTTCCTACTTGAGTGCAATTAAAATTAACTCCAAATGAAGTCAAATGAAGCCCAAAGCGTTTTGGGGTGACCGCAACAGAAATAGGGAGAAATGAGAGTTAAACTAACCTAAGCTGACTTGACCGACAGACGGACATATAAAAGATCCCTCAATTCTCAGTCTGACAGTGGCAGCTGCCTCTCAAATTCTCCAGCTGAGAGCCAACAGCAGCGGCACTCAATTTGTTCAACTAATTGACATACATACTCACATCGCAGACTGATTCGAGTGTACTTCAAATGCAATGAGAATTGGTATATTTTTAGACTGGCCTCCACGAATCCGAATCTGAGCACATTATTAATGTGGCATGCAACATTGGCATGTGCACGCACTCAGCGGAAAAGCAATAGACTTTTATGTACCACAAGTTCTGTTGATATTGGATTCTCCATTCTCGATTTGTTGCCAAGTCAAATCAAAGTTAAAAGCAATTGAATAAAAGAGATACATTAGCTAATAGATACATTTATCTGTTACTTTATTTAGACAATGGTGATTGATTCCACTCTCATCCTATTACCTCAAAAGCAAACTGAAATCTTAATTTTTCACTTTCAATTTAAAAAGAAAATGGAAAACCTTATGTCGTGCATTTTACTTGCAGTTCAAACTGTTTTTCTTGATGTACGAGTGTCTATCCATCTGCAGCTGCCTGACTGCTTGACATATCATTAATTAAATCCTCTTTGTGCATGTCCCCATCAAACTCATGCCTACTTATTGCCACCTTTCAATTGGGGACTGACTCCCTTACTTATGTTTGCCTGCCTTTCTGTATGTCTTGAATTGAATTGAAGTAGCGACGGGCAGAGCAATGCACAATATGAAAGAGAATACATATATGCAGTTGCACAATACAACAATAAACAATAATAGCAGCAACAACAACAACAACAACAATAGCATCAATGGAACTCAGTTTACATTGACATTCATATCTCGTCTGTGCGCATTTCTCTCTCTCTTCACGCGATGTGAGAATCACAACTCCTCAGTACATTATTTGTGCACAGATTTACGCAATCTACTTACACATCTACATATGTACATGCATGTGGTCATGTGTGTGTCCTGTGTATATCTACTTTGATCTTTGTCAAAGTTATTGGTTGCCAAGCATCCGTGGAATGCATATTAATTGCATATCCGTATGCCCTACACAAACAGATACACAATTAAACGCTATTGTTTTAAGAGAGAACTTTTAAACAGGCCACACAATTCAATGAATTGATGAACTACTTGTTAAATAGGGCTCAACCTTTAGAATAAGAATACAAATAAATATTAAAGGCGACAGAAAAATCAAAAATATTTGCATTTATTCGAATGGGAGATTGTATACAAGAAAAACTTAACTACTCCTTTTCCTTAAAATAAAATACTTAAGATGTTCAGGAGAACAGCATTTCAATTGTTTCTAAAATATTAGGAAAGGTAAAATTACAATTATTTCTTAATTTTTATTATGAACATATATCTTCACTTTTAAATTTGTGGATTTTTCTATCTTTAATCTTATTACCATTAACTTCAATCTGTATAATGTTAATTATAAATAAGTATTATACTTCCACTACTTTTAAAACTTCAACTTTTACTTAAAAAGCATAAAAATGTTTCCACTTAATAAATATCTTGTATTTTTCATTCATTCAATATCCTTTTCAGGTTTAATTTTTGTAAGTTTATCTCTCTAATTTTAGATTCTGACTACTTTAGTCAGGTGTAAAGAAAAATAACGGGACTATAATTATCATAGAATATGTAATATTGGTAAATTAGCCTAATTCACGGCTGTTAACATGTCAAAGTAAATTTAATTAACTGCGAGCTTTGATCTTAAATTCAGCTCTCTCCTTTTACCACTTTTACCTTGAAAGGTACTTCTTCCAGTTTCCTTTGAATTCCATTTAATAGATCATATATAATGCATGGTTTGAATTGTGAACTTTAATGCAAATATTTTTTGTTTGATAGCAAATTAATGCATATTAAATCAACGTGTTGCTGTCGCTATGCAGATTTATGCAAGTTTATATAATAAATCATATTTATGAACATAACAAGTGCATCAACAGAAAACAGAAAAAACAATAACACAAAAGCAATGAGTATTAAGCAAAAATATTTGTAAACAATTTTGTTGAATATCGATGCCTGTGGCAGATGCAACACGAGTACACACACACACACACACCCAAAAGCAGTTAAAAAGCTTTATCTATGGCAGTAGTGAGAGGTTATGTTGCATATGCGTTTGTCAAGTTTTAATTAATTTCGTTCCATAATACAAAAACAAAGTAACAATAGATATTCATATTCCAGTCGCTGCCTGGCAACCACCGCATGCTGATGCTTTTGCCAATTGCCACTTGCCGCAAACCACATTCTCCACCATTTCAGATACCCATATTTATATATGTCAGCCCTAGATCCAATAGTTCGCCATTCATTGATTTTAATATCCTTAGCTTGTTTAATAAATCCATATTGAATATAGAAATGTAAAAAATCAAATGCACAAACATAAAAATTATGAATGGATATTTTTTTTACCAAAATTTTTGATACATTCGTATATAAAATATTAAAATTCTAATAATACTCATTTTTTATTTATTCATTAATATCTTTGCATATTCGTGTTTCGTATCCCCTTCAATCTTATTTTCATTTTTTAGCATTTTTAAATGGTTTTCTTATATCTTACAGTTAAATATACTAAGAACAACTAAAGTGAACACCAAGTATGATGTTCTTTAGCTGTCATTGCTTTGACATTTGCTGAAATGTGAGTGCAATTTGTAGCAGTAATAAAAGTCAAATCGTCTAGTCTAGTCTGACCTGCCACGCCCTAATACGGGGGAGAGAGGAGATGTATACTTATATATATATATATATATATATTTACTATATACATAGAAATGTCCATCGTTACAACTGCGACTCACGTACTCGTACTCAACATTCAAATGCAATTAACGTTTTGAGTTTGTTTTAATGTTATTTATTTATGTTATTTATATGCGGGCCTCTTTATGGTGTGTCATTATAGCGCGCACACAGATACGAATCGGCTGAAGAACCGTTTAAAAGCGTAACATGGCGCACCTGCAGTGCAATAAACACTTGACTTGACTCGACAACAGCAAGAACAACAAACACAGCAACAATGATAATATAACATAACAACAAACCGAACTTGGGCCCATCTTTGTTTGTCTCCTTTGAATGTTTGTTATAACTGCATGTGTGCAAATGTATGTGTCTCTGTATACGTTAGTATGTGTATGTATATGTATACGTAAGTGTGTATCTGTGTGTACTTAATGGCGTCATCAATGAAGGCGGCCTCCCATCAAACAGCATAGCCAACATTTTATATGTCTGTTTTGATTATGTTGATTGCAACAAATTTTTGTTGTTGCTGTTACCGCTTCTGCTTCTTGTTGTTGTTGTTGTTGTACTGGGATAACTGCTGGGAGGCGTGGCTCGCTTCGCTGGGCTCACGTACTTGTCGAGCATTTCGTTGTCGTCGTCGTTGTCGTCGTCAGTCAATCGTTTATTTGCACTTGACATTAGCAAAGTCATAATAAAAATTTCCCGCAAACGGCACGCACAGCAGCAACCACAACCACACAACAACCGTAACAACAATGAAAAGTGTGAGATCAACTAACTGCCTTTTCACAACGCACACTGAGGCTATACTATTGAAATGTGATTAAAATTGCGATTGATGTCAAAGTAATTCCAATTAAATTAATATAGGAAATTCCGTGATGGAAATATGTGCTTACATATTATTATATATGTATATTTTTATTATATATGCTACTCGTATACAAATATTTTTCTTTTATCTTTTTAATAATTATCATAAAGAATAATAAATAAACTATATATATATATGATCACATTTAAAGTGGACAAGGCTAAATATATTAAAAGCAACCGTAGTATTAAAGACTTATTAAATCTGATTGCGCATTTGTGAAGCTTTCAACAAATGTTGCAGGGACTAATAATATTTCAAGATTTACCTAGATTTTTCCACATTTTCTTTACACATTTAAATTTAAATTGCATATATCTTACTTTAAAAATTAATTCTCTCATTTTAATTAATGTAATATATACATATATATATAAGATATATACATATATTATAGTATTCTAATCTTTAGTTATTATATTATAAGAAACCAATGTATAATAATTAATATAAATAATAATAAAAACAATAAATATGTATTTGATTTTCATCATGTGAAATAAATAAATTGGCAAATTGTATAAAACTCATTATAATTTTTGTATCAATTATATTTGGTTTATTTAATAACGTATGCGTAACCAGTGTGCAGTGTCGCGACTTTAACAAATTGCTGGCCCAGTCTGAAAAGTACTTGAAAGCGGGGCACAAAACAGAGGGGCCACAATACGGTAAAATTGTCATTTACAAAGCAACGCGCACAGGTAACAAACGAAGCAACCAACCAGTCAACCAACCAACCAACCAAGCAGCCAACCAACTAACCAACCAACGAAGCGGCCATCCCTGGCGCACGTGAGAGTCAACGAACTGGAACTCGGATTTGCCGGCTCTGACTCTCGACATTTGGCGGCAACATCGTCTGGCGTCTGCCGGGGCTCATACCAACAACAACAGCAACAACTACGAAAAAAGAAAAGGGTTCCGCTTTTGCTGCCAAATTACATGCACAACAGGTTCAGTTCAAACGGTAATGCTCAACAGTCCGTCGCATCGTCCCAGTGTTCATCTCTCCAATGTTCTCGCAGGCCACACATTGCAGCTAATTTGTTATTGTCGCACAATTTGCAATGGCCAATGGGCAAAACGGTCAAATGGACAACAGCTAGACCGAGTCATAAAGGCGCTTCAACATAATCAACTTCAAATAGCAACAATACTCGTAAAGTGTCGTCTATATTGCCAATTGATTTCATTTTTTTCTTTTATTTTTTATTATTTTACTTTGACTATGAATTGTGGGCGACAACCCTGAAGCGTATCGTTGAGAATTGGATTTGGATTTAATGGCCAAACGAGGGTCAGATACGCACACATATAAACACACCCTGCAATCTGGTCAATAGACCAATTGGCAATCATCTTGGATAAGATCTTGCATAGATTTGACATTAAGGATTGACGAATTCAATTTATATTGAAAAGGTTTAATTTTGTAAATCAAATTGTTACTGAAAAAGGTTTATTTAATTGATAAGCTATCTTAAATCGTATTCGTACACTCGCTTAATTACGCAAATACTTTAGATAATTGCCCAAATATGGCGCAAATGAACAACAAAAAAATAAAACTAATTTATTGTTAATTTTACAGTCCGCCAAATATGTGTCAAAATAGCATTGGCAATTCATATATTGTAATAACCATAATAATAATTACATTCTTTACATTTAATTATTTATTGAATTTATGAAATTAGTAAAAGAAATTTCCATTTAAATATTATATTTTTTCATAAATCCAATCAATATCGTTGTATTTTATTCCATATTCTAATTATATAACTTACTAAAATATTCTGTTTAAAAAAGTGAGGCTGTGTTTTTTTAAACAAGTTTTCTGAATATTTTCCCATTTTAAAGGGTATCCCCATGCTACCCATATACCCGATAGACTTGCCAACTCCCCAAAAAATGTAACTGTTAAAACATTTATAACAAATGGCGTTCAATTCTTTGGCGATTTGCTTTGAAATGTGCACTTTGTGTGTGGCTTTGCCTGCCTACGTGCGTTTTATGTCAAGTACGTGTCCTGGCAAACCTCCTTCTCCTCCTTCCCATCCTCCCGCAACACTCCCTTAACAGTTTGGTTAGCCTGGCGGCGGGTAACCCTCTGATAGACACTTTCCAAATGGAGTTGGGCATATTGGAAGCAGACAGAATTCGTTCGTTCGACCGTTCGATAAACACGTTAGTTGTTGTTTATTTTTATTTACTTGTACATGTTGCCTCTCTAATAATAGCTGAAAATGTTGAGCCAAAGTTACTAAACTGAGCTGACCTGGCCTGGTCCGATGCTTGGAATGGGGCGCCCTTTCAACGATCATTCCACTCATGCGCTCAATTCATTTATTCAAATTCACTGCACACATCAAAGCCAGACAACAACACAATGCGAGGGGTGGGTTTTGTCAGCCCGGTTCCCAGTCGGGTTGATGCGTTCCTCTTGGACTTGGTTAGCCTAACTGAACACGTCAGCCATGTAATTAGATTGTCACACTGTCAAGTGCTCCGTTCGTCAGTTGCCATTATGTACGGCCGACTGAATTGTCCGATTCACTGCTGTCTACCTTCAAGTACTTGACCAGACATACACTTTGACCTTTTTATCTATTACCTGCTTATATTTATATACTCTGTATGAGAAACACATGGCAAAATAGGGCATGACAGACAGAAAGATAAAGATGTTTTGTAATGTTAATATTTCCCATATAGGGTATTTTGTAGTCTCTCAATTGTCTAGTCTACTGAATTTTTACTAGCTTTAGATTGTCATTTTTATTTGGGTTCTTAAAAAGGGGTTCACTAAGTAAGTGGTAATTTGAGCTTATCGTGAGAAAGACAAAGATTCAATTGCCACGCCCCCCAAGGAATGATTTTAACAGGCGTATGGACTTACAGTACTTAGTAAATATTTAAGTCCCAAACACTGAGCATGAAACGTGCACATAATTGTAATTCCTGATAGTGAAAAACCATAAGACCGTAACCAACACAAAGGTTCGACCCACAAACCGACCGAAAAAGGGGGGATCGGGCAGATGGACCTGTCAGTAGGCTTTCATTTTGCCAATATTCAATTGCCACACATGAATGAGTGTCTGTGTGTGTTTGTGTGTGTTTATTTGTAGCTGTGCGTGGGTTAAACTTGAGTAATTGCACAAATTGCAGTGCAGCCATGCAATTTGGCAGCTCGGCAGCTTGGCAACCAAAGCAACCAAAGCACAAAGGTAGTATTATCTGAGAAACGCACACAAAAGCAGCAGCAGCAACAAGACACCGCAACGGCAGCAACTACAACAACTACAACAACAGATGCAACCACAACAACATGCTTTAAATATGGTTCGTAATTACAGTTTGCTGTGCATTTATGGAAACTAAATTCCAGCCTAAGATGGATGCAAAGAGAACAGAGACGAGTTTTCGAGGCAATGCAAATATTAATTATGTAACTGCAATTGAAAATTTAAGGCTTCTAATTCATATTTTTAATTGCAGTCACAGAGTAATCAGTACATACTTGCAATTCTTTTGTTAGTAGTCGAAAAATTAATCGACTGCTTCAACTAGAAATCAGATTCTAAGAAACTAAATAACTAACTAAATTTCCTGCAATGTTATTAGGTAACTCTATAGAAGTAAGTATTTATCACAAAATATAATATTTATTATGCTATTTATTTAATTTCCTTTTTGAATTTTATAAAACCTTTCATTTGCTTTAATTAGCCTAACATTTAGCTTAAACTTCTGATGAAAGTTTTAGTATATTGATTATTGGGCCCCACTGGCAAGTTGTTGCATATATTTTCTACAGTGCCACAAAAATATGTGTAACCTCTTCATTTCGTCAATTAAGGAAACCAATGAGAAAATGTCAAGCATCTGCCCGTGTTTCTCTGTTGATGTCGAAAGTTGTTTTTTGAGATTGCTTTAACGTTTGCCCGAGGAAAATCGAATGTCTAATAACTTAAGAAATGCCAGAACAGAGCAAACATAAAGTGTAAAGCCAAGAAAACCATAAATATGAAATGCCGAGTCAAATGAAATAAATTCCCTGGCGATAAAATCACAGACTAAGAGAGACACAGAACAACAAGAAATTGTGATTCTTAAAGAATGCAATGCAGGATACTAAATAAATGTGTATATAAATAATAACTAATCCTTATGTGGTTGCACCAAAGAACACACGTAAATGCGTCAATTCTGGGGTGTGTCCAGGATAATACTGTTTATGCATGATAGCGACAAACACTTATATCATTTTACGTACGAGTTGTCGTCCAATTAAATATAATAAATAATGCACATTAAGTATTTATTTCGTTCCCTCTACTTTCTAATGCGCATAGAATATTATATTATATTTAAAGAACATGCATAGTTATAAATTCAACCATCAAATTCGTTCAAAATTATATAGATTTTAAACGATGCGAAATTCCGTGCATAGCACAAATATCGACAAAATAGTCAGCACCCAATTATAAATAAACAAGAATTATCTATGCTAAACACTTTAAATGACAGCCACCGTCTGCCTCTCCACTCTCGCCTGTCATCAGCATCTCAAATATGTTTACATATTTATGCACACATATGTATTTAGAGGAATGTCAACGCTTTCTTAATTTAAAATCTCTTGAGAATTCACAGTTCTAAAAATGAAAATACAGTGAAGCAATTGTCATTCAATTTGGCTGATTTTAATCTCCACAATCCCAGGCGTGAGAGATTCGTTTTAATTATGCCTCTGAAGCTGTTTACATTTTTTTGCAATTAACTTAATATTTATATATTTACTTAATTTATTTATTTTTATATTGCAAGTAAAAATCGATCAAAAAACAATGCGCAAGCATTTGTAAATAGCAAATAAATAAACAAATGCGAAAAAAAACTATAGTTATTATAACTATTCTGTTGCTGTTGCCGTTTTTTAACCGTCAAATGCTGAGCTTGGCAATCATCATAAATAAACGAGTTAAGTTTGTACTTTTAGCAGTAGGTCGACTTACAGATACTCTGCAAAGCTGTAAAGTAATATTTAAATAAGGACAATTAATGATAAGCTACCCTACAATGTCGATACAGATAGATACAAATACACAATTGAAACGATTACTGAAATACAATCTAAAACTCTTTTAATGGACTTGTAAATTTTATATTACTTAAAATTTTAAATAACATTTATACATTTAAGATTTATAAATTCTTAAATAAGCATTTAACCAAAGAATAAGTCAAATTCATGATATCTATCGATAGCACTAATAATGACAGCTATCGAAATTATCGAGTGTCCATCATGTTAACCCTTCAGCTTGCTCGAAAATATAATTAAATAATTTTTAGATTGTAATTCAAGTGGATAACCAACAACAACAACAACCACAACCACAACAAACAACTGTTGAGCTTAGTCGCGTGGGTGTCTCCATTTATTGTTGATGTTTCAACTTTTGATTGTTATGGATCGCACTCCATAGAGTTGAATGAACGGCAATAATAACCAAACAAAAAAGAGATATAATAATAAAAAAGTACAAATTTAATGCGATTAGTTCTGTTGTTGATTGCGGCTCACGAATTTCTTCAACGACTTTTTTTACTTTCCGCATTTAATTGAATAATTAAGTGAGTGGAGCAAACAAATCATTTTGAAACGCGATTTAATCAATTATTATTTCAGCCCATTAACCCATTGAAGTCGCCAAAGTTATCAGACATAAACACCTTCATAGGCAATTCGGCAAACAATATAAACAAGAAACGCAACATAAACAAAATGTACAAAAATATAAAAGAAAAAATGTTGACGCATTAAAGAGAAAGAGAGAGAACGATGAAATTTCTAGTCAGATTTTCGAAAATCATGTCAATACTTGAAATTATCCAATGAGGCTTTCTTCAATGGGTCACAGCAGAAATATGCCCCAAAAATTGGGTGGGCGAGAAATGCTCAAAAATGTTGTATGAGATTGGGGAGAGCGGGGGCCAAAAAAATGCTGACAGCCATGAAAAACATTTTGTAGTTGGCCTAATAAAAGGCAAATTGGCAGTCAGGCAACACCGACAGCAAATAACAACAACAACAACAACAACGACAACAAAAGCTACAAACAAATTCAGCAAAAATATTTAAATTTATTATTTATCATTTTTACTTTTTCGCACAAAAGTTAAAAATAAATTCCGAGCGAGCTGCATTCAGTCAAGGAGAGGGGGATGGGGGAGAAGGCAGAGGAATTTGCCATAAGCGAAATACATAATAAATTCCAATATCCATGCAATATACTCGTATACTATTAAATGGGGTCACTTTTTGGGGATCTGCCCGGCTAGAAGAAGTTCGTGTTGGCACGTGATGTGTGTTAATTGAGTGACTCTGCTCAGGATTGAGAAAGGGGCTAAGAACAGGCGTTAATGTCGTTGGTATTATATGCCATTGAATTGTTTTGTAGGACGGGTTCATTGGCACGACATGCAAAGCAATCATTTGGTCTGGTCCAACAATAAAACTGGCCAAAGAGAACTAGCTGAGAACACAGAGAACGTAACCAAAAGAGCTAACCATTCATTCATCATCGTTACAAACACACACACACACAGACATAAGCCACATATAACGCAATCAAAAGAGCGTTAAACAATAATATTTCGAGAATCATTAACAAGAATGAAGTAATAACATCGAAGCTATAATAAAGTTTTGTATACCCTTGCAGACCTACATATCTGGGAACTATTGATGAGTTGTTGCATTTCGAATTCATTAACAAAACTTGTACATTTATAAGACAAGCTATGATTTAATGTAAATTTAAAGGTTTTAACAACATACTCCGTTAACGTTGAGTACTTGAGGAATTAATCTACTGGAAATCTGTACAAATATTTAAGGGGAGCAAACACTGTTATGTACCCTTTGCTGGGTAGTGTATGAACAGAGTTATAAGAACCATGGCAAAATGAAGGCAATTAAATTTCGAATCTTACCAACTGTTTTGTTGCTACAGCTATACACAAGCTCTATAAATATTAGCGTAATTATTTTCTTAACCCACAAATGTCAAAGCAACAACAGCAACAATAATGGCGACAACAACACTCGACTCATATTATAACGTTAGAAGTGAACTTAGGTAAAAGTACTCAAAGTAATTTCAGTGCCAAGCTTCAGTTCGTTTCTCTACTCTTCTCTCACTTCATTCGTAAACTTCTTCTTTTCTCATTCGCTTTTCCTTTACTCTTCTCACTCTATGTATTTATACCCGTTACTCGTAGAGTACAAGGGTATATTATCCGTCTGTAAGAGCGTTAAGAGAAACTATGTTCTCAAAATTATACCAGCTCTCTTTTCGAACCTACTAATCTGTCAAATCTACGGCACACCTAAATTTTTATAAATATATAACCCATTTTTTAAGCAAATTCACTTTTATTATTATTAATCATCCTACTGAAATCCGGGATTACGGGATAAAATCAATCCAATGCGATGTCAGAAGTACGGTAATTCCGGAGTCTCTTAAACCTACTAAAAAATCCTGGACAAAGGCACGATTTTTCTCAGCAATATTTTGATTATCGTGGTTTTGTACATTTTTTTTTAGTTAGTTTACTCAGTTTTTAATTTTATCTGCATGTTTAACAATAATCTCCTGAATACATACATACAAATTGATGCTAAAGTCGACAATTTTTGAACTTGAATTTTAGAATCAGGGATTAAAACCTTAACCGAAACCGTAACCTTTAACCGGTAATAACCGATTGAAATTTGTAACAGTAACGGAAACTAAAGGGGAAACACTGTAAAATTTCGAAAAAATTCGATTTTCAAAAAATTTTTAAAATTAAAAAAATGTAAATGCAGATCGAATTTGGAGGTTAAATCATGCTCAAAGTTATGGCGGTTCAAAGTTATTAAAGTTCAGTAAAATCAAAATAATCAAAATTTCCAAACCAAATGAACCAAATTTATATGAGATCAATTTATAATAAAATCGACATTACCCTGGATCATTCCAGTCACCAGATAAAATTATTTTCCAGGCTAAAAAAACAATGAATAAAGCGTCTTATTTTGGTCAACCGAAAATCTTAATTTATTTTAATTTTTTTTTTTGTGAACCGAAACCGTACATGTTTTTTTAAACCGAAACTTACAAAAATCCGATAACCGTTACGAAACCGATACTCCAAGATTTTGCATAACCGATAACCGAAATCCTTAATTCGATCATAACCGAAACCGTAACTGAAACCGATATTCGTTTGGGGTTAATCCATGTTTAGAATCGTTTATTTTTTGTGAAGTTATAGCCGTTTTAAGTTTTTAATCAACGTAGTTGCTTAAAAGTATGCAGTAACTTCTATGCTTAAAATTCATAGATACAATTAACATAGATTTAAGTTGTGTAACGGGTATCTTATAGTCGGGCACTTGGCAATAGCGTTCTTATGACTGTTTACTATCGTTACTTTTGCTGTTGTTGTTGTTGTTGTTGAGTTTGGAGCCGCCTCATTTGGGGCTTTGGGTTGACCAGGGGGCAACAGGGAAGTCGGTCGTTCTGTCGTTCGGTCGTTGGTTTGGCTTTGATTGCTTTGTGTCGTTGAGTTCCTGACATAGACCTCAACCCCTCTTCCCCTTTCGGTGTTTGTACACTGTATATGGATTGGTCTCTGCGTGGAACAGGCAATACCGTTACGTAGGAAATTAGTTTTAATCAACTTCCGCTCTGGTTTCTCTACCATCTCGGCCACCTCTATCGCCTTGACGCATTTTGATGTGTGTCTGTTCTTGTGTGGCATTTAAAAATGCTTTATAAATAAATAAGCAGTCATCAGCAGAGCTAATCCACCTCCCGTCACGTGCAAACATTGAGAACTACATCATCTTTGACTTTGACATCATTTGCAAGTCTCTTTTGCTTGTGGAAATGCCTCCCACAGCGCTTTGTTGGCCAAGTTAATTAGATGTGTTAATACATAGCATAAAATATG
This sequence comes from Drosophila kuntzei, assembly GCA_035042165.1. Taxonomy (NCBI): domain Eukaryota; kingdom Metazoa; phylum Arthropoda; class Insecta; order Diptera; family Drosophilidae; genus Drosophila; species Drosophila kuntzei. The sequence goes on from JAWNLU010000818.1 coordinate 937,177, forward strand.
ATAGAGCATAAAATGACCGTTAAGAACTTTGTGACAGTCATTAAACTGTTGTTGCCCTTTGCAAACCAAATTCTAAGACCACAAAATGTATGTGCTAAGAGCGATAAATTTTTGTGTATTTGAAACATAAACTAAGTCTAGGGATACTACAGACCTACGGGACTTGGTTACATTAACCCAGGTTTGTAATTTGACTTTAGTTATCCCTTACCATCCATAAAGGGCAAATATCTTCAATGTTGTCATACGAAGAGTATAATTACCTGCAACGATAAAAGAATATAAAACAACCATTATTAAAGTTCAAGTTCAGAAAGAAACTATATTAAAATATTATTATATAAATTTACAGATTTACAAAAATATTTGATGTAGTCGTAATTAAAGTTGCTGATGCGATTAAATAGAATGGGAAGAGAATTATTCAAAAAGAACAATTTCCCACATTTAATGTGAGATAATTTCGCGCCTCAACTGATCATGAAACGAGTCCGACAGTCAGACAACGACCTGTAGACCGGACCAGGTAGGCAACCAGTTGAGTTGAGTTCAGACACTAACGATGCGGCACCTAAACTCAAGCAAATTACCATTTTGGACGCGCTTGAACGGCGCCCAAGTTAAAGGTAGCCGGAGGTAGCCTGGCTCAGATCAAACTTGACCAATTGGCCAAGACAAAGAGAGAGAATGTCAGAGAGAGAGAGGGAGAGAAGCGTAAGTAATGTGAGCTTGCCAAGTTGATAAAATTGTTATACCCTTGCCGAGAGTATTATAATATTATTACGTAATATACTTTAATATCTGAATCAAACCACATTATCATATAGCTGCCATAGGAAATGTAGTTCGAAAGTCAACCCTTTGTATGAATATTCTTAAATATATCTCAACCAATTTCAGGTAATGCATTAGTCTTTATGTATGTATGTAGCTACTCTTTGAAATATCCAAAACAATCTAACACTTTTTATTTTCAAACCATTAGAAAATCATAATTAATTAAATATCTTTATATATCGTTATTTGTAATCATTTAAAAATCTTGTAATTCAATGTAGTGACTAGTGTATTAATTTATAATTAATTAAAATAATAATAATTATAAACATTATAACCTCTTTATTTGTAACACTAGGAAACAAATAAATAAATACAATAATATTGTGTATTTCCATTACAAATCTCAATCATATTTTGTTAAAACCCTGCAAGAGTATTTAATATTCGGCATGGCAAAAATAATCATTTTTTGTAGCTTGTTCTAGTTACTCTGTGCTCTCTCTCGCATATGAGAGCGAGTTAAATAACAGATACAGATTCAAAGACTCAGCAGTGGAAGATTTATATGTGTAAGTGTGTATCTGTGTGTGTTTTGTCAGGCCCCTAATGAATGTGGAGCTTAGGTTACTTTCTGGCAACTGCAACACGCAAATTCACAAAGATGCAATCACAAATACACTCTCAGAATTAAATCTCGACTCAGTTCATCAGAAGAAAGAGAGTGAGAGAGAACGAACAGCGTAAAGACAATAGAATTCTAAAATGTTGTACCATCGGCAACTAGTGCTAAAGCCTGATTAATTTTGCAGTTTAAACATGTTTATTCTACTATTGAATCGAATGCAACGTCATGGCAACTAGAAAGGATTTTGAGTGGGTGCCAGCAATCATCCATGATTGGTTGCCATGGAGGACAAGCGGATTGCCAAACTGCCAGTTGTATATAATTCATGGCAATGCAATACATTTATACACATTTTATAAGCCTCGAATACACTCAACAAAATGTTACAATTTGTATCAGTTACCATTCAATATTCAAAGAAAGATATATACTTCTTGGGAGCATTTTATTCAACTCAATTCAATTAAATTATATTTTTGTCTTTAGTTTTTTTTTGCCCCTTTTTTCACAGTGTAACAACTTACTGGACAAGAGAGTGCACAGCAATTATGGCTGACTAAAACTGGCATAAACAACCTGGACAAAGACTCACACACACACACACACACAGAGATAGAGAGAGAAATATGGACACAAGTGTGAGGCAAAGAGGAAAAGGGATTCAATAAGGTAGAGAACAAAACTGTGCTGCAGGCAGCGCAGAAGCTATTGACAGCTGATGGACCACAACAACAACAACAACAACATCATCAATAATAAGAACAACAACAAGGAACGACAAGAAAGGAGCTCTAAAAAACGTTGCTGATATTACTGATGATGGCTTAAACAATGGAAACCAAGAGCCAAACTCACAGCACACAGAGCACACACTTGAAGAGCGAGAGAGAGAGAGAGATGGAGATACTGCATTTCTTGGCGATTGTGTGTGTATCTTGCAGATACATTTCGACAACAGGTAAATACCAAAATAGCCCAATGCTCGAAAATTGGCCAGCTCAGAAAAATAGAAAAAAGAAAGAGAAAAAGAGAAAAAGAGACAGAGAGAGAGAGAGAGAGACAAGTGGTAATACAATTTTTGCAGCTGTTGCTAAGCTACCTGTAAGTAACTACAGTCTCTTTTTATCTCTCTCTCTCTCTCTCTCTCTCTGTCTCTCGAGGTATCCTGTGACAGCTTCTAAACGCCTGTTATCCTTGGGTAAACCAATGTGCAGTGTTCTTGTTACTGTTTTTGGTAATAGCCACATTCCCTTTGTCAATGAGCTTCGATTCGCTTTTGTGCATTTATTTCGGTTCATTGTTCTCGATTGAACCGCGCTTTGGCTACAGCCTCTGATAAAATGCTGAGCAGCAGGTATTGTTTAGATTACATGCACAACAACAACAACAAGGAGAAGGCGAAGGCGAAGACAAAGACAAAGAAGAGGAGAAAGAAGCAGCTGCTGCGTCTTCCTCTTCATCTCTAGGTGCCTCTCGTCTGACAACTTTACGACTGATTGTATTTCCCTTTTTTGTAATCATTAACCGACCATTACACGTTCTTGTATCTCAAAGGTTGCCAACTACGCAGCTGTCGTTCCCATTGTCTGTTGGATGATTATGAGCCATTTTTGGATTAGCCATCAGAGATTTATTCCATTCACAGTTCACGTACAGATTCTCTCTGTTCAACTTAATTGCAGGTAATTAGTTAATTACTCAAGTGTTTCTATTATTGAAGCTTGGCAAATTGAAAGCTTGTAATGTCTTATAATATAAAATGCTTACGGCAAACTAAGTTGTTCAATAACTCTCATTCATCTTATCACTCGTACTTGCATTCGTTCAATTTAAACTCAATTTGACAGAGAGTATAGTTAAAAGACAGACTCATCAATAACAAACCAAACTTCTGACAAACTTTCGTCTCACATACGTATTAAAAAGTTTTGAAATAACCCACCCACAATCACAACAGAAACGGGAAAAAAAAGGGCAACAATACCCGCACACAAAAATAACTGTGGTTAACTTGGCAGACAGACAACAACAACAACGAAAGCATAAAAGAGAAAAGAAATTAAAAGAATAGAGAAGAGAAGAGTGCGGAAAAGATACTGATACCGTTTGGTAGAAACTTGAGTGGAAAACAAAGTGACCTCAAGGATCGCTCGTAAGTTTCGGTTTTATGCCTGAGTGCCACCAATTATCCGCTGCCCCCGTTCCATTTCAGCCTTGTCATATGACCACACCAGAGGAGGGGCAGGGGGAAAGGGGAAAGGGCTGCAACGTCAAGTGTTTTGGTGTCCGAAATGAAAACTGACACCAAGTTGACACTCAATTGGATTATGAGATTGAAGACCCCATCGATTGCTGGTCCAAAATCTGGCTGTCAAATGTGCCACATACACAATAAAGAATATACATGATACACAGTTAGCAAAGTAATTGTTTTGACAAAATATAAAATTCAAATATTTGTATTCGAATTAAAAATTGTTTAATAAAATCGATATCGAGATTTCTTTATTTAACGTGTTCTTAAAAATAAATAACAACAAAAGTTTTAAATCAAGCAATTGCTTTTTTTTGCAAAATATAATATGTAAATTTATTATTTTGTCAAAACAATTACTTAACTGTATATGTACATATATGTGTATAGTTTGTATAGCAGACTTTATAATTCATTCATGTGGCTCGACGTCTGTAACTGTGGGGCATTTTCCTGTCCTTGGGCTATGCAAATTCCCTTGGTCAGTTTTGTCTGTTGTGTCAGTTTCAAAGTCGAACCGGCAGCAAAACTTGTGCTGCCCAGGGTCATGGCCTGACTTTATCGGATAAGAATTTGGGTCAGCTCATACTTAAAAAGGAAAAACTTTAAGCTTATGACCTTCCTTAATAATAATTTACAAATACATTGAATGTAATCCATTTGTGATTATTGCATTAATTGCATTCAATTTCTAATTATGTCCTAGGGGCAAAAACTGAAGAAACAACTCCATTTACATTTTCAGTTGTATTTCCTTGGTCACAGGGCAACCCTTTTAAGCTAAGCTGAGCTGAGCTGTGCAAACATTCATCGAACCGTGCTGGCATCTAAAAAGTGCCAAAATTCTATCTACCACCAACACAGGCCAACATTTCATCATCATCACCATCAACATGATGATCATCATCATTGGGAGCACGATATCTGGGAAAAGCGCCGTAAAACCGCTGCTACCATTTGTGTAAATGTTTACCATATGAATTTATAATGAAGCTCACCAAAAATTATCATAGTAAAATTAACCTTTAACAAATTCAGGATACCCTTACATTTTCATTTATTGGGCCAAATTCCAATAAATGTTACAATTAAATCAGTTTATAAAGCTAAAAAAATATTGCAAAAAAAAATGTATACAGATTTTTATACATTATCGCATTCATATATAAATAAATGGATCTCATGCACATAAAAATATGTACGTGAAAAGTACAGTGAAAAGTAAATAAAACAATAAGTAAATTAAAAAATTAAGTAAATAAAGAATAATTGATAACAAAAAATCAAGTTTTATTTAGAGTTGAAACAATCAGCAATAGTTTATTCATAAAACAAATTATTTTTCAAAAACCTTTAAGGATATCGCACAAAGAGGAATATATGTTTGTCCAAGTACATGATATTGTGTAGATACCCCTTTCGAAAGGGGTAATAAAAGCATCAATTCACAGCGCGAGAATTTTGCCAAGTGTAGCAGAAGTCGAAAAACAAACTCAACTCGCAAAACAAACTCAAATGCAACGGATTGTTTTATAATAACCCAGCGGCGGTTATCAGAATACATACAAATGAATGTAGGTACATACATATAAGTAAGCATATATGTGTTTATGTATTTATGTTTGTAATATATTATTCGCTTGATTCCTGCTCCCATTTCTTATATGCAAAGTTATGCAAAATGAATCGACGCTAAAAATTTTACTTCTGCTGAAGAACAAACATTACACGGATTCACACAGCTCCTAACTTTTAACATATTATAAATTACCCTCTAGCCCATACACAGAGGGAAAAAATCAAGCATTTCGTACATAGAAAGTCACATTTTGAACTTGATTTCTCACTAAGATTGAAATTACTATATCGATCTTATTTCAAATACGAAATTTAAGTATTTTAGTATTTTCTAACTTAAATTAACTTTAAAACATACTTAATTGAAGTACATTTGAAGTCCTTTTAATTCCGTAATTGAGTACAAACTAATGTTAAAATACGAACATGATACTTGGTTTGAGCATAAAGAAATAAGTATTCTTGAAATAAGTATTATGAGCGTCATGCAACACTTCAAAATCATAAGCGTTTTTGTAAAAAAAACTTTCAGTTAGTGTAAAAGTAAGTGAAGATTAACTACAGAAATTATTCTGTTAAATAAAGTCTTAAGCTCTCAGTGTAGAGCTGGAGAAAAATCGCTGAAAATATCAATTCATCGATTTTTCCACAATTTTTTAAATCATCGATGAATTTTTAAACATCGGAACAAATCTATAAACACTTGTTTAATTAATTTTATGGTCTTATTATATTTATGTGCATTTTTTTAATGTATAAAAGGTAACGTAACCCTTTGGCTAATGTAATTGATTTTTAAAATGGCGCATAAAAAAATTATCGATGTTAAGTCATGTTTTTGATCTATATAACCTAAATCATCGATTTGACGAAACATCGATGTTTCTCCAGTCAAGTAAGAACCAATTGGGAATTCTAAACAAACAAACGCTAAAAAATTAAAGTACAAACTTGATCTGTGAGTCGATTCTATATAATCCCGAGTCTATATAAAGAATTTTCGTACTCATTTCTAGTTATTTTGGAGTTTTACTTGATTTAAGATTCTTTGTTCTTATATCAAGACTTGGTTACAGAATTTTAATGCTAATTTGAAGTAATTCGTACTTATATCAGGTATTATTTTTAAGTATCGAAAATACTTAATTCGAGTTTATTCGAACTTAACATTAGTACGGCATTTTTCTCTCTGTATGCCGTCTATCCATTATCCAATAGCCCGTAGCCAAACTCGAGTCAGTCAGGCCCGATGATGTTGATGCGAATGTCAAGTGTAATTGTAAAAGTGCGCACATGACTGATTTCTGTAGAGCAGAAGACAAAAGACACAAGAGAGCGAGAGAGAGGAAGAGAGAGAAGTGGAAGCAGTGGAATGGATGATAGAAACAGAATTCCGTAAATGCGTTTGCTCGAGTGTAATAAGATGCCATTGCTGAACACGGTAATTGTAATCGTATTTAATATACCATATACTAATACTCGCCCAGTAGCGCCACAGGCGGTAAATGCAACAATGCAGAAGTTTGTCCAATGTGCCACGAGAGTTTCGAGTCGAGTCGAGTACTTGTGGCATGTGTAGGAAATGCATGTGGCCGAACATGACGACAAACAGGAAACAGGCCAGGCAAATAACAATGCACTCGATACTCATGTTGTGAATGCTGCTATTCGAATCGCAGTTGCAGTTGTTGTTGTTGTGAAACGATTTTTTGATTTTATGGCCAGACCTCAATAATAATATTAATAATAATTAAGCATTATCATCGCTATTTCCGCTTGAATTCATTGTCAAATACCAAAAAACAAAAATTGGGATATCGATAACATTATTATATAACTACCACTATCGATATACTCGTGATTATGAGCTTCCTACTCGTAATAAAATAACGATTTATTTAATAACTCAATAAATATTATTAAAAGTGCAATCGTTTCCCATACGAACAAATTACAGGATATCTCAAAGTCGCGAACTACCCACAGTTCAACCATTGATTTATTGCAATTTCGGCTGGGAATGCAGAATAAAACCTTTAAAAAAAACTAGTTCAATTCAAATTCAATCATTTTATTTAACTCGAGTGTGTGACTAGCATTTTTGTTGTAGCAGCTTAAATTAAATATGCAAATGTCGTGAACTAAAACAAGTCAAATCACATCAAGGTGAGTTAGGGCAATTAACCAACTGTGAGATTAAATTTACAACAATTTTACTTAGTATTCTGTGTGTATAATTGCCAAATGCATGTATTAAATCGGTTTTTTTTAGAATGATTATCTATATCGAGTATAATTATATCATAATTACAAATCAAAATACAAATTGTCAAGAAAAATACACATTTCAATTACTTTACTCACATTAATCTTAATTACTAAATGCACAAAGCAACAACAAACTTTGAACTCGGATACAAAGAGCAATAGCAAAAAAAAAAGCAACAACTTTGGCTACAGCGTTGCCAGATATGAAAAATGTTTAAAAATCAACCCGAATCATTATTTTTTTATTCCTCTTTTTCAGTTGTACAAGCCAAAAATTAATTACTCTGCCACCTTGCACCCGCAACCCCTTCGGTATCAGTACAAAGCCAGAAGAGAAACAACAACAATAATAACATATGCGGAATATGCAACAGCAAATGGGAATGACGATGGAATGGGAACGGGACAGGATGCTCACAGGACGTTGTTGAGAGTTTGCGCGCCAGCACAAAAACCTGTACACAAATTATCTATAATAAATATGCAAAACTTTGCTCGCGTTCGAGTGTGTGTGTGTGTGTGTGCGAAAAAAGGGTTGAATTCAAGCATCAAGTCGAAGGGGGGAGAAGGAAACGGTAGCGACATGTCGAAAATCAAAAACTCCCGACTACGACAAACTCTCCAGAGAGAAGCTGAAAACGCACGATTGTTGCCCGATGGCAGGACATGCGTTCGTCCTCTGCGTCCCGAACTGCGAATAGCGAACGGCGTTTAGTTTCGAGCTCAATGGCATATTGTTGTTCCACTGCCATTGCTCAGATCAAGCCGGAATAACCCTTAATGAAAATAGCAACACAACTGTTACCAAAATCGATTAAATGAACGTGTGCCATAGAAATTCATACATACAATCGTACACACACACACACATACATAGACATAGAGTGTAGACCGCATCCGTTGACGCCATTTTGTGGTAGAGAGGGATGGGGATGGGGAAGGAGCATGGCAAATATAATTTATGCCCCAACTGCTGCCACACAAAACATCTTTGTGTGAAGTGCAAGCATCGGAAATTGCTCGAAATGTTGTTGCCAACTGGGAATAGAATTTGCAAATACACAGATACACAAACACAAGCGTATGTACATACATACAGACCTCACACACACACATATACAGTGGTAGAAAATACATATTTTGAATGATTAAAAAGATTTACAGGTTGCCAGATTATTTGTAAATATATTAGCATATGATATGGCAAGGCTTATCCCTTTTCGTTTCTCGTTCGATTCATTTGCTTTATTATTATTGTGCGGAGGGGGCGGCAGAGGGGGGATGTCAAAGTGTTGCCTACTTTGTTGCGACATTTGCGACGAGTAATGAAAGAGCAAAAAAATAATAAGGAAACACAAGTTGCACCCAAAAGAAATCAACTCTCGCGCTCGCATTGTTATTGGCGTTAATTTCGCTTGCACGTTTTTGTTGCTACCGATGCTGCTGCTGATGCTGAGGCTCCAACAACAACAAAACAGAATCATTTGCTGAGAGAGAGCGTCGCACTCAAAAATTTTGACGTCGTCGTCGTCATCGTCGTTGGTTCGTTGTCGTCAGCGGGCATCGTCTTTGCCCATTCCGGGACGCGACTCGCTCGAATCGCCTCGATTTTTTAATAGATAGATACACATCGCATTCGCCCACCAGTCAACCAAAGCAACCACTTTGATGCCAACGATTAACCCCCAAAAAGTGTAAACTTTTAATGGACACAAACACACAAGCACACAAACACACGCACACACAGACAGACAGAGACAGAGACCCACAGCAGCCAACGTAGAGATTTGTGTAAATTTTCTAGTGCGTTTCTTAAATGAGAAAACTTTTTCAACATCAAATCAAAGCAATTTCTTTCATTAGCGACGACAAAAGGGACAACAACAACAAGAATGTGGGAATAAAAGAATAAGTAAATACGTATAGACAGAGAGAATGGAGAATATAGCTATCCTAACGTAGCCTTGGCGACCCTTTTTGTCTGTAGGATTAATAATTTTACCCAGCTAAGCAGGAGGAATGTCAAGCAATTGGCAGCATTAGCTCATCGAGCTGTGCTTTTGTCTTAGCCACATCCATGTGAGCCGGCTTATGCTAATAAGCAGCTAAAGTTTATCAAAGCGACAACATTGTTGTTTTACTTTGTGCTTGAGTGTTAATAAATCATTAATGTCGAACAACGGCAAAAACAACTAAATGATAAGCTCAAGGCATGAGAGCGCATTAAGCAGGAGAGTAAAAACTAAGACCAAAAGAGAGCAAGAGATTAGAGAGAGAGAGAGTAACCTTCGTGTCGCTCTCCCAAATACTGTTGCCTGATTTTATGAACAACTTTTACTGATAAGCCCAAGTAAAGTATTTAAGTATATAGTATATTTTTTGAGGCGAGGATAGATCATATTGTTTGTCAATCTTAATTGTATCTTTGATTACATTTGTATTTTAATTGTGTTAACTAATTAAATTACCCTCGTTCTTGCATGCACATGTAGTTTAGCAATAGGAGTATCTTTATCTATATCTGTTATACGTGTATTTCACATGTTCATGATTTGATTTTTGACTTGGTGATGAAATCATGCACCTTTACAAATATTGGTAACCAGTTAATTAATTGTTGGATGACTAAGCAATGCATTCGATGAACTTTAGAAAGGCATCAATGACTGAAAGCTGCTCAATTTGCAGATTAAAGTCAGTTACTTTTAGCAATTCTTCGAAGAATTAATGTGAAGAAAGCGAAGGAGATACACCCAAATAAATACAGTTTAAATAAAAGAATATTTAAAAAAAAAAACAATTGTAGATAAGATATTTTGATATTATCCATCCCAATACGGAGTATTTTAATTATTTGCAACAAACTGTTGCTTCAACAGCCAAATAAATGCAACTATTAAAGTGTCCCCATTCTGTTTGTCATTATTGTGCGGATATTTATTTATCTATGAATCTATATATCATTTAACAAATATGCTTATCAGTAAAAGTCAGCGAAAATAATCTGTTGGCCTTGAAAACAATCGAAAATTTATTGAATGTGAACATTAAAATAATAAAAAACATAAATGTATACAAAAACTAAAGGGAAATGTACATATAACGAGCTCAACGGAAGCGTGATGGTTTTTAGTCCCTGATAGACAATGTTAATAGGCGTTTAATAGCGTGGAAAATCGATTCAACATTCATTCAAAAATTCATTTAATGAGCTTTTGGCACGCGCTGACTGGGAAATAGAAAAACAGCGTGACTGCAAACCGCGAACAACAAATAACAAACGAAAATAAGCCCTAGTATCTATTACTAACGAATATGAAAAGAATTTAAAAGCTTTTATAGATTAGTTAAGCTTCATATCCTGTGGGAAAATTATAATATAATCTTTGTTGAAAGTTACACTCGCTGCAAACAAACCATTTTATAATTTATGAGCCTTTAAAAATATTATTAATATAATTGCAACTTTTAATAAATCCTGATTATATAAATCCTTTCGGATCATATTTATTATTTATCAAATATATAAATTTGTCTTAGAGAAAAATAGAACCAGTTTTGAATTCATCTGCGCCTTCCTTTAAATACTAGAAGCTTGCAGTCAAGCTTGTTTCTTGTTGTTGCTGTTTTTCTTGTTGTGACATCGCGTGCCAAAAATGTCTACATTGAATTGCGTCGTTTTTTCTATTATTATTTAAATAAATTACGAGTTTGTGGCAAGTGCAAGGCATCGAACCCTTTGGTGATTATAAACGCATACAATTCACGTCGCAATTTATGTTGTTGTTATTGTCGTATATAATTTATGCAGTTTGTTGCTTATTAGCCAAGTCGTTGCCTAGTTTGTTTGTTTGTTGTTATTGTTGCTGTTACTGCTGCTGTTTTTGTTGTTGTTCTTGTTGTTGTTCTTGTTGTTGTTGTTGTTATTGTTGCAAGCAGGCAGACAGGGCGCGCTTGTTCATTCAATTTGCTGGCACGTTTTGCATTACACGCGACAACCCTGACCTACAAAATATAAAACCCGGCTGCTTGCAGCAAGTTTTTATTGTTGTTGTTATTGTTGCTGTTGCTAGTGTTATTGTAGCTACTTTGCATTGAGAACGATTTGTGTTCGTCTGTCGCTTTGGCCGCGTGAACATTGAATTTTATAAATAAATTAACAGGCTGCCGCTTTTTATAAGCGTGTGGGCGTCACCCAACGAAAGAACGTAGGACAATTAAATCAATTTCAACAATATTGTAATTGATAGTTATCATTTATCTATTTAAATCCGTAGAGAATGTGTCTAATCTACTGAAATATGAATAATAAAGAAAAGGGGTAAATAAAGAGAAGCACTGAGATATCCAAACATTTTATCTCACAGATATTCAAATTGTATCTGAGAAATACATTGATGATTTCTTCTAGTGAAGTAGTCGATTGGAATGCATTTATCGGAGCTGTCAACAAGTTTCTATGTATGCATGTTCTAACAACTTATTGCTATATAATTTGCATATTGCTAGTAATTTGTTTACATTCATTTACAATGTCAAATGGCTAAATGCAATGAGATGATCATAGTCCGGCTAAATTGAGGAGACAAGTGAAAATTGTAGGCAGCATTTAAAACTCGTTCAAGGCGGATGTTCATGCAGTTGTCGATAGCTATAAAAAGATACAAAAGTATCTCAACAGCAATAGTGCCTTATATATATTTTACCTTTTTATTTCTACACGCTGCTTTCTCATACGTACGTCACATTTTGGGTCACATTTACATTTTACACAATGTTGCAACGCTCGCGACACTTTCTCTTTTGAATTTCTACCAAAAGTGCCGGCCCAGTGCCAATTCGCTTATTAACATAATTCGAATCAAAACAAAAGCAAAGCTAAAAATAAAGTTGTCAAAATGGCAAAGCAAACATTTTAATTGCATTTGGCAGTCATAAACATAAATAAGCGCCAGGATCAATCAGAATAATTTTAATCTTTTTTAGCATTGCGCACTGCCAAAAGGTAGACATAGAAATTCACCACAGCTCAGCAGAAGATGAAAAAAAGGGAAAGATTGACGTTACTAGTACATTTGCCTTTGCATCACAACAGTTTTGGCGTTTTGTTTCTGTTGCTTGTTTTCACAGTTGTTGCTGCCTCTGTTGTTTGCTACAACAACAAGAACAATGAGCAACATACAACAACTGACAGCTTAAAGCAGCTGCGCCGCGCAGCATTTTCAGAGCAGCGAGAGCAATTTATTTATAGCAGCAGCAACAGCGAGAGCAACATAACAACGAGAGCCCTCTCCAAAAACAAAAAAAAAGAGAACGAGACGGACACGAAGACGAAGATAGAGAGAGAGAAAGAGAGTGAGAGCGTGCGCGCAAAGTGCACGTATGCAGGCCAATGATGCTGAGTAAATGAAATGAAATGCTAATTACAATAGGTAAGGGCAATTTTTTGAATGCTCACCTGGTCGATCCAATGACTGTCTGCGACTCATTGGCAAAAATTTATGCGCCTTGTTTAATGCTTGGGGATACAGATATTTGCGGTTTAAAATTGAACAAAATTTGATTGCTTCATTTGTGTTGCTGCTTGTTGTCCACTTCTTCTTATTATGATTATTATTATTATTATTCGTATTTTTGTTGTTACTTGACTATTGCTTTTAACTTTCGTTGCTCCTGCTTATTCAATTCTATACACTGAGAACACACACACACATGGACAAATACACATTTTACTGTAGAAATTGAGATGACTGTTGACCGCACTTTCTTTTCACATAGAATTTGCGCGCAACGAGACACGCGGACTGAAGTGATGTAAATATTTCGTTGTTTAATTGATGTATGTGTGTATGCAGTTAGACGCTGCTGCGGCAGCGGCTTTAACTACTGCAATTTTGTATGTGGTGTTTTGTTTGTTGTTGCTGATGCTGATGCGGACTTTAGATTTGTATTTTATTTATTTGAAAACAACTCGCAACACACACACTCACCAGCACACATAAACATACACACACACGCGCACACACACAAATACACACTCACACTCGCGCGTCACGTCAATGAACGCAGCAGCACTTAGTTGTTGTTGGTTTTGATGTCGTCGTCGTCGTCGCCGTAGTAATCACGAAATAACGCTTTTTACGCATATTTCTCAATGAATTTAATACACTTGTAAACTGCATGCGCATTTAACAGTTGTTTATTTACACTTGTGCGCTATTTTTGTAAATTTGAAACACCGATTTTTTACGTTTCTTTTTTTCAATTTTATTTGTTACGCACGCACGAGCGTCCATACGAGCCATATGACGAGACCCGCCGACGAACAAAGGGAAAATGCTGAATGTGAAAAATGTCAAACATTTGAGAGCGAGCAGACTTTGAGTCTGCGACGTGTGAGTCGCGTGCGAGTAAGCGGGATAGCCGGCTGTGGTTACTCTGCACCGCAATACTGTCATCTCACTCACGCGCCCTTTTTTGTGGTAGAGAAGAAAAAAACCAAAACGAAACGAGAGATTTATGAAATTCACAAAACATGCCACCAATATTTTGTTGCTTAAATAAAGTCATTACATTTGCTGACACTTAACATTGCACTTTATTACTACCAGTTTCGGGTTAAAATTCGTTTCTTCTTACACTATTTATTTGACAGTCTCGTTGCAATAATTTCCCGCACTTTTCCACACACGCAGTGCAGCACTGGGCACTGAAACTACACTTTTTATCTTTGTGTGCGTGCAAGGTAGTGTTGGGTTGCTCATGAGTGAGTGAACAAAAAAGAGTTGCTCACGGAAGTGAGCAAGTGAACATGTTCCAAATTGTTCTTTATTGCTCACTTGTTCTTTTTTGCTCAGTTGTTCCTTTGTGTTCTGTTCTTCTGTTTTGCTAATTTTTGCGCACTATTCTCGAGCTTTACTCTGCGCTTATTGTTCGTTATCAAATTTTGCACTCTTGCTCATCTTATTGAATTAGCACGAAATTGAGTTCTCATTTTAAAAAGACAGAATGTCGCTAATTAGAAAGTATTGTGAAATATGAAACCATTTCAAAAATCTCGGAAACCAGCAAGCTGTATGCAAGTATTGCAAATGTGTTTTGAGCTGCAAATCGCAGAACAGCTGAGCAATGTGAGGGAACAACTGAGCATTGAACAAGGAGCAATTGAGCAAGTGAACAACTGAGCAAGTAAGCAGTGAGCAACTGAGTAGTCAGATTGAGCAAGTGAGCGATCTGAGTGAATTGACTCACCTCGAAAAAAAAGAACAAGTGAACATGTTCACCTAAATGAGCAGTGTTTACCCAACACTAGTGCAAGGCAGGCGCGCAGAAATCGTAGCAGCTGTTTGATAATAGAAAAGTGATTAAGAGAGAGAGAGAGAGAGAGAACAAGTTGTGTTGCGATGCTTGTGAAAGTGACGAGTGCAAGCGAAACAGCTACATAGCGCACAAGGCAAGAGCGCAGAAATCACAGCAGCTCGTTGATGAGTGGCAACACTGGCTCCAACGGCTATTCACCATTCATCGTGGCCAGACCGCGCATATGTATCGAAATCAGAAAAATCGATATGCCACAAATTGTCATCGCACTTGCAGACCAACAAATCAAGTCGGTCGAAAGTCATTCACAAGCGGAATTAACTAATTCCTCAATTGTTTTTCATCAAAATTCAATAGTTTTTATTAGTTTTTCGTAAGAAATGCATAGGATTAATAATCGATAGTGTTAAATAACAGCTGTGCTTTGTTATGGTTCTGTTATTGCACTGTTAATAAGTGTTATCGCACTTTTCACAACAACAAATCGGTCGAAAACTGTAATCGGCCGCTTATAGGCGGAGGAAATAGCGTTTTGATCACAAAATATAATTTTGATATCCGTAATTCCGTAATTCAAGACAAAGGTGAAGCAGAGCGTAAGCCTCGAACAAAAAGACTGTGAGCAACATACAATGCTGCGGGCGATAGGCAAACGGGACAGGGACATCTTCGATGAGGTATGGCCCGAGAAAAGAAAAATTGTGCTCAAGCTGCTGCGGCAGGAGACGGTGTCGCAGCGCGAATGGCAGGACCTCTTCTTTGGCGTGCACTTTGTGTGCCTGTGGGACGAGAAGGGTGCCGCCAAAATCTACGACGGCCTCCAACAAGATATTGTCGAGTTCATTGTGCAGGCCCAATCAAAGGTGCAGGCCCAACGGGGCGAGCAGGCGCTATTGGCCACCTATATTGTGGAATGGCGTAAATTCTTTACACAGTCCAATTACCTGCCATTGCCCTTTCGTCAGTTGGAGCAGTCGCCCCAAGTGAAACCGGCCTCGAGCTCCAGTTCGGGGTCATCATCATCCGCTGCTGGTGCTGGCGCATCCACATCGAATGCAGCTGCCTCATCCAGCAATCAAGCGTCCTCAAGCAGTTCCTCTACGAAAGCCTCAACATCGGCAGCGGCGGCGGCGTCGGCGTCAGCAGCCACATCGGGTGGTGCCTCCACCAGCACTGGTGCGGCCAGCAATTCAGCAACAGCAGCATCCAGCTCGAAAAAGAGTCCCACTGAGGACAGTCCCGTGCGGAAGCTAATGCTGGACTCGTGGAACAAGCACATCTTTCACGACATCAAGGATCGCCTGCAGGAGTCCGCAATGAAGATTGTGCACGCCGAGCGCAATGGCGATGCCTACGATGCCCAGCTTGTGGTTGGTGTGCGCGAAAGTTATGTCAATCTGTCCTCCAATGCTGAGGATAAGCTTGAGATCTATCGCGAGCACTTTGAGAAGGCCTACCTGAAGGCCACCGCCGACTTTTATCGACTAAAGTCTAATGAGCAGCAACAGGAGAACGGCGTCCTGGCCTACATGAAGTACGCGGATGCCAAGCTGCGAGAGGAGGAGGTGCGTGCGAAGCGCTACCTGGAGCCCAGCAGTTTTAATATACTTACATGCCGTCTGGTCAAAGTGCTGATTGTTGATCATCTGAACTCAATCATAGCAGAGTGTCCGGCGTTAATACGTGACTATGAGACGGACCGTTTGAATCTGATGTTTCGCCTAATGGATCGCGTCCTGGATGGCGAGGGAGTTGAGGCGATGATGGGCGATCTGCAGCGACATATCAAGTCCGCTGGCTTGGCTGACATGCAATCCGCATCGGAGATCATAACACAGGACTCGGAGAAGTATGTGGAACGGCTGCTGGAGCTGTTTAACAAGTTCAGCGATCTGGTGCGGAATGCCTTCAACGATGATCCGCGCTTCCTCACTGCCCGCGACATTGCCTTCAAGATGGTGGTTAACGACACCAGTGTGTTCAAAATGGAGCTGCCCACAAGCATTGCCAATCGCGGCGTCAAATACACCGCTCCCGAGAGCAAATGCCCCGAGCTCCTGGCCAACTACTGTGACATGCTGCTCCGTCGGACGCCGCTCAGCAAGCGTCTCACCAGCGAGCAGATCGATGCACGTCTCCGTGATGTGCTGCTCGTGCTGAAATACGTGAACAACAAGGACGTCTTCATGCGCTACCACAAGGTGCATTTAACACGCCGGTAAGTTCAAATGCAACTCCAAGCGATCAATGTATATTAATTGCTACTCTACACGCTTGCAGCTTAATCCTGGGCACGAGTGCGGATAGTGAAAAGGAGGAGGACATTGTCGAGTGGCTGCGCGAGGTGGGCATGCCCGCTGACTATGTCAACAGGCTGGCACGCATGTTCCAGGACATTAAGGCAAGTTCGCAACAACTCCGCTTCTATTGGGTTTCACTTGCATAGCGCATTTTAATTGGGTCTAGAAAGGTGTTACATACGGCAGAAGACCCCATAAAGTATTTATATTCTTGATATTGATATTGACTGAGTCAATATTGCCATGTCCGTTTGTTTCCATTCAAAGTCTCTTAGTATTAAGACTATCTTGATGAAGCTTGGTACAGCTCCGTCTTTCAGCTGTGGAAAGTACATAAGCCAAAGCCGGCCGGATCGGATTACTATATCATATAGCTGCCATAGGAACGATCAACCTTTTGTAGGAAAAACTTTATTGTTGTCAGAGATATCTCAACCAATTTCACAGATTATGCATTTGACAATCTTCTACATTCTTATCAAATTTGGTTCAAGTCTCCCCACTATATCTTATAGAATATTGGGAACAATTGATTGAAAATAGACTTTTAGAACAGAAAACATTTTTGTTTCGTTAGAAATCGCAATTGTCTAATACATTCTGAACAATTTGATTTGCTAAAATTGTTCCACTATATAATTAAGTAAGAGAGATTCGAGTATCTCAATGAATTTCACAGATAATTTGGTATAATCTTATACATTATAAACAAATTTGGCTGGAATCGAACTGCTTTATATTATATTTTTAATTTCTTATTGTCTTCCGGGTGATCGCAGGTCAGCGAGGATCTAAATACTCAGTTCCGTAATTCGATAAGTCGGCATGATGCCATCAATATTAAAATACTCAATGCGGGCGCCTGGGCGCGCTGCTCGGAGCGTGTGTCAGTGTCGCTTCCAATTGAACTGGAGGATTACATACCCGATGTGGAGGAGTTTTACAAGAAGAAGCATTCCGGCCGTAAACTGCAATGGTATCATCACATGAGCAATGGCACCATCACGTTCGTCAACAATTTCGGACGCTATGATCTCGATGTGACCACATTTCAAATGGCTGTGCTCTTTGCCTGGAATCAGCGACAACACGACAAGATCTCCTATGAGAATCTCCGTCTGGCCACCGAGTTGCCAGGTAAGTTTAAGACATTACATTACATATTTAAACGATGGATTATATCGTTTATTTTAATGATAGATCCCGAGCTGAGACGCACGTTGTGGTCTCTGGTCGCATTTCCGAAGATCAAGAAGCAAATTCTGCTCATGGAACCAACGGCCATCAGTTCGCCCAAAGATTTTGCTGAGAACACCATGTTCTATATCAATCAGGAGTTTGCCATTGTCAAGAATGGTAAATCGCAACGACGTGGAAAGGTAAGAAAATGGGATTTATTTAGGGATTACCTATAAGATTTTTGACTAATGATACCAAGAGTGTCAAAAAGTGAAACCAAATTTAATAAGAAAATTAAAAAGATGATGCAAAATATGGAAATGACTTTTTAATCACAGAACTCATCCGGATCAAAGTTATTTCTTCCTAATATTAATGAACTAGAGTTTTCCTAATATTAAATGTTTTTTTATTTCCCAGATGTTGCTTCCTTATTTTCATTTTGTTATAAATTGTGCTCCTAGTTTTTCTTTGTCTTTATTTTGGCATTAATCACTTTCGATTTCTCTTGCTTGCAGCTAAATCTTATTGGTCGCCTGCAGTTGAGCACCGAGCGCTCCCAGCAGGAGGATAATCAGTCCATTGTGCAGCTGCGCATATTGCGCACCCAGGAAGCCATCATTAAGATCATGAAGGTGCGCAAGCGAATGAACAATGCAGCATTACAGGTGAGTCCATTTCTAAATTGATTCATTTAAAATGAAATTTGAATAATGGTTATCCATTTGCAGGCGGAGCTTATCGATATACTAAAGAACATGTTCCTGCCATCCAAGAAGATGATCAAGGAGCAACTCGAGTGGCTCATCGAGCACAAGTATATGAGGCGGGATGACGACGACATCAACATGTTTATTTATGTGGCCTAACTATCATGGCTCCCGCGTCCTTGCCTAATAACCATTCCTTCCCAATTCCACCCGCGACCGCACCTCAGCTCAGCTCAGCTCCTTCCCTCCAAAAATGCTCCCATTAGTTTTGAATTTGTTGCGTGCTCTAAGCGCGTATCTAAGTTTCTTCTACTTTATATCTCAGTCAAACATTTATCTCGTCATGTAATCATCTATCTATTCACCTAATTATTTTTTTTTTGGGTTCTTCTAGCTTTGTACTGTTTGTTGACATTGCGTCCTGGGCAGCATTTTAACAGATATTCAAATTGTATTTCGTGTAAACTTGTAATTTCTATAATTATTATTATTATTATTATATGTATTTTGGCCTTTTGCCAGTTTGGTTTAGAGTCTTAGAATGGGCTGTTGCCCGCCTGATAACGCTAATCTAGAGTCAACTTTTGCTGTTTAAGTTTCCACCTTATGTGTTGTCTTTGTTTCTGTTGTGCACTTTGAGTTATTGCTTAGGTATCTCGTATTTGGTGGGGCAAACCCACCCACAACACACCACACACACACTCTCAATCATGGGCATTAATGGGGATTGAACACTGTGTAGTCTAAGTCCAAATCCACTTTTGTTGCAAGTTGAATCTCTTTAAAGACACACACACACACATGCATACATACGAAAGCAAAACTAAAACTAGAATAGCAATATTATATGTTTAAGTTAATGAAATTATAAAGCATATAAATTGTATTTTAAATAAATTAAGTATAAACAACAACACGAATCATTTCCTCTCAGTTGTTTAATCTGCCCGATCAATAATTAAACGAGATGCTTACGAGTACATTTAAACAATTTGCGAAACAACATTTAAAACTCATTTAAAAAAATTTGCAATAATTTGAAAAATGTGTTTAAAAAACTACGCTTAAAACTAAATTGGACCAATTGGACTGCACAAACATGTAAAGAATACTTGATGTTGCACATGTTGCAAGCACATTTTAAAAGAAAATTATATAATTAATTAATTAATTAGACGAACACCTAATGCGAGTGGCACTACTAGCTATTTCGTATGTATGTATAATTAATTAATACTAAGCTATAGCCTATGATTACAGCTACTGAACTATATTAGAATACTATTTAATTGGACTGAGGATCGCCGGATGCGTCTATCTACGCTTGCGTCCCTTCTTGTAGCCCTTGCCATACCAGCCGGCCTGAGTGCGTGCGAGTTTGCGTGGAAAGCTGTGGCTTAGTTGAAGACGCCGCTTGGCCGTCTCGGCGGCGGCAATGTGCGCCAACGAGATGTTCTCATCATAATCATCCTCATCATCGCTGGTCGGGCAACATTCACAGACCACAAAGCGTCCGCTTCGAGCACGCTTCTTGTGCTTTCGCTGGCTCAGATGCCAGCGGCTATAGAACTGGCACTCGAGTTCGGCATAACGATCGAAACAGAACTCACAGTCAGCGGCGGAACGATTCATTGCGAAATTCGGCACCACTTGCGAGTTCCAGATGTTGAGATCAGATGGCGGCGGTATCAATATGCTGTGCAATCCCGAATACGCATACTTGGCATCATACCAGCTGGGCAATTGCAGCAGCAGCTCATGATCGCTGTGTCGTCGAAGTAGATCCATTTGCGCCATATCAAACTGCTCGTCATCACCTTCGCCATCCCTATCATCGTCGTCGTCACACTCTGTGGTTGATTCCGCTGAGCAGGTGGCGCTATCGCTTTGTAAATTAAGCGCTTGCAGTGCCGGAGGAAGTCCATGTTGTGGCTGTGACTGTGGCTGTGGCTGCACGAAGGGTGTGTAAAGTGGCGCTCCAATTGGCACCAGCGGAGGAAGCTGCACCGGCGCCAGACTGCCAATACATGGCTCCAATCGTGGCTCTATCCGCAGCTCCACTGGCAGCAGGCAGAGACCAGGACAGTTGTTGGTGGCATCCACATAAGGTTTTTGTATGGCGACTAGTTTCGGCAGCTCCATGAGACCAACTTTGTGTTCCAGTTGTCCATTTGTGATATCACTTGGCGGCTCCTGTTTGGGCGTAAGTGGCTCAAACTTTGGCAGCATTTCTTGAAGTGGTGTTTCCTGCTTAATGCAGGTTGCTTCCAGACTAGATTCTAGCAGCTTCTGCTCATCTTTGACCTCCTGTTTCAGCTCGCACAGCGTCGCCGTTTCAGTCTCCACTTTGATATCTGATTTCATCTCCACTTCTGTTTCCGTCTCCGTCTTCAGCTTAAGATCAATTTCTGGCTTGGTCTCTTCAGCATTGCCATTCGGCTGAGGCGTGTTTAAGTTACGGGAATACTTCTGCCGCATCTCTAGATTAGTTTTAATGTGTCGCCCGTTTTTGATGGGCGTTCGAATGCGTGGACCTTTGCCAATGGGAAGATCGCTGTAGCTATCGCCTGAAATGATGGAATCCTGCGTCTCTTCGGTTGTCGTTGTGCAAGACTGTGTATCTCCCGCTTCCTCCTCGTCGGCGTTCTTCAGTAATGGCTGTGTCAGAGTATGAAGCTCTTCGGGCATTAGCAGCGTGGCATGAGCAAATATTGGATCCTTTTCTTTGCTGTATACTGGCACCGTAATGTTGAGCACTCTCATCAGCTGTGCCATGACGCTATCGCACTTGCCATTGATTTTAATGCTGGCAATGTTATCCTTGGGCGTCCACTGCAGATTCACAACACAGATCTTGGGACGCTGTCGCGCTGGTTTATCCATTTGCCAGAGCCACGTGTATTTCTTGAGCACTTTGAGGCTAGAGCCAAGACATAGTATAACATCAGCTCGCTCCGCATGTTGTGTGGCTCCATCCCAGTTCAGTGGCCACTTCACATTGCCACGTTCTCCAAAATGCACGATGGTGTCGTACAGCGGCTCCGAGCATCGATGACAGAGTCGATGCGTTTTATGGCAGTATCGTGCCGTCATCTCGGTAACATCGAATTGACGCCAATAAACCGAATTCGGTTTGCAATGCTTGCACACCTCCACATACATGTTGCCGTGGATCTCGGAGAGCGACTGTCGCGGCAGTCCAGAGCGCAGATGCAGTCCATCACAGTTCTGTGAGACGACATGACGCAGCAGGCGGCGGCGGTGCAGCTCGTAGAGGGCCATATGCGTGTAGGTGGGATTGGCACTGGACAGATCGTGCTCCCCAATGTCCTTGCCCTTCTGCAGCAGCGTCCAGATGCCCTTGCTGCCACGATAATCGGGTATCAGAGCCGATGTGCTAATGCCCGCGCCGGTATAACAAATCAAATGCTTTGCCTGCGACACAATGTTGGCCAACTGCTCCACCTTAGCCTCAATGACATGGGGTTCATCTTCCTTCTCTACGACACGTTCCTTGTATATCTCAATGCGTTCCTTGCGCTTCTTAGTCGTTTTCACAATGTCCGGATGTTTTTCAAGGAATTGACGATCTTCGGCAGTGCGAACGGTGTCGCATTTTCGTAATATTAGCGACACCTGGTTATGATAATTTTAGTATCGGTCAATAAAACAATAAATGCAAAAACAATCGTCAATCAGTACTTGTACAGTGAGTCAATTAATTGTTATGACAAAATAAATAAATCACATGTTTATTTCATTATATGTTTTTAAATAGCTAACACATATATGGTAATGGTCCATATACATATAAAGATAATTTTGGAATTTCTTATTTTGTCAAAACAATTATTTGAAGAGCTGTATATTTGAATAAATATTCACATGCAAGTCACAACTGACACACACTCACACATACACAGGTACACGGGCACACGCACATGCTCGTTAATTACCTTTCGCATTGCATCCTTGCGTCGCCGTTTCTCATTGTCTTTCTTCGCCGGATTCATTTTGGCCCGCGTCTTATATGATTGCACCACATCGGTCATCTCGGGCGGCAGTTCGTCCGGCTCCATGTTTGTGCCTAAACTGTTTGATTTTGGACTCAATTCTACATACATGTGAATTAATGTGCGTCGCACGCACCACAAAAGCGAATGAAAAAAACGCGCAGAGCGGTAACGTCTAAAAACACGTAAAGATTATTAAAATACTATTTTCTTGTTTACATTTTATATTTTATATTTTTTAAGATTTGTGGGCGCGTATAATTTCTGTTGTATTTCGACAACTTTAATTAATGTTTTTCTTTTTTTTTTGTAAACAACAATAGGGGTGGACGATAGTTACGTTTTTGTTACTTGTTACATGTCGTCAAAAAAAGCGAGTCACTAATAGTGACTGTGAAAATACTTTAATGGTATTTCTTAGTTTATGTACTCATGTCACAGTTTATTTTGGTTATAGATCATAATAAACATTTTTGTATGCACTTGCAATGCAAAAACATTTAAGGTTACAATAAATTTAAAATGCTCAAATTATAAATGTTGTGGTCACTGATTCTTTGAGATAACAGTTTCGTTAAGTTTTTCAATTTGACCTTGCCAGAGATTTTTTATACGCCAACGATAGCGCCATCTCTTGTTAGTTGTTAAAAACACTCTACCCATCGCGCGCAGTTTGAAAAATATGTAAATTTTTTAAGAATGTTAAAGTTTTTAGAAATATTAAATACATAATTTTTGTTTGAAATTAGATCAAGTAAAGGTGATAATTTTAATGAATGTTGCGAGGGATTTAATTGGTGTTAATTAAATCTAGTTAAAAAAGTACAATCAGGGATTTAGTTCGTTTATTTCACTTTGGTGAGTACATCAATCGAATTTTATTTGAACGATTCATTAAAATTCTAATTATTTGACATAATTTGCTTGATCCAATCTAAATAGAAATGCACTCGGGTATAAATACTGGGTATGTTTGGAGTTCCACAGGATATGCCCGCGGATGTAATACCCATAACATGGTACATGCAAGGATAATCCTTATGATAGACAAGGATAGGTCCTCCCGAATCTCCATTACACGTATCCATTGGCCTTGAAGAACCCACGCACATTTGGCTGAACTTGTCAAATCCTTTTGGGTAGTCCTCACCTGGCTCAATTACTTTGCTGCATACCTTAAAAAGAAGCGCACTATAGACTAGGTGGAAATGTGGGAGCTTGTTCATCATAATTACCTCATCCGCAACACGATCCAGTTTAACCTTTAGCAGCTTCTTCGATGATCTGCCGGCTAAGCTGTTGCTGCCCCAGCCTACAGCTATGAAGGATTCGATGTTTTCACCATTCTCGAAGGGCAAACAAGCAGGATGCTTGTAGCTATCGAATTGAACAGGCTCAACCAGTTTAATCAGACCAATGTCATTATATAGCTCCGGATTGGTAAAGTTTGGATGCACAAAATAATTCTTGACAGCGTAATCCCTTGGCATGGCATCATCCTGATCATTGTCAAAGTCCAAATCACCCAGACGAACTATGTTTACCTCGCCTCTAAATCATTGATGTATGGAAAGAATTACAATTATGACAAGAACTTTACGTTGACTTCCCGACTACAAGATACCCTTTATTTAATTTGATTGGTATTAATTGTATCTATAAATTTGTAACTTCAACGACGGGAAGAATTTTAAATAATCTTAATCTTTGTGGGGTTCATAGAAGTCAAATTTGGTTTTCTCTGGGATTAACTTTTGAGGGTGCTCAACAACAGTTAGTCAGGAAAGTGTTTTGACCAGGGATTAAAACCTTAACCGAAACCGTAACCTTTAACCGGAAATAGCCGATTGAAATTTGTAACCGTAACTGAAACCGTAACCGAAAAAATATTTTTCCGCTGTACCGAAACCCATAAACCGAAATATCCGTTTAGTAACCGATTGATTTATACGGGTTAGTTTCGGTACTGGCCGTCGCAGGTACTGATAACTTTGAGCTGCCATAACTTTGTTAAAAGTCAATCAAGTTTTATGCGGAATGTAAATTTGATCATGATTTTACCTCCAAATTCGTTCTGCATTTAAATTTTGTTCATTTTGAAAATTTGAGATTTTTTGAAAAAATCAAAAAAGATGAAGGGGTAACACTGTAAAATTTCGAAAAAATTCGATTTTCAAAAATTTTCTAAAATGAAAAATATGTAAATGCAGAACGAATTTGGACGTAAAAATTTACATTCCGCATAAAAATTGATTGACTTTTGACAAAGTTATGGCGGTTTAAAGTTATCAAAGTTCAGTAAAATCAAAATAATCCAAATTTTCAAACCAAATGAAAATCGACATTACCCTGGATCATTCCAGTCACCAGATAAGTGCTAAAAAGAGCATTAATTATTTTTTCATTAAAAACAATGAATAAAGCGTCTTATTTTGGTCAACCGAAAACCTTAATTTCTTTTTTTTTGTGAACCGAAACCATACCGTTATTTTTAAGCCGAAACTTACATAAAACCGATAACCGTTACGAAACCGATACTCCAAGATCTTGCATAACCGATAACCGAAAACCTTAATTCGAGCATAACCGAAACCGTTACTGAAACCGATATTCGTTTCGGTTTTAATCCCTGGTTTTGACAAAATTGAAATTAACATTCGTATTCGTATTAACAATAAATAAAATTAATATAAATATTAATTTTATGCAAGGGAAGCTGTGTAAATTTTTGAATTTGGTTTAACACTTTTTTGACTAACTTTATATCGAATTCTATAAATATACCCTTATACTCCACGTGTAAAGGGTATGATTACTTACTGTTCGGATTCAAAGCAATGTGCAGCAGTGAGCACGAAATCTTTGCTGATGAGTGTGCCGCCACAGAACCACACGATGCGGTTCTGCTGCTGATCACGGTGTCCGAGGCGTGCCGTGTTGGGAAACTCCTTGGGATTTGCCGGTTGTCCGCCCACAATTAGAGGCGTATACCGACGACAGCTGTCAATTGTCTCATATCTGATGGGGGCATTGGGAAAGAGGAAGCTGTATGCTACCGTCTCCTCAAATATATCCCTTTTGTATTGCGTGCAAGCTGATATTACGATACGAGAGATTAGAGATATGAATAACTTGACACATCCACGTGCTACTCACAGCTGACAATTTCCGCATTTTGGGCAAGAATCAGGCTCCATGGCTGTGCGGTCAACAGAAGAGTTAGCAGCCACATCTTTTACTTTTACCTGACTTTGTTTACCAAATACACAATTGGCAAGTGATCAACCGGTTTGGGGGAAAACAAATACCTTCAACTTGGCAGCGATTCAACTTCGTTCTCTGGACTGGTTTACACTTGCTCACACATACACTCGCACTTCGCAGAGAGAGAGGCTGAGACTGAAACTAAAATTGATACTGATCTTCCAGCAATCAGCTGTTCTGCAAGCCAAAGTCTTTGGGAATTCCCCTCCTGAGTTGTTGCGCATTCGCCGTGTTGACCCACCAATCGTTTGATGACAACTGCAGTGTGACTATTGCGAAAGTGTTAACTAACTGTATGTATGTATGTATGTATACGTAACTCCAGGTCCATATAATATTTCTAATTATTCATAAGAAATATCTTAATCGCATCTTAATCGGTTCTGATTAATTGACGCCCTTTTATTTCCCACAGAGAACATTCAACTTTTTATCTTTTCAGTTTTAAATTCATGATTTTATGTAAGTTAGTTTGATTATTAATTTTAACTATGTTATTAATTAAATATTCTTGTTTTTTAAACATGAAATTACTCTTGTTTTTAATTTTTATTTAACAAATCGAAATAAATGCATGCTTATAAAAATTAATTGTCATTATCTTTTGAAACGGGATTTTTGTTATAATTTTTATTATAAGAGGTCAAATTAAAATTTTAAAATACAAATTCACTGTATAAATTTATGCTTGTATTTTTTCAATTTTTATTGCGTTTCATGATTTTCCGGAACTTTAGCTGACTTTAGCTATCTCCTGTTTGATCCAATCCAAGTAAAAATGAACTCGTGTATAGAGACTTGGCACATTGGGGATGCCACAACCAATGCCAGACGAAGTAACGCCCATAATGTGATACATACAGGGATAATCCGCATGGTAGACCACCACAGGACCTCCAGAGTCACCGTTGCAGGTATCCTTCCGCTCACTGGAGCCAATGCAGAGCTGTGTGCTCGTATTGTAGCCATTGGGCAGCTCATCGATATCATCGGCCGTGGGACAAGTATTCCCAAAACCATTTAATCTGACTTTTCGCAGTTTGCTAGAATCCGAGCCGGCAAATGTGGTGTGACCCCAACCCGTGGCAATGAAGCTATCATAACGATTCCCATCTTCAAAGGGCAGGCAAGCTGGAAGCTTATAAGCGCTTAATCTCACGCCACGATCCAATTCTACGATGGCAATATCATTGTACAACAAATTATGCTCGTAATTTGGATGTTCCGTCAAGTTGCGCACTCCAAAGTCCTCGGGTTGAGCATCATCCGTGTCGGAGGCAAAGTCCAGTTCGCCCAAGCGCACCACGTTGATTGCACCACTGTATGATATGAGAGATGATATGACACTCCTCTTAGTTTCTCTTACATACCTTTCCGAGTAGAGGCAATGGGCTGCCGTCAAAACCAGTTGATTGCTGATCAAGGTGCCGCCACAGAACCAATCGGTTTGATTATCACTCTTGCGATTGCCCAAACGTGCCATGTAGGGGAACTCTTTAGGCTCGGCAGGCTTCCCGCCGACTATCAAAGGTGTATATCTGCGACACATGTCCAACTTCTTGTAGGTGATTGGTGCACCTGGTAATAAAAAGCTGTAACCATCCTGGACATCAAAGACGCTCTGCTTGTACCGCGTGCAGGCTGGCAAAGAAACTAATTAAATCCACAATTGATTTGCGACTAGATCAGGGTAATGACTTACAACTGACGATCTCTGCATCTTGGGCAAAGATCGGCGATTCAAACAGCACAAGCAACAGAAGAAATGACATCCACAATGTCTTCAGTTCAAAAACATTCTTCCAGCAATATGTTGAATACATTATTATAATCACAGAATTAATATAGATGTATAGTATATTTATGTACTTATATTGTAAAGATCAGTTGGCGATCAGCGGCACGGAACTGCCAGTCGAAGGCAGTTTTCTGACTGAGGCGGTTCAATTTCAGGAAATCTATTAAATGCGCACACTCATTTGTTGATAACAGGCAATTCTCGTTTTCAGCAGTGTTCGCTTAATTATAATCTATAAAAATATTTGCATTTGTATGTGTGCCCGACGTGTACGTGTAATTGTTAATGTTTCTGTTGTTGACATCAACGGTTATTTTCTAAACTATTTTCCAAATTAAAAAAAAGAATGATTTTATGTTTATAACTATTTTATTTAACGTCAGAGCAGTTAAACAAAAGTAATTCTATAGTAAAAATAAAATTTGAAAATTTAATTCGACTAGACAATTAAAATAATATATGTATATTATTTTAAATTAAAAACTGAATGGATACAAACAAATTAAGTATTTAAAAGAATAAATTTGGGCTACCCCCATTCAAATAAATGAATAAATGATTGGGGAAACCCCGGAAAATCCCTATCAGATCAATAAGTAATAGAATTAATATTCTCTCTATTCAATTTTCGATTGAAAGTTTCCATGAGAGATATATGCGAATAAAAATTAATTTTAAGTAGTATTCAATGACTGATAATAATAAAATCAGTATTACTCATAATAGTTGATGAATCGTTATTTATTTTTGTCAGAGATACTGTAGTTTCTAACAATTTCGTATATCCGAAATACAAATTGAATTTGTTCTTAGGATTTATTTTGTATTATTAGTTTTATATGTGGATCAATAACAATACTTTCAGTCACTGATAATTTCAGTGGACTTTAGCCAACTGTTGCTTGATCCAATCCAAGTAATGATGAACCCGCGTATAGAGACTGGGCACATTGGGCGTGTCACAGTCAATGCCCGTCGAGGTGATGCCCATCACATGATACATGCAGGGGTATTCCTCATGGTAGGTCAACAGTGGGCCGCCAGAGTCGCCGTTACAGGTGTCTTTCTGTTCGCTGGAACCAACACAGAGCTGTGTACTCACATCGTAGCCATTGGGCAGCTCCTCAATCTCACTGACGGCGCCGCAACGATTTTCATAGTTCTTAAGATTAACTTTGAGCAACCTGGTAGATTCCTTGCCGGCAAACTTCTTGTGACCCCAGCCAATGGCAATAAAGTTCTCATGACGATGTCCATCATCGAAGGGCAGACAAGCGGGATGCTTATATACACTGAAATTGACGGCACGATTCAGTTCCAGAATAGCTATGTCATTGTACAGCAATCTGTGCTTAAAGTCCGGATGCTCCGTTGCGTTGCGCACACCAAAGTCCTCGGGCTCAGCATCATCCGTGTCGGTGGCAAAGTCCAATTCCCCTAAGCGCACGACATTGACCTCACCACTGAAATACGAGTGGAAGAGAAAGAAATTCTAAATATAGCTAATACAATGACTTGGCTTTCGATACATACAGCTCCGAGTAGAGACAATGGGCAGCCGTGAGAATCAGACGATTGCTGATCAAGGTGCCGCCACAGAACCATCTGGTTTGATTCTCACTATTGCGATTTCCTAATCGCGCCATGTGAGGGAATTCCTTGGGCTCAGCAGGCTTCCCTCCGACTATTAGCGGTCGAGAGCCCTGACAGGAATCAATTGACTCCCAAGTGATGGGCGCATTGGCAAAGAAGAAACTTATAGGCACTCGCTCCTCGAACACGGTGCGCTTGAACAATGTACAAGCTGCAGAAATCAAGCATTAATCAGATAACATGCATCGATGATAACAATATCTACCTTGTTTCACAGCTGGATCCGGATCTTGACAAAACGCAATCGAGCTATAGACCAAAAGCAACAACAGCAAATGAACTTCGTTGAACGTAGTCATTTTCTTTGCATCAATTTGTAATTATTTCCGACGAGTTGAACTTTACTTAATCGAGATTCGAGAGCGACTGATCAATAGAAATCGCATCGATTGAATTACTAGTTGAAAACTGCGCTGCCAGCGGCAATATTCATAAGACTCTCTCACTCTCTCTGAGATCTGCTGAATCATACAGTCACTACACAATAAGATTATTTGAAATGTGTGTAACAATTCGTATGTACAATAGCATACAATGTTTAATGAAGTTATTAAACGAGTTCTTAAAATAATTATACTAGATGTAATCATACAGTGGACTGCTACGGATCAGTTAAAATGTATGCCGGCTGAATTAAAAGCCAACAGCAGACGCATAAACTCATCGATGTCCATAGATCTCGCTCGTGATGTGCTCATACCTTGTTCCTCCAGTATACCTATGACTTTATCCTGCATTTTAAAGTTTTCTTCAATGGGCTGAAAGTGTTAAAAAATATTGAATAATGCTGCCCATTATAATATATAACATAACTTACCTCATTCCTTAGTGAACGATACAGTTTGTAGTTCTTTTCGAGCATTTCAATCACAGAATTCACTTTAAAAGTCGCCGCTAACGTTTTGTTTTTTCGCAGAAAAGCAATGCGGGTTAAGCCATCCCATTCGGTAAAGTTGACAGGCGGTGGGGGATTCTTTGGCTCCAGACGCACCACACTCGACTCAACCTTTGGTGGTGGCTTGAAATTGTTTTTGCCCACCTTCATCAGCATGTCCACCCTTGCCAATAGCTGTGTGTTGATGCTTAATCGGCAGTAAAGCTTGTCCCCTGGCTTGGCCACCAATCTTTGGGCAAACTCACGTTGGAACATCAAGACGGCACAGCGGAAAAGCGGACGATGCAGCAGCAACTTGAAGATCAATGGCGAACTGATCTGGTAGGGCACATTAGCAATGCACAAGTCAAAGAAAGGCAGCTCCGCCTTGAGAAAATCACCAATGAGCACCTGTAGCTTCGGCTGCAACGGTGTGGCCTGCACACGTTTCTGCAGCTCAGCGGCAAGACGTGTATCGATTTCACAGGCAATTACCTTCTTGGCACGCTCAAGCATTCGCACTGTCATGTTACCAGTACCGGGACCGATTTCCAGCACCACATCGGTACCTCGCAGTGCAGCCTTCTCCAGCATTGTCGTTATAACCAAGGGATTCTTTAATATATGCTGGCCAAAATCCTTGTTGAACACAATGCCTGTGAATCGCTTGTTATTAGCCATTTTTGTATATATTTATATATTTCAGCAATTATTTACCTTGCTTTTGCACCTCATTATGTATGCGTGTTTTCTTTTCCGTTTTTACTTTTGGCATGTTTTATTTGTAAATAAATTGCGACTATTCAGCGTAAATTTGTTTTGCTTCGTCGTCTTTCACCTGTGTTTTGGATGCCATGTGCGCCGCACAGAGTTGCTTTGACTCGTAGCGTTGCCAGATTTTGGCGCGATATTTAAAAAATAATTTGAGTGCATTATCCAATAAATATCAGAGTGTTACATTTTTTATAGGTGTTACCTCTTTATTTATTAATTAGTTTTCCTTCATTAAATATTCACTTAATATTATAAATCAATTTTAGTAATTTTGTTTTCTTTGGTTATCTCTCCTCACTTCATCTTACATTCTTTACCATTTATTTAGTTGCTTGAATAACACTCACTGTCTTCCCTTAGTTCATTTTTTTTTACAACATATCAACTGTTGACTTTTGACTTTTCTTTGTAGCTTATTTATCCATTCTTTAAACATAACTTAAATATTATTTATGCTTTTGTTCATCTCAATATAATTTTGTGTGTTTTAAATACGTTTCTCTTCATTTATTTAATATTCTTTTAGTGAGTAGTTTCTATTTTCTGATTTTGTTTGTCTTACATCAGTTAACGATTTAAGTTTTGCATTTCATTTATACTTTAAATGTTGTCTATTTATAGAATCTAAATTGCAGAAGGTACATGAAAAGGTGTATATGTAGGCGTGGCATGTGACAGTATTATGCATTATATCTTAATTGATTAGACAGAAAACCCCGCACTTCAGCTTGTAGAAGTTATTCAAGCGACTTGGAAACAATTTCAAAATATTGAAACTCCGTTAGTCTGACAAATTCATAAGATGACACTGCATGCCAATTATTGATTTCAATACTTTTAAAGCTGATTTTGGCCTCGAGATGCTGCATTTGTTCACTGCCAATTCAAACATCGTTCGGCCTTGTGTGTATATAGATAGTATTAAGAGATTTGGTTGAGGATGAGCGCGGTGAAATTGCACGTGCACTCAGTGGTATTTGTTGTTATGCAGTTTGTTAATGCAGTAGTTAATTAGCCAGACAAAACAATGCGTTACAATTTAGGACAACTTTGCTCTACAGTTGACCGTGACGGCGGTTATTTGAAAATATTTTAAATGGTCTTACAACTAACATTCTGTTTTTTTTTTTAGCATTTTGTGTACGTCTTGCTTTTAGTTTTTATTCAGGTTACGCGTTACATTTTGTTTTGGTTGTTTGTGTTTTTTTTTTACTATTTATATATTTTTGTTGTATCTTATTTCACAATGCAATGCAGCTGCTGCCTTTCAAGTTCGGTAACAACCAACAATTTTTGTATTTTGTTTGCTTGTTCCTCGAGCGAGGCGATTCATAGATATAAACTAATGTAAATACATATTTATGCTGGCTGGATGCGTATGTAAATAACGGCATTGTCGTATTTCTTTTTACATGTACAAGTATGTATCTATGTATATATATGTATATATATCATTTCTTTTTCATATATGGTTTGCATTTGACCGCGACCTGTCTTCATTTTGGTTTAGTAAAATGCTCTTTTGAGAATACTTGAGGTTAACATTTAAATGGGTATGCTTGCTATTTCATAAATATTATTATTATTACACACTTGGTTTGTTATCATTACATACAAAGTTTCTTTGTTTTTTTTCTTTTGTTTAGTTAACAATGTTGCTTACAATTAGTAATTTTTTCTATACTGCCATTTTTGTTTAGCGGTTTTCCATACAAATTTATGAAACTTAGTATTCGGCAATCAATTTGCGCTCCTGTAAATGCAGCACAAGAATTGTGTAGTACATTTTAAAAAGTCAATTTTATAGTTGCTCTCAAATCAACATTAAAACAAACAAACAAAAATTTAAGAATCAATACATTCAACTTGATTGGCATACAAATCAATGATTAAATCAATACTAACAAATATCAATGCCACATTGCAAATTAATTACAATGGTTTCTGTTTGTTGTTATTGTTTGTATGCTGTTCCTTATTTTTGTTTGTTGCAAATTGTATTTGTTGTTTGAGTCTTTGGTTTTAAAATCAACACATATATATTTATTATTAATATTTTTAATATTGGTATTTTTACATACATTATATACTTCATCTTCTTTCATCTGTATTTGTTCTTGCTTTGTTCAACAGTTTTAACTGCATATTCCACATAAGTATACTAGATTTTTATTATATTTATGCGTACATGTACATATACATATATTTCAATATTTCATTATTCAATATATATATATACACACATATATATATATATATAGTTAATTTACTGACATTTTTACTTTCTCCAACTTACGGACTAAACACGTTTTGTTTTGAATGTATGTATTTATAATTTGTTTGTGTTTCATAAAATATATATATGTTTATGAATATTTGAAATGATTTTCAAGTTTCTTCTCATTTTATGACTAAGCTTAGTTTCTTTCACTTTGTTTTATTGTTTAAATTTCTGCATTTAGCTCAAAAGTTTGTGTCTGTATGTAAAAGTATGTACGTGTGCGTGTATTTATTTTTGGCTTTTTTGTTGTATTTATATTATGTTTGTATGTATAACAATAAGTTAATTTTAAAATAATATCGCTTTAATACTTGAGAAGGAAATTGTGCAAGAGTTCGAATACGCATTAACTTGGCTAATATTTATCATATTTTCTTTTGTATATGTGTGTGTGTGTGTGTGTACAGACTGCGTATTTTATTGGCTATTGTGACATTCTCTTGAGATTCGCATAGGAGCAAGTGCTATATGATTAGGATAGCGCTGTTGCGATGTCGTCTGCATTTAAGTGCAAAAATTGAGATTCAGCACATTAATAAATAAAAAACTAATAACAAATAGCATGGCGCAGCAGTTGCAATAACATTGACTAGATCAGGGATTGTTTTGGCAATTAATACAATAATGTTTTTAGAAGTTAATTTCGGATAATAAACTGCAAGTGTGGCGCCTTGCTTCGAGAGAATTTGAGCATTAACACTAGCAAAAGCAAAAGGATTCAAAGGGGGGACATACAGTGCGATAGAAACATAAAATATATAAATAAATTCTTCTAACACCTATTTGTGTGTGTGTGTAGTGTGTGTGTGTGTGTGTAGTGTAGTGTGTGTGTGTAGTGTGTGTGTATGTGTAGTGCGCGCGATTGTGTATGCATACAATTTATAGTAAGTTGTTTATTGGCACTGGTCGCAGATGACGACGATGTTGGACTCTCTATATATATGTATATACTATAACTTGCAATTCTTAGCTTCTCTTTTTCATTTGCATTTTAGTTATGATTAATAACTTTTTTTAGAGCTACGCTTTGTAAATTCCAACAGATAACTTAAAACGAAATAAAGATAAAGACGACAACTGGAAACAGACAACAATAAAGCGTTCATAATATTACCAACGGAAGCAGAGTTCAAGTTTAAGTGCTTGGGATAAGCTAGGGCTAGGAATAGGCTAAGAGATAGCATAGGTCTGTACCTAATTAAAAACCCGACAACAAATTGCCCTGTGCTTAAAATTTCGACTGATCCAGTTTGCTGGTTAGCTTCTCGCCAACGTTAAGCGCATGTCCACTCATCCAAATAGTTTCCATCTTCTTTAGAAAACCTTGCGCTCTGGCCCAAACTTGGGATTAACAAATGAGAATCCGGCGAATTCGTCCTGATTGATACAACGTATGACATCATTACCAATTGGTGTTAACACTGGCTCCTCTTTAGTGAATTCGGCATCGAAATTGTTGGCATCACGTGGGTTTTTCTAAAAACAAGACAGGCAAGTTAGTAAGAGTTAATATTGTTATGCATTATACTTACCATTTTAGGTCGGAATGGTGGCTTTATGTTGCGCTTCTCCAGTTCCTTCCAGTCCAGTTTATTAAAGAATGCATGCTTGCGTATTTCATTCTCATCGCCGGTGCAGCCCAGACGTTGCTCAGGATTCTTGGTAAGAAAGCCTTAAGCGGAAATTGATTGTTATATAAATAAATGTGATTATCTTGCAATTTTCAGCATACCTTTCAGTATGGACACGGCTTCACGGGACAACCAGACCGGGTAGAGAACATCATCGTGCATGATCGAGTCAAAAAGCTCATCCTCATTGTCAGCCTCGAATGGCGGCTGGCCAGCCATCATTTCATACATAAGCACGCCCAACGCCCACCAGTCCACGGAGGCACCATACTCCTGCTCTTTAAGAATTTCGGGCGCTATATAGTCGGGTGTACCGCAGAATGTCGTGGTCAACATGCCGTTCATGATGCCCTCCTTGCACATGCCAAAATCAGCGAGCTTACAGTGACCCTCCTGGTCGAGCAGTATGTTGTCCAGCTTCAGATCGCGATAGATAACCCCATGGGTGTGCAGAAACTGCAGGGCAAGCGTCACTTCGGCCGCATAAAAAGCAGCACGTGCAGCCTCAAAGCGCCGCGCTTTTTGTATTTGAAACATAAGATCACCACCATTAACGTACTCCATGACAAAGAACAAACGATCTGGTGTCTGAAAGCAAGAATGCAGCGCCGTGAGAAACGGATGATTGGCGGCCAAAGCCAGGATGCGTTTCTCGGTCATTGTGCAGTCCACATCGTCGTCCTGTATAATCGCATCCTTCTTCAGCACTTTAATAGCATAAATCTCGTCGGTGCCCTTCTTCTCAGCCAGCATCACTTTGCCAAAAGATCCCTTGCCCAGCACCTTGATAAAGTTAAAGTCCAACAGCGAGCACTTTCCGGGACGCGAATCTCCGCCACCCACAACTAGGCTCATGCAGCTACTGCTGTTGTATCCACTGGTCAACGTGCTTGTCGAGGTGCCCAAACTGTCGCCCGACAGATTGCCACTGCGAAATGAGGCGCCTGGCGCGTTATCTCCACCCTCGCCGCCCAATGAGGCACCATAATTGTCCTCGCCACCCTGTTGACTCAAGTATTTGGAGCGACGCGGCTGCTGGCCCTGCTTATCCGGTGAGATGCCCAGCGAGCTGAGAATTTCAGCCATTTGCTTGGTATTGATGCCGCATGTGTTTGCCACATTCTTTTGGCACCGCTTGTGGACGTTCATGTAACATGTCTCGCATTGTAGGCCCTGCTTGATCAGTCCGTAGAGCAATGAGCCACAGTGATCACAAAATGTGAACCGCTTGTAACTGTGGACGACAAACCGATGTGGTACATTCACATTGAATCGCTGACCGGCCGGCACAACTTCCACCTTGGCCTGTTGCTAAGGTTGTGTAAATAAGTAAGTATTAGTCTTAGTAACTGTGTAAAGTTCAAATGTAATCTCTACTCACCTCATCACGCATGCCCGGACATTTGGAGACCACAGACAGATGGCACTTTTTATGTACAACTAAGGTGCAGACTAGAAATGATTAAATCAAAATAAAATATCATTAATCTCAAAGATAATCAAAGATTTCGGAATACACGGCGGCTCTTCCTGCTCAGCATTTGAGACAGAGTGCAGTGCATGGCAATTCAATTAATGCACTTAGCTAACGAATCACAGCAGTGCAGTACGTATATAATATATATGGATATACTAGATATATATTTACATTTCTACCTTTCAAATGAATTAATTTTGTATACAAATTACATTCAGAGGTTAGACACACACTAAAATTAGCTTATTCCATGTAATTTATTTATCACGTACAATAATAATGTGTGATAGAAAGTGTATGTTGTTTCAATTTAAATTTTCAAGTCTTTGTCGAATTCAAATTAGTTTGTATAATCATTTGGACAACATAAAATTGTTTAATCACGTGAGTGCAAAATGCATCTTATGGCGTGCAACATAAAATTCAAAACCATATGTGTAACCTAAAGTTAAATTGCCTATTGTATACATATTTAGGGTTCAAGTAACACAAAGCACAACTTAATTTACAACAGAAACATTCAGAACAACTTCTAAGAACTGGAGAAATATTAAAAATATATACTCTTTACTTATACATTAACTCGTTTAGAAATCAGTTTGTTTCTTCCCTCATTGAAATTTCTAATTTTAAAAAGAAGAATCCAATTATAAACCTCTTGAATTAAAATAGACAATATAGTAAAATTCTTCCTTATTTTCCTTATACGAAATAATTTGTTTTCTTCTCTAACTAAAATTAAAGGTTAGGAAGGAGTCTATGAAATAAGGAACTTACAAATGCTCATCATATAAACGTAAAATCCGTTTCGACTTATAAACTAGAGGGCTGCATGAATACATTCATTTGTCAAAGCAATAGAATCCATTCGAATATAATAGAATTGAGTGAGTGCGAAGCACACTATGAGTTGAATTTATGATGAGAGAGTGTAGAAGGTTGTCATTCAATAACATTCTCGTGTTTTGAGTTAGAATGAATTAGTTCGAAAAGTCAAATGTCATTTTTCGTATAGCCGAAATCATTCGAATGATTAATACACACAATGTGCACTCGTTCATATTATACCATTTCAAACAAATCATGGCTTCATTTCATGAAGAAAGCAATGTGAATGCATTGCCTTCTGAAGATGATGAGTTCGCAGAATTTATAGAAGAGATGGAATTAAACAACAACACGGACCATGCAGAGCGGGAAATTCAAGGATACTGCAACCTAAATGTGAAATATGAGGCCAATTTTGATTGTTTATATTGGTGGAATATTCATAAACATTTCTTCCCCCTGCTATATAAAACCAGCTGCAAAATATTTTGCATACCGGCAAGTAGCGCATCATCGGAGCGAGTTTTTTCTGATGCCAGAAATTTAATCACCGAAAAACGTTGTGTAATAGCAAGTAATCCAGACAACATAAATAAAATAATGTTTTTACATTCTAATATAAAATAATATTTTAAAAATAAATATATTTACAATGTAAAAACAAAAACTAAACATTGCTCTACGTATTTTATTTCTCATATTTTAACGCACAGCAAAACGGTAACAGTAAGCAGGCTGTGCAATATACACAAACGAATAAAGTTGTACTCATTCGAATTGATTCAAAACTACCAGACCACTCTCACTCATTCAATTCATTACCTTACGTTTGAATGTTGTGCTACTGAGATCCACACGAACACACAATACTCACTCAAATATTTTTGACTTCAAACTTTATTACACTCAATTCATTTTGAGATGAATTGATTTGAAACTAGTTTTTTCGGTATTCATGCAGCCCTCTATTATAAACCTGTTAAATTCACAATTTTTAATATTTTCACGAATCTCACGTGTTTTGATAATTTTTCCTGCATTTATTTAACTAGATTTAAGCCTAATTCACTGCTTATAATTACAATTATTATCTTTCTATGTCGACTAAAACTTGGACATTTTCTAGCTCTTAGAAATCCCCAGTTTGATGCAATGCGATTATTCTACCGTAAAAAACACAACATTTATAAGAATGTAGTTATAATGATCTTTGTTTACATTTCTCGTAGGATTAATTTTGATATATATATGTGTGTTTGTTTGGATCATTAAAACTTATTAATTAACGATTAGTATGGAGGCAAGACAAGTGTAAAACAGAGTTACAATATATGTGTGTGTGTGTGTGTTTATTGAACAAAACCATAAACAAAATGGTCAATGCAGTGCTTTAGGTGCATGGACAATGCAGAGAGAAGCAACAAGAGCAGCGACGACGCAAATTAAAGGTATAAACTTTGCTTATGACAGTCCAAATTTATATTCGAAAACATAGTATATGTGTATGTACTTAATTTTAATTGTGGACAATGGCAAATGCTTTGTTTCTTGATTCGAAACTGAACAACATCAAAACAAACAACAAACGAACGAAACGAGCAAATGCAAGTGATGGATAGCATTATATTTTCTTTTTTTTTTTTAATTGTTTATGTAATTGTCTTCTTAGAAACTGTTGAGTTTCTTGAAGAAATTCCTTTTAGTTTTTTAATTTTAAGCAGAACACATACCTTGACATTGATAGCCTTGTTTACCAATTCCCCTGCAAAAAGGCAAGAAATTCCGTGGCTATTGCATATATATTTCTTTTATAACTGAATGATGAGTGTTTTTATTTATTATTGTGTAGGCATGAATGTATGCAAAAAATAAAAAAAAGATAGGAGTAGACCTTCTGCTCGGAACCAAAAGATGAAAGTCAAGCATATGATTGTCTGTGTATAGGATGAGAGACCAACCCAGTGAACCGGTGAAAAATTGTTGCCGCACGCCAAGAGGCAGATCAAATAATCCCCAGTAGTATGATATGTGCAAATGGTTAATCAAGAGATAAAATCAACTTAAAAAACTTATAAATAAGTTAAAAGATAGCTAATATACGTAGTGGAAGTCTAAAAAGTTGTGTGTGTTACGATAACGATACATAAAAGTACATCGAAATCAATATAGATAATCGAGAGAAGTGTGTGTGTCTGTTGTTAGAAATAATAAAATCAAAAATAAAAGTGTTATGCCAATGCTTTGATGGTTTGTTTGGTTTATGTGAGTGTGTGTGTGTGTGTATGTTTGTTGTAAATTATATCAAAATCCAAAATCAATTACAACTTTAAAATGTTACTGTAGATGACAGCCTGGCTGTGAGTACGTTTACAGCATATGCTGCAGTTTTTCACTCACCAAATAAACTCGCGACAATGTGAACAGAAGGTGGGCTGACGCAAGAATGTTGCCATAAACTTATGTCCATTAACCTATCAGGGTGAAGATGAAGAAAATAGTAGTTCATTATTTGATAATCAAATGTTAAGTTGATAACACATTACCTGATGTACACGACGGCGCATAGCACCGCGACGTCGATTGAATCCGGCGCGTTCTTTGAACTCCTTGTTGACGGCCACAGTCTTCTCGACTTCGGCATCGGCCTTGGCTTGATCTATAAAATTAAAATAGTTACAATGCCCAAAGGTAAATGTATTTGTAACTAACCATAATGCTCATGCCTACCATTGCGAGTCTTCAACTCGATAATGACATGAATTTTACCCTGTGGTTCCAGGTTAATCTGCCAAGTAAAAACAAAGTTCCCAGAATTAACAATCTGAATTAGGTGTCAAGACAGGAGACTTGCACTCACCCATAAATCCGGCACTCCAGACTCACTCTGCATGAGATCCTCAAATGGAATAATGCAGTTGGCGACAAAATCATCTGGCGGCAATGCGGCATCATGGAAAACGGTTAAGTTTATATTGCGCGCATTGTTCACATCGTGGACGAACTGTTCGTTCCATACAGGATCAAACGTCTTTGGTCTTGTTGTCGAGCGATCTAATGGGGTTATTGAAAATGGATTAGTCTTCAGTTTCAGATTGAGATGTGTTGAGAACACTTACCAAAATGACTCTCGTCGACATCTATGGACACGTAGGGATCGATGAGCTGCTCATCGGCCAATTTGCCAAATGTTAAATTGTGGCGCTTTTGAAAATCTGTTGGACGCAGGCCGCTTGCCTCGCAAACCTTGATTTGCAATTTTCCCGTAAACATTGCGCTGATTGCTTCAGCTTCA
This sequence comes from Drosophila kuntzei, assembly GCA_035042165.1. NCBI lineage: Eukaryota > Metazoa > Arthropoda > Insecta > Diptera > Drosophilidae > Drosophila > Drosophila kuntzei. The sequence continues at coordinate 978,076 of JAWNLU010000818.1, forward strand.
CGTAAGCGTGCCTTTCTTTCTCTTGGTTGTGATGTGTTTTCTTGTTTCTAATTGTCTGGATCTTGGCAGGAGTAGTCGGCAGCGCCGCGTTTATGCAGTTGCGGTGGTTACAAAATTCACTCCCTCAGTAGATGAATGCCAATTGGATTGTGGTTGTTCTTATTGTTATCCTATAATTTAACAAAAATATAAATAAACAAAATTAGTTGATACTGTTAACTGTCATATTGAATCCCCCCCCTTTCACACCCCATCCTTAAGCACTGTTACTGTTAGTCTAGGTCATTGACATTCTGGACATTCTGCGTATACTGAATGCTCAAATGAATTTCAAGGTCGCACTCGACTTGGCATTGATGAAAAATGGGAACACAAAGATTTTAATGGCACCGCGCATATTCTTATCCGTTGCACTTCCGTTCAGGCATTGAGAATCGCGTTAGTCAGCATTGGAATTAAGTCGCTTGGCGAATTATGAAACGTACAAGAGATAAACACAGACATCTCTACTCACATGTGGATGAGTATGTTAGTACACACACATAAATATAAATACATACATACATATGTAGTAAGATAAAGCTGAATTAAAGTTGCCCTTAACAATGTTGTTGTTGTCGTTGCTTAGTTTTGATTTGCTATTACATATTATTCTTGTACATACAGTAAAATATATTCTATTCTATTCTATTTTTTTTTTTTTTTATGTATTTACTACCTTCAACTCATAAACAGACACACACAAATATGTACATACATACATACAGACAGAGAAGCACTCGGACAGTGCATACATAGCAGCAGTAGCAGATATTTTTCACAAATAAAACAACAAAGAAAGAATAACAAGCAATCCTAATACCTCTGCGCCAGTCCCACACCCGCACACCCCCCACAGCAACCACCACACACCCACAAGCAGTATTGCGATTGCTGCTAACCCAGCGCACACACGAGCGCGCTCTCACTCTCTCCCTCGCTCTCCCTCTCTTTTTAACTTTTATAAGAACACGAGAAATTCCCATACACACACACACACACACATGCATATGTATACACGCGCGCACCACACACATACACATTAATACATTCCAGCACAAAACAATACACACACGCAGGGCAAAACAGCAATAGCCAGAAATGAAAATGCAAATTGCACAAGTATATTTGACAATATGACAATTGCGACTAGTGCGTTAATTTACAATTACCGTTAAATCAACAAAAATGCCACTTGAAAAACTTATATGCACGAGAGAGCGCGCGCACCTCCGTTCAAGAGCGGAGCAACAGAGAACAAACAGAAAAGAAGCAAACAGACAGGCGCAGTACTCGAATGACCCAAATATGACAGTGCACACTGGTTGGAAAAGCGCTTTTCATAAACATTGATCTAGCATTTATTATAAAACTTTCAATTGATTGATAGACAAATCGCTGTTCAGTTGCATTTTAAAACAATACATGAGATAAAAGTAAACACAATTTTTATTGTGAACATGTATTTCAGAATTAATGAACAAACTAATTGTTTTTCTAAACATTATACACTGTGTAATTTAGTTAGAGCCAGCCAGCTGTGCAGAGAGACGCGAGCGTTCAAGGAATTGAAAGAGCATTCGCAACGCGCAGACCAGACCAGACCTTCAGGCAAATCGGTGGACATTACATTACATTACACCTCAATTACTTACCTTTTCTCGCAAGGGTACCGTGGCTGTGGCTGTGCGCCGTGCTGCTCTCTTCGCCTTGCTATGTGTCCGCTCACGATTGTTGGTATATTAGAGAAAAATGTTCAGCTACATACATACATATGTATGTACATACATACATATGTGCGAAAAAATTAAGGATGGCACATACACAGTCACAGGCACAAGCACACACATACGCAAACAGACACCCTGTTTGCACAATGCCAATTGGAAATATTTTCAACGAATTTTTGCCTTCAGTTTCGCCAATGGCAATGTGTTTACACTATTTTCTCACACAAACACACTTTCCAACATTTTTCGACAATAGAATTTCATTTCGAGCACGGTTTTATCAAAGTAAAAATAAAAATTATTTATCGTCTCCGCTCGTCTTTTTTTTGACAATTACATAGGTCAGTGTGGCTGTAAACTTTAATCGATGGAATGCTAATAAAATCGGGAAATTCGGGATTTGCTTACACAAAAATACTGCAAATCTTTAATATCAATAATAATTGTTTTAGATAATAAGATATGCAATTTTGCTTGGCTCTATAGTTAAATTAATCATAAATTCAGTTTGGTTAAGAAATAATTGCGAATGTAAATTTCTTTTTAATAATTTATGCCCCCAGAACTTTGTATTAGCTGTCACACTGACAAAACATCTGATTCCTTTGTAAACAGTGGCAACTCTATTCCTCTTCTCGATAATTCCCTCATTCTATGAAGTCAAATTTTGCTAAATCACATAGAGTTCATAAATACGTATATATTTTGATTTTAAATTAAGAAAATCATACGCAAAATGTCCGTGCGTTTTGATTGGTACCAATCGGAGGCAAAAGTGGTTATAACAGTGCTGCTCAAGAACGCTCTAGAGAAGAATTACAACGTTAAAATTGAGGCAGATAAAGTACATATGACTGCAGATGGCTACGAATTGCTGCTCCATCTGCTCCATCCCATTGTTGTAGAGCGCTCCTCACACAAGGCATATTCAACGAAGGTCGAGATTACTTTGGGCAAGGAAACGGGCGTGCGCTGGGAAACGCTTGAACAGAATGCTACCTCCGCATCGCAGTCCGCTCCACTTCCAACGCGCCAGGTGAAGAACTGGGATCGTCTGGTCAGCGAGGAAGAGAAAATTGACGAGAAGGAGGCCAAGGGTGAGGCAGCCCTAAGTCAGCTATTCAAAAAGATATACAGCTCATCTTCGCCTGAAGTGCAAAAGGCCATGAACAAATCATTCTCTGAATCTGGCGGCACTGTGCTGAGCACAAACTGGAATGAAGTGTGCAAGGATAAGGTTGACATCAAACCGCCCGAAGGAACCGAATTCCGTGGATGGGATAAATAAACAAGAGGGTTTCAAACAGCAGAAATTCATAAACGCATAGCTCATAAATACACATATTATGTTAAGAACCATAAAAATAAATAATATATTTGAACTAATAATAATATTTACAATTTTATTTTAAATCATTTTTATTTTGAATAAATTTAAATTTAACAATTTCAAATACAATCAGTTTTGTTAATATGCAGCTTGTATGCAGTTAGTCAAATACTTTATTTTCTAAAAAATAAACTATTTTTAGTTATATTTTTATAATTTAATATAGTTGTTTATGGTTCTTAGATAAACTAAACTATTTTTAAAATAAAAGAAATGTATTAATTTTTTCGTTGTCAAAACAGTTACATGACTAACTGTTTGTGTATGTGTGTGCATTGGGGGAGGAAACTTGACTAGAAGGGAAATTTGTAACGAAATCAGCTGATCGACAGCCGGCGATGTGCAAGCAACGCACAATTTTTTATTTATTTTTATTGCGAGGCACAAATTTGAATTAAACACAATCAAGATGTATCAAAATTTAGAAGAGCACAATCGGCTAGTGAATAAATATCTAAAGATATTCTTTGTAGTCGCATTGTACTGGTAAGAAGCATTTAACAAGTCTCAGATACAAAGATACATTTTTAACACGTTGCATTTGTGACAGGTGCACCTCCATACTGACTGTGTTTGTGAACAAGCATCTGCTTAGCAGCGATTCGGTTAATTTGGGCGCACCACTGTTCATGTCCTGGTATCAGTGTGTTATATCCACCGCAATATGCTTTTGTGTGAGTCGCCTCAGCCGGAAGTATCCAAGTGTATTTACCTTTCCGGAAGGCAATCCCCTGGACATTGACACATTTCGAAAGCTTCTGCCCTTGTCCGTGCTCTATACACTCATGATCGGGGCCAATAACTTGTCGCTGTCGTTTGTAACAGTGGCCTTCTATTACATTGGACGGTCCTTAACCACAGTGTTCAGTGTAGTGTTGACCTATGTGATCCTGAGGCAACGCACAAGCTTCAAGTGCTTGTTGTGCTGCGCTGCCATTGTGGTGGGCTTTTGGCTAGGCGTGGATCAGGAGAGCTTAACGAAGGCTTTCTCTTGGCGTGGAACGATCTTTGGTGTGCTCAGTTCCTTGGCATTGGCCATGTACTCGATACAAACGAAGAAGGCGCTATCGTATGTGAATCAGGAAATCTGGCTGCTCAGCTACTATAATAATCTGTACTCCATGCTACTATTTTTACCATTAATTATTTTAAACGGAGAGCTGGGTACCATCTTGGCTTATCAACACTTTTGGGCTCCCTGGTTCTGGGCTGCCATGACGCTGAGTGGATTTTGTGGTTTCGCCATTGGCTTTGTCACAGCTTTGGAGATAAAGGTAAGTGTGAGTCAGCGAGCATTAACAGAGGAATGTACTTATCAAACTCTCTTTACTGATTGCAGGTTACCTCACCGTTAACGCACAACATCTCTGGCACGGCTAAAGCATGCGCCCAGACAGTTATTGCCACGCAGTATTACAACGATGTACGCTCAGCCGTCTGGTGGACTTCTAATATAGTTGTATTGCTAGCTAGTGCTGCCTATACTCGGGTCAAGCAGTTGGAAATGTTGCAACAGCATCAACAGCGGAATGCTGCCACATTGAAAGCCTGATTCGGCATTTCCAACATATGCTTATGTCGTATACGTAATATGCAACAAATGAAATGAATTTACAATTGGCTTATCGTATTGTGCAACTTTCAAAAACAAATTTAAATAATAACCTAATATATGTAAGTGTCGTAAGTTTATCAGATATCCTCTAATTGTCGAGACACACAACCATTTCGTACGTACATACTTTATACATAACTGAATCCAAAGATGATCTACTGCTTGGAATAAACTGATTCCTATAAAGTAAATAATGTTTAAAGTACATATGTATTCTGACTGTCAATGCACAAATGGATCCATAAGCAATAAAGCTATAGATTTTGTAAGTACATAACAATATTATAAACTAATTTGACACGGCTGCTGCCGCCTTTTCTTCTTCCTCCACTGGTTCCTCTTGCTTCTTGCTTTCCTTCTTCACTTTGGCAGTGTTTTTATCATAGAGTTCAGTTACATATACGAATGGATCGATCTTCAGTTGCTCGCTGCTGGGCGGGCTCTTGAGCAAGACGCGTGTTATAAAGCGACCATCGCGTTTGGGACGCACTGTATTGACGTCTTGCAACAGATAGCTTATATTTTCCTCCAGATGTTGTGCATCCATATTCAGTGTACCTACGCTGGCTGTAATCAAGCCAAAGTTCTGCTGATATTCGTCTTTACTTGCACTGTAGCTTATGCCATTGGAAAACTTTACAATCATTTCGGCTAAATTTGTTCCTAGGGTTTCATTTTTGGGATTTGGAAACTTGCGCTTCATCAGACCACGTAGTGCAACAAGCTCAGCCAATATATTAGGATGTGCAATGACGTACTGATAATCGGACAGCAACAGCTCGCCGTTTGTTATATCCTTAATCAGCTCTACGCCACCAACAAGCGATGCACCAGCATCACGTGCTTCTGTAATTTCTTCCTACAAATGAATATGTTAGCAGGGGCAGATTTGTATGTTTACTTCATTAACTTACGTTGCCCTTTGTAAATACTATAATCTTCCGATCCTCGCCGTGGTCAAACTTGTGCGGTATCATGGCCATGCGCTGAAAGTTGTCCACAAATCGTGTTGCCTTTTCACCTTGCATATTCAGCTCGATTTCAACGTTGAGTGGCGCATTGGGTACATTGTACATGCTCGGATGATGCGTCTCTCGATGACATTGTATGGCCTCAGCAACTGTGTACACCGGCCACCGGTAATAGCGACCCACATAGACGTCATCTTTAGACACCTGCTTCCAAGAGTCATCCACGTGTTTGTCAGCGCGTTTAACATTGATTCTAAAAATGTATAGCATGTTATTTAATTGTGGCTAGACCGCCATTAGTTGCACTCACTTCTTGTCACGCTGGTTGTGAGGAATGAATCCCACTTTCTTCACCTCCACTTTAACCTTCTTCTTACGTGCTTTTTCACGAGTGCCTTTTCGAGCCGCATCCGTGACTGCGGTTAGGTGCAGATAGCGCAGTGCTTCTCCAGTTTGTTGACGCACAGCCAGGGTGCGCATTGATGATAAAAGGGACAACATTTCTGTTATAATTGTTACTATCTTTGAACAGTTTATTTATTATATAATTATAAGAATGTCCGGCTGTTCCCCATACAAAATCATAACACAACAACAGAGTGACCAGATCGTCATACAATTTATCGAATCGAAATCGGCTCTAGTAAATATCGTTCACCTTTTCATTTTTCGAGTTATCGGCTTGCAATTCAAATTCACATTTATTTTTAGCTTAACTTTGATATAAATTCATAATTTGATGAACATTTTTAACACAAAATTAGAGAAAATAAAGGTGAACATTTTTATAAAGGCTTGAAGTTCGTCACTACTCGGGGAAAAAGTTACAAATTTAATTCTACAAAAAATCTCATTAAATTGGTAAAATTTCAACAAAAATTCTGCAAAAATATTCAAAATTCTAGCTCCAAAATTAAGAAAAATAAAAGAAAAGAGCGCTAGTTTTTAATATGGCACTTTTTGTGAAAGTTAATAAACGTTGCAGCCAAGATTCACACCATATAGAGTTGCCAAGCAGATTGATAATTATGGGAAATTTAGCAAGGACGCAACAGTTAAAAAATGGCAGTTATAAATTTAACATGAAACATTAAAAAAAAAATTCTTAAAAATTTAAGCAATATGCAATGATTACTATTAAATAAAGTTATCACTGAGTAGAGAGAGAAATTGAAATGGCCACAGAGAGTATCGGTCTCTGTGTAATACATATATAAATATACAATTTTCCGACATTCTCACAAGTTGGAAAACGCTCGCCGTGTCCATTTGTGCTCAGAATAGCTTCGACCAACGAACGGCACAATACGGTTTCAATAATCGCGCCGTGAAAATCGCGAAAAATCGTATAGAATATAGAATATAGAGCAGATAGCAGATTCTGTGTGCATAACAAAAGTGCAAGTAATCATTTGTTGTTTTCATATTATGCAAATTTTAATTTGCCAACAAAAAACTTGTAAATAACTTATACAAATTGAAATCTGTGAATTTTATTCGATCAAATGTAGCCGAGTACTCGTAAAAAAAAAATGTGTATTCATTTTCGATAAAAGATTCTGAAAGTGGCGAAACGAACGCCTAGTGAAAGTAATGGGCTCCAAAATATACACATGATGTGCCCCACTCACACACGCACACGCATACAGACAAACTTCCCCAGAGAAAGAAATTGGAAATATTAATTGCGTGTAACCAAAAAAAGAAATAATGGAAGTGTGCATACTTCAAATAAAGAATGATGAGGTGACAGGGAAGTTGGGACGAGGAATTGGGACTGACATTTGGATGAATGGAAGAGGGCAAGGGGCAAGGGGCAAGGGGCAAGGGGAGCACAAACAAAAGAGTGTCAGCAATTTAAAAATAGTTTACGCCATTGTTTCTATTTATTGTGAATATAATTTTCTAGTGGATATTTTTCTAAGCGATTGCTGGATTCCTGAATTATTTATTTTGCTGTAGCAATTCATGGCATAAAGCGCATTCGAAATTGGTTTTTCGAATCGTTCAAATTTCGTTTATTATTGACCACACACGCGTAAATATTTTCCGAATATTTTCAAAACTTTTGCACATGTGGCGAAACGTGCTAATATTTCGTTTTTCAAAATTTATTGTTTATATCGTGTATTTTAAGCGTTACACTTTAAGGCATTCAAATAACCATATATATTTATAATTCTTATACACATGCATAATATACATATGCAATATTAATGAGTATGTGCGAGTGAGTGTGTGTATGTATGTGTGTGTGTGTGTGTGTGTGTGTGGCGGACGTTCCACATTTGTCTTCCTCTTTTATAAACAAATTTTTTGATTTCGATAATTCGTGGGATATTCTTGTCTTGCGTGCGTTTCTAGTGGCCGTATCTCGCTGAGTAAACAAACAAAAGCCAATTGAGCATTTCAATACGCACGCATACATACAGAGAAAGACACACACTACATACTACTACATATGTACATATCTTAATATCCATAAATGAAGTGATCTTGCGCTGATCTTGCCTAGTCGTACCCCAAGTTGTCATGGATAAGGCGCCACCGCCAAAGCCGCGTCGATCGCGACAAAGGATCAGTGCCATGCACTATGAATCCTTGCCGACGGCGCCGCCTGCAATGTGTGGGCGTGCCGATGAGAACATCTTTCAGTTTCCCGCTGTGGCATCCCGTGCCCGGAATCTGTCTGCCTCGCCAAAGCAATGCCTGGAGAGGGATTTGCCCGTTTGCGAGCATGGCAAGCACAGCTGCTATTTCTGTCAACCGTATCGGGCAGATCGTGGTACAATTGAGCCGCTCAAGAATCGACTCAACTCGGCAATTGAGGCAATGGATCAACTGCATCGCACCTATGCCATGCTGGAGGGATTTCTGGAACAAAAACTGGCCACCATCACCGACAACGAGGATGAGATGCCGATCGAGGAAATGCCCCAAACAGCAGCAACAACATCACCTGGAATATCTGCTATTTCAGCTGCTCCAGTTCTGCCCACAACGACTCCTGCAGTAGATGTCGAATTCGAGCTGGAGCACTCGCTGACCTGGCTGGAGTCACTGCTGGGCACAGAAGTGGTGCCACCCACCAAACAGGGTAAATTCAAGCGGTAAGTAGGTAACTGACCTGGTCAGGATCAACTCATTAGCATGATTCCATCTTGCAGCATTCGCGAACGCAGCAAATCAATGATGGAGGATGAGATTAACATGTATTTGAAGGGAGATCGCCAGCTGAAGATGACCACCTCACGTCCATATTTACTGCGTCGCCAGAGTACCTACAGCGATAACAAGTCCAAGGTGTCCAAGTGGACCAAGGTGAAGGCGGCCTTTAAATGGGAGCGTGCCAATGTGCCACCAACTGGTGGACAAGAGCCGGGTACATTGATGCCACTGAATATAGAAGTGGAAAGGTAACAATCAAACGTGTGCTGATTCCTTCAAAACATTCCATTCACCCTGTAATCTTCTACAGATATTTAAAGGTGCCAATTAGCACGGCAGGTGGGAGTAGTTCAGCGGATAGCATCATCAGCTCCTCATCGGGGCATTTCATGAGTGAAGCAGGTGGAACGCCAGGCACCATCAGTTCGGCCAGTTCCATGGATGAGCTGCATGTGGATGCGAACAATCGGCAAGCTATGCGTAAATGCCAAGTCCAAGTGCCGCTTGAAGCATTAATCTAGCTACTCATGCATCCTTGCAGGTCGCCATTCATCCAAGAGCGTCTCTCGAACGTCGAACCACGAGGTGGAGCTACGTAAATCCGCAACAGATGAGCGCTTGGATGCGGCCAAGCCAACGATGCCAAGTAAATCCTCCTCGAACAAGTCGCTGCGTCGGTCGAAAGCTTTCTCCGACTTTGAGGTGTTGCCGGAGGATCATGTGGCGGATATTAAGTCAACGAGTAGTCGAAGGAACAAACTGCCGCCGAGTCCATTGAATCTCAATCAGGTGTGCAGTGATCTACCCCAGCTCCACTCGCCACTCAAGAGTCCCAAGGATGGCAATCAGACGATGCCAAGAATGCGACATGTCAACTCACCCGGCAACTCCTCCGTGCCGAGCAGCCCATCCCGGCACTCGGATTTCTTTGGTGAATTCGGTGGGTGAGATTATTTGGTGATTGGCCTTCCCAACATTTGCAGTGTCCACTAATGTCTGACATTGCAGAGAGCGAGGATATATCGAGTGGCGATTATTCGGAACCGACAACGCCAAATTGTAAGACTAAGCTTAAGATCGAAGATGAGGTATTTCAACATTATCAACTTCTACAACTCAAACTAGATATGCAGTTCAAGCAGCGAGAATTCGAGCGATCCAGTGCCAATAATCGCAGTAAGATAACTCCTTAGAGTCTGCTAATCCTCTCAAGAAATCACTGATCCCACTCTCTCGCACAGGCGTTAAGCTGTGCAGTGGTGGACCTGGCAGCATCAGTGGCAAACGGAGCAGCGAGGAGCATTCCCCGACCCAATTGCTCCACAGCGAACTGATGTCCACGGAGCAACTGGAGCAGAATCTGACGCCGCAATTCAAGAAGAAGCTACACAAATGGCGTGCCAAGCAACAGAGCTCCAATTGTTATGCCACCTCAGAGCCAGCATCGAGTCCAACGGCCAAGAGTCAAAGTGGCGGAGAATTAAAGCCAAAGATCGATTGGAATCTCTGGAGTTCGGGCGCCTTAAAGCTCGAGGGTCAAGGCTTGTGTGCGCTGCCGGATCAAAAGGATTTGCCCGAGAAGTTCCAGAAGAAGTTGGGTGAGAGTTCTGTTTTCATTTCAACTGATAACTTCCCGAATTTATGCACATTCTATATCCCATTTCCTTAGAGCAATGGAACCGCTTGAAATGCACTCCCGGCGGCGGCACAAACTCCGACAATGATTCCCTCAAGCGGAGCTCCAAGCACAACCAATCCACGCGTCGTGGCTCCGATGATGATCGTTGGTACAAGCACAAGTCGCACGACAAGGAAAAGTGTGTCAGCCCCAAGTCCCATCTTTGATTTCCATTAATCCTTCATCCCTCTTGCAGATTGGCGCGCCTTAAAGCCATCGTAGCACCGGATCATACGTCCAAAAACATTGAGGTCAAGACCTCTGATGGTGAGGTCATGAAATTTGAAGGCATCTCAAGGAAGTTCACGCGGAAGCTTTATGAATGGGAAAAGGCGCGTGGCATTGGCCCAGAGGCATCCACATTTGCTTTACTGCATCCCGGCTATTGTCCCATCGATGTGCGTCGCATTAACAAGGAGTGCAATAAGGGTTAGTCCATAGTCTTTAAGCAATGCTCCTTTGATTTTTTTTTTGATAATTTCAAGTTCTTATTCTCGTAATTTATTCAAATCTTAACTGATTTATATATTTACTTTAAGTTGATATAAGTTTGCACATTAATTTTGTTCATTTTGAAAATGTAAAGTTTTTCCACAAGTTTTCTATAATTTTCCCACTTAAGGCTTTGGATTTTATTTTGTAGAACTTCGCTGCCTCATAGTTTTGTTAAAACTCAACCGATCTTTCGGATCAATGTCGATTTGAATATTGTTTGACCTCTTTTTATTGATATTTCATGGAGATATTTAATTTGTTCGAAACTTTAAAAATACTTTCATTCCTTTACATTTTTTTGGAAACTTCAATCTCTTCAATCTCTCCAAGTTGTGTTCGTTTAGAATCTAAAACTTTTTCTTTTTGTTGTTGATTTTTTCCGTTTTGTTTAAAAACAACTTTGATTTTACAAAACGTTATCAAAACTTTACCGATTTATCCAAAAATGCCATTTTGATAATTGTTTGACATACAATAATCTTGCAATTAAATTTGGCTGATATAAAAAAGATCAATATTTTCAGAAATTTGTGAATATTTGTGCATTATTTTTAATTTTTTAATATTATTTTTTTCTACTGTTCTTTAGCAACCGCTGAGCACTCGCCGACACTGAGTCGTTCATTATCCTTGGATAGTGTGGCTCCGAGTGTAAATCAGGCACAGGTCATCTCACAGCAGGCCTCATCTTTATCCCTTAATGATGTCAACGAATTCAAGGAAGACTGTGTGCACTCAACCGATCCCGAGTTTAAGAAATACGACGAACCAGAGGCTGTTATGGTCGAGGTGGAGGAGCACATACATGACACCGCCTCCCCGCTGGTTACCGCCCACACGCTGGTGGAGCAACAGACACCAATTTACAAATACGAGGAGGTGCAGTGCAATGACTATGTGTAGGTTAATCCCCAATTCCACATTCCCCATTTACATTTCACTTCTGTCTCTTGGCAGCAATTCGCGTCGCGTCCAAAGCTTCGAGTCGCACACGAATCTTGCGCCATTGTTGGGTGCAGTGAAACGTGCCGAGGAGCTGTTTGGTCAGCTGAGAGAAGCCTCGCCAGATATTGTCGAGCATGTCGGAATGCGGGATTGCCAGGCAGCTTTGCTGAGCATTCGCAGCATTTATCCATATTACTCCAACAATTTAATGAAACCAAACGTGCTCAATGCCGTCTCCGATGTCCAGAGTGAGCTGGGACGACTCGCCGAGCTGGTAGGAAACTCTCTCTCTCCCTTTCTAGACATGACTGAAACTTTGATTTCGTTCACCTTGCGCATTTCAGTGTCTGAAGTCGCCGTTGGACGAGGCTTGTTGCCAGGAGACGATGCAGGAGCGTCACAACGAGTACATGGAGGAACTGCAGGGTCTGCACGAATCTCTGCTCTGCCTGAAGCTATCCATACGTAAGTCCAATTGTTAATCTGTAAAGTTACCTCTTAATCAAGTGATCATTTTACAGAGGGCGGCTCGAATCGTTATCCACGCGATATTGTGCCGGACATCAACATAACTGGCGAGGATGGACAGCAGCTGGAGACAAGTTCATCGTATGCCACCTGCGATGCTTCTAGTCGGGATTACTTAACTCTAGAGGATCACAGTGCCGCTTCTCCTTCGCCCATGGAGCACGAGACGGAGACGAGCACCACAACGGGCACCTTGTGCCGGGCAAGTGTCCCACTCACCAATGTGAATGCTGTCAAGAAGAAGCTGCGTCTTCGCAAGATGGGATCACGTCAAAACAGCAAGACAGAGAGCGATAGCAGTGATGCAGATACTCATAGTGTGCTGGAGACACCACGTCGTCTGCGTCGAAAGAACTTTCGGCTGAAGCAGCGCTCCTTGGACGATGACTTCCGCTTGAGCTCCTTTATCCCAGTCACAACTCCAGTCACACCTCACACGGAGACGGATGATATTATTTGCAGTTCCCTCAAAGTGAAGCCCGGCGAACGCATCGAGGAATCCCAGAGCATTGCGAGCAGCATCCCACAGCCGGTGGCCAAGTTGAGTGGCTTTGTGCCTCCTCCATTGCCAGAGCTTCATTCTCGCAGCTACAACACGAATGCAAATGTATTTGTCAAGACCAAGCGAAAGCTCTTCACCACTGTGCTGGAACCCAACGCAGCCGAGGGCATAGCGCTCATCGAGAAGGAGCTGGAGAGTCCATCGCATAGTGTTGAGGAGGCACAAGCTTCCAGCTCCAAGCTAACCACGCCACGTCCACTCAGTCTGTACAAATCCATCAGCCTGGAGCGATTGGCGCCACTTCGTCCCAAGGAGGAGCTGCGCAAGTGTCAAAGCAGTGAGAATATGCGTCGAGTGTCCATCTCAGTGCGTCCGCCCCTGGCCAGCGATAGCATGAAGCGCCTGGCGCGTTCCAAACGACAACTGGCCACAACGGCATTCCCACAGCCGCCTCCAAGAAGGGGGCATCTCTACAAGAAGAACTCGCTGCACAAGTCGCAGAGTGCGACAGTTGGCAATAACATTGAGCACAGGATCGCCAAGACCAGCTCGGGTTCGACGGTGAGCAAGGCATGTCCAACCTTCTGGGTGCTTCCCAACAAGCAGGACAACACGCTGCCACGCATCCAACGCAAGTTGGAGGGCAAAGGGAAAGGTCTGCTCACGCCCACCACACCCAAACACTTTGAGTTTCCGCCTCCCATTTTGGAGCCGGAGCGTCCGACAACTCCAATCTCGGAGCGTGCATTGCGACTGCAACAGGCAAAGGCGCAGTTCCTGCAGAGTGCTCCAGTCACTCCTCGGCAGGAGCCAACGACACCTATTGCCATCAATGATGCAGCATTGTTGCACAAAAGCGTTAGCGTGGGCAGCATGAGAGGGGACTCGGGGCGTTCCACGGAACAACTGCAGCAAGAAGTGACCACGGATCAGGAGAGTGTCAGCAACTCCAGTGCCTATGATAGTTTGCCACGTTCCGTTAGCCGATCGGGACGAATCTCTAGTAAACTGGGCTTTGCCACACTAGCCTCCAAGCTGCGTCGCGGTGGCAAGAAGTCCAAGGATCCACCTGCTCCTGGACCCACTGGTAGTGCCCTCTCTGTGCTCTGCCGCCAAACGTTGTTGGCCGATGTGATTGCCCTGCCACAGGCTCGTGCTGGAGATCGGCCACCGCCCAGTCCCAATGCATCCAGCTCCGGTCGCAATGTGCACAAATCCCAGAGTTCCCCTCAGGCAGCATTGGGCGCGGGATCCTCAATCAATCTGCATGCCAGCTACGAGGGCCTCAACAAATCCCTGAGCGAGCAATATGTGCGTCAGCTTAAGGAAAGCGATGTCTAGTCAACTTATTGAAATACCTCTAAGTCTCTTATCTAAGCATAGTTATGACGATCATGGCATTGGTTAATTATATCAAACATAAAGGAAGAATCCATTTGGAAAGATTAGAGTCGAATTCGAATTATCCAGAACTCAGAGCCTCAATATTTAAATGCAATACATAGAAAGCTCTTAAACTAGAAACTGAGAATTTGTATTTCAGCTTTATTTAAATCTGTTCTTTATTTATCTTATCAAAAGAAAAGATAATTCAGAAAATGTAAAGTCTTATAAAACGAATCCAACCATTTTAGAAAAGTCAAAGGTTTACGTCCAGTCTTATTAACATTTTAATGGAAGAGAAGAATTCAATTTATCATAAATTTATCGTTCGCACTTTGCCGCAACAAAATATAAGAAAAGTAATTATGGGAGATATTAGAACATACAAATCCAGTTTTAATTTTTAAATCACATGTTCTTGTTATAGAAAGTTCAGAAACTATAAGTTTTTTGCAAATCCAAACTATCTGAATATCCAATTTCTTAGACTACTGTACAATCTTTAATTCGAACAATAGCATTGGGACATTCTTTAATAAATCCTTAATACATTTAAAGTAACACAGCTCTTAAATGTTGTAGGAAATTACTCTACTGAATGTTATTGGAATAAATATCCTAGAATAAGCCAATGTCATGATTAGTTTAACTAACGAAACACATTTTGTCATTGTATTTATTTCGTTTATAATTTGTGCAAATGTAATTTGTATTTATACATTTTTAATGTTTAAGGAATCATAATCATAATTTTGGATTAGGAATTCTATCTATGATCCACATAGTCATCATCGGCATGATCGGCGTCATCGTCGTCATCATCATCGACTTCGTTCTCGTGAGGAATTTCCTCAGGTTTTCCACCCGTGTTCCAATAGCGATCCGCCTCCGGCTTTAAGAATTCATAATCTGGTTTGTCGGGGTTGACGAAGGTGATGCAACTCGTCAGATTCTGTGTCGTCTCAATCATATGCGGAATGCTATTGACAAAATCGACGCCACATTGAGCTGAATGCTGTGCCGCGCCTGGCAATTGGGTGTTGACCTTGTCATAGCCAGCGATGCCCACTGCGATGATGTCGTGCACCCGGCGGAGGGCACTGAACACATTCAACGTACCGGATAGTATTTGGCCCATTAATGTTTTCTTGGCAGCAATCTTCTGGTAGATCTTCACTAGACCCTGAACATTACGCTTTATCTCCTTGATGGAGGCGACGGTTTCATTCTGGATTGTCAGGACGAGTCCCATGGTGTAAGTGTAGCAATCGACGCCACCGTTGATGGCGTGAAGTGCCTCGGTGAATTGTGGGACGTGGGAGTAACTGCAGTAAGCGGCCTGTGAGCCACGTCCCCAAAATCTCCACATGGTCTCCAGACCAGCGATGACAGCCAACACAATCTTTGGCTTGTTGAGAGTCAACAAATTGATTTCCAAATCGATGGCGCGTTTTACCAGCTGATTTATACCCAACTGGGCCTCGTCGATCACATCCTGGAGAATAGCCTGCAGATCCTGCCACTCCATCAGCTCCTGTTCCGTCATATCAGCTCTAGGTGATCCTATTAACTGTTCCAATGTCGGCAACGATGTGTCGTAATCGATGCTTGGCTTAAAGTTCACATATCCGGCAAACTGAGCACGGAATTCATCAAACGCCTTGGCATAGTTATCATCCATCTGAAGATCGGTTTGCTGTTCCAACTGAGCACTGCCATCGCCATCCTGCATCTTCAGGCTATAAATATAATCATACTGTGCCTGCAGTTCGCGATATAATGGACGCAAGGCGTCCACTTCAGCTGTGGATAAATCGAAATCCTTCTTTTGCTGCTGCAGCAGAGTACTCAGCTCCTGATGTGCCCAGGATCTGCCAAAGAGCAGAAGCAGCGGCAGCAGCAACACCAGCGACACTTTCAACATTTTGCTGTCTCAAAATAAATAATTCAACTGACCAGCAATTTTTGCAGTCCAATTCAAGCGATTGGACTCTTTTCACCAGCGCTATTATCTCAGGTATTGGCCATAAGTATTATCAGCGCCCACACTTGGATTTTCTAAAATAGCCTGATAAGATGAAGCTAATCATGTTTATTTCTACAAGTACAACCTTAATCAATAGGTGCTTAAAAATAAAATTCATATCTATACCAATAGCTAATGCATAATCCAATACGTAATGTTTCTTAATCTATTGCAAACAGCAGCATCTGTGTGCATTTTCAACCGAGTTCCAAACGGATTCAACGATTAACTGCATCATTAGATGTAACAAACGGTGGCTTAGTCGCTTCTAGGGTCTACTACTATTGTAACTATTACTACTACTTCTTTAATTTACTACTATCACTACCAGGGATTAAAACCGAAACGAATATCGGTTTCAGTTACAGTTTCGGTTATGCTCGAATTAAGGTTTTCGGTTATGCAAAATCTTGGAGTATCGGATTCGTAACGGTTATCAGTTTTTTGTAAGTTTCGGTTTAAAAATAACGGTATGGTTTCGGTTCACAAAAAAAATTAAAAGAAATTAGGGTTTTCGGTTTCGGACCAAAATAAGACGCTTTATTCATTGTTTTACATGAAAAAAGACTTAATAAGCATTTTGATAATTTTATAGCAAAATTACACTGTCAGAATCATATTAAATTCCAAAAATTTCTGATATCTTCCAAAAAAACTTTTTAACAAAGTAAAAGTCTAGTGACGAAAGTCTTTCCCTGCCCCAAAATTTCTGATATCCCATTTTGTGACGAACGATATTAAACTTAATATATAAATAATTATAAAATAAAAAGTTTGGCATTCGGCACTGCGCATTAAAATTATTTTTAGGTATACAGAATCAAGATCTTTATGCGCAATGTTCCGAATGCCAAACTTTTTATTTTTTAATTATTTATATATTAAGTTTAATATCGTTCGTCACAAAATGGGATATCAGAAATTTTGGGGCAGGGAAAGACTTTCGTCACTAGACTTTTACTTTGTTAAAAAGTTTTTTTGGAATTCATTGTTTTACATGAAAAAAGACTTAATGCTCTTATTAGCCTGGAAAATAATGTTATTTGGTTACTGGAATGGTTCAGTGTAATGTCGATTTTATTATAATTTGATCTCATATAAATTTGGTTCATTTGGTTTGAAAATTTGGATTATTTTAATTTTACTGAACTTTGATAACTTTGAACTGCCATAACTTTGTCAAAAGTCAATCAGTTTCCATACGCAATGTAAATTTGAGCATGATTTTATCTCTAAATTCGTTCTGCATTTAAATTTTGTTCAATTTAGAAAATTTTTGAAAATCGAATTTTTTCGAAATTTCGCAGTGTTACCCCTTTATCTTTTTTGATTTTTTCGAAAAAATTCGAATTTTCAAAATTAACAAAATTTAAATGCAGAACAAATTTGGAGGTAAAATCATGCTCAAATATACATTCCGCATAAAAAATTATTGACTTTTGACAAAGTTATGGCAGTTCAAAGTTATCAGTACCTGCGACGGCCAGTACCGAAATTAACCCTTATAAATCAATCGGTTACTAAACGGTTATTTCGGTTTAAAGAGTTTCGGTTTATGGGTTTCGGTACAGCGGAAAAATATTTTTTCGGCTTCGGTTT
The DNA here is from genome assembly GCA_035042165.1 of Drosophila kuntzei. Lineage (NCBI taxonomy): Eukaryota > Metazoa > Arthropoda > Insecta > Diptera > Drosophilidae > Drosophila > Drosophila kuntzei. The sequence goes on from JAWNLU010000818.1 coordinate 996,145, forward strand.
CAGTTACGGTTACAAATTTCAAACGGTTTTTATCGGTTAAAGGTTACGGGTTCGGTTAAGGTTTTAATCCCTGATCACTACTACTATTACTACTACTTGTGTTTCTACTACTAACACTACTCCTCCTACTACTATTATTTCTACTCCTACTTCTGAAGCTACTACTACTCCTGTTCCTGCTATAATTCATTCTACTAGTATTACTTTTACTGTTACTAATTCACCTATTATTATAAATAATATTATTATTATTTTATTTGATTCTACGATTATTTATAAGATTATACTTCACAGAATCTAAAAACTATTAATAATACTATTACCATGTTACAATTTTTGCTATTATTATTACTGTACCTATTACTACTGCCCTACCTCTATTATTATCTCTACAGTTATTTCTTCTACTAATATTACTACTACTTACATAATTATTGTTATTATTATATTTGTTGAAAATAACTAATTTTAAATTAAAAAAGGCTTTAAGGCTAAATTAAATTGGGACATCTTATTAATTTATTTCAGTCCACGAACAAAAGTAAATACTATTTTTACTATTATTACTGCTCTGTTACTAAGCCTATCACTACTTCTTCTTATAACAATAGTTCAAATATACTAGTAGCCAGTATTTCTTATAGCAATACTTCTACTATACATAGTAGTAGTCATTGGAATATTTTAAGAACAATCGACTATTTACCTTTTTAAATGTATATTTGACAACAAATATCAATCGATTATCAATTTCACATAACAATATGTGCTTATTACTCATTAATTACGTTAGTTGACATACTACAGCAGCCCGAAAAACACGTATCATCTATGAAGACACAAATGAATCATATCTACGTTCTTTTTTGATTTTTCTCTGAAAAAGTAGTAGTCGCATGAAAAATGGATTGCCTTGGGCGCACCGCCAACTCCTCATTTCATTTTAAAAAAGATTTTAATTAATGGAGAACTTTAGTTAATATAGTAATTTTAATAACTTTATATCTGCTTTAAAAAAACTCGTATTTTCCAATTATAAATTATGTATCTTATACTTTCTGAAGGTTTTAGGGAAAGTGTGGAATATGATCGGACTGTTTAATGGTATCTTTCCACTGTCTCATCTTTTTAATCAGACAAATTGAGAATCTGTGTAGAACTCATGTGTTTGTTTACCGATTGACGTCCGTGACTAGGCCAAGAGGTACTATATATGTCGATTGGTGATTGGCGCGACCAGTAATAGACTCTGAAGCGCCATGGACACCACAATTGGAATATGGAGCATATTTGTAGTGTTGCTGACATTCGCAGTGAGTAATTCTGGATCTGACGAGTTTTTGCAGTGATTCACACGATCTCATAAATAGTACGGCCAAAGCATAACTACAACTACAACCACAACCACGGAGACTCACACGGAAACGGAAACGACAGAATATGGACCAATTAGTATGGTGGTTGATCAGCTTGCTGGGATAGCAGTGGATGTCAGCGATAAGACTTCCTCCCAACTGCAAGGAAATATAGAACGGGCTTTGTCAGCCGTCACAGGTAACATTGAAACTCTGACCACCAATGCCATGGATGAAATGGAGAGAGCTATCATTGAGGCAAATCAGTTTATATTGGACAATCCTAGCTGCAATCCTGCTTGGAATCTGCAGGAGTTCACAGCGAATGTGACACATCAACTGGGAGGCTGTACTCTCAATCTGGGCAGACTAGTTGAAGCTTTTCGCAGCGACGGACAACAAGTGATGGCCAATGTGCAGAGCTTTGTCCAGCAGATGGCCCAATTGCCAATAATGTGCCAGGGACAACAGATGGGCGTGGCATTGGGACCGATGAGTTTTGAGTTTGACAACAGCAACAATTGCTTTATGCGCGGCATAACGGCAATCAATCAAGGATTAGCTCTGGCAATGCACAATGCCTCACTGTTTCTGGAGCACACACGCCAGTTGACCCAGGAGCAAGTGGCTCAGTCACAACAATGCACCGATGCAGTTGTTAGCCAGGTTATGCAGCATCTCAGTGCTCAACGCGCCAATTGCAGCTAAGTCGTAGATACATTTGATTGTACCATAAGCAAATAAAAAAAAAGACAATTTATGCACCCAAAGGATACGCCTGGGCAGGATGCACTCTACTCTCATTGCTTATGCATGCGCATAAGTCAGCGAATAAAACGAGCCACATTGACATTTATTTGACAAGTTTTTGATTGATTTTACAGCTGCTCATTTTGCATACATAATGTGCACATGTATGTACATATGTATGTATGTATGTTGATCCCATTTGGTTAACTTGGACTAAGCACAAGTTCATTTTTCAAATTGGTCAAGTTCCTTTACCCCTCTAGGCAATTGTTCAATTGGCCAATGGGCTTTGCCAACGACACGTGGCAAACACACGAACCGACGACACACACAGCAACAACATCAACAACAACAGCAACAACAGCAACAACAGAGGCGACAGCTGGCCAGAGAAAGAGATAGCGTTAGGTGGAGGATAGTCTGTCCCATGTCTGTCTACGTTCTTCCATTTCCGCAGTAAGCCAAATTATTTTGACCTGCGCCGCACACACTGGCCACAAATTCAATGCGCATACTCGTATCTCTCAGATACTTTTCTACTACATTCGAAATGGGGCCCTAAAGTACTTGAAAATTGTTTGCAGTGTATGCGATGCCACGACGAACAAAATTTCCTACGACTTTTGGTTTTTTTATTTTTTTTTTTAGCTCAATGGCGCAATTTTACCCAACGTTAGCGTCTGAATTTCATCTTATTTTTACTGCTTGTAACAGTTGTTGATGATGATCGCGTTATTGCTGTTGTTGTAGTTGCACAAATGCTGTGATACCTAAATATCAGTAAGTACATATGTATATACGAGGCCAACTCCAACATCTGTTGAGCATTTTCCAAACAACTGATGCAAACTGGTGACGGAATGCGCGCGACGTTTCTCTAGCTTTTGATATAGTCGATTTTAGTAAAAGGGAATAAATAACTAAGAGAAAGGATATTCAAAACAATTAGTTATACCAATTAGTCTCATAGATGTTTCACAAGTTGGCCGATTTCCATGCAGAAGGTAAGTTTGAGCTAGGTTTTACATACCTCCAAACTGATTCAGCATTTAATTTTATAGTTATTTATTTGGAAAATTAACAGTTAGATTTCTTTTTTAAATTTCTAGTCTCTAATTTTAGTTAAAACTTGACATATTTCAATGAAAGTTGTGCCTTTTATCATGAGTTGATCTCTTAAATGCATTTAAATTTTATTCATTTGCGGATCTTTACAGTTTTTAAAAAACTTTCAGCTTTCAAATTTTGTTTATTTAACATTTATTATTATTTATTTTTAAATTTTCGAATATTTGCAATACTCAATAACTATCTGGTTAATAAACCTAGATTCATAAATGCTGCCCAAGAAAACGAAAAATATTTAGCAAACTTCGACATCTTTTCATGAAATTTTGATCAGACATTCTTTCTGATCTTAATCTCCTTTATTCCTCGACGGATTTAGTTGGTCAACTTTCTACATTGTATTAATATGATTTTAATAACTTTTGCCTTGGAAACAGTTCGGATCATGCTAATTTTAGATTTTACGAGATCTTTGGTCTAAAGTCTTCGCTTGACTTAATTGCATTCAATTTGGGACTTTAATTTTGATTGATGCAAAACTTTATGATAAACTTCAATATAAGAGCCGCACTGTCATGAAGAAAGAGTCCCCTGCCCCAGGACATCTCCTACTACTTGTTGTCTACTAACTGAAGTGGTTATGCTACTGCTCCTACATACTTGAGGTTTTTGGGACGGAACCAACTGGCGTGCCTTCGAACTGATCGACCTGAGTCTGAATACAATAAGAAATTATCATTATTATTATTTGCTGTTCTGCTGGCAGGGAACGAGCCGCGTGGCGTGTGAGTGAAAGAAAGCCTGCCCAAAAATGGACTAGCCCTATAGACTGTTAGCCAAAGCGAGATAGAGCCAAAGTGCAACATATGCTGTTCAAGGATCGCTCAGAACAAACGGACGGCGCATGCCGTCATCTGGTGCTACTTTGACTTCAAAATTGGGTAGCATTTGCCGTTGCCTACACTTCTCCTTCGGTTTCTTATTTTTTTTATTTTTTTGTAGCTGTTTCTTTTACGGTTCGGTATTTTGCTGCTTTCGACTACTTCACAATTTCAAGGAAGCAAGTATGCTCCCGCTACCCCTTCAACAGTTACTGTTGACTTCCGATAAGCACGAGTAAGGAAGAGCAACAGAGAAAAGGCAACAGCAGGATAAACCGCTTAAAGGATATGGCCAGCAGTGCGCCAAGACAAAACTCGAAAGGGTTGCTGCAAAAGGACTGATGATGGACTGTGGACTGATGGAGTGGAGAAGGTGTGATGCCGACAAGGATACACAGATGCAGCACAGTTCACCTCACTCTCTGACTGAGCTCAGTTTACAAATCCAAATTGAGACTCAAACTCGCGCGCATGCCCCTCATTGGCAATGAACACGTGTGCCCAGCCAGCGTCAGCTGGTTGGGATCGCAATTCAGAAAGAAATAGGGATTGTTATTATGAGCTATCCAAACGACCCTACAAAATCATAGAAAAAATATCAGTAGGAAATTTAAACTAAGTTTTATTATAGTTATATCATTGTAAGCCAATTTATGTTATCATTGCGGACGGCAGTCCGCGCTAGTGACGAAAGCAGCACGAAGGGTGCAAAAGGCGACTAGCAATATACACACGAAGAATTAAAAAATTGCTACGACTGTCCGATTATATCGAGTTGTATACCGATCGAAAGGTGTCTTTTAGAAACTCATCTGATTCGTGAATAATTCATATGTTAAATAAAATATCATAAATTTTGGGGCATGGAACGGCTTTTTTTTGTCTATCAATCTCTGAATATATTGTTAAAATATGCTGCCACATCTAATAAATATTATACCATGTCCAAAAATACTCTTAAAAAAATTTTCATATTATTAGGCGAAAAAACTTAAGTCAAAGCTTCAGTTCGTACAGCTTAAATATAATATTAAACTGATTGTTATGTGATTATGAAAGGATCTTGTAGATTTAGACCTATATACAGGGTACTCGTATCTAATCGTTGTTTTATTTATTCTTAGCAATCCTATGCACTCTTCTTAAATTTATGCAAGAAAGTGAAAGGAATATAATAAATTGTTTCGATTAATAAATTACCTACCTCAAGAGCGTACAGAATTCAAGATTAGTTTCGAAAAATGCTGTAAACAAAAACTGACTAACAATAAAAAAAAGATTTTAATTTACATTAGAATGTTGAAATATAGAAATAAATAATGAACTTAGACTGAAGAGACAAATGTTAAATTTTACAGAGCGCGCAATTCAATTAGAAAATCGCCGCAGAGTACAAAAAATTGAGCAATAAAATTTGATTTGGTTCACGCAAATTCAATGCCGCTGGTCAGCATCAAAAGGAGCACAAGGATACGCCGCGATCCCAAGGGAAAATAAAATAAAATAGAGTAATAGCTATGAATCAGGACCTGCGGTGGGCAATAAAATGCCTGTCCTAAGGTCAAGGAGTTTTCCTTTTCGTTTCCAATTTCGTGTCATAATGTGTTGTAAGTAGTTGCCATTGTTTTCTGGGCACGCACAAAGGACTCACCGTGTGCGCTATTGTTCGCTCAAGGATCTGAGCCTGTTTCTCAGTGGGAACACCCGCGCGGTTCTCAGCAGTTCGTTATTTAGCTGCTGTTGCAGTTGCGACCACAAGTTGACTTTCTGACCACCAACATAAAATGTTGACAGCCAGAACACGCCTCTAAAATATTGTGCAAAGAGATTCGAATCCTGTGCGGTCCATGATCCTCGATCTTCGATCCTCTGTGCGATCAGTGCGCAAATCAATTGATTGCCTGATTTTGACAGTTATGAGCTGCTCTTCGTATGTAATCACTTTGATGAGCCCATATCTTGATTTCACCTGAAGTCGGCAACACAATCGGAGTCTGATGTGCGCCCAATAGTTGCCAAGGAATTTATTGTTATTGACATTTTACTTGGGTGGAATCACACGGATTATATCTACTAATTGCACGTAGATCAGGACTGCATTGGCGGCGCCCTTGATCAGGTTGTCTTTTATTAACAATCAGTCAAAAATGACTTGAGAAAGGTTTTAGTTGGGAATTTTAAAAAAAAATTGAAGGCTGAGCACATTTCATGCATTTAAGACTTGGACTAAAAGATCAGAAAAATAATATATCATAATACAGATTAAAAGTTATTTTAAATTGGACACTTTAAAATATTAGAGTTTTTTTACTAAACAATTCAGCTTTAAGTGGAAAACGAGTAGTGGAAAATGTAGTAATCTAACTATTCCAAAATTTTGGAGGTTTGCAGCTTTTAGTGAAATATAATTGTGTAAGTCCCATTTTTTAAATGCCAATGGTTTGATAAGTTTTCAAAGGATATGTTGGCGTAAAAGGCATAGAAATTAATGTTAAATTTGTAAATATCTCTTTGATAACATTTATGTGGATCTTGAAAAACTGGATAGTTTTGAATTAATTAAGTGCCGTTCTGCATTAAACAAATTACCGCGCAAGTCTCAGGCAGAAGCCCCACTTTGACGATCGTTTAGGCACAAATGGCCTGGAAAATCACGACTTGCAGCGTTGCCAAAAAGGTGATAAAATTTCGCACATTAATACTTAATTACTTGAATAATTGGGGCCAAGGGATTAAATTCACACGCAGTCCACACACGGCCAATGCAAGGCCCTGCAGGTGGACATGAAATGAGAAAAAAAGGACGAAATAAAAAAGAAAATAAAAATCAGAAGCAGAAGCAGAAGCAGAAGCAGAGAGGCAAAAAATTGCTCCGACAAGTGGCCAATGGACAAAAATTCGAAGTGATGCCAACGCCACCGACGACGTTGACATTAAATTTTGTTGCTGTGGCATGTTGTTGTTGCTGTTGTTGCTGTTGTTGCTGTTTGTTGTCTACTCAGCTGAGCTTAAACACAAAATATGAGCGCACCCTTGACGCATTTTTCACACGAAATCCTGATTAATAAATATATAAGTACCAAAAATTTAACTGATAATTTGAAAAGTCGTCAACCTGAGCTAAAGTTGGCAGCCGCTGGGACAACGGACCACAGACATCATGGACAATGGACAGAGATTTCATGTGGAGCCAACGCGAAGCTCTGGTGCCCAATTACAAGCAAATGAGCTGGAAAACTGTATCAAATGACCCCCAATACGAATACAAAATTACAGACCGCAACCAGAACCAGGCGAACGAGAAGAATCTTTGGCAAAATACTTCGCAGTCTGCGCCAATTCTCCATACCCCTGAGGCCCCTGTCTACCATCTTAACGTGACAAAGCGATGGAGATGACTTGCGTGTGGCAATTTCAGTTTAAAAAATACAGCTAAAACTTTGGGATTTGAATTAAATACCCTTACCAAAAGTCATAATGATCGTAGAAAGCGTCAAATCGTACAAGAACAAAAATTTAATTTTTCAAATGCTTTTATACTTGGAAAATAAATATTCCATAACTACTAATTATCGAAGTTTATAAACTTTCAATCAAATTTATAATGTTGGGTTATTATTATTCAGCTATATTTTTTATTTATTAAATTATTGACCCAAAATTTAAATTCAAATCAATCATATTCAAAATGATTTGTTAATTTTAATTCATATTGTTAATATTTTATTAATTTAATTTTTGTAATATACATTGATTGACATAAGAGTATTCAAGATTCGTTGTATTATTCTTTGACTTGCCTTCAATGTTAGCTCTCATTTTTTTCTCGGCCTGCATCTTTGGTAGCATCTTTGCGTTTTTGCTGTGTTAATTTGATGCCTTGCCCAAAAATTGTCAAAAAATCAACGTCGACTTTGATTTTTGATGCACTTTCACTCGCCTCTGGTCAGTGACGATCGTTGTGATCGTTGTGATCGTTGAGATCGTTTTTGGTTGATGTTTGGCTGCAGCGTGAGATACTCGGATTTTGGGCTTAAAGTTTGATGGCCGCCACCTACTTGGCCAGTTTGTTAGGGTCAGGCCAAGAACTGAACTGAAGTCAGTCAACTGTGGCGGTCTGTCTGTGTGGCTAATTGAGTTGCCCAGTCGAGCGATCGGCCGTGCGAATTATTTGTCAACGTGTAACGGTTAAATCAGTTGCTCCTGTCTCCTGTTGAAGAGTAATCGGAGCTACTGATTGATGGCTGGAATGAGGAGCGTAGCAAATCTTTGACAAATTGCCGCTATGTTTGCTTCCTTTGGGCAAAACTTCCTTAAACAAACATTGGTCTATAATTGGGCTTGGCTTTGACTTTCCCCGGCCTGGCCAGGTACGTATTGATCTTCAAGTATTGATCTTTCTTTCTTTCGGCATACTTGATTTTCAGGCCGCACACAATGCGGCGTGGGCGTTGCCAACGTGATTTGGTGTCGCTAATTACAGAGTTGGCATTTAACGCAGCCCGCAGCCCGTTTTATGGCTTAATAATTGCAATCATTTGGCTTCGACTTTGACTTTGGCTAAGACCCAGAAGAGCCCACACACACACACAGTTCGTTGCACACGCGAACGTGCAACGCATTATCGGGGAAAGGGAAAGGTTCAGTTATAGCCTGTTGCATTCCCCCGATTTAGCCACAAACCATGGCCAGGACTCACATCAATCAGCCAAGCGCAGTTTTTCTGTTTTATTTTTTATATTTTTTATTTGGGGTTCCCAATAATTGTGCAATAATTAAAGGATCAGCGTAAAATGTTCACACAACAATGCCAAAATACGAATACATCGCCGGAAACGGAAACTATGTGCACTTCAAAACTATGTATACTACAAAAAACTGTTGCGGTTTGCCTAAGTTTCTTAGTTTTTTATATACTTTTAATAGTTCTTTGCGGCAAGGTAGACTGTGTGCTCAGACGGGCATGAGAAAATCTTTTGTGTCCTTAACAAATTATCTTTAAAAATTTAGAAAATAAAGGAAAACGACTTGTATTATTTTCTGCAAGATTACTTGTTATATAAATTACAATTATCTAGAATTACAACTAATAGTGACTTTATATAATATGATACTTAAGTATTCAAAATTATTTTCATATTTCAATTTGTCTTTTTTTTGGCGTTCAACGATTAAAAAGAATTACCTACTTTTGAGTGGAAATCGGCTATAACCTTCTGTTTTAGAGATTTTATTATTATTATGAAAGTGAGCTTCTGAAAGAAGAACTTGTTAAGGATGACAAGAATTTAAGTATCAGACAGAGCTTAATATATCTTATTGTTACATTTACCACTAACTGGAAACCCAATTAGCTGTCACTTCAGTAGGGGGACTAATAAGAAGTGACAAATTGATGGTGTTAATGCTCATTAACTTGTTTAACGCAGATACAGATATACTTACTATGATCGGTAACTGCTTAAACCATCTTTGGCTGGGACAATAATGGAAAGAAACCCCAAAAACCTCAAAATAAAGCGCACCAATTATCGACATGACAAATTTTTGGAACATTAATTCTTTTACGACCTGCTGCCGTGTCGTGTCTGGCAATGTTCCTCCTTTTGCAACATCGACTATCGACAACGACAACGACATCGAAAAACCCACAAAATATATGCAACAGGGCGACGTACCCTAAAGCAAACTGGAACTGGATCTCGAGTCGAATGCATAATAATACGTGTTAATAATGCTCAGGCAAGCTGTCTATAAATTGACAAAGACATGCAAGACTCCGACTTTTGGATTGGGACTGGGATTGGGATTGGGAAACGGGGGGGAACTTGTCTCTGCGGCGGCATTGCCAAAAGCTGCTTGGGGTCGTTTTGCTCGTATGTACATAAAAGTTCCCATTCCGATTCCCATTCATGAATTCTAACTAATTGTATTGGCAAGCAGTTGCATTTTGGTCGAAGATGAAAGATGGAAGCTGGATCGAAGTGGAATTGGAAGTCGAAGTTGAATCTGTGCAGCTGCACAGCGATCGGAACGTAGCTCGGTTGCACAAACCCATCGAAGCTTGGCAGGAAGAGGCCACAACGCAGCCGAAATCGAAACGCATCTTTTGTTGTTTGTTGTTGCTGTTGTTGTTGTTGCTGTTGTTGTTGCTGGTGTCGTGGAGTGCGAGTGGAGACCTAAACAATTTGTGTAATTGACAAATTGACGGCAACGCTTTGTGCGGAAGCGTTCAAAGTCGTAAATTGTCGCTAACAAGAGAAGCGATCCCAGGAACAGGAACAGCAACAGCAACAGGAACAGCAACAACAACTCTGGCAGGATATTGTGGCTGAGTTCATAATTGCCACACCGTGTTGCAGCTAGCTAAATGCGAGGGTGACGCCCGCGTCGCGCGATCTCTTAAATTAAGTCATTAACAATTTAACGAAGCGCTGTCGAAGTCGCGTCGCTAACTAATTATGTGAATTTCCTTTTCTTCGAGGAGCTCGAAAGGGAGAGAGAGCTTTATGGCAACGCCCGAAAATCATTTTAAAAAACAAACAAAATCAAAGTAAAACTGCCCACGTAACGATGTCCTGCCGCGCCCCCAGTGGCCCGATCATCCGCCTACAAGCGCCCCAATTCCCATTCCCATTCCCATTTCCAATCCCAATCCCATTGTGATTGTGTGGTGGCAGTCGATCGTCAGCCGCTGCCACCGTCGATCTTCGCGCTATCAACAAATTGGTTTTGTATCTTCCGAATGATTGAATCGCTGACCCGACAAACTGACTAACTGACAGCCAGTCAGACTGTTCAATGAATTGACCGAGCTTAACGCAGGATTTAAGCCAGCTTTGTCTTAGCCTTTGTCGGTTATCCGCCAGCAACGATCATCAATCGAAGTTCCCTTTAAACGATTTGTGAGTGGCGCTCATTTTATTTTTTTTTTTTAACTTTAACTCTCCAACTTTGACTCTGACTGCGTCTGCGACTGCGACTGCTGAAAGCAGATCAGCCCTACACTTAACTTAATTTGGCAGCCACACTCTGGCGCGCTCTGAGGTATAATTATTGGCACAATACTGTTCTGTTCCTGATCCAGGGCAATCCACGCTGGTCCAAACTGAGGGTACACTTTTCGCGTATTTGTTTTGGCCATCATAATTTCGGTGAACTGTCTACAAATTGATCGCGAAGCGCCAAATCGATCACCTTGCTCCATATAATAAAGTTATATTCAATGCGTCGAGTCGCGCGCCCGCATTTTGTGTGAGAATCGATGCAATGCGATAAACGAGGCACCTCGAGAGGAAGCGCCAACAAAAAGACAAGAAAAAGGTGAAGACATTAAGTGAACTTCAGATTGCCTCTGAGATTGGTGGGTCAAACTTATCATGAAGCTTGCTTCACATATAGACTGTTCTTCTGACGTTTATGAAACAAATAACAATAATATTTGCAGTAAATTGTTATCATAATCATAGAATTAGGGTTTTCTTAATGCGTAGAACCTTCTACAATTTTTTTAAATATATTAATTCTATATTTATAGCTAAATTCAGATGGAATTTAATATAATCAAACTATGTATATTATCAATGAGCATTTTCAAGTTAAACATTACTTGGGTCTATAGATTTTTTGAAATTCAACTATCTAAAGATCTTCAATGTACATTGCACTATAAAAAATGTATACATCATATTTTAACATCTTTTTTCAAAGTAAAACTAATTTGAATCTATAGTTTTTTTGAAATTAAAATTAATGTACAAATCTTTAATGTGTTGAATCACATTATAAATATCCAACATTTTGTAAGTTAAATATTTGGATTTAAGTTACGAAACCAAATTTAAAACGACGATTTCCGATTCTTTGTTGAAACTTTAAAGTGTACAGAAAAACTAAAACAAGAATTATATGTTAATCAAATTTAGAGCAGAACCTTCAATATAATAATTGATTATATTTAGTTTTAACCTTATTTTTTTACAATTTTATTTACTCTATCCGATTGTTGAGTTTCAAGCTCAAGACTTTTCAACTAATTCATAAATCGAAGCATTCCTTAAGATCGGATACAATTTTATTTTTAATGGAAAGGAAACAAAATGAAATCAATGCTTATTTATAGATGTATTTTTTATAATTATACCCGTTACTTAAAAATTAAGTAAAAGGGTATATTGTATTTTTAATTCAAGTCTTAATAATATTTCAACTAATTCAGAAATCGAAGCATTCCTTAAGATCGGATACAATTTTAATTTTAACTGAAATGGAGCAATATGCAATCAATGCTTATTTATAGATGTATTTTTTATAATTTTTAATTCAAGTCTTAATAATTTTTCAACTAATTCATAAATTGAAGCATTCCTTAAGATCGGATACAATTTTATTTTTAACTGAAAGGGAACAGAATAAAAGCAAAGTTTGCTTGTAGATGTATTTTTTATTATTTTTATTTTTATTTTAAATCTTAGTAATTTTTCAACTAATTCAGAAATCGAAGCATTACTTAAGATCTGATACCCTTTTCCTTTAACTGAAAGTGAACAAAATAAAAGCAAAGTGTTTTTTTAGATTTATGTGTTATAATTTTTATTTTAAGTCTTAATCATTGTCTTCCATTTAAACAAATTAACTAAACTATGAACATGATAATACTTAGAATATAATTTACTACTGGGTTCTAGTTTACATATATGAATATTTACAAAGAAGGTACAACATTTGGCAAATGACTGTTGGCTTTGAGAGAATGGAGTGTGGAGTGTTGAGTGTTAGCGTAATAGATCACCCAGGGCAGAGATGTAGGTCTGGGCCATTTGGAGAGTTTCGTGCTTGGACAGCTGACGATCGTTGCCCAGACATGGCAGATACTGACGTAGTCTGTCAAAGGCCTGATTGAGGTTCTGCATCCGGCGACGTTCACGAGCATTTGCTGCCAGGCGACGCTTTCGCTTGACAACAGGCGAGATTTGTTTATTGCGCCTCCTTTTGCCAGCGCCGGTTGCCGGTGCATTGGGATTGCCTGCGGCATCCTCGCTGTCGCCATCAGCCAGGTCAAAGGAACCATCGTTGCCGTCAGCGTCAAAGTCATCGTCAAAGAGCATCATGTCATCGTCATCCTCAACGCTATCATCAAACAGGGCGGAATTATCAAAATCGAAGCTCTGGAAGTCATCGGTATAGAGATTGACGTTCGACGTGTTGCATTGGGATGTGGGCGTGGCAGCTGTAACGTTCTCTGTGGCAGCCACTTGTTGATTCTTGCGCGTGTAGCTCCGCTTGGGTTTCGTCACGGGAGCTGCTTGTGGCACTGTCTTGCAGGTGCCCACATTGGATGATCCCATAATCTCCATTACGGGCTGTGGAGGCGCAGGAGGCGCTGTTCCCGCTGCCGGCGGCGTCTGATCCAGCGACAAAGGAAATTGCTGACCCTGTGTCAAGTTGTTGCATCCATTGTTGTAGATGGTGTTCAAATCAACATACTCAGGACTCTCGGATCGATGACTGGACGGTGATGAAGTGATCCAGCCATCGGAGCTGGCCTGCTCAAAGCTGATGAACCCATTGGCGGACAAATAGTTGCTGGAGCTGGCCAAAGTGTTGCAATTAAATTGGTAATGTGTGACGCCTGGATTATAGGCAGCCATGGGATTAAAATAAGGCTCCGTTGCGGCAGTCTTGAAGCCCTGCAAATCCTCGGAGGTCTTGTAATAGTAACGATATATCTCACTGGACGACATCTTGATCTGATGATGCTGCTGATTATAATTGGACTTGCTTGTGCAATAAAATCTTGAACCGTTCGCTGCGAATGCTGGCGAGTTTCTAACTGACGGCTTATCCTGACGGCGATATTTATATGCGCAGCCAAAACCCACCACCAGCATTGTGATAGTGTGGTGTGTGGTGTGTGGCAGGTAAGGTGAGCAGGACAGGGCAGGGGAGAGCAGGGGAGGGCAGGGTAAGGGACAGGTAAACAAGTTGGCCTGGCTGCCTACCTCGACCACGACCGACAGCACGTGCCGGGCCTGGCCAACAGCCAATGGAAAACGGTGGTGAGTTGTAGCCACAATTTGTTGGCCTTGTTGAGCTTCAACTGCATGAGCATGCAAAATGGCGCTGGATGGGGCAGAGGAATAGAAAGATAAGCTGGCGCTATCTGTGGCAATCTAAAGCCGCTAACAAGATGATTATGGGGTTGAGACAGAAAAACCGGAACATGGGCGGAAATGCAAACAAAGCCCATAACTGGATTAAATTCAACAAATAAGTGCTGTAAAATTTTTGTGAAAATTTGCAAAAATCCAAAACATAAGCAACGATTTGTCAGCAGCAAATGGCCAACTGATAACTAGATGTGCATCATCTTATCTAAATCGTCTGCAGACCAAAGACAAAAGGCCCAAAAGCCGCAAACTCTACCTGCTAGCAACACCTTAACAAATTTGCCGCCGTCAGGCGATTCGGCATGCCGTCTGAAGATATCGCAATGAACAATCTTGTTTATTACAGCCTGGCAAATTCTCCAATTGATATGCTTGACCCGAGTCCGAGGACCACGGCGCTTGCTTGTTAGCCAAGCGTCGAGGACACGCTTGTTGGCTCTCGGCCATGTCTAATAAGCGTGCTAACTAACTGACATAGTTAGGCTAAGATTTTAGCGCCAACAATTAATAGATGAGTCTAGTATCGAATCGAAGGGTCAATTTAGTTGTACCTCCGCATGACAAGACGAATTTTGACAGCGCCGCAAGGACGCACTTGGTGGTCTTATCCTTGAAGTGAACAACGCCTCCGAATTCGTAATGATTCGCTGGAAATCATATTGTGCAAGTTGATTTTTATATTATATAAAAAACCACTGCCGCAACCTTTGATGTGTCGTGCCCACCCGACAGCATAAAACTAGGAAAGTAGCACGCCCCAAGTTGCATGATCCTTTGGGATTTTTTCGCTCACTTTCGGAGCTCACCTTATCGAGCATGCACATCGACCATCGACCATCGACAGTCGGCAATAAAACGTTGTCAATTAGATAAAAATGTCACACAACAAACCGCACCAAACGCTGCACAACAAATTTATTGGCCAAACAGGCAAGAAACATCCCTCGTATCATCAACTGACCTCTGTGATCCTGCCCTCGTGTCCTGTGCAAGTGCAATTTACGAGTACTCGTACATTCGGTCACGACAGTTGTGCAAGTGACGCCTTCGGTTACACCTGCAGCTCGAATCGAACAGATCGCATCGGTAGCAAAGGTAGCAAAGGTTGCAAGGTCTGTCTTGTAAAACTGATGCCTTATCGAACTTGGCTGATGTTGAGGCATCCGCCAAATAAATGTTTGCATATCGATTTGAATTTTATGCGCATTGACAAAAACCTACAACCACAATAACTCTCGAAATAACTTGAGCTGCACACGTGCTGCAGGGTATGAACAAGTTGTTCAGGTTGTTTCAGGGGAAAAAGGGTTTAAAAAAAAGGGTGAAGGGATAACTATTCACAGAGGCATCCTTCATGTTTCTCTTCCCATGCTCAACGGCGCCTTGCGTGCCTGTCACTTAACGAATGATCCGAAAACTTCAGCCACTTATTGTCCAGTTAAATATGAACAATGCGGCATATACCTCAATACTTCAATACACATCCACATGGGTAACGGGTCATACTTTTCATGTCAATACGCATAACTGCAACTTATGTCCGAAGCTGGATCTCATTCTGGTTCAATGTGATGTGATGTGGATCAGCTTCCAGAGAGCGCATGCCAAAAACGGTTAATAACAAAAGAATTCCTCTCATCGAAGCTGATATGCTCTATACCGTATATCTGTAAAATATTTGAATCAAAATTTCAATCTGAATACTATATCCCGCAAACCATGTAAAAAACTGATATTTTGATTTTCGGGATTCTATAAATATTTTTTTAAGAAGAGTTGATCTACTTCTACTTTTAGGCTTCTTTGACTTATTAATATAAAATCTAGAATTTTAAACATGAATCAATGCGGAAGGCAGTCCGCGCTAGTGACGAAAGCAGCACGAAGTGTGTAAAAGTTGACAAAAATCCAAAAAATTTTTCTTTTATAATTTATGTATTATATTTAATATCGTTCGTCACAAAATGGGATATCAGAAATTTCGGAGCAGGGAAAGACTTTCGTCCCTAGACTTTTACTTTGTTAAGAAGTTTTTTTTTTAAGTAATATATAATTTTAATCTTTGTGGGATGAATAATGCATCAAATTTCAACATTTAAGCTTTAAACAAAAGCTTCAGATAAAAGTTTATATCAAATCTAAATCATTTAGATCTCAAACAATAGCTTTAGCTTAGATTCACCTGAAGAGTATTTACAAAATTAAACAATTTATTTATTTTCAAACTATAAGTGGTCGACATAAAACAATATTATACATTATTATTTTGAAAAACCATATATAAAAGTTTTGGGGGCATTTGTATTGAAAAACTTGATTTATTAAGATTGGGAAAAACTCATAAAGCAGTAAATCAGACCATAAGTAAATATTAATGTAATGGTATAAGTTATATTTATAAGCTGAGATGAACTCCAAGATATCTTCCGCCTCCTAAGTTAACGATATATGACATTTACCCTTTTATTATAGGGTTCGATATGTGGAACGTGTAGGAGCTGTAGAAACACCAAGCAAGGAAAAAAAGTAGGCGCACGTCAACGACTCCTATTAGCAAGTCCCTTTGGGCCGTGAAAGTGTTGTCCCAAGTCCGTAGCCCAGTTTTGTTTTTGGTTTTTATATACTCGTGCATAAATTGAAAAATTTGTATGTTACTTATTTTATTAGCACTTAACACCGTCTTACAGGGCAAATTAGGGCAGTCTTGGACCCAATTAGTTTCGATTCCGATATTCGTTCGAAGGGAAAGCAAAGAAAAAGAGCGAAAGAGCGAAAGTCAATCGGAAGCAGGACTGCGACATGCGATCTCCACTGGATAAAAAATGGATAAGATGGCATTGCATGTGGAACATTTCATGTTTCATGTGGGTGGCCCTCGACGCGTTCGTGTGCGGCATTTTGCCAATTGTCAAATTGAAAATTCATTAAAGCCAAATTACATACTATATGTATGCAAATGCAGAGTAAAGTCCAAGAGAAATCAACTGACGAGACGACAACATTGTAATATTGTTATATTCATTGTTACTCGATGGATGCGCCAACTGTTTGATATACTCTGTAAATATTGACCTCACTTCGGGGTGGAAAAGATAAAAAAATGATGTGAAAATGAAAATATGATATGTATACGCCAGTCAAACATGGTCTCGAGCGCAAAAAGTCAAGTGAAAATCAAAGCAAATAGCTCAAACAGAAGTTTCAACTTGCAACAGTTGCTGATACAGAGGAGGACGACAACAAGGGCAGAGACGAGAGAGAGAGAGAGAGAGAGAGAGAGAGAGAGAGGCTGTTCACAATTTAAATACAAATATCGCATAAATTGCACATTGTTTACTTACGAATTGGTAAAGGCATGAGTTAATTCCCATGAAAATTAAAACTAGATTATACGAGTACGAGAACACACGGTCAGGTTGCCATACATGACGTTGTTCTGGCCAGGTCAATGTAGCGCCCACTGTGTCATTGTTTGGGCACGCCTTGCGGCAGTCCTGTTGTTATAGATTGCATACTGATGGTTATCCTCGCTTGCCGGCATCTATACGTATCTATGTATCTATATCTCGATGTGATGGGATCAGAGCGAACCGTAGCAATTTTTGTCGCACGGCTTTGCTTTGAAGGCGATTGTCTTCTTGGGTTTTGTTTTGCCAACATGTGAGCCATAACATTTGATGGCTATCTTTGGCAACTGCTTGGCGCCAGCCTTGTTACATTATGACTTGACCTTGCCTGTTAATCCTACTTTTTGACTAATTCGATCGCATTCATCTTGTAAGCGATTTGTCTTAGCAATCAGAAATTAATTTCATGCCGCATTCACTTTCGAATCGGAAGTAGGCATCATACTTGTAATCGACAAATTGTGATTGCTATTTTGATAGGCTGAAGCATCGTTCTGGCCGCGATCCCACGTTACCCTTACCCAGATCAAAACGCAATGATCAATTCAAATTTGAAACAGTGAGAACTACAACAAAAGAGCGCACACAAAAGATGAAAACTACGCAATCACTTGAGAAAAATCAAAAGGGACTTAAGGATTCGAAGATTCGAGGACCTCTGGCCGCTGCTTCTTCTACCAATGCCAACGATAACCATAACAGGTGGCACGGAAGCCGCACAAAATAAAAATGATTAAAGCAATAAAAAAAAAACGCACACCAAAAAAATAAAATAAAAAACACCAACAACAAGAAGACACCAAAAAAAAATAAAGGGCCACGAAAGAAATAACAATTTTTAATAAGATTTTCTTCTTTTCGCTTGTTACGAAAACAACAGTTCGCCTAGAATGTCGATGATGCTGTGAGGACAGGAACAACTTCCGATCCTTGGCGGGCGTATCCGAGCAGACAGCGGGTCAAGTGTGAGAACATTTTACGGAAGGATGTGGCTAGACAGACGTACAGAAATTATGAAAAATGATCGTATAGGCGAAGGGTTACAATCAAAGTAACCACCACGTGGTCAAGATTCACTTTCGTAGGAGCTAGCAGCGAGTCGGGAGTGTGAGTGACTCGACTCACTCCACTCCCTTCAAGAAATGTACGACGGGGTCTACTTTAAGTGAAATTACACAGGAATTTTGTAGCGTAATTGAGCGTCTAATTTGCGGCGACTGGCGGTAAGGCAACAATTGCCCGCGGATAGGCACCCTTCCTTTCCTGGGTGCTTTTCATGAATGGGCCGTCGGTTCGGCGTTTTTCACAATGGGCCGTTTATTGGGCTTGAATGGAAAGTGTTTCTTCGCTGGAAACTGAAGTGCACGCCACTCGAGCGCAAAACAATTAACAAGTTTCAGTTTCGGTTTCGGTTTCGCATTTGCTTTAGATTTCTGGATATTCCTTCTTCACTAAGAGTACTCTCGAATGTGTATAGTTCTCAGGGTTTCATTGTTGCCATTACTCGAATAAGCGAATTCCTTTGAACTCAGTTTGAGTCTGCATACATTTTCGTATAATAAGCATGGTATGTATATGGAATTGAAGTGACCTTAAGTCCCAATCCCAATCGCTGGAAGAAAACGAAAATTTATAATAATTAGGTTGAGGGCAAGAGCCAGAACCAGATCCAGATCCAGACGAGAAGAGTGAGAGAATAAAATGTAAACTAAAGATACTATTTATATGTATTATTTCGGCTGAAAAGGAAGTACCAAATTACATTTAATTAGCTTTATATATACGTATATACAAAATTCGCGTACGGTACGCGGTCAATGAGGATGATAGGAGCTGGAGCAGGAGCTCAAGCTGGTGCAGGAGCTCAAGAAGTCAGACGATTACGATTACCACCGAAAACGAAACTGTGGCGCATTCGCATTCGCATTCGCATTGATCGACCGCTGATCAAAAGGCCCTGTATCTGTATCTGGGTATCTGTCCATGGACCTTAAACTGTTGAGCCTGAAGCCAGTCGGTGATTTGGCCATTGGTGAAATTCGCACGTTTAACCTTTAGGCAAACAAAAGTGTACAGAACAACGAACCTGTTGAACCCAAAATGCAATTTTCATATCACTTTGATTGCTGCCCAGAATGACACGCGTGCGCCGCCGCCGCCGCCGCCGCTTTTGGCCACATTCTCTTAGCCATAGCTATTCGGATTGTGCCATTACGGGGTATCCAACGCGTGGTTGGAGCTGCCAATGATTGGCCCAGCCCAGACCTAAACAGAGCAGACCGTTTCATTTTTGAAGACGATCAAAAATTAGGGTAACAATCGCTGTTAAAACTACTGCAAGAGTTGTGCATTTCAATCTATACCCTGTAATTGAACCAGTTATTGTATGAGAAGTATGCATGTGATGCAGATGTAAATACTATTATCCTAAATAATTCTAATTTTTCTGATATGTATAAAGCTAAATTCCATTATATCCTCTTTAAATTGTATTTATTTTAAAACTTGGTAATGATACTTAAGATACATTTTCCTACATAAATTATTAAAAAGCTGAATACGTCTTTGGCTTTTAGGCTTACAGGGTATTCTAAAGCGACGGCTGCTGCGACGGCGGGCAAAAAAGCGAAACTCTCAAACGGTTTCAAGGATTTCGTTTGTTTCTGTTGGCGTCAGTTTATGATAATTCATATAATTTCCCATAGGTGCTGTTAGTTGTTGGCACCTGAAGGGTCTACTGTCTCTGCCTGTTGCTTCGGTGTAAAAACACTTAGCCAGAAGTCAAAAGTAGCAACACTTTCCAGAGCGACACTTGAGACTAGATCAGTGTCTGGGTCCATGGGACAAGACAAAAGAAATCGAAATGAAATACAAATAAATCCCGATGCCCAGTGTGAGAAATGATTTTCTCGGAAGCAAGTCCCGACCTGGCCAGTAGCCATACTCATAGTTGTAATTCAGTGTGTCTGTCAACGGGGCTCAATTGTAGGTAATTGATATGTTTACCTTTTGCCTTTGTCTTTGCCTTTACCAATCGTGTAAAAATAAAAATGTAAATCGTAAGTGATATCTATGCTAGGTCATTTCTCAACATCAACTCATGAAATTGAAAAATTGCGGATCAGATAAACCTTCACTTGCACTTGATGAGTCTGGTGTCTACATGTGTACGAAGGATCAGCTCGATTTTTGATAAGGACATCAGCCCATCCTCCATAATCATATGCAGTCTTATGTCGGGTGCATCTCAAGTTGGACTAGCCTTGTTGACAGTTCAAATCGTGGAGGTCCTAAGGTGACAATTGCATTATATGAAAATTGATATTTTCAACCGCAGACGCCAGATAGATTACATTGCATATATCTATAGTTTCACATGAATCTGACCACACAGGAGCAGGTCAGCTATGGAGAGAGTTCTACTGGCAGGTAACATACCAGAGCTAGAGTTTGGCAAGTCAGCTAGAAACAGTCAATACGTTCCCATCTAATTATCAACATGATGAATGAATTCTAGTCTTGGTTGGGTTTATTCTTTTTTGCCACTTTACAGGCAAACCGGAAAAGGTGTGTCCCATAATTGGAACTAGAGCAAACGTGTGAAAAACTAACTAGTTTGCAATTAGTGAATACTTTTTGCGGCACTTCTGTTGGAACAGAAGTGAAAAGTAGGAGATACCCTGAATACTCTAAAGAGACGACCTACATATAAGATGATCACTTGAATATATTTTCTTATTCTATTCGCTTTTAATATATTAATTAACAATACTTCTATAACCAGCATGAAAGGAAATGTTAACTGATTTTCTTAACTTGGAGGAAATTTAGATCTGCAAATATTATCGGCGTTAAAGCGAATTTTCCGCTAACCGGAGAATAGGTGAACTCGTATAAAAAAATAATACTTTAGGTCGTATTTTATCTTTATTTGTGTTACCCCTTTCATCCAGTATAATGGCAGGTATAAATGTTACAAGTTTCTAAATTATAGAAAACAAAATTATGATAAATCTGAAATCAATATTTAGCATTATTACAAACGAATAAGCCGAAACAATGACTGAAAAATCCCAAGGATGAAGTATTCTTCGGATTTATTACTGTTTGAATCCTCGATGCTTTGATAATAACTCTATTTCGTTTTCCGAGAATTGGTCGCATTATTTGATAAATTGATCAAGAACTCGTGTCTGAATTAACGCCCTCGCTCTCGAACCACGGTCGAAGGGGTTAATGTTAATTGCCATTGTTGAATTGGACGAACAGAGGAGCGCAGAAGAGAAGCGAGGTCCAGCAGGTCTTTCTTCTACCACGTGTTTATAGAGTTATTCAGCCGTGAGTTGTACCACACTTTAATTGCCCCAATTCAAATGGATGCGTTGGCGTTGGCTTCGGCGTCAGCGTCGGCGTCAGCGTCGGCCTGCCGCATGCCACAATGCGATGCGTAGTATGTTTGCACTGCATTCACATGCATACAGAGGCACAAATATAAACAATAATCAATCTCTTCAAGGGTTGAACAAACAAACATAAAGGCTGAGCAAGGACATGCTTATGAAAAATGCAACAGCTAACAGTTGAAGGCGTTTTTAAATTGATTATTCCTTTGGGCCCAACTCAAAATCAAGTGGTACAAGAGAAATTCTAAATCTAATACATATTTATAAGGGAACTAGATCAGCATTACAATGGACCATTCATTTCACTTATCCTATATTTTATTTAACTATTTAACTATTTAAGCCATCAAACAATTATTTAGCGTTCAAGATAAAATTATAAATTGGGATATTAAACAACCAAATATATAGAAAAAATTTTATTTAAAACTGATGAGATATTAAACGAGTTCACGTGTTCACAACAAATTGTAATTGACCCAATACTCGTTTGAAGTATTAGGAAAGCCCAGAATATGCAAAATAGAATCAAATATAAATATTAAATTTAAGTTTTAATAATAAAAAGAGAGAAATAACCTTCTTAATGATTGCCTCGAACATCCTTGAAACAAAACTAAAACTGTTCAGTGTTAACTGAAGCACAACTTATAACTGTTTAAATATGAAATTTAGGTTTTTTCTGAACACAAGTTGATTTTTTAACGCTTCATTAAGTTCTTGGCCACACGCGCGATTCAAGCTCTTGTTTTTTTGTTGACTTTTATTTTTTCGGGACCAGTCTGACGCGCGTCTGCCAAGGAGGTCGCTCGACGTCGCGTTACCTGCTTAATTGCCCAAGTTTGCATGACCAAGTTAAGGTGTAGTTTGTGCGATCTAAACACCTCGTTCGTATTGCGTATTATGGCATATTCCTCAACAGCAGAAAAAAGGAACGAAAGACATAAATGCTGTTTACTTCCGATTTTTTATGTAGACATTTTAAAAATGCACTGCCAGGCGACAACGACAGCTGTCAACAGCACACGCTTTTTTCAGTCGATTTGGAATCCGTACAAGCAGCACAAAAGCACACAGTGTGTGGCATTTTTTGGCAACGTGTGTTAAGCGTTAGTTTTAATTTAAATAGCAGCAGATGGTATGAAAGTTACATGAAAGTTCATATAAGAACTAAAATATTTACCATATTCAAATTAAACAAGTGCAGTATTTTTACCGCGATAAATCAAACAGTATTTATTCTAAGGAAATCGAAAAACCAATAAGTTCTTATCGATAACTGCCAATGCAACCAGTTAACTGGCGCGCTTCTGTTAAATTTGAATATTAGATTACACTTTATCAAAACGTTTTTTAAATAATAATAATAATAATTTAAATAATTACATAGATGTGCATATGCAAATGCGTCGAACAATATACACATTCTACGTTAACACCATTTTCTTAATTTTGAAGATAGAAATTTGTAAATTTTTGTTGGATTATTGTCAATATTATATTTTTTTAAAATTAAATTTGTAACTTCTGCCCCCCTTCATTTTGTAAAAATTATCCCCTTCATTTTAACTAATTTCGAATTAAAAATGTTCATTAAACATTAATTTTATTTCAAAATAAGAGCTAAATTTAGCTTAAATTTCAATCGCGCGCTCATCGAAAAATGCGCAAGTGCTAACAGAAAACTAACAGACTGTTAGTCAACAGTGCGCTAGCAGAAGAAACATATTAGGTGTGTACACACTGTGATCAATGAACAACAAAACACATTTAACTATTTGTTAATAAAAAGTTAAATATATTTGTTGATAAAGAGCTTTCCACCATCAAAATAAAGCATCACAATGCCAACAATTGGAGTTAAGCGGGATTTGCTTTTTGAAGCCCTCGGCAAGAAGTATTGTAAGTAAGCCGGCACCTGTCCACGTGGATAAATGGCTTTAATGTTTCCCCCTTTCCGCAGCCGATGATGAGTTTCAGGAGCTGTGCTTTGCCTTTGGTCTGGAGTTGGATGAAGTGGTAAGCAATAATCGTGCAAATGTCGAAATATTCCCACCGATTTCATCATTCAATTATAACAGACTACAGAGAAGCAAATGCTGACAAAAGAGCAGGGAGATGTTGCCGCGGCGGCGAATGCCAGTGAGGAAATCATCTACAGGATTGATATTCCCGCCAATCGTTACGATTTGCTCTGTCTCGAGGGCTTGGTTACGGGTCTGCGAGTCTTTCAGGGCAAGTGAGTAACAGCACCAGCCCCTTAAGGATGTCAACTAAATATCGTATACATGTTTTTAGAGTTACACCACCCAAATTTGAGTTTGTGGAGCCAGCACAGCGTCAAGTGTTAACAATCATGCCGTCAACAGCGCAAATCCGACCATATGCTGTGGCTGCTGTGTTACGCAATGTTACCTTTACGCAGGACTCGTACACCAGCTTTATTGATCTGCAGGACAAGTTGCATCAGAACATTTGCCGCAAGCGCACGTTGGTAGCGATTGGCACTCACGATCTGGACACTGTACAAGGACCGTTTAGCTATGAAGCTTTGCCACCGGAGCAAATCAAATTTGTACCACTAAACCAAACGCAAGAGCTGAACGGCGTTCAACTGATGGATTTCTACGCCACTCACGCTCAGCTCAAACAATATTTGCCCATCATTCGGGATTCGCCTGTCTATCCAGTGATCTACGATGCCAATCGTGTGGTTCTATCGCTACCACCCATCATTAATGGAGACCACTCAAAGATATCGCTGAAAACCAAAAATGTCTTCATTGAATGCACCGCCACGGACTTGACAAAAGCCAAGGTGGTGCTGGACACCATTGTATGCTTGTTCTCCGAGCACTGCAGCCAAAAGTTCACGGTCGAGCCATGTGATGTAGTGCAAACGGACGGCACAACTGTTTCCTATCCGGAGCTTGCCGTGCGTGAAGAGCGTGTTTCGGTGAAACGTGCCAATGCTTACATCGGCATTAATGAACCAGCCTCGAAGCTCGCGGATATGCTGACACGCATGTATCTGGAAGCGCAAGTGGATGCCAAGGATAGCGATACGCTAAATGTTAAGATTCCGCCCACGCGCCATGATGTCATCCATGCTTGTGACATCTATGAGGATATTGCCATTGCCTTTGGTTATAATAACATCAAGAAATCATTGCCATCCTTCATGCAAATCGCTAAGCAATTCCCACTCAACAAACTGACCGAGCAGCTGCGCGAACAGGTAGCACAGGCCGGATTCACCGAGGCGCTTACCTTTACATTGTGCTCCCGCGATGATATTGCGCGTAAGCTGAACAAGAACATTGAAGCCTTACCTGCAGTGCATATTGGAAATCCCAAGACGCTCGAGTTTCAAGTGGTCCGCACCACTTTGTTGCCTGGTCTTCTGAAGACCTTGGTTGCTAATCGCAAAATGCCGCTCCCATTGAAACTCTTTGAGATTAGCGATGTTGTAGTTGTCGCGGAGAACTCGGAGGTGGGCGCTCGCAATGAGCGTCGTCTGTGTGCTGTCAATTGCAACAAGACCGCTGGATTCGAGATTGTGCATGGTCTGCTGGATCGTGTCATGCAATTACTCTCTGTGCCCAGGAAAGCTGCCAATGCCGAGAAGGGCTATTATCTGGAGGCAACTGAGGGTAAGTCTGAACCCGTCAACAAATGATGGAGTTAATAATAAAAATGTATATCCTTGACAGATCCCAGCTACTTCCCGGGTCGTTGCGCTAACGTCATGTACGATAGTGCCATCATTGGCAAGATTGGAGTCTTGCATCCCACGGTGCTGCAGGCCTTTGAACTAACCACGCCCTGTTCAGTCGTAGAGTTCACCATTGAGCCATTTGTGTGAAAAGGAGCTTAGCTTAGCAATGAAATTGTAATTGTTCACCCCAATTCTTTCCCAAAAGTCTAAATAAATGGTCACAAATAATAAATCACAAAACTGAGCATGTTTTTTATTTCTTTTTATTTATGCTGTTTAATGTTCTTATATTTTTCCTTCAATACAATAATAATAATTATAAGAGTAATAATAATCCGTATAGTATGTATGTATATCATATATGTATGTAGTTTCTTTTCTTTTTTTTTTAGTTTATTTTTTGTTTTACGCTTGCATACTTCCTCCATTCATGTTTGAAGTACTTCTTGTGTAATTTAATTTTTAAATTAATAAATCTATGAATTTTATTTTTTTCGCATGAAAAAAAATCTATATTATGCTTTTTTGTCGATTAAGGATGTATCAACATCTTAATAACGGCTGTTTCTGCACAAGCAGCTATTAACTTTATTATTATTATTATTATTTTTATATTTTCATTTTCATAATTCTTTTCATTCTTTCTTTATCGTATGATCCGTCTGGCATGTTGTGTGTGTGAGTGTGTATGAATGCTTGTGTATCAGTGTATCTATGTGTAATTGTGTGACATGTTTTAAATAATTTGAACGAATCCTTCATTTATATTTTTCACTTTCATTACATAATTTGCTTGCAGCTAAAACAATGTTTGAAACAAACAAACTAAACAGGCAAAAAAAAATAGTCGAATCATTTTGTTTTTGTTTTTCTTCATATACTCTTAAACATTAGTTATGCTTTAACGCTGTTAAAGTTCATTTCATATCATTTTATATTTGTTGTTTTTTCATTAATGCAAGTGTAGGCCATGTAGCGCAAACATACATACATAAATATATGTATATATATATATATATATATAAGTATATATTTTTCATTTGTTATATTCTTTTTTTCATTTTACAAAGCATTTACTGCCATATGCCTCTCCTCCAGCTGAAGGTCGGCGGCACCGCTTTTCTCAGTTTAATCATCAAGTTTAAGTTTATCAAGTGTTTTTACATTTTTATTTTAGTTTCGATTTCGATTTCATTTTCATTTGCATATACTTTTGTTGTTGTTGTTGTAAATTGTATATTTATGTATTTGGAAACACATTCTATGCTATGTATTTGTTGTGCTCTATCTCTAAAACGTCCTACGCGTAGTGTCGGATAAGCTTTAAAAGTTGGCAAGCCGTTTCATCATTTTCATCATCTATGCATTTGAAGTGTACTTCTTTTATCTTATTTTTTTTTTTTTCTTTTCAATGGAATATTAAAACGTTAGTCGACCTTTAATGTTGTATGTTCGATATACATTAAGTTAAGTAAGCAATTCAAATTTCTACTAGCTACATTTTTAGTATTCGTTCCCTATGCACGTGGAGGAGAACTAAAGACCAGACAAATTTCAACTCAATATTTGAATAATGAACGTATAAAAAGAGTCTCTAATAATTTTATATGTTGTGTTGTTTGTGTGTAATTTGTTCTTAGCTAAATACGTAAGTAAAGTTCAATGCATTCTCGCTTCATTTTTGTGTAGATTTTTCTCAAATGTTTAACAGTATTAGTGTAGTTTAATGGTAAGCTTGTGTGTGTATATACTATAATAAGTAGTAGTATTTAAGTAATTTCTTGTTAGGTTTTCTCATTGTTGTAATTATTGTGGTAGTCGCTGCTGTTATTGTTGTTGTTGTTGTTGTTCTGGTTGCTGCTGCTGTTATCATTGCAAAGATTTCTTATTGCAGATTTTTAACATTATTGCATATTCATCACCTGTCACCTGTCACATGTCGCCTTCTTCCAAGTGATTAAGAGAAAGGTGAGATAGAGAGAGAGAGAGTAAGGGAGAATATACATATATGTAGTATTGCATACAGTTATGACATTCAGGTTGTTGCATTTTTGTTTTATTAATTAATATTTAATATGAATATATGTATATATATTATATAATCTGTTTAGGGTTTTGTGTAAATGGTTTTAGCTTTCGCTAATTTCATTTAAATGTTTCATTTATAAGACTGAGTTCTAGCTTAAAATTATACGTGTGTTTTTCTTTAGATTCCTTCAGATTTCCTTTAACTTTTTACGATTTGTAGCTTCGTTCAATCACACGAAATAATAAGTTATACATTTGTTTTTTTTTTACTTCAAGGAATATCAAATTATTCAAAATACATTTAAAATAAATAATATATATTTTTTTTCCATGATTTCTGTCTTCGGTTTGTGTAACTATTTATGCATGTGTGCGTATGTGAGTGTGTATGTGTTTTTATGTATGTGGTTCGTTTCCTCATTTGTATTAGATAGTTAATCTTGACCAAATTTCAAGTTACCTGTGAATTTGAATAGTTGCCCAACGAAAGAAAACATAAATTGTTAAATAATAATGAACAAGGCCAAGGTTCTGTTTGTTGTTGTTTCGCTGCATTTGAGAGTTGATCGATGATTGATGTGGTGTATCTGATCTGTGTGTGTATGTTTGTATCTGTGTGGCAGCCGCAAAACATATGCAAATGTCGAAAAACAATCAATTTCATTTTCACATCTCTTGCGGCTCTAACCGATTAGTGTGTTTGCTGTGCACTCCATTTTCCTGTCCTTGTTGTATGTGATCTAATTTTCTTCTGTATACCAAGCTGCCTTCCATTCGCCGGCAACTGTTGTTGCCGTTGATGCTGCAGTTGCACGTTGCTGCTGCTGCTTCTGCTGCTGCTCACCAGAGCATCAATTTGACCAATTTGTGGTGTAATTTGCCCATGGCTGCTAAATATTCACAAATTGAATGCATATTAGATGAATGAATAGTGCGTTTTATAAATCAAACAGTTGTTAACTTACGTGCTTGTCGTGGTGTTCCCACACTTCCACCTTGTCGGGCAAATGCGCTGACACATCTGAGGCACCGTGTGCGCCAACAAAGGGCTGAAAGCCATACGATGATGGCATCAGATTAACATGCACCTGCTGGGGAGGCGGCGGTGGCGGTTGCTGCTGTTGTATATTATGGTAATCCATTGGCATCTATTCAACAAAATCAAATCACAAATTGAAATATATAAATATCCAAATATTTGCAATCTAATTTAATTCTAAATGTAAATATATTCTAATTTTAGTTTGAAATTAATTCTATTGTCAACTTTTTAGTTGTAGTTAAATAAATAAAATAAAAATATGAATACGTATTCAATTTTAGCTATAAATTTAAAATTGAATGCAATTTAATTTAATTCTAAATGTAAATATATTCAAATTTTAGTTTGAAATTGAAATAATTCTATTGTCGACTGCTTTTAGTTGCAGTTAAATAAATAAGATATAAACATGAATATCTAACTATGGACTTACATTCATTGGTTCGTGCCGTTGCGGATAGAGTCCATTGTTATATTGCCTGTATTGCTGCTTTATCCAGTTGGGCGGTTGCTGTGGTTGCTGTTGCAGACCAGGCGGTTGTGCCTTTAGTTCATGTGCCCACGGTGGCATAGCACTGCCCAGTGCATCGTCCATGCTGAGCGCCGAGGCGCCCGCATTGAAGTTATACTTCCAGGAGGCAGCACGCTCGGTACCAATGGGTCGCGGCATCTTGCGTATGTCATCATGATTGGGTGACATGGCAGATGGTGAGCTTAGGCCCGCCAAGCCGCCGCCATTCTCCAGATGCAGCATATCACGACCGCTATAAGCTGGATACTCCAATTGTCCACCATACCAGCGTTGGCCCACACCCGTTCCACAATGATTACGTGAGCTAGGAGCTTGTCTGGCCTGATTTGAAAACATAGCGTTCAGTGTTATACCTGGTGCCTGATTTGCACTTGGTGGCTGCTGTTGCTGGGATTTGTTGTTGCCCTGAGTAAATGGTGCCTGTCGAGAATTCAGGCGAATCATGGGTTCCCCCATATAAGGCGTTGATGGATCCATGGGATAATTGAGCGGTTGCTGCTGCTGCTGTTGTTGTTGCTGTTGTTGTTGCTGTTGTTGCTGCTGCTGTTGTTGCTCAACCTTATCAAAGAGCAAACGCTGCAGATTCTGCTGCTGACGATCAATCATTGCAGCGGCTGCTGATCCAAAGTTGTTGTTGTTTGTTGGCTCCGGTGCGTTCATTTGCATGGCATGCGGAGGTCTTTGAATTGGAGCCGTTGGCGGCTTGATGACGCCCGGCGAGTGAGATGGCGCTGAATTATTGACATCGACATGTCCCTGTGTTCCATTGACCGAAGCAACTCCGACGGTTGCATTGCCACCGCCCTGTGCTTCAGTTACCAGCGGTGATCTGGCCGCTGTGTTGCCTCCGCCTGCACCACTCGTGATGATGTTAAGTGCTTGCTGGCTGCTCTGACTTTGCTGTTGTACCTGCTGCTGCTGTTGCATGGCGACAGCGACAGCAACATTGCCAACTGGCGGCGATGTCGAATGATTCGATGAGGCCTTTGAGCTGCCAACCGGCGAACTGAGTATGTTGCGATTGTATCCAGGCGCTTTAGAGGCATCCGCCTGTGGCAGCACATCGCCAACCATTGCATTGACGCCACAGCCTGCAGCTGCACCAGAGACCGCACCGCCAACAGCAATGTTGCCATCGACACCCAACTTGCCCCACTGCGAGTGCTGATAGTCGCTGAAGAGGCAATAAGCGCTCGCCAGCTGTGCACTGAAGCTATCGGCGGCCATTAGATCATTCAATGAATTTGTATTGATTACAAGATTCTGATGTTGATTGTTGTTTGTTTGGGATTGGGATTGCAATTGCGATGGCTGTTGTTGTTGTAGCGATGGTTGTTGTTGTTGCTGCTGCTGTTGTAGTTGTTGTTGCTGTTGGAGGTGTTGCTGTTGCTGTTGTTGTTGCTGTAGATGCTGTTGTTGTTGCTGTGGTATCGGCGAACTGTTGCGCTTATTGGGCGGAGCAATGGGCGTAACCGCACGTGGTTTTCCATTGTTATTACTGTTGCTGTTGTTGATGGCTGCAGCGGCTGCCGCAGCTGCATTTACGGCGGCCACATCGGCCACGTTGAAAGTGCCAATTGGTCCAGCCAATGTATTGTTGATCATGTTATTATTGTTGTTGTTGTTGTTGCTACTACTGTTGCTGCCCAGTTGCGAAACACCAACAGCTGCACCACCCACTGGTTTGCCACGTCCAAACGGTGCAACAACCACACCGCCACCGCTGCGTCCACCCGTCATGCCAAGGCCAACAGGTGTATCGAGCTTTTTGGGTGATTGCATCATAGTCGGCGTTGGCTTCATGCCAAAGCTCTGCGAGGATTTGCCCTGTGCTGCTGCTCCTGCTGCTGTAACTGTCGATCCCTTTTGAGTGGCAAATGTCGCTGAGGATTTCAGCAAAGTAGCATTCTCTTGCTTCGCTTTAGCCACTTGAGTCGAGGCTGTGCCGTTTGACGAAGTGGACACACCGACACCACCACCAGTTCCAGTACGTGTCGACTGCTGCTGTCCAGTGTATGCACGGCTGCTCTGGCCACGCGTTGAGCTGGATGCTTTGCCGCCGGCGGCATTCGATTTGGAGGCACCACCACGTGTACTTGGAGTCTTGCTGCCACCACCAGGCGTAGCCAGTGACTGCTGCTGCTGTTTTGCATTGTGCGCTGTTGCATTGCTATAAGCAACGGCCGGCGTTGAGCTGGCCGATGAGCTCGACGACGTGGATGTCGTTGAGGCAGCCGAGGAATAATTGCCCACAGCTGATGCGATTGTTACAGCAGCCGTGCGATTATCCCAGGTGCCCACTGTCATGGGCGTGGAACTATTGGCTACTGTTGCTCCTGTAGCTGCAGATGCAGCGCCTGCTGTGCCGGCCTTGATGCTGCTGTTGATGCGCGGCAGCATTTGCAATATGTCCACATCGGGATCCTTAATCAGCGACAGGATGAGCATGTGCGCTTGCTTGGTGGCATCGGTTAAACCCTTAATGGTTATGCTGCGCTCCGATTGATTCTTTCCCTGTTTCTCCACCTCAATGTGGGCGCCAGTTGTGGCGCGTATTGCATTGATGTTGCTGCCAGCGCGTCCAATCACACGAGAGATGGCATTTACCGGCACCTGCACCTTCTTGCATGTCATCTCTGGAGCGGACGTTACCAAGGAGCTGGAGCTGGAGCTGCTCACCGACTGGGGATGCTGGCCACCGATGCTGCTGCTCACACTGGTCGTCGAATTGTTGGGCGTCACATTTGCGCTGCTTGCGCCCACGCCCAACGTTGGAGCACCACCAGCTGCATTGACGACAGTCGTCTGTTGGGTGCTGCTCTTACGCACCACCTCTTTCCAACCGTCAACTTCGCTACGTTTCGTCTGAATGCCACCTGCCGAGCTGCCAGACTTGCTGACATCCTTGCGTGTGGCAATATTGCTGACGGATTCATTACTGACCGGCTGCAGTTTAGTGGCTGTTGCCGCTGTCTGTAGCTTTGGTGCTGGTATTGATTCCTTGGGCGCCAAATTTTCCTTCTCCCGCTTGTTGGCCATTTCCTTGTTGGTTTTCTTGCTACTGATGGCAGCTGATGGAACGGCCGGAGCTGCTGTTGTGGTTGTTGCCAATGCTTCCTCCCGTTTAGTATCCGCTTGGCGCTTCAATTGCTGACCAACCAATTGCTGAGTGCTGCTGCTGCTGGACGGCAGTTTAACGCTTTCAGTGGCAGGATTCTTTTTAACCATTGCCCCAGGCTTGTTAAGTGGCGTGGCTGACGCTGGAGCAGCAGCTGCTGCTGCTGCTGCTGCGGCTGTTGATGTTGGTGCTACGGCTGCTTCGCTGGGTGAAGTCTGATGCTGCGCCTTGTTTTTCTGCTGTTGTTGCTGCTTTTTGGTCTTCTTGGCTGACGCATTGCCACTGACATGGGCGTTGTCTGGCTGGTTGGACAGGGCGCGCGCTGCCTTTGTATCGCCGCTGGAGCAAGAGCCCTGATCAATGCCAGAGTCACCTTCCTCACGTGCTGGTGGCACTTCCTCGTCATCATCATCCTTGTCACTGTCATCGTCCTTGTCATTGTCGCTGGCATCATCATCATCGCCCTGCTGATCATCGTCGCCATTGGATCCATTGCTGACCTGTTGTTGGCGCCGTTTCTCCTCCTTCTTCTCCATTTTCTTTTTCTTCTTGCGCTCGCGACGACGTGCAGCGGCTGCCTTGCGACTCTCCTCGCGTGTACGCTCCAGATCGAGTTCCTCCAACAATATGGAGGCATTCTTATTGGCCTTAACTGCCTGAGCTTCTTTGGCAGAGCGCAGGATTTTCATACAATCGTAACACTTTTCAATCAGCTCCTTATCGCTGATGGTTCCAATGAAACGGATCATTTCCTGATCCGAGGGAAATTGTGACACATACTGGACCATCCATTTGACAATTTTAGTGTGACCCTTGCGATAAGCGGCCATCAGGCAGGAGACACGTCGATTATCCTGAGAATCTATGTCCGCGTTGTGATTGTACAACAGTTCCACAACACTCAAATGACCACCATGTGCGGCCAGCCACAGCGGTGAGTTGCCCTTCTTGTTCTTCACCTCAACACTGGCACCGCGCGACAACAACAGCTCCACGAACTTCTGGTGGCCCTTGTCGGCAGCAATGGTCAGTGCCGTGTCCCTTGATGTCGGGACGGGAGCTGCATTCACGTCTGCACCCTTGTCGAGTAGCACACGGCCAACATCTATGTAACCGCCGGATGCAGCCTCCATTAGAGGGGTCAGACCAGTTTTAGCGCGATGCTCAACATTGGCACGACGATCGAGCAGAAGACTGACCACTTCATGGCGTCCCTGGAAACAGGCGAGAGTCAGTGCCGTATTGCGATTTGTCTCAATCTGTGCATTAATGTCGGATCCCTGATCCAGCAGCAGCTTAACCGCAGCCGTATGTCCATTCATTGCAGCCAGCATCAATGGCGAAATGCCAAGTTTGCTGCCAGTGCGTGAATTGATTTCGGCCCCATGATTAAGCAGCAGTTTGATGATGTTCACATAGCCACCACTGGCGGCCAAACTGAGTGGTGTATAGTCCGAGACATTGCGATGTTCCTTGTTTGCGCCAACGCTGAGCAGCAGCTCAACAACTTCGTAACGACCACCGGAACAGGCCAGCGATAATGGTGTATCCTTGGTGCGTTCCGATTGTGCCTCCAGCTCCGCATTGTGCTTAAGGAGAATGTCCACAACCTTCTCATGTCCCGCTGTTGCGGCCAGTATCAAGGGTGTGAAACCCTTCTTGTCGCGATGCTCAATGTTTGCACCTCGACTTATGAGCAGCTCCACTAGCTCCTCGTGCCCACCAGCGCAGGCCAAAGTCAATGCCGTATCATGATTCGATTCGGTTTCCGAATCAATTTCAATGGTTTTGTCCACAGCTGCAGCTGCTGCAACCGCCAGTTGATTCTGCAGTTGTGCCTGCTGCTGTGCGGCCGCGGCTGCTGCTGCTGCTGCCGTTGCTGCTGCCACCGGCTGTTGATGTATGTTGGTGTTAACTGTTGCAGGAATATAATAAATATGTATAAGTTATTGTTATCGTTGATATTGACAAAATATGATATAATTGTACCTTGACTGCCCGCTGGCGTTTGTCGAAATCCGGAACAGCGTCGATCCTTGCGAGATTGCTTATCAATTGCCTTCTTTGCAATGCCGCCTGGCATTGATTTGGTTGCGCCACCTGCTGTTGCTACAGCTGATGAATTGGGCGTGACCAATGGCCAATTGGAGAGCTCATTCTGCTGCTGCTGTTGTTGTTGCTGCTGTTGTTGTTGCTGCTGCTGCTGCTGCTGTAGAGCAAACTGTGTATATTGCTGGGGCACGACCACGGAACCAGTATGCGTCTGTGTGGCCACCTGGAAATGTTTGGATCTCTTGAAGTGGTCTGCAGTTGTCTGGTTACCGATGTGTCTCACATACCTGATGCTGTACGCATGTAGGAGCCTGCATATGCGGTGGCGGATGCAACAAGAGCTGCTCTTGCAAATTAAAGTGTTTCTGCTTCAGACTCTGGGGCATTGGCAATGCCTGAACACCAACAACAGGACCAACGGCGGGTGATTGCCGCTGCTGCAGCAGCAATTCTTGGGCCACCTGCTCCAATTCGCTTTGTGTCGGTGGTCGCTGCTGCTGCTGTTGCTGCTGAAGCAATCGTTCAGCGCGATGCTGAAACATGTGAGGCTGCTGCGGATCAGAGTGCACTAATTGTTGCTGATGCTGATCTGTTGCCTGATCGCCCAATTGCTGTTGCTGCTGCTGCTGTTGTTGTTGTTGCTGCTGTTGTGACATGGCCGGTGGCAGTTGAAAGAGTAACTGCACTGGTGGCGTACTCTTATCGCCGCTTTCCAAATTGTAAACAAAGTTAGTCGCTGGCTGCTGTTGTTGCTGCTGCTGCTGTTGTTGTTGTTGACCGGCTGCTGCAGCAACTGCTTTAATAATGCGCGCATTTGAGTGTTGTTGTTGCTGTTGCAAATGCTGCAGCTGTTGCAACTGCTGTTTCAACTCTGGATCACTCTCCAATGACAATTGCTGTTGCTGATGCTGTAGCTGAAACTCGGCGCTGTTGGGCAGTACTGGATGAAGTTGTTGCTGCTGTGTGGTAACAACAGCTGCGGCATTTTCCGCAGAGAACGGCAGCAATGCAACTGGTGTTTGCTGATGCTGTTGAAAATTGTGTTTCAATTGATTATTAATAGTAATTTACTTGCTGACAAGTCACAATTGATTTACCTGCATATGCTGAAGCTCCTCGGGATCGAGTAAACGCTGCTGTAGCGACTGCTGCGATTGCATGGGATAGTCCAGGAGAACGATATTCGCCTGACGTTGTTGTGCATCCGTTGGTGCATCGCCAACATTCAAAATTGCCTGCGAATGCTGCGCCGCTGCCACTGCCAAAAGCTGCTCCTGACCTCCCCATTTGCCAGGCGTTTGTGACCAATGGCCGGTAAATCTGCCCTTGCACATTTGATTAAGGCTAAACTCGGCCAGTTCTGGATAATGAAGATTGCTGGCCAGCTCCTACAAATTAAATTAATAAAAAGAAAATAATTTCAAGTTATAAATTCATCAGTTTGTAAAATTACCTGGAATATGTCCTCCATTTCGCCACTTATGTCATACTGGGCGCCATCGCCGGCATCATTGGAAAAGTGCTCCAGTCCAGCATACAATTCTCCAGCTGCTGCTGCCTTTGTCGCATCATCTATCGAAAAGGAATGAGTTTTAATCACACTTCAGAAACTTCATCAAATTGTTAACTTACCGCACTGATCGGAATCCTGTTGCTGCTGCTGGTTATGAGCCTTAGCATGCACTGAAGCTGCTGTAGCTGCCGCCAATTGCTGTTGAAGCAGACTGTTTAATGCCGCATTGTTGAGCATTAGCTCCGAGTTGGGCATATCCTGACGAAAATCGCACAATGAATGGGTCAACATATCTGGTTTTGTTAGTATTAGATTCTCCAGTCTGGTTGACATTTTACGCTGTTTTGGCGGTAGGGCAGCTCCATTTTTGGAGTTGGTGTCGCTCTGATCGCCAACGGCAACATTGACGTCCAAGAAGAAGTCATCATCATCTTCGTCGTCATCATCGCCAACATCGTCTTCATCAATATAATCAACGTCTGCATCGACATCGCCATCATCGTCATCGTAGGTAATTTCAATTTTCTCAATTTCACCGCTCTGAGTATCCTGCTCCTCATCATCATCGTCTTCATCGTCCACTTCCTCCTCCTCGATGATGGTATCCGTTAGCTCAATGGGTTCCGGTGGCAACGTGTTTTCTTCACCCTCAACCTCCCCCTCATCGCTCTCCATATCCGCAGTTGCCGATGTTGCAGCAGCAGCCATTGCTGCAGCGGAGCAGAGTGTGGCCAAGTTTTTCATCTCAGCCCGATTTTCAACACGTTCCATAGTTGATGACATGACAGACATGATGGTATCCTCCATATCGGGCGGTGTCTCAGTGGGCGATTTGGGTTGCTCGCCAAAAAAATTGTGCATTTGCCAGCCATCCTGCAAGAATTTTAGCCTCGGAGCCTTGGCCAGTTTATCATTGAAACATGCCAGAGTGGAATGTCCACCCCTCGAATCATTAACGGCCGTCTCAAGCAATCCTCGAAAGTCATCCATAGCGCTTTTCTGCTGAAGCATCTCACTTCCGACGCCTTCCATGGACGGCTGCTGCTGCTCGGTAAAGCTGCTGCTGCCGCCGCCAGTGGGTGACGCCATCGGCGAGGCTGGTGAATTGGAGTAATCCACAACAGATGCGGCATGCTGATGATGATGCAGTTGCAGATGTTGCTGCAATTGTAGCTGAGTTTGCTGCATTTGCTGCTGCAGCTGTAGCTCCTGTTGCTGTTGCAGTTGCTATTAATTAAATTAATTTATCATTAGTTAAATTTATTAATTGATTGATCATTTACACCTCTACTTCTTAACAGTTTAAAACCGTTACTAAATTTAAATGTATTTCAATTGAATCTATGAATCTCCAACAACATAAAAATAACTGCACAGTTGCATAAATACATATTTAAATCAGTCAAAACTCCCGATATATTTATTCGATATTGAAAAAATTAAGTGGAATAATTAATGATAACAACTAGGAATGTTCTTTCTTAAAAATTGTGCGTGTGGTGGAGATAAAATCATCCACTGTAAGCTATGCTAAATCCCTTTAAGTCCTGTGTAACGAATATAATAATAAGGATAATTTGCCAAACATTACTTACCAAATTGTTGTAGATGGAGACCATTTGATTCTGCTGCATTGGCAATAATTGAGCTTGCTGTGCTGCCGCTGCTGCTGAGGCTGCTGCAGCTCCTGCTGCTGCTGCTGCAGCCGCCAGTTTGCGATTGTTCTTGTTGCTGGCCTTCACCTTGGGTCGATCGCTTATTGCAGTGCTCTGCAGAACCTCCGAGGAATGGGTGATGGTGCTGGAGCCGCTGGTTTGGCGCTGCACACATACGAAAGTTATAGAAAATTTTTCGATATTAACAATATCAGTTTCACTTACCATTGGCATTTGCGAGCCATTCTCGGTAGCATTGGATGCACTCGGATTACTATCGCTGACAGCGGCACCTGCAAGCAAAATGAATGAAATTTTATATGGATTTTTGTCAATGTCTTGGCGTTTTTACATACCTTTCGGAGTGGCTTCCAACGTTACCTCGCTGCTGTCACCAGCATCGCAAGGTGCATCGAAGCCCCGTCGCCTCTGCAGACGTGAATCCTCGCCAGCGCAGGCAAACTGCTGTTGCTGTTGCTTATCATCTTCACCTAGTGGCTGTGAGCGGATTTGCTCGGAATGCTGTTCTAGCGGCAAATCAATCGCTTCCAATGGTAAATCAATGGATTTCAGCTCGTTTATTAACTGACGATTCTTGCGAGAACCGACGCCCTTGAGCTTTGGCTGCTGTTGGTGCAATTGCTGTTGTTGTTGTTGTAGCACGGGCTGCTGGCAAACGGTATGGAACAGAACAGGTGGCGCTGGTGGTGCCTTTTGCGGTGGCGTTAGCGAGTTAATGTGCTCCATATCCAGATCAAAGTGCTTGCAAGGCACCAGATGTGCCCCAGATGGTGGCAGTGTTGCTTGCTGCTGTTGCTCAAAACCAGGCTGTAGATGAAACAGACGAGATTTGGCAATAAGGCCCTCCTGTTGCTGTG
The DNA here is from genome assembly GCA_035042165.1 of Drosophila kuntzei. Lineage (NCBI taxonomy): Eukaryota > Metazoa > Arthropoda > Insecta > Diptera > Drosophilidae > Drosophila > Drosophila kuntzei. The sequence goes on from JAWNLU010000818.1 coordinate 1,034,714, forward strand.
CGCTAAGCGTGGTCAGATCAATGCCACCACCTCCGGCACCACCCACTGCAGAGACATACTCCTCAGTGACAGATGCATCACTGTTGCCTGCAGCCGAAGCCGCCGTTAGTTGAAGCTCACTAGCATCCAGAAATTCACCAGTCCCCAGGGCAACAATATTGTTGGGAGAATTTCCACTGAATTGTTGCTGATGGAACAGCTGCTGATTGCTTGCGCGTGCCGCCTCAGACAACTCGTGTAGACCTGGCGGGGCATTCAACTGCTGGAGTTGATGCTGTAGCTGCTGCTGCAGTAACTTTTGCTGCTGTGTGGTGATCAGACGCATTTGATTGGCGGCCTGTGCGTTCGCAGACTGGGCATTTGCGCCTGCAGCAAGTTCTGTGGGTGAGATATGCGGATATCGAAAGAGCAGCTCCACGACACGTGTATGGCCCCCTTTAGAAGCCTCGATCAGCATCGTGCTATTATCCTTGAGCTTGTGAAAAGGATCCGCGTTGTTCTTGAGCAACAACTCCACCACAGAGTGATGGCCACCAGCGCAGGCCAACGAAAGCGGAGTGTGATCATTGCTGGTCGTCTGCTTGTTGACATTAGCGCCCTTCTGTATGAGGTACTTCACGGTGCACAAGTGACCAGCGCGACAAGCCTTCATCAGTGGAGTACGTCCACCTTCGGACTCGTGCTCTAGTTCAGCGCCATACGATACCAATACGCCAGCAGTCTCAGTATGCCCATTTTCACAGGCATGCGTTAGCGCTGTGTCCCCGGTTTGGGTCTCAGCATGGACATTCGCCTTGTTCTGCAATAGAAAGCGCACCAGCTCGGTGTGACCTTCTTGTGAGGCTTCCATGAGAGGCGTGGATGCACCCAGCTCCAGATTGGCCCCGCCATTGATCAGAAAAGCTGCCACATCGCTGAAACCCCCACAGCATGCCAGCGTGAGTGCGGTTTCCTGAGTCTCCTCAGTGGTGGCGTTAATGTTGGCGCCTTTGCTGAGTAGCAGTGCCACCATTTCCTCGTGTCCTTCACGTGCTGCCTCCATGAGGGGTGTGTAGCCTTCGTCATTGACCTCCTCAATATTCGCTCCACGCTCAATAAGCAATGTTGCGAGCTCCACATGACCACCGCAGGCTGCCAGAGTTAGCGGCGATTCAAATGAATCAGTTGGCATATTGACTTGCGCTCCAGAGTCCAATAATAAACGTGCCACTTCCACGTGACCATCCATTGAAGCCTCCATGAGTGCTGTGTGCATTTCGTCAGTTTTATGCTCCTGATCAGCGCCAGCTTGTAGCAAAAAACGCACCATATCCAGATGGCCCTTGTAGCAGGCTAATGTCAGTGCACTCTCCTTGAACTCATTCGAGTGGGTGTTGATCCCGGCTCCATGCTCCAGCAGCACCTGTAATGATTGATTGAATATTTAATTAGTAACAGTTTTTGAGCAGAAATAAATAAATAAAATAAATATTTAGCACTTATACATCAGATAAGATCAAACTAAATCATGGAAGATGCATTTCAATCCAAATAACGAAATCATTAACTCGATTCTCGTTATTGGTGCAGCTACAATCAAATCTCGGATTCTAATCACTTGACAGTGTTTTGTAATTGATTTTAAAATGTAAAGAAACATGAATCAATATTTACCTTGGCCACTTCCACATGGCCAGCGGAGGCGGCCTCCATTAGGGGTGTATGTCCGTTCTCATTTTGCTCCTCAACATTGGCGCCATGCTTAAGCAGCACTTTCACCACGTCCACCTGACCGCCAGCGCAGGCAAACATTAGGGGGGTATTGCCAGTGGCACAGTGTGCATTCACATCGGCGTTATGGCTGAGCAGCAGTTTAACAATGTCCAAATGTCCAGCCGATGCAGCTTCCATCAATGGCGTTGAGTCCTTTTGTCCCTTGTCTTCCACCTGAGCGGCTGACATTGCCAACAAAACCTTTTCAAAAACAAAAACATTTTCGATTAGTTAAAAATGCTTTAAAATGTTTCTACTGTTGTGCTAATTATTTAATCTGATCGAGTCATTTTTGAATATCGTTCTATATTTTCCTAATGTTTATGTGCTGCTAACTCATTAAAAAAAAGTAATAAATAAAATGATAACTGCAAAAAATTTCTCTTAAAATAACCTTTCCATTTGACTGTCTTTTATTTATCAAGACAACCCGTATCATATTTTTGAAGAGACTAAGAGAAATAGACTTAAGCTGCTTTTAATACTCTCGCTTGTGATGAAATTTTATGCGAATTTACTTTTGGTACATTATGCGATGCTTTACCTCCTCTTGGGTTAGGTTGTCTTGATACTACTTATGCATAAATATATCACAAGATGCTTCGAGCTGTCGTATGGTTCTTTTACTTTCTTGCACAAATTTCCCCAAATTTTCATTCATTTGCATTTGGATTTTATCCAATACATACCTGTGCCAGCTCATAGTAGCCCGCGGAACAAGCCATTGACAATAATGACTCGCCCTCATCCGTTGAGGCGGCTGCATCGTTCATGTTGCCCTTGCACAGCAATCGCTTCACCGTGTTGACATCATTATCGGCGCAGGCGTGGGCAAGGCTGCGCGAGAAAGCACTACTGTGAATTGCGGGTTAATATTATCAACATATCAATATGCAGACGCACATCCCAATGGGATCAAAGCGATCAATCAACTCTATTAACTTACTTCTTATCTCGCGGGCTGTTGGCACAACGCATTTTGGTTAGCGCCTGCTTGGTTTCATCGATTGCGTGGGTGGCATGTCGCAGTACGGGTGCTTTTTCATTGGCGGCAGCCTCCAGCAAGGCAGTGAGATTACTCGAGCGTTTGTTGTTGGACTCAAGCAGAAAGTTCTTAACCTCTGGCGCATCCTCGTCGTCATCCTCATCGTCTATGTCCTCATCATCTGCATCGTTATCCTGCAGAACGTCTGTTGACAATTTGATACAATGTGTTAAGAATATCTTTACTTTTATTAAGGAATGAATTTAAATTTCTTACCTATTTCTTCGTCTTCTTCCTCGTCATCACCTTCAGATTCATCAGAGTCCTCGGAGTCCTCTTCGGTTTCATCCTCATCTTCACGAACCTCAGCCTCCTCATGCGGACAGCTATCGGGATCAGACTCCTGTATATCGTCCTGCAAACAAAAATATATATATTGGATTAACACAAAGTTTTGCCTATAATATTTTCGTTCAACTTTTGAAGAAACTTCAATATGGATTAAATTCGTGCTCGTCGGTTAAGAGGTGAGTAAAAAAGGTTGCTGGAAATTATATTAATGCTATAAAACTAATCAGAATCAGTAGAGCAAGTAAAGAGCACATTCTTGTTGTCTAAGGCCAGCTATGTGATGTTTGTGTGTTGTTACATAATCCAAGTGGTAGTAGAAGACTATTATTATTATTATTTTTATTATTATTATTATTATTTATTAAACAATAACCCATTTTGTTTTGTTGTTGTTGTTTTTGGGTTTATTAACTATTATGGTAACTTTAATCAAAGTGCATACAATAAAAACATGGAAAGAAAATTCCAAACAATTTGTTTATTTTAACCTACGGAGCTTTTGGTTAACATTTTTTGGTTAAGTTTGGTAAGTAGAGAGCTTATTGAGAATTTAGATAATCGACCAAAATTGCAAACTAATTTTGTAGCGCTTCAATTATTGTTTAAGAGGCACTTAAAACGCGAAACTTACCAGGAGATCTGGCCTTAAACACAAGAATGCCAATAGGATCTACAAATAAAGAGAAACGTAAGAAACATACATAAATAATAAAAATAACTGAAGCTTAAACAAAAAGCTTAAATGCGTGAATGTAAATTAAACACTCAAATCAATATAATTGAATTGAGAATTTGACTTGAAGCGCGGGGAAAAACGTGTTAATATTACGTTAACAAGCGACTGCAGCACAGAGTCCATTGTGGATAATACACGTCGTAACAACAATTGGATTGATTCACGCATAAAGCTATCAATGATTGACGATTTACACATTATTTTGCTCATAAAAGTTGATGTCAAATGCAATTAGAACAAGAATTTTTTCGTATATTTTTTTTTTACAATTGTCAAAGATCATGAATTCTGATAATATTTACACAGCGTACTATGTTTAAGTGTAAATTGACGATTACAATTGTAAGTGACTTAACCTATGCTATTATTGTTATTATTATTATTATTGCACTAGTGTTCAAAACCATCGATGGCTCTATATCGGAAAAATAAAACATTGAAGGAGTATATTTAGAACACAAACAAAATGTGGCTCCCCGACGATTATCGACATTGATTACCAGAAAAAAATAATTTTTGGACTATTTATTTTATATTTTAGGAATAATTAAGTTATATTTTGAGTCGAAGACCTAGGTAAGCAATCGTTAACTAGTATTATGTTTAGATATTACTATTAAACAGAATTTTGTAAATAAATAAATAATAATTTATTTATCACATGGTCCACACCCTAACATTTATAATATGATCCCTACCAAATCTTGTTAACAGCTTATTTGATAAAACAAATTAATATTAAATCGCGTGCAATGTTTTGCTTTGAAAAACTATTCGGAAAACACAAATAAAAACAAAGCAATTAATCACTGTTTAATTGTCAGTCTGCCATTCTTCTTCTTAACTGACAAGGTTGCCGGATCGCATTCAAAATGCCACTATGATAATAATAATTTTAAAATATAAATACAACAAAAAACCGACATAAAGTTATTGTTACCTGTATGCGTTTTGCTTTCATTCATTACCACTTCCATTTTAAATATGTATATTTCAAAACCAACACGCATACAAATTGTGTTCATGCATGCATGTACATTGTACATATGTATGCTTGTATTGTATGTGAGCGAGTGTGATGTTTGCTTGTCTGCTGGTTTTTTATTACAAATTCGCAAGTCAAAGAGGAAAACGAAACGGTTTCTTTGGAATTTTAAGAATCGCATGAGTCATGCCAACTCGGTTGCACAGTGATAGTGAGTATGTATACATACGTATGTACATGTGAATATACTATGTTAGTAGTAAGTATCAATGTATTTTGAATTTAAATGTTTCACACGGTGGCAACACAGCAAATATTTCAACATGTCTAGTGTGTGTCTGTGTGTGTAAGTGTTATAGAAATATTCGCGTATACACATGTTTTATGCGAATTATAAAGATGGATCCAAATAAAATCTGCCTAAGCATTGATGAATGAAAAGAGCAAGGCGGAGTAAAATTATAGACGTGTGAGTACGTGTGCATGCACATACATATATATGTACATACATGCAAACATACTATCTTGCGAGAGAAAAAAAAATAAAGAACGAAATTCAAACGAGTTCAATCGCCACAACATGATTTTGCTGTTACTCGTGCGTACGATTGTCTCTTTCGTTGGTCATTTTTCTCGTTATATGCATGCATATGTGTGTGAGCGAGAATCATAAATACACACGTACATATGAATATTTAGCATAATGCACCCAAAAATTGATAATTGACCTTTTTGTAGATATTACAATTATCAAGTCTGCAGTATTACCAGGTCATTACACTTCACTTCAATTTTTTACCATGAATATTTTTTTTATTATTATTGTTATTTTTTTTTGTTGTTTGTATCTCTTTTTGTACGTTGCTTTGTACTTTTGCGCATTTTCTCTTCACACACGATTTCACTCAACGGCAACAACAACAGTGATGACGTTACGAATTTCTTGAGTATCACAAATAATGAAACGAATCGAAACAACGAAAGAATTGGCTAATGACCTTTGATTTGTTGAGTAGACGGCATTTATAGGTACATACATATGTACAAATGTATGTAAGTATGTACATATGTATGTGGTACATCCACAAAAGGCCAGACAAAGAAATATTTACACACACACACACACACACACATAGACAAATTCCCAACAGCTGCACAGCTGATTTATGTACATACAAAATGTAATTCACATCATGCAAAGAAAAAAAAGGCATGCACACGTGTGTGAGTGTGTGTATTGAAACAACGAATAATACGAATTGATACTCGAAACTGGTTTTAGTTTAAAAGCCATGCTCAATCCGCTCCAAAGAGCGGAGCGATGCATTCATAAAATTCATATGAAAAATCTATGAATAACGGGTATTTTATATTGATTCCAACTAATTTGCACACCTGTAACTCGGCCTACAAATACAAATGCATTTCAACATTAAGAAATCCGAATGCATAAATGCAAACGAAAAACAATTTATGGTGCAAGCATATGAAAACACACATATACACATATACATAGATGTATGTTCTATAAATACATACTTTTCATTTACACGTTGGTCTAGACTTAGCAGCTGTTTTTGTCTGATAACAGCGACGAGCGAGAGATTCGCATGCAAATTAATCGTTTAATTCTTATCTAAAATAAGAACCGAAATGACATTCAAGTCAACAGAGGGCAGAGGCCAAAATGCAGGTGTTTCTATTATAATATATATTTATTTATTATAATAATTATTATACACGTTGCAATGTTTACTTTTATTTGTTGAGTTATGAAATCAAAAGCTTATCAATACATATACTCATAAAGTATGCTTTAAAAGTCATTTGGGAATCGGATTGTTTGCCTTTAAAGCCAATAGACGATATGCGAATTGTATTTCTAGATTGGTCTAAACAAATCATAATACACAGACGGCAGGAAATAAATAAATTCTAATAAAAACATTGTGGATACAGACAGATTCTGTCTGATAAATGGTTTTAAAGGGAGGAAAAAAAATTACCTATTATTTAGATTTGCTCTCACCTCTATTTCGCACTTAATTAAAGATAAATTAAGACGATATTCATGAAATTGGATGGAGCGAAAACTTACCTCTGATACAGACTCCTCTTCAGATTCGGAAAGATCTGTGGTAACGGGTTGTGGATAGAATTCGTTATCCGTGTCGGTGTCCGGTGTAATGATGTTCTGCAACGCTGATGATATCGCATTCACAATTCCCACCGATGATGACAATGGTGATGAATTCGATGACGTTGATGATGAGGCTGAACGGTTTGCAGCAGCTGCGGCCGCGGCGGCGGCATGCGAGATGGCGCCAACGTCCTTAAGCTTTTGCTTGAGCACAGCGACAGCTGTTGCCGCACTTGTACTTGTTGTACTGCCCGATTGGGGCGGAAATCCGAGTCCAACAGCAGCGCCCGCGTTGCTATCGGCAGCAGCGGCAGCGGCACCCATTAACAAAGTTGTTGCTGCGAATTTCAAATGCGCAGAATCTTTGCCTACAACTGTTTTACCAGTTGAGGTTGCTCCTGTTGCTGCAGTTGTAGTGGGCGTGACATTTTGCTGTTGTTGCTGCTGCTGCTGATGTTGTTGTTGCTGCTGCTGCAAAGCTACCTGACGCTTAAGGGCTGCGTAAGCTCGCGTTTTCTTTGAGCTACTGGGCGTAGGCGCTGAGGCGACAGCCGCTCGAAATTTGGCAGCCGCACCGGCAGTTGTTGATGCGGCATTGGCGGCCGCTTTAGGTGCATTCATTGTTGTTGTGGCTGCTGTTTCACTTGCTGTTGCTGCTGCTGCTGTTGTTGTGGTGGCGGGCATGGGCGTGGCTGTAGGCGTGGCTGTTGTGGTTCCAGCTGTAACGAATGCTGATGCAGCCGCTTCGCTTTGGGCGCTTGTTTTACTGGCAGCCGTTTTAGACATTTTGGAGTTGTTGTTGTTGTTGTTACTGGTAGTACTGTTAGTATTGGCAGTGGCTAACACGCTGTTGTTGTTATTGTTGCTGTTAACTTTTAACCTGACGCTAGTGTTGTTGTTGTTGCTGCTGGTTGTACTCTTCTTCTTCAATTGGCTTAACTCGGCTACAATGGCAGCAGTCGCGTTGTTCTCGCGTTCAATTGCTGCTGCTGTTGTTGTTGCTTCTGCTGATGTTGTTGTTGTTGTCAAATCCTTGGCACCAACAGCCGCCGCCTCATGCTTAGCAATCTTCTTCTTGCCGCCGCTGCTGCTGCTACTGCTGTTGATGTTGTTGGTGTTCTTAATATTGTTCGCAATGAGCGCAGCCGCTATCGAGTTTCGAGCGACTGGAATACGCGGACCGGTGTAATTAACCTGCCTTACAACGTTGTTGTTATTGTTGTTCTTTGCTGCTGCTGCTGCTGCTGCAAGTCTTTGTGCAGTTGCTTGTGTTCTTGCGTTGATTGCTTCGATTTGTGTTGTTATTGTTGCTGCTACTGGTTTCGTAGATGTTGTTGTCTTTGTTTTTTTGTTCAAATACGCAGAGCGCACGTTATTCAAATTCAAGTTCAAGTCATCGCCATCATGATTTTTCGCATCATTATTCATTTTAGTCTCGGTTAGGCTTCCTTTAATTCAATTCACGCGTGCTTTCGGTGTACAAATACGAATTTTAACGAAATATTTAATAAATTACTTCAAAGAATTTGACATTTTGGTTTTTTTTTTCTTTTACCCATCGACAAAAACGCCAAACCCAAATTTGTATAATTTTCTTTTCTTTTTCTTTATACAAAGTGTGCTACGTTATTATCGATTTTGGTAAGGAATTGAATTAGAATACGCATTCCACGAACAATTTATCGCCAATTTATTCGAAATAATTCAAAATTTAATTTATATGGATCTTCTAATTATCCTTGGTTTTGATTTTTAGGCGCACAGACGCCCGAACAGAACAATACAACTTTTTTCCTTTTGTGTGTTTTTTTTTGTTTGTTTTTTTGGAAAAAAAGTTACCGTTTATTTGAGCGTCTGGCAATCTTGTATATGTAATATATAAAGGAAGGCACACACACAGGCTAATCACGACCGTGTGGCAACGCTGTGCATTCTTTCACTTCTTCACCATTGCACACTCATTCGTTCGTCATTATACATATGTACATACATACATACATATATACTCGCTTTAATTTTCCGTTCTCTCAATTCACGTTTTCGTAGTAACTTATTAATAAAAAAAAAAAGAAAAGTAATGCACAGATAATTGAGAAAGGAAAACAAATTTTATATTATTTCGATTATAACATTTTGCATAGGCAATCGATGCGCAATTCGTAATTGACTTGCTTTCACAGCGTGCTTTTCTGCTTTATATAATCGCGGCGAGTACACAATATAATTGTCAGGTGAATGCTGCATTTTGTATGGTTTTTAATTTTTGTATATATTAAATTGCAGCGTTTTATTTATAAAACTTTTTCGAGCATTTTCGACTTCGCCCCAAACGAGCGCAGGCAAAAATCACTTTACACATTTTACAGCGAACGAAACCGAACGAACATCGCGTCAAAGCGAGATAACAATGACCAGCCAGTCCGTCAGCGGCACGACATTGCGTTTGAGCAAGCGAGAGGACGCTATTGAATCGAGCGAAACCACAATCACACGCACGCCAAAGTCGAAAAGCAGGCGGACGACGACGAAGGCAAATGAAGCAACTAAGGGAAAATTTTTCTTCGACACTATTCCGATGCAATTTTTCACCAATTTAACGCTGCGTTGAAACTTAAAAACATACACAATATACACAGCCTATGTTATGCAATACTTTGTTGCTAGTTTCGCGTATTACCGTTGCAAATTTGTGGCAAATAAATAATTTTTTCAGCAGCTTTAAAAATTCACTGTCTGTCATTCAGAGTTTCGGACGCCATATTATTCCCGGATATTGATTCGGTGCAGTGTTGCCAATTTTTTTCTGGGTGGCAACTCGGTTTAAAAAAGTTGGCTATTTTCTTAAAGCTATTTTCTTTCGAAATTTGGCTATTGTTTCTGATGCTTTTCCGCCAGAAACAGCTATTTTTTCCTCAAAGAAGGTGGCAGCACTGAACTGGCTTGATCTGAACGAATCGACAGAAACCGACGTGTCCACTTTTTTTTAATAGTTTCAATCCGTGCAAATTAAACCGAAATGCATACCGTTTTAACTAGAGGAAATGCAACTGTTGCATATTCCTTGAGCGTCCTGGCGTGCCTAACTTTCAGCTGCTTCATATCGACAGTTTTCTTGGACTATAGTACCGATGCAAACATAAATACCGTACGGGTGCTTGTGAAAAATGTTCCCGATTACGGAGCATCGAGGGAGAAGCATGATCTGGGATTCCTGACTTTTGATTTGGAAACGAATCTAACGAATATATTCAACTGGAATGTTAAGCAACTGTTCATCTACTTAACGGCTGAATATAAATCACCATCGAATCAATTGAATCAAGTTGTGCTCTGGGACAAAATCATTTTGCGTGGCGAAAATGCCGTGTTGGATTTTAAGAATGCAAACACCAAATATTATTTCTGGGATGACGGCAACGGTCTGAAGGACAACAGAAATGTCTCATTGTATTTGTCGTGGAACATCATTCCCAACGCCGGACTGCTGCCATCAGTGCAATCCACCGGAAAACATATATTTAAATTTCCCTCAGAGTACGCCTCATCAATTTAGAGACATTTCGTATTTGTATATGTACTTTAATGCGCTTGTACTAAAATAAAATCAAATCCTTTATATTAGATACAAATATGTGTAATTTATGAATAACTTAAATGATTACAAATTGAGAAACATGACAATTTACAAACAAGTTTGTATTTTAGCAATGACGGTCGAGCAAACTTTTAAAATTGCATTACACTTGCACACTTAATTGGGAACAAAAAAAAACATAATAAAACTTTACATAAATTCATAGCCGCCATCGTCAAAGTTTCGGTTGCCAACCATTGGACCGCCGGCGCCCATTTGATTCGGTTGTCCGCCCATTTGGGGACGAAACTGATTGCCGGCCGTTTGATGTTGCAGCAACTGTCGCAGGCCCGGATTGTTGTTGCCCAACATTGGACGCACCATGCGCTGCTGCTGCTGCATGGCAGCCACATTTGGTGGCACCTGCTGCTGTTGCTGTAATTGCTGCTGTAGATTCGGATTTGGGCCGGGCACGCCCAGCGGCATCCGTTGCTGTTGTTGCATCATATTCATTTGCATTTGCGGCTGCATTGGCATTCCGCCTGCCGCGTTGCCGCCAGGACCACCGCCCATTTGCATGTTCAGCTGGGCATATTGATTATAATGTGGCTGCTGTTGTTGTTGTTGTGAATTGTCTTGCTGCATTTGTTGCTGCTGTTGCTGCTGCTGTTGTTGTTGTTGTTGCTGCTGCAATTCCATTGGAGATTTGCCCTGTTGCTGTTGCTGCTGCAGCATTTGCTGCATCTGTTGCTGTTGAGGCAGCTGCTGCTGTTGTTGCTGCTGCTGTTGCTGTTGCATATTGCCATGCGATTGCTTCTGTTGGATCACCTTGCGCAAACGCTCCACAAACATGGTCTGATTATTCGGTATAAAGCCAAGGAACGCATTGCGATCGGGCGTGTACAATAAAATGAGTACTTTTATGTCACAGGCAGGCGTATTGGCCATGGCCGAGAAGTGTACGCATCCAGCGAAACCAGAAGTCATCATTTTAGCCAGTGAATCGAGTGCTTCGCCAGGCGTTGGACGAAACACTACCATTTTCGAGTCCTTTAGAAACTGACCGCCAATGTTTCCAACCAAGTGTTTGGGCATCAATTGCATTAGCAACTTTGGCGGCCAATTGTCCGCCTTTATTTCGGGCTCCCCGTCCTTTATATTGGTACAAACAGTACACTGCAGCGTATGTGGAATCTTTTGTTGATCGTTTTTAGCCTTCTCCGACCATTCCAGCACTCCGGTCCAGATCTTTTCTCGAAGTGAAGCTTGTTCCTGCGGTTGTTGTTGTTGCTGCTGCTGTTGTTGTTGCACCTGCTGTTGGTTGGGTTGCTGCTGCTGCTGCTGTTGTTGTGGGCCCGTCTGTTGCTGCAAAGACGGTACGTTGCCCGCGCTGGATACGGTTGGCATCATGTTGGCATTAGCATTGGGATTGACCTGCTGTTGTTGTTGTTGTGGATGTTGCTGTTGTTGTTGCTGCTGCTGTTGCTGTGCAAGCTGCTGTTGCAGCTGATTGAACTGTTGATGGTTTAACATTTGCAATCTCTGTTGCTGTTGTTGCTGTTGCAATTGCTGCTGTTGTTGTTGCTGCTGCTGCTGCTGTTGAATTGAATTGACTGTTTGATTGGGCGGCGCATTTATGCGTGAAATCAACGTCGAATTGGGATTCTGATTTTGCTGTATCTGCATATTGTTAGCTCCTGGCTGCATAAAGGCCGGACGCTGTCCAGGTTGATTCGGATACATCCAACGATTCTGGCCGGGCACAACATTTTGCGGGAAATTTGCATTCTGCATTTGATTCGGAACAAATTGATTCTGTTGTTGTTGTTGCTGCTGCTGCTGTTGTTGCTGCTGCTGCTGTTGCTGCAACAGCTGTTGCTGTTGTTGAGCGTTCAAGAGTCCCGCCTGTGATCCGGCACCAGGTTGTTGCTGTTGCTGACCCTGCATCGTATTCATGTTCATAACCTGTTGTTGCTGCTGCTGCTGCTGTGTGGGACCGCCAGGTTGTTGTTGTTGTTGTTGCTGTGTTGCGTTAGCTTCCATAGGAATGTTCTGACCGGGCACCGCCTGTTGTCCATTCTGATTATTTAGTGCCTGCACCGCTGCTGCTTGAGCTTGTGCTGCATTGGGTGGTGCAACCATTTGATGCTGACCGGCGGCCGCATTGTTAACAGCCATGCTATTGGGACTTGGTGCCCGCTCCTTCAGACTATAGCCTTTGAGCAGGACCAAATGTCGAATATTCTTTGCATAGTTTTTAGTCGTAATGGGCTGATCGCCATCAGCCTTCATGTACAGCTTGAAAAGCACTGGAATCTTCCGTGGTGCAATGATGGAGAGATTAATTTTGCGCTCATTAAACAATGCCGCCAACTGTTCACAGGATTTGCCCTTGTACTTCCATGATTCATTCACAGCCATCTGATACGGAGGACTGTTGCATATCAGTATGCAATGGCGCTGCAAATTCGCCTGTTCCATCATATGACGCTGCTCGTTCATCTCATCGAAGCAGCCGTGAGCAGCTGCAAATCCCTCGGCCATGTGTGCATGCGATTCCATGCCACCACCGACTAGGGGCAAGCGTTCGATTGTCTCAATTACTTTCTGTGGCTGCACAAATGGTCCGTATGTGGCACAAACTGGTTCCAACAAATTGGAGGCCGTGCGGTAAGTGACAATGCCATAAAGTGTCGCATAACGTTCAGCAATTAGGAATTCGCGTTCATCAATCGAACCTTGCGTAAAGTGCTCCAAAGTGGGCAGAATGTAGTTAGTTTTCAGTTCGTTTATGTATGCCCCATTAATTGCACTGCTTTCTATTACGAAGACCACATCGGCCAACGTCAGCTGATCCACCTCCATCTTGTGCACACGTCAAATTAACTATTTCCCGGTGAAATTAACAAGGTGTTTGTTGCACAGAAGATTTGGCTTTTGTTTTCCGTTTCTTTCGGATAGAGTTGTATCCACGGTTGCCACACTTGGCGTTTTTGCACAAAAACTGGATCTTTTTTTCCTGTTGGCGCAATGGCACTTTTTTATTGAAATTGGATCTATTTTTTTAAAATTATTTAGAATGTTATTCAGATCTAGAATATTATTCCAATTATGCATAACGCAATTAAGCTTTCAGAGCAATTTTTTTTGTTCTGTAGTGTTTTCTTTATCATTCCTATGATTTTAATTAAAATATGAATATAATGTTTTTATTGATTTAATCCTATTTTTAAACAAAACGACCGACAGTGCTCGAATCATCGAACGAACTTTATTGGGATTTGAGTCACTGAACGATCTAAAATGTGATTCGAGTCACTGAACGAACGAAGACACCAACTGAACTATTGAACTTTATGAAAGATTAGTTCGTTCATCAAAAATTGAACTACTGAACTAAATCCTTCAATTGTTCTACAATGAACAGCTCTACTTTCGGACACTGGTGGTGAATTTGAACGATTTGGCAACATCGGTTCCCAAAAAGCAGCGTGGCAACCTTGGTTCTCGGAAAATGGCCCATTCCCATTTTCAGATCAAATTGCAAAATGGATAATGATATTATTTTTTTAAATCTTATGTTGGGTTTACATTGAGGGAATAAATTGTAATCTTATTTATTAATCAATTGTTTTAAAACTATATTTTTGATTTTATCTCCGAACGGTCGGCAGATTTTGGCTTTCGGACGATATATTGATGCATCGATTTTCAGCTTTAAACACTTCTATTGATTTATCGATGTGTAGACATTTTATTATTATGAGATGACACTTTGTGAGGCAAGCATCTCACTCGATATCGATGACAATAATACCAGCGTAAAAATCGTGATTAATTAGACGTAACAAGAAACAATTGAGTTTTTCCCTTTATTTTCATTAAAAACGACTAATTGAAATTATTTATACAGAATAAAATTTTAATCGATATTAACAATTGCAGCAATCGATAATATCGATAAAAGTTTTGCTACTTTTCTGCTCATCTCTCTTTCGCGTTTATGTTTGTCAAAACAAAAAAAAATTAGAAATTACTTCAATTTTGTATAATTAGCACCTAATTAATGTATATCCCCCAACATGCAATGTAAATAGAGTTCTCCGTGTGTATTTGTGTATGTGTGTCTTCGTGGTATTGCGTATAAAGTAAACAAATGTGTCGTCTGAAAAATTGTCCCTTGAGTGAGAAAAAAAATGGACATACTCGTATTTAAGTTAAATTATCTATGCACTTGTGTTGGCCAATGCTAAAGGTCTAAAAACGAACATCCACTTGCTAATCAGTTAGAAAGGCAACAATGTTGCAATATAAAAACGCCAACGCAGCGGTTGCTAATGTGGTCAACAACAATAACAATGGTCAAGCGGGAACTACGACGGCTGCCGCCCCCGCTCCCGCAAAGGGGGCCCAGTCAGCAAATAGTGTATCTGGTGTGTCCAATAACTCGGCTGCTACTCCCGCTCCACAGATGCAACAGATAATCAACATACATCAAATGCCCTCGCAGTTTGTACAGGCAGCGCAGCTGCAACAAGCTGGAGGCGCTGGCATGCCGCAGAATATGTTTCAGATCGTGCAGCCAATGGCCATGCAAACGGTTAACATTGATGGGCAGGAGGCCATCTTCATACCCAACATAAATGCACAACTGGCCACGGCTCAACCAGTGAATATAAATGGCCAACAAGCGTTTATTACACCCAATGGACAAATTGTGCGTGCACCTCAAGTGACTTCAGTTCAGGATCAGTCGCAGACGCAGCTGTTTACCATACCCGGTACGAATATTCAAATACCGCTGGCGAACATTGTGCAGCAGCAACAGCCACAACAGCAGCAGCAACAACCTCCACAGTCGGCAACGCCAGCACTTGGACTTCAAGCGCAGGCGGTGACACAGCAGCATAATCACCAGCAACAGCAACAACAACAGCAGCAGCAGCAGCAACACAATCAGACGATCGGCGGTGCAGGAGGAGCAGGAGCAGGACAAACAATCACCATTCCAGGCACCAATATACAGATACCAGCCTCTGTGGCAGCGGCCAATGGTTTGCTGGGAAACATTACGAATCTGCTGGGCGGAGGGCCCACAACGATTAAGCTGGAAAATGGACAGACGTTGCAAAATATACAATTGCGCGCTGCGACGTCAGGATCTGCACCACAATTGCTACAGTTTCCACAGCCAGCACCTGCGGCACCAACGCTGCAACAGACGGTGGCGGTGCAGATTCCTGTGCAAACAGCCGGTGGTCAAACCATCTACCAGACTGTACATGTTCCCGTACAAGCAGCTGCGGCAGCAGCGTCCACAGCTCCACCCTCATTGTCCAATCTAACGCAGTCGATTCAGGCAATGCCTGCGTCAATGCAACAGGCTGCAGCTCAGATGCAAATCATACCACAATTTGCTCAAATTGCACAAATTGTTACGCCCAATGGACAAATACAGCAGGTACACTTTGTTAAATGATATTGTGGCAAAAATAAAACTAAATCTACCATTTCTTATCTACAGGTCCAATTGGCTCCGTTGAATGCACTTAATTATTCGCAGTTGCCGCCAAATGCGAATATTATTCACATACAGAATCCGCAGCAGCAGCAGCAGTTTATGCAACCGCAGGCTCAAATCCACCAGCAGCAGCAGCAACAAGTGCAACAACAGCAGCTGCAACAGCAGCAACAACAGCAGCAGCAGCAGCAACAACAACAACAGCAGCAGCAGCAACAACAACAGGCGGCTGCAGCAGCCGCAGCGGCTGTACAGCAGCAACATCAACAACAGCAGCAACAACTCATCAATGCCATCAACGAGGCAGGCGGCCAGTTGCCAGCCAATCAACCCATAACCATTACGAATGCACAGGGTCAACAGTTGACGGTGATACCAGCGCAGCAGCTGCAACAGTTGCAACAATTCCGTGCTAGCCAAAATGCAGCAGCTGCTGCAATGCAACTGCAATCGGCCAATCTACAGGCGTTGCCCATACAGAACATACCCGGATTGGGGCAGGTGCAGATAATTCAGGCGAATCAATTGCCAGCGAATATGGCTGCCAATTTTCAACAGGTGCTCACTCAGCTGCCGATGCCCATGCAAACGACTGCGACGAGCAACAATCATGTTCAGAACGCGAGCGGCAATGCAACCACACCGATTACAATGATGCCCAAACAGGAGCCACAGAGTCCAACGCAGTTGATAACGAATATCAAACAGGAACCACCAGATACATGTGTGTCCAATGCCTCTCCATTGAACAACAATACTCCGAATCCTGCGCCAATCACAGTTCAGCAACCACAGCAGCAACAAATCAAATTTATTGTGCCACAGTCGCCACAGCAACAACAACAACAACAGCAGCAGCAACAACAACAGCAACAACAACAACATTTGCTTGGTGATGGCAACAATCTGCCGACAGTTACAATCCCAGCCTCCATACAGATAACCGCCTTGCCACCGCCGTCAACTCCGACAGCTACAGCACGGAGCACACCAAAGCCGAATCTGTCCAGTGGTGGCACACAGATAACCATGAGCTCTGGTGGCCAAGTCGTGTCCCTAACGACGCCAGCTCGCCAGCCTAAACTGGTGAAACAATCATCGCAGCCAGTCCAGCCGGCGACCAGCGTCAATGTGAACATCAATGTGGCCGAGAGTGTTGCGTCTGTGCCGGAAATAAAGCCGCGATTGAAGCGTGTTGCCTGCACCTGCCCCAATTGCACGGATGGGGAGAAGCATTCGGATCGCAAGCGACAGCACATTTGCCACATACCTGGCTGCAGCAAGGTCTACGGCAAGACATCGCATCTTCGTGCCCATTTGAGATGGCACACGGGAGAGCGTCCTTTTGTCTGCTCCTGGATGTTCTGTGGCAAGCGATTCACACGCTCCGATGAGCTGCAGCGTCATCGGCGCACACATACGGGCGAGAAACGCTTCCAGTGCCGCGAGTGCAACAAGAAATTCATGCGCAGCGATCACCTTTCCAAGCACATCAAGACGCACTTCAAGACGCGTTCCGGTGTCGAGCTCATCGAGTTAAACATTAAGCAGGAGCAGAAGATGAATGCACCCAAAAGCATTAACACCATGAGCGGCATTGTGACAATTGAGATCCCATCAAGCGGTGCAGCCGCCAATGGCAGTGGCGCCTCCAGCGTGGCGGCAACAGTTGCTGGCTCAACTGTATCGGCAGCGCCAGGTGGTGCAACAATTGTACAGCTACCGACGCTATGCGGAGATGATGTGGTTGGCGGTGCATCCACCGATAGCTTTGGTGAGGATGATGACATGGAGGATGAGGAGTTGACCGAAGAGGATGATGAGGAATTAACCGAGGAAGATGAAGAGGATGAGGAAGATAGCGGCGATGAGGAGAAAATGACCATCTCTGTCAGCGAGCTGGGCGAGAACTCATCCAACTAGCATTCGGAATCCCTGTTCATGGAACAGTTCATCTTTGATCACTTTCCATAGCCATAGTACGCCCCGACAGCGGGGCTGTTAAATGACTTTAAACCTGTACAGATGCCCCCCTTTGTCCCCTGTCCCCATAAATGTTAATGTAAATCTTTGTATATAATTCAGATATTCATAAGTTATCATTCGGCTCGCCGAAGCATCAAACCCCCTTGCACGGTCTGACAAATGGAAATTGGATACTCCTAGTTCACTTTCACGATTTTAATCTATAATTGTAGCATACTATATGTATTCAATTATTGCTAGACTTGTACAAAGAATAACTTTAAAACATGCTTAAGGAATTGTTTATATTTATACCAGTTCGGACCTTAAAACTAATTGTGCAAGGGTATACATAATAATTATAAATATTTGTATTTATATTTCTTACATACGAGTATCATTTGGAAAACTAAAATGGATAGCTAAAGCATACGCGATTTTAACTAGGATTACAACAAAATAAGTATGACGTTTTAAGGAAATTTTTATATTCATAACGCACAACAAATCGAATCATGTTATAGATTTGAGAGCATGTTTAACATAATTGTAATTGAATTCATCAATAAATTCATTTTGCATTTTCGATGTTCAGCAATATTATTTGATATAATTAAGAATTAGTTTATGATTAACCTACAGAAGTAATTCGGTAGTCTGGGATTGTGTGGATGTACATGGAATTTGGGTACCGAACGCATTGTAATCTTCAGCAATCTCTGATAGAGGTTGACTCTCTGTTTGTGGCGTCAGCAGATCTTCAGAACCGATGGACATTGACTCGGTATTGAAGTTAGCGGCAGCTTGGACCCAGCTTTCATTGGATGGAAGCAATTTCTCACTTAAATCCTCAGATACATTTGCATCTTTACGTTCCGCAACAGTAGCATTACTGCTATCGTCGATCCAAAGTCCAGGCTGACTTGATGGCATTGATTCTTGCGATTCGATTACAATCATTGCTGGATTAATCATGTTGTCTACAGTTTCTGCATTGTTGCTGTTGGGCAGTATTTCGTTCTGAACCTGTGCCATCAGCAATGAAGGCTCAGTGATGTTGCTATCCTCCTCGACTGGAGATGGTTCGGACTCCAAGCGCCAACGATTCAATCGAGCGTTGTTGACCTTTTTTAGTTTGCACTGCCTAATATGATTGCACTTGGCAATGTCTTGCGGTGAGTAGGGAAATACCATTTTCTTTCTTACGGCCTTGACCAACATGGCATTGACAAATTGCTCCGGGCGATTTGTCAGTCGTCCCTTATTTTCAAATCGCTTCTTGGCGTCATATACACAGTTGAAGAGCGTCATATTTACACGGACTTTTGTACGTAAACACAGCTGCCTTACATCTTCTGGCTGGTATTCGCGACTCAAGTCAGCTTCGGTTATTTTCTGTAAAATAAAATTGGTTGGTAAAAGGGCGCCAATCTTTTTTAGTTATTAAGGTTGTTGTACTTACAGTAAGTTCATAATATTCCAGCATAAGACTTTTCTCAGGCTCATCTAGACCATTAGCTATATTCAAGATATTGGCTTCTTCTTCGCTCTGATACTTAATTAGAGCTTGGGATAAGCCGCTCGACATATTTAATAATAATATACAAATATTTTTAAATGCCGGAACTTTACAGCATTGTTTGAGTTATAACAGTGTGCCCGTAAACATCAAGAGAAATAATACCCTAACTTTTATAGCAATCGGTCTTTGAAAATAGACAGAACTTGCTATAAAATAGCTAAGTTGGCAACAGCAATAGAGATCGCTGTGAACAGTCTGGCAGCACTTGATTTTACGGCTTATCGTTAAAATAAATGCGGTCACATTGTCTTTAGGCTGCCTGGCATAACATGGAATTTGAATTAACGAACATTGGTAATTAAAGTTAAAAAGCAAAGAATGTGATAGCATTCACTTTTGAAAAAGGTGCATCCCCTTTTCGATTTCATGTTGTCCTATTGACAACTGTTGGTATTCTTAAACTCCCATAATTATTTTAGTTGTCTGTCCCTACCCATCAGCAATAACTTTCGCAGCTATTAACACCGCAGAACTAAAAATAATAAATGAGTTAATATCCAAAAATTAATAATAAAAACATCCATAAAATATGCATATTAAATAAAAATATGATGGAATTCTTCTTAACAAAGAGTGTGACCAATGTACAGTTGAAAAATAGCGCTGCCAATTTGATACAGTGCGATCTAAAAATATGCAAATATATTACAATTCCGCGTTTTGGTGCCCCATCGCTTTGGTCACACAGTGTAGAAGTGCGTGTGCAAGAAGAAAAGAAAAAAAGAAAAGTTTGTTACAAAGCCACGAATAAATCGCAAAATACAAGCAAAATAAAAAGGAAATTAATTTATATTGCCCTAAAGAAGCTGACAAAGCGAACGTTGCGCAATTTCTTCGTGTTCGTATGTATGTGCATGTTTATATTTCGCCGTAATTGTGTGTGTGTGTATTGAGTGTCTACGCGCTTGTTTTGTTTTGGTTAAACCACTTTGTTGTAAATAACTTGTGTAGTATATAAATAGCAAGGAATAAAATATTTGAAATATGAATCAATAGAATTCGAAAAATTATTAAATGTGAAGCATATTTATATCCAATTTCTTTCTATTTCCAATCTTTATTCTCTGGACAATAAGTGGCAACTCCAAGCCAACATGTATACAAAAACAAGAAACGACTATGAAAACGAATCGCGCAATAAATAAATGGAAGGAAAACGCGCAAAAAAGAAAAAGCGACCCAAAACGAGAAAGAGAATAAGTATTTTCGTCGCTTTGGTACAAAATTTCTAGTAACGCGCAATTCTTTTCAAGAACAACAATTGTATAAATACTCTATAAACAATTGAAATAACATAGTTTAGCATTCCAAATTGTTTGGTAATTGAACGAGAACGCGATAGTGAAGAGGCGGCAAGAAATCATCAACTCAATCAACAGAACTTTTGCAAGACAGAACCAAAAATAAAAAACATACATTTACATATATACCATACATAGGTAAAGAGTGCCGGGGGCATATAAAATACAACTGCCGTTGCTCCACTTCTTCCTGCAGCTGGTCAACTTTATACAGATTAAAACTGTGGTAAAAACTCGACGCTAAGCCGCTTAAGCTTTACTACAGTTTTGCATTATATTCGTATTCGTATCTATTCGCCGATCCCTCACCACAAGTGTTTGCAAAAGTCATTATAATTGTTTCCTTGCACCCCCATAAGTATGACATATCTACATACACACATACATATATGTTTGCAGTGCAGTTAATGTATTCTTAGTATATGTATTTATGTAAGTATGTACATACCTATGCTTTTTTACACATGCATTTTTGCGCGCGCCAGTGAAATTCTTTGAAACAATTATTATTTGCGTATTTGAAATTTGTGTATGATTTATGCGAATGTTTGTCTATCTTTTTGTTTACTAATACAAATAATAATAATTCAATCACTTTGTTAATATTTTGCAGAGACGCTTAAATCATCAGGCGGTTATTATGAAAGGTTATGATTTGTTTCAACAACTTTCCCCCTCCCTACATCCATCATAAAAATAAAAATAAAAATAACAAAAACAAATAAAATATATATGTACAGATGCATACATACATACATATGTACTTATGTTTATGTATGTAAAAGTACATTGTTGTCGTTGCCGTTGCGGTTGCAGTTGCCTAAAAGCCAGGTTTTGTCTCCTAACATGAGCCCTAACTTGCTAAACAAAACCAACAGCCATTCCCTTCCCCCATCCCCATCTCACTTTTTTATAGTATGTATATAACTAATAGTATTTATCTATTATGTACACAGGAAATTACTATAAAATGTCTCGTAACAAAGACAAATATGACAGTACGAACAGAAGACAGCAGATATTTTTATCTGCTGAGGACATTGCCGCCGGCAAGAAGACCAACTGGAGCGGCCTGGAGATAACGGGTATGTATTATCTTAGCTTGAAATTTGAAATATGATCTCAAGAATCATTTTGCAACTTTGCAGGCTGTGTGAGGAACATTAGCCCCTCATTGTGGGAGTTCGAACACCTGACCGCTCTCTATCTGAATGACAACCAGCTGTTGAGGCTACCAGCGGATGTGGGAATGTTGGTTAGTTTGCGAACACTCGATTTGTCCAGCAACAAGTTGCGCAGTCTGCCGGCTGAGATCGGGGAGCTCATACAGCTTAGGTGGGTAAAATGACCAAGAAGCGTACACATCATCATCATATTGTATGTGCAACACGTTCATCTCATTTACAGGGAGCTGCTGTTGAACAATAACTTTCTGCGCGTACTGCCGTATGAAATTGGCAAGCTCTTTCATCTGGTCATACTTGGTCTGATGGGCAATCCGCTACAAAAGGAGTTTATGAACATTTACAATGAGCCAAACGGGACACCGAAACTGCTCACCTACATGCTGGACAACTTGTCATGTGAGTAATGGATTGTCACTCTATTTCTATATGCTATACATGTGTGTGTGCGTGTGTGTGTGCATGTGTGTGTGCATGTGTGAGAGAGCTCCTGTTTGTGTGCAAGAGTGTGGGCAAAAAAGGAAAGCTCAAAACAGGCGCATGAAAAGAGAAAGTTCTCTGTTGTAAATGTCGTTGTTGTTGTTATTATTATTATTATTTTTTTTTGTGTTTGATTCGTTTTCGATCTGAATTACGAGCAACGTTGGTCAGGATTCCGGTTTATGTACACCCGATTGGGCAATTAAAGTTCAAACTCATGGTTTTTCATTAATGCCAATAGCAAAACATAATGCAAGCATCAATTATAATTTAATTGACTGCAAGCGCCAAAATTACACAGACATATGTATATATGTACATCTATTGCATGTATATTTACATATACATATATATGTATGTAAATACCACTGTTGTCAACCTCGCTATTTGATAGCTAGTTTTGGCTATTTTTAAAGTTCGAATGGTAGAAAAATAGGAAAATTGCTATTAACCGAATATCAAGCTATTTTTAAGACACATTTGGCTATTTTTTGTTATTAATGCTTTTTTTCTTAAGCTGTGTGTATAACTTTCACGAAATAGAAAATGTGACTACACTGTCTATGTTAATATAATCAAAATGTATTTGGTGTTTTTCGATATATTATTATCGCGAATTTGCGCCAAAGTGTCTTCACTGTGAGGATTTTGTAGAAATAGAAAAATAATGGATATTTTTATAGGTAAAGAAAAATTGGTGTTGGCTATTTCATTTTAGCTATTTTGTTTTGAAATTTAGCTTATTTTTTTTTTTGAAAGCTTTTCAACCAGATACAGCTATTTTTGCCTCAAAAAAATTGGGCAACACTGCTGATCATTACAACAACAACAAAAACACTGCACGACCTCGACATGCAAAGCTGCTGGACGTTGGCCCGCAGCAGCTTTAAAGAGAGCGAGCTTCGTGAGAGTGAAGAGAGAGAGAGTATGCAAGAGAGTGTGATCGCTGGCATAACGGCTTCAAGTGCGTTTACTGTTACTGCTAGTTGTCTGCAGCCGGCAAAGCTTGTGCGCGAATGAAATTGAATTTGCTGCCATCAGTCTGCCACAAGCTTGGCTCGCGAGCGGACGCTTTTATTTAGCAGCTGCGAGCTTAAGACAAGTCGAAACAAGTTTCTCTTGGGCTTCGTGACGCGCCATCTCGTCTCGTATTGTATCGTATCGTATCGTATCGTATCGTGTGACTTCGACTGCGACTGCGCAAAGTGTTTCGTAATTTCGGCAACGGCAACTGAAACAAAAACAACAACAACAACTGACGAGACGGCCAATAGTTGTGCCAGTTACTTTTGCGGAGTTCGCTTTTCAGACGCTTTTCATTTCATACGATTTTCGTTGCTATTGTTGCTGCATATGTATGCGGAGTGTGTGTGTGTTTGTGTGTTGTGTGTCTGGCAAGTGGAAATGTTTTGAAATGGCCACATGCAACATACATTAAGTGTTGAAATTGCGAATGCGGCCAAGTGATGTGGCCAGGAGAAAAGACGCTGCTACCACGTGAGATTAGACCAAGGTGTCGCCAGTTTCAGGATTATGAGATCGCATTTGGCCGTTTATCGTGCGCCCGATAACGCAAACGGTTGCCAGTTCCCAAGATATGCAATTCATGCGCCGCCCACACAACAACAACTACAACAACAACAACAGCCGCAAATACAACAACAAACACACGCAGTTTGGAATAACGCATGCTACAATCTTCAGTCGCAACTGCATCATGGCATCTACCATGCAACAACAGCTGGAGCAACAGCGCCACAGGGTCAACAGCTGCTTGTCAATCAGCAGCGGATCAATGAGTGCGCCGGAATACCGCTTATATCGAATGCCTGCGGCCACTTGACGCCCGCCCAGCGTCAGCGACTGTTGCGCAAGTCGAGCAAACCCTGGCCATCAACTGGCACACACTCCATGTCCCAATTGGCGGCACATGCGCAGGGACAGCCGTTGCTGCAGAACAACAAGCATCATCAACATGTTCAGCATCTTCATCAGCAACAACAACAGCAGCAGCAACAGCAGCAGCAGCAACTGCACTTGCAACATTCGCAACAGTCTTGGCCAGCGCATGCCACAAGTTATCATCCCATGCGCATTAACAACTTTCAATTGACGGATAAATCGCGAGTGCTTCGCTACCAGAATTCAGCTCCAGCGGCACTTAGCTCCGAGGAGCAACAGAAATCGCTGAGCAACAGCAACAATCATCACAATAGTAACAACAATAGCAGTGTTGGTCAGGAGACAACAACGCCTGTGGCAGATAGCTGCCTGCCACGCATCATAAAGCCAAGGAAGCGTCGCAAGAAGGATCGCAAGCCAGCCAACGGAGTGCTCCTTAAAATGGATGCGGAACTGCAGCCAAAGTTGCAACAACAGGCAACAGTCAATTCCATTGGCTACACACAATTGTTGCCCATGGGTTGCAACAATGGCAACATGCAGCACGATCACAGTCATGGCGTTTGCTTTTGTCGTGACTGCGATCCGTTGCGCTCACTGTGGGATTATCCATTGCGTCGCTCGCACTCGGATGCCTCCTCCAATGGGCAGGGCAGGGGCGGTCGTAGCAGCTGCTCCACATCCTCATCATCGACGCACTCGGATAATTCATGCGCCAGCTCCATTTGCTCACAGAATGTATCCAATAGCTTTGACGAGACGACAGAACATTTTGCGCCCATCACCGGTGACAGCAGTCGGGCTGAAATTGTGGGCGTTATTGGCTCTCAACGTAGCCACGCCCACACCCATACCCATACCCACGCCCACTCTGCAACAACGCCATCAGCGGCATTGTATCTAAGTGATTCGAGTGACTCCGGCTATGGCGACATCCTGAGTGGCATGAATATTGCCAACGATTTGTTTGCCAGCTGTTTTGGCCATGTTGCAACCAACGCATCCAATTCGCATGCAACCAGCGCCGAGACGCTCCTTAATGAAAGCATCAACGAGATTTCACGCAAACTAATCGAAACGTGCGCTGTCAACGAACCAAACGATGTTGCCACCAATGGATTAGGCGACAGCAGCAGCAGCAACAGCAGCAGCAGCGGGAGGGGAAGCGGTAGTGGCAGCGGGGACAGTGACAGTTGCTCGGCATCCGCCAGCGATAGTGGCTTAGACAGCGCTGGCAGCTATAACTCTGAGGCGCTTGTCTTCAACTTTGAGCATTTAAATCTGACGGATACGAATTTTGTGACGCCCACAGCAATGGATTTTCTAGTTGACTGCAACAACAACAACAGCAACAACAGCAGCAGCAGCAGCAACAATAACAAATCTGAACGCAAGGCAACAGCAGAGCAACAATTTTATAACAATTGCTTTGACTTGGTGTGGCGCAGCAACAACAACCACAACAACGACAACCAAGTGACAGCCGGCAAAGGCGGCGATAGCAATGCCACACCCACAACTTTAATACTGGGCACGGTTGGAAAATTGAAGCCAGCATTTTCCACCATCTCGTGACGACAAAATAAACACAGCAACAACAACAGCAACAACAACAGCCACAGCAACAACAACAGCAAACCACAACAATAACAATAACAACGACGATAAACTAATCACATAGACGAAATCCAAACCAAAATGGAGCTGTGCCCCCTTTTTTTTAGACATTTTGGAAGGAAAGTTTTCAACTTTACGTTTCGAGTGGAAATTGGAGCTAATTGCTGAGACATATGTGGGCCCGTCTTTGGATTCCCTTGTGCGTGGGCGTTAACGTGAGCGTGGGCGTGTTAACGCGTACATTGTGCGTTGCATAACCAAAAACCGTTAACCCACTAATAAAGCGAATCAGCTGGAGAAGAGAAATTGAATGGAACAGCAAAAAAAAAAGAAGAAACAAAACAAAAGACATTGAAATTAATGCCTCATGGGCTCAACAGCAGCAACAACGATTGGCGATATGACTAAAGTCGACGAGTTCGCTTGGAAACCTTGCATATGTCTATATATATACATAAAGTATATATGTATATGCATATATACATACTACAACTTTCACTTTCACTGCGGCAGAGTCTCTTTGTTTTTGCCCAGACAACCGACAACCACAAAGAGGCAACAACAACAACGATGATGATGATGACGACGACGACGACCAAAACTCTTATGCAGATTTTTAAGCAAAAGTAATAGAAATCGTGTACAGACAAAGCTACAGCTACAGCAAAAGATACAGATACATATACAGATAGAGATACATATACACAGCTGTAGATACAGATACAATTTAATATTACAACCATAATAATAATTCTTGGAACAATGTTTGTTATTTGTGCATAAACTGTTTGCGTTTAGTTTTACACCCATGGACAAACAAATAATTTATCGAAAATGAGATGAAGAAAATAACAAAGTTAATCCAATTTCTGCCTTTGCGAAATACGTGAAATAATCGCACATTGGCGGCAAATTTGATTCACTTTCTTTGAAATTTATGTTAATTTGATGTACATTTTGTTTTTGTTTTTGTTTTGACCTCAATTATTTGTCTGTCCGAGCTAATAATTTGTTTATAATTAAGCCACGTTCCTAATTAACACTTGATTTATTATTATTAATTTGGGTTTATAGTTTTTCGGTTGGTAATAGGTAACAATTAGTCTTTAAAGCGCTACAAAGTGAACTTATCTAGCAGTTAAGTTATAATTTATGATTATATTATTAAAATTATTATTATTATTAGGATTACTGCTTAAACTAAATGTTGTTCAGAACAAAATATATTCCGCAAAAACGCAACGATCTCTGGCGATAGCTCTAAACGCATTGAATGAATTATTCAAATCATAATATAGCTATATCTATAATAATTCATTCAATCATGAGATCATAAATACAGTAGATACTCATTTTATCTGTCTGCATTCATTTGAAACAAGGTTTCATTAGGCTTTATTCAATTGCAACTGGTGGCGTTTTCAAATCATTCTTATGAATGTATTCATTGCATTTTAAGCTGATCCATTATGAAATTATATTTATAAATTCTATTCTGATACATTTAGTAGATATTAATATACTCTATTTCATTTGAATTAATACTTTTTATGTTACGGAGATGTATTCATTTGAATAATCATAATTTATTCATTTACTATCAACTCATTCTTCATAAAATTGCATTCCAAATGTGTTGCAGATGCATTAACTTATATTTTATTAATTTTGACTGAATATTCATTCATTTCATTAATTTGCTCTGGTTTTGACCGAACTTTGCAGTTGTGTTGACTAAAGGTTAAGGTCGCCGCTTATCAATTGAGCCGCGTTTCTAATATGTAAGCCAATTTCCTCTAATTATGCCAAGCTCTGATCACTGAGCATAAAATCTAAGACAACAACAACAGCAGCCCTAGTTACCTGCTTATTTAGTAGTTGGCGCCGAGTAAAAGTTTTCGCCTTTTTTAATTAAAAGAAACTCACGAGCAGGCCACTGAAATTGCATTGCTTGTCTCAAGTTTTCTATGGCATTGGAAATGTTGCTGCTGCTGCTGTTGCTGCTGGCATGTTGGAAAATGTCACAGTTTTCCACGATCACGTCGAGTTCCGGGCATGGCAGGCAGACAGACAGACAGACAGTTCGCCCGGTACGGAGCCGGCAGCTTTTGTTACCATTCCCCACATAGAAATTATTGCTCGGCAACTAATTTATTTAATTAAGATTTTCACTAGCTCTAATTGTAATTGTAATTGTAATTGTTTTGTGTACCCCTATGTGTATTTGTATTGTCTAGTTAAGCAGCGTTTTTGCACAAATAACAAATTGAAGGCGTTCTTTAAGAAGGTTTTTTTTCCTCCTCTTTACACATACTTCTTCTCATTCCATTTAGCTTTAAGTACTTCTATTAAGTTTTCACACACAATACGGCAATTATTATTTATTTTGATTAAGCATGAACGAGAGCTCAATAAATGTATAAATACAAACAAAAACAAAAATCAAAAGTAAAAAATCAAAAATAATAAAATTGATTGTATAAAAAAAAAAAAAAGAGTCTGGCAAGTAAAACTGATTACTACTCGTATTTTGATAGCCCCGAAAGATTTTGTTTCCCTCGAATTGGAGTCGAAAAGATTTCTAATGGAGCACGTTCGAGTTGTTGTCTCGACTGTTTGAAAATAAACAAACGAAAAATAAACGAACAGACAGACGGACAAATAAACATACTCTACTCTACTAAAGTATACACTATTCTCTTCTACTCTGGACCAGGCGATCTTGGGACCGAGCCAAGCTGCACTTGAGCATGAACTTTCCAAACATTAGATAGCCCGACTTTTTACAGCCACCCAACTTTGAATTGCTGCGCAAACTTTGAACCAGCTAACCAATTGTTAATTTTCTTGATGCCGCTACCTTTCACCTCGTGTCGCTTCTTCTTTAATTGAATGAGCCACAAGTTGTCTCTTTTTGCTATTGAAAATTTCGCAGAGATTCCGTCTCTCTCTCTCTCTTTCGGTTTGTTGGCTAATACCAAACCGCTGTAATAACCGTAACTGGCAAATTAATTTCTTTTTGTGGGCCACAAATTGCTGGTCATTTTGCTAATTAATGTCTCTATTTTAGGGTCTCATCTTCGTCTATTCATTTTGCACCCAGGCAGACAGGCACCGTTGACTTCTGACCAGCGCTGACCGGCGCTTTAAAGAGCCCGCTTATATTCTAAGTTGGCCATTTCAACATCTTGGCATCTTTATAGTATTTCTTTCACAAGCCAGCTATGAGTTTAAACCAACAGGCAGCCAACAGCCAACAGCCGGCAATCGTTCAACCGTTTGGGACGCGCGTTGAGTGGGTCAGTGGATAATTGGGTCATTTGCAACACTGTTTGCGCCATCACGCCGGCTACAGCCGGAGACGACAACAACAACGACCACAGCAACAACAAAGACAGTGGACAGTGGCTAATGTGTTGGCTACGTCAATAAGTGCGTTGTCTTTGTCCACGTCTTGTTCTTGCCGCCGTCGGCCAACGGAGAATTCCATCGTTAACGTCTTGCTTTTTCTTAACTTTGCAATTTAATTGTTTCTCTTCTGCTCGGACCCTTTCGGAGGGTTATGGAACATTGCTATCAACTTTACGATTACATAGAATTCTATTAAAACGTTTCCTATCAACGTTTTGAATCTCATTAACCTTCATATATTATTATGCGACTTATCATGACTGCAATTTATATTAGATATATTTAATTTCCACTTAAATAATTATCATAGTTTTGCCCAACTAAAATATCTAAAGAATTGATTAAAAGTAGAGGCTTTAACAAAATGTTATTTTAAGATATAATAGAGCTTTCTTTTTCGCTTAAATATTTAGAATATTTGCTGTTAAAATATTAATTTTATTTTTATTCAAGTAAACTTAATTTATTTTCATCTATTTTACTTTAATCAATTGTAATACCTTCTCAGCTAAAAGAGTTGATAAAGCCCAATCAGTTTTAAATTTCATTTATTCTCATCTTAATTCAAAGCTATATTATCAATGGAAATCTTTTTAAAAATATCTATTTTACTTGCTCAGCAATTAATGAGCTTTCTTTTCCCAGTATTTTATACTAATTAAATATGAGTGTAGTTAACAAGTACGTATAGTGTATAAATACATAAATATTCAATAGTGTTGTTAGGGTATTAACACTTTGAGTTTTTTCTCTTTTTCTGCTTTATCTTCTTTGCCATTATATTTTTTGTTTTACTTTTAGCATTTTTTTCCCTTCCAATGTTATTTTTCCAATTGGCTTTTCAAACAATTGCACATTTTCCATTTGCAGCTTTATTTGATTGGCACACAAATTTTTCATTGAAATTGAAAGTTTTTGCCCAGTTTCACGTTCAGTGGGACAGACCAATAAATAGCACAGTTGCAGTCCCACTTCCAGACGGAGTCCCAGTCCCAGTTCCAGTCCCAGTTTTAAATCCTAATAAAAACTAACCGAACCGCAAGACTCTTGGCAAACAAACAAATAAAAAGAGGAGAAAAAGGCCAAATGTCTACGAAAAAGGTTACGCAAAATGTCAAACAGTTAAGAATCTAACGGCCACAAATGTCATTATTACATTTATTTTCCACTTTTAATGTCGTCTGCTCTGCAGGTTCGTCTTGTTGTTGTTGTCTTTACCTATTCTTCAGTTGCTTCGTAGATTTTTCACAGACAATTTCTGTTGCAGCTCGAAGTCTCGTCTTTGTCTTCCCCGTCTCCATCATCCACAGTCGAGCGCTGAGTAACAATACCCATAAAGTGCTACTTGGAAGTAGTCGGTACTTCACTTAGTTATAAGAGCTTGTGTGTCTCCGTCTGTCTGTCGTTCTGTCTGCTTCTGTCTGTCTGTCTTTGTAGTGTTGTTTGGCTTGAATTTTGTTTTAAATCACAGTGCACAGTGTCAGGTTGTAATGTGGGTCGGATATGAACATAATATACAGTCGTTCTTCTCTATAACAAACTCGAAAAGCATCGAATTTTATTTTCTAGTAGAGAAAATTTCGTGTTAAAAGAGAGGTAAGTATTTGAAACGGATTATTTGCAATTTTATAGAAAGCAGTCGATTCGCTATGGAAATAGAGAAGTTTCTTAGACAGAAGTTGGTTCTAGTGAAATATTTTAATAAAACAAATCTTTAAAATAAAGTATAATAAAAACTATTGCAAATTTCCCTATTAAAGAGAAGTTCTGTATATAGAATATAATAACAGAGAATTTAATTCTTTGTTTTTGGAATTCAGTAAAGAAAAGTTCATTATAATTAAAATTGACTGTATTATTTTATACTTATATGCAGTAGAATCAAAGAGTGTGGGTTTATTGGTTGTTAAAAATAAAACCAAAATGCTGAGACTCATTGATGAAAACCAGATAAATCTGAGTAGCATCTGAATAATAATAAATTAATGATATTATCTTGAATAAGAATTTTATACCAATTACACTTTAATTTATGTAAATACTCAATATTATTTATAAGATGAGAAGACAATGTTTGGCGTGATAACCATGATCCAATTTGCAAGCTTTCGACCTATAAACTAAATGAAGTAGAAAGATTTATAAAGAGCTGAAGACAGATAAATAGAAAGATGATTAAGTTAATATATTTTTTATTTAACTAAGAAAACATAAAGTAAGATTCAGCTTTGGCAATTTGCAGATCAATTAGGGTTAAGCCCATCGCATCAATATATCAAAATAGATAAATACTTCAAGAAAATAGATAATAGTAAAAGAAATGAAGGGAAAAATTGTATGTAATCATGACTATACTCGTATGACTATTAATGCAAATTCTCAACAACGATGGTCTGGTCATTAGCTTTATGGAATGATTGGGATTCATAACTTGGCTCTAATGTCGTTGTCTCCCTGACGTAAGCTCAGCATGCAAGTTATGAAAGCGGCAACAACTCTTTAGGGCCACGTTTAAACGATGCGATAAATCTTGGCTCAGTTTGGTTCCCTTTTCCAGATGGTGTTAAAATTTATATTTATAATTTGGAGAACAAACTCTTTTTCAATGCTGTTGTTGTTCTTGCTGCTCACGAAATGAGCACAACATGAATTAATTTTTAACGTTTTTCTACTTTTATATTTTTTATGTTGGCTTCAACAAATTTTGTTGCTTTTTGTAGGTTTATTGCCAGACATTTTGTTGTTGTTGTTGTTTTTGTTATTATTGTGGTTTGTTGTTATAACTGTTACCTAATCGTTTAATTGGCTTAAGCCAGTTTCTGCTTTTATTTAATTTAATTTTGATGACAATTTATGCTTTGTCATCAATTCCAAGTACTTGCCTCCTGTTGTTGTTGCTGTGTTGCTGATGATTTAGTGGAGCACATGGCACGGAACCGGTATTTATAACTGCAGCAACATACAATATTAGTGCCAAAATATAACAGCAGTAACAGCAACGACAACAACAACAACAACAACAACAATAATAATAAGTAATAAAACAGCTGTTAACTGAGTCATTAATTGGGAACAGGCGTGATCAGAGCACAGTCCCTCCATCTCTACCTTCACCTTCCCCCCGTCCCCCCTTTCTTTTCCTTGCTTCTTAACTGTTTTTTTTATTTTTATTATTATTTCTTTTCGGTTACGAAATGCGTCTACAATTTGTTTTTGATTTTTTTGCCAAGTCATTGCTCGGTTTTTTTTAAGTTTTCGACTCGTTTCCGTTTCGCATAATTGGCCCACATTTCTTATGAATATGCAACAAAATCGGAAATGTTTTACTTTTTTGTATTTCATTATTATTATTATTAGTGTTTTGCTGCTTGCCTTTTGTGAGGTGCGGAAGTAGCCCGTTTTCATTTTCATTTTCAGTTTTCTGCCGCTTTTATTATTTTTATTTTATTTTAGTTTTCTGCTCTTTTTATACCCGTATGCTTTGGGCTTATCAAGGTTGTTGTTGCGTAAAAGGAAGTGCAAATGATTAGAAAGTTGACTGAGGGTAATGTACAATTTTACATGAGCTGCATACGAGGGCAAGTTTATAAGTTTTGTTGCTGTCTTATGAACTCATGACTTCAGTCGTTGATTTTAAATTGAGTAAAGAGAGGAGTTTACTTTGCTTGTTGCAGATTAAGTAATTGAGTAAGTTTAAGGGTTGCCCTCGCATAAATTAAGCGCTTCTTGCAAGTCCGAAACTGCGGCAGGCTAACTCTCTGTGCTGTGTCAATGTCAGGTCCCAGTCGCAATCTCGGCTTGCTTTCCAAATGGGGGAGAAAGTACGCGCAAAAGAGCTGAAAGTGGATCAGCAACAAAAGAAGAAGAAGCAAAAAAAATAATAAACGTAACCAAACCGCGTGGCAGCATCGCGTGAGCTCCCAGACGCAGATGCAGCCACCGCAACAGCAACAGCAACATCAACAGCAACAACAACAACAACAGCAACAATGATGACTCCTACAAAGCTGTTGATGCTGTCGAAAGAAAGCCCACGCCAATGCGACGCGTCGTCCGGCTGAGTTGCCCCACTGTGCAGCACTGCATCCTCAATGCACCTCCACCATCGTGTCTGCATAATCATGGTGCGCACTCTGGCGCACATTTCAATTGATTTTCCATGTGACGCAGCACAATTTGCAGTCAGTGTTGTCCGCTTATTGTTAGACTTTGAATATGGCGCTCACGATCGTTGACGATCGTCACTCTGAGCAGATCTTCGAGAGAGTCGGCCAAGTCAGTAAGTCAATGGCCAGTTGTCATACGAGGTGTGCTCATTGAGTAAATCCCCAATTAACTAATATGCCAAATTGAATTGTTAATGATCATAATTTACTCTCAACATAATATCTTCAACTGTGTAAACTATATAATAGACTTAATATAACAACTAATAAGTGATACTAGTGATTTTATTGAAACGCTTGCAATTTTATAATTTCACTTTGATTTATAAACGTAGAAATTAAATTAACAAATTATCTTAAAAGAGTTCAACATCAGTTCATTTAAAATACATATAAATTTTGTCGAATAAGTTTTATTTAAAATATATATTTAGATACAAATTATTTTAATATATGTTTATCAGTTAAAGCATAAAGTATCAATATAACTTTGCTAAAAAATTATAATAATTAAAATTTTAGAATTTTTTATATAATTTTAAATATATTTGATATAAAAGATATACTGGTTTTGATAAATAAATAGATCAATAACTAATTAAATGAATCATCAAATAAATATAACTTAGATTGAAATATGTAGATAATTTTAAATTATTTTGATATTAATTAAATGAATCAACAATTTTTTTTCCTAAGTAAATCAAAGTCTGTTTGAACTGCAAGATGTTCATCTATCTTTATTGTAATTTTGGTGTTAATAGAGATATTAATCCATTTTGTATTAAGCACACTAAATTAATTGGTGGATATAGAATATTTAAATAAAAATTCTGCATTCGAACTATCTTTATCGCCTTTGGAAGTTTAGTTTAGTTTTATTAATTTATTATTTTAAATTAATTTACATTTACTTTAATGCACAGGTTATACATATTTATTTAGCTATTGTGCAAACTTTAAACTATTTTATTTATTTATGTATTAAATCTAGTTTAATATTTTTATATTATATTATTTGTTATTTTAATTTTTTGTTATAAATGGAATGAGAAGCGTTAAACATTTTGGGAGCTTAGTAATTAAGTTTCGATAGATGTATGCATAAAGATATAAGTTTGTACTATAGCTAAGTTTAGATTTAAATATAATAATAATAGATTTATTGAAAATGCATGATACTTTTGCTATTTAAAAATTATAAACAAAATAATCAACTTTAAGATGGATTTTATTATAATTGTAATTGATTTGATGAACGACCCTCGTGAGCTTTATTTAGTCTTAGTTGGGACTCTGTAGCCACTTAACACTCGACAGTGCAGCCTCCTCGATGCAGTTGCAGTTGCAGTTGGTTTTATATTTGTGCATGAAAAATGCTGTTGAACTGGTTTGCAACATGTGTGTGTGTGTGTGTGGAATGGAGTGGATGGTGGCATGGTGTGGAGTGCACCTTAAATTCAGTTTCATTATTATGATTTCAATGCAAGATTGTTTTAGTTGTGGCATCGACAAAGACAACGACAACGACAAAGACATCGACATCGAAGTTGTTGCTGCCGATTGCAGCGACAACATCGCGACGACGATGATCAACTGGTGCGGCCAACGCCATTGAACATTGGCAGTCATTTGCAGTGGTGTTGCTGCCACAAAAAGTGGTGCAAATGAAACGGGTTATCTAATTGCAGCTCAAAGTGTGGCAAGTGGCAAGTTGACTTTTGTTTTCTATTCAGAGCAGGCCTTCTCCTCATTGGCCACTTTGTCGTCATCGCATGTTGTGCATACGAAATGTTGTCTAAGCCAGCAACAACAACAACAACAACAACAAAGCTCTTGAACTACTTGGTGGCCAAGGGGGCAGCGTGTGACTTGATGTTGTTAGTGTTGTTAATCGCACCAAATTTCAATTTGAATTTCACTTTCTTTTTCGATACGCTCACTTGGGTTTTTGCCTTTCGAACTTTGCTTGTTTTTATTTCGCTTTTGTTTGTTGTTTC
Organism: Drosophila kuntzei; assembly: GCA_035042165.1. Classification (NCBI taxonomy): domain Eukaryota; kingdom Metazoa; phylum Arthropoda; class Insecta; order Diptera; family Drosophilidae; genus Drosophila; species Drosophila kuntzei. The sequence goes on from JAWNLU010000818.1 coordinate 1,070,366, forward strand.
TTTCTCTCTCCCTGTCTTATTTTCTTTTGTTTCGGCATGCAGCAACAGGCAGCGACCATGAAAAATTTTATAGAAAGGGCCTTACCACAAAATCTGATATCTATAAAATAAAAAAAACAATATGCAACCGAAGAGAGTTTTAAATTTATAAAGATTTGATATAATTATTGTTTTAAATAGTTTTACACTCTCCAATTTTTGAATGTTATATCACAGACTATTTCTAAAATTTAAGTATCTAATTCAGAAAGTTTTCGGGATCATCTGTGATTGTGAGTATTGTTTTGTATTTTTTGAGGAATAATTATTATTATTTAATTAATTATTATAATTTAAGTAACTAATTCAGAAAGTTTAAGAGATCATCTGTGATTTTACTGCACTCTTTAACTATTGTTTTGTATTTTTTGAGGAATAATTATTATTATTTAATTAATTATTATAATTTAAGTTCAGAAATTCAGAAAGTTTTCGAGATCATTTGTGATTTTACTGCACTCTTTAACTATTGTTTTGTATTTTTTGAGGAATAATTATTATTATTTAATATATCTCAGTAAATCTTCAACGTTTACATATGTTTATAATAATAATACAGTAACAGAAAAATTTACAAACAAAAATATAGTTTTATCTTCTAAGGTAGACTTTTAAATTGTATCTTTTAGCAGTCAATTTCAAAGTATCTCAAAAAATATATCGTGCAAGTATACTATTTTTTTTATTCGATCATTAAATCTGTGTATATATTTAAGTTGAAGTTGGCTGATAGTTATAAAAATGTACTGATTACTGATGCATCCAAGGTAAAAAGCAATTACTGATTGAAATGACCTACTAAAAACCACCATTGACAACTATAAGACTAAAAGTAAGACTAAAAGTCTGTTTATTTTTCGTAAAAAATCTTCTTGGTTAAGTTTTAGAATAGAGACAGTGTTTTGTATCTTTTACACTATCATAGGAGAGTTTCTTAATTTCCTAAATGGCCATACATTTTTAACATGTCTAATGTACTTTGTACATAAGTTTCTCTGCTGTGTGGTCTACCACTTTGCAACCAAATTGTTGCCACTTCGCATCGTTGGTTTAGCTAATTGTTTCCCAAAACTTTTGCAGTATTTTTTTTTTATAATAATTACTCATAATATGTGGGGATGTGTGGGCGCCAGTAAAAGTTTTGGGCCCCTTGAATAACAAACGATAGTTGGCATTGAGTTCGTTGCCTAAGTCATTTGACAAATTGTAATAATTTTGTTGTCATATTTTTTGTTTTTAGCTTCGTTTGAATTTACACTTAAACTTTACGCTTTGAAAGCTACCAAAAAAAAAAACAAAACTTAGTTAACATTTTTTTCTCGTTATTTATTAAATAATTTGTTGCACCCGTGAGGCAATAAAAACGAATAGTTGTACAATTAAAATGCAATGAAACTTTGGTTAATGTGCTCATTAAAGGCACAAAACAAACAATAACAATAACAATAACAATACGAGCTGAGCTGAGCTAAAACAAATCACAGTCGCCCATCAGCACCAACAACAACAAAATTATGAAAAATCACAAAATTTATTAAAAAATAGTGAAAGTTTTTCATAGTTGTTCGTCCGACGTTTGCACAAAATTAACAGAAAAGCGAGACACGAAAAACGAAAAACAATCGTTGTGTCTTCCCAAACAAAACAAAACAAAGTAAAACAAAACAAGACGACACACACAGAAGGGGACACAGAGCACACACAGCAAGAGCAAAAGAGAGAGAGAGAGAGAGAGAGCTCAGTAACAACAACAACAGCAACAACAACAACAATTGTGTATGTTCATGAGAGTTAAGTGAGCGCGCGATCAGCTGCTGTGGAGACAACAACAACAACAACGGCGACAACGGCAACATCCTCGAGGGAACATGTTATAAGCAGCAAACAGCAATAGCAACAACAATAACAATAACAACAACAACGGCGAATCACAGTTTTGCTGGCGGACGGGTGGCACGCGTTGTCGTTGCCCACCCGCATCCCCATCCCCATTCCCATCCTCATTCGCATTCGCACCCCCGCTGCAGCACAAAAAGACAGGCGACTGAGCACTCTCAGGCGCAGATTGTCAAAAGTTGGAGAAACCCAGGTAGATAAGCTCTTGCTCCATCCATCCCAGTGTATGCTGCAAAAAAACTAAAACTAAACATTGCGGCGTCACCTGCCTTCCAAAAGGCGGAAGCTATTTGATTGCTTTTGCATGTCACTTTCACCGTTTGCGAACACGATCGCAACAACAACAACAACAACTGTGCCAGTGGGGTGTATGTGTGTGTGTGTGTGTGCTTGCGTGTGTGGCGGGTGTTAATTTTATTAGCTCCCTTTTATTGCATATTCCCATACTAATTGCTGCTCTCGTTTTTATCTCTTTTTCAGTTACCGTCAATCCACCGCCACAAAGGCCATGGCTTCCCCTTGCCAAGCCCAACAAAACGCGACCAGCATGTAAGTAACTTAAAATGAAAGAGGCCCAGAAACTTCAGTTCCTGTTTCGGTTCTGGTTCGTTTCGAAACAGCTATTCCATTTGGGGTTTGTCCTTTCGGTTCCGGTAACAATACAATTGGAATAATTTTTTAAATATTTTTATGTTTTGATTTTTTGTTTAAATTTTTTTTGTTAAGGGAGCATTACGTATTTTTTTTTACATTTTGAATTAGTTTATTAGTTAGGCTATAAATTGGCATTAAACTTTTATTTTTAAAAATTTGATTTTCATTGAAAATAATATCTCTCACTTGCTCATTTAATTTGTGCTATTTATTTGACCACGGCTGTATTTACTTAACCATCAACTAAACGCAGTTGGGAAAAACAATTATTAAAAATTTAAAATAATATTACAAATTGAAATTAACAACAAATTACAAAGCTGTAAGGTCTGGGGGTATTCAAAAAATTTAAATGATCCAACATTTATGGAAAGAATTCTTAGTATTGGTAGAAGTATTAACATATCCAACATTTGTTGCAAGGATTGGGAAAAGTTGGGAAAAAAAAACCCGACCCCATTATTCTTTGTATTGTTAGAAGTTTTATTTTTAATATACTGTATTTACTATTAGTATTAGAATCAGTATTAATATTAGTATTAGAGATTTTTTGAAAGCTATAGAAAGTGGAGAAACAAAGAATATTATCAGATATTCAGCGGCTATTAAATTGGCAGCGAATTTCCATAAACAGCAAAGGGATTTTCAGTCTATAATTAACTCGCTAAAATAATTAAATCAATTTAATCGATTTTAGATTTTTTGGAAATTGTAAAAGCAACAAATTTATATTTATTAATAGTATAAAAACAATTTAAAAAAAAACAGCTGAAATATTATTACAATTTTGCGAGAAATTTATAAATTTACATAATTTCCATAACTATAAACTGTATATTTATAATTAACAATTTCATAATTGATTGATTTCGCAGGCATTTTCACGGTCATGTGTTATAACGTGCTCTGTGACAAGTATGCGACGCGGCAGATGTATGGATACTGTCCGGGTTGGGCACTGGGCTGGGATTATCGGAAGAAGTCAATTATCGATGAGATACGACATTATGCGGCGGATATTATCAGCTTGCAGGAGATCGAGACGGAACAGTTCTACCACTTTTTCCTGCCTGAACTGAAGAACGACGGCTACGAGGGCATCTTCTCACCCAAATCTCGTGCCAAGACAATGTCCGAGCTGGAACGCAAGTATGTCGATGGCTGCGCGATATTCTTTCGGACATCAAAGTGAGTATTATAAAAATCTAAAAAAATCTTCCATTGATACGGATAGATAATGACATTTTATTCACTTGGTTTTCCTTTTCTTTTTGGTAGATTCACGCTGATCAAGGAGCATCTAATTGAATTCAATCAGTTGGCAATGGCAAATGCAGAGGGCTCGGACAACATGCTGAATCGTGTGATGCCCAAGGATAACATCGGGCTGGCCGCTCTGCTCAAGGTGAAGGAGACTGCCTGGGAGCCAATGTCAGAGGTGACACAGATCTCACAGCCGCTGCTTGTGTGCACCGCTCACATACATTGGGACCCGGAATTCTGTGATGTCAAACTCATACAGACAATGATGCTGAGCAATGAATTGAAGACGATCATTGATGAGGCAAGTCACAGTTTTCGTCCAGGTCACAAGAATGATTCGAACAGTGTGCAGCTGTTGCTTTGTGGCGATTTCAATTCGTTGCCGGACTCGGGCGTGGTGGAGTTTCTAGGCAAGGGACGAGTTGCAATGGACCATTTGGACTTCAAGGACATGGGCTACAAGATGTGCTTGCAGCGATTGCTGTCCAATGATACAAACGAGTTCACGCATTCCTTTAAGCTGGCATCCGCCTATAGTGAGGACATAATGCCACACACCAACTATACGTTCGATTTTAAGGGCATCATCGACTATATATTCTATACAAAGACGGGTATGGTGCCACTTGGTCTTCTTGGACCCGTTTCAAATGATTGGTTGCGTGAGAACAAAGTGGTTGGCTGCCCACATCCGCATATACCCTCCGATCATTTTCCGTTGCTGGTGGAACTGGAGCTGATGCACACGGCCAGCCAGCAGGCGCCACCCAATGGGCTGATCAATCGACGGTAGCAATAGACAAGACGCGGAAGGCCGGCGACAATGTTGACGACAACAGCGACCTCTCGGACAGCCACTGGCGGTGGAACATTGCACCTCAGCTATAGGGGATGCAGCAGCAGCAGCAGCAGTAGAAACAGCAACAGCAACATCAGCAGCAGCGGCAACAATAACACCAATCAAAACAGCAACAATAACAATAACAACATCAGCAATAGCCTCCGCCTAGCCTCCCATGGATCATTACGCAAACCACAAAAGCCCCCCATCGAATGATTGAGCCCAATTTAACACCCCAAAATAGTTGAGTTTTTAGTTTAGTTCTGATTATGGCAAAAGATTGCAATCCTTTATAAGTTCTAAGATGACGAAGTTGTAGATGAACCGCTTCTTTGTGCAATTGCGGACCCCTTTTTACAGATAACATGCTGTGATCTGTTGCAATCAAATCAAATCCAATCAAATTAAATATGTGGGTCAATAGCAGGACACACATGGCAGCGGAGAATCTAACACACAATTTAATTGCTGCTCTTGCACGCCGCGTTTCTCGTTTTATTTTATCATTTTTTAATTTCAGTTTTAGCATCGAATAAACTATATAAATACACATAATCAATTTAGGTTTTTGTATACCACACAGAACATTACAGATACAGATACATACGTGTAGAATATTTCATAAGTTGACTCAAATCACAACACACCACAACTAAAACAAATACAACAACTATTTTTAAGTGAAAAATGCAAAAGATAAGAAAACCAATTGTGTAAAAATTAAGCAAAAACCAACAACAAGAAATACCGATTCAAAAATACAATTGATTGATGATTTTCAAAATTGCCTTAATTCGCAAACAATAATTGGGCCACATAAATAAAACAAAGTAAATATAATAGATCGTAATACATACATAGTTGTTGATGAGCTGCATTCTAAGGCATGTTGTACATTCATACATAAATACTAAAAATCAAATATCATTCTATCTAAATATATATATATATATATATATATCGATGGATCTGGTGCCACTCGGATGTTAATACAGTTACAAAGTCTGCAATTTAGAAAAAGCAATTACAATAAGGATCTAATATGCTTATGCATAAATATATATATACATATATCTATGTATATAGATTTCAGGACATTGTATAAGTTTATATAATAACAGAGAGAAACACACACGTGAGCAGCAACAAATTCTAACTATTGTAAAGTTTACTATCGTAAAACCAAACCAGAAACCCAACAAACAAGCAAACATTGTTCATCATACGTACAATTTTAAATTACGATATTCAAGTAATAATGGCAACGAAAAGTGCATTATGATTAAACGGTTTGAGAGCAACAACATGTTCAACAGGTTCAGTGTATAATTCTTGACAAAGAATGTCATTGTCGTTCGGCAAACTTTGATTAACAAACTCATTCGAAACCAGCGCGATTAGATTAAAAGCAAAAACTAAAAAAAAAAAACAACTTGTTTTTATTTATTATTTATTCATAATATTTACATATGTTTTCAAAAATCATAGTTGTGTTAAATTTTGGCATTTTGCCCGTGAAATTTTTGGAATACAAGTTAAATGAAAGACCGCAATGGTAGATTTAAAAGCGTAAGAAGTTGATGCTCAATTCTACACTGGCAAATCCGAGAGTGTTATTGGGTTAGTTTAACTGATGGATTCTTGCTCAAAACCACTGGGAATGCATCACCAATGGCATTTTCCGCCTGCAGCTTGCTATTGATTGCTCCCCAAAGCTCATGATTTCCACGCTGTAGGGTCTCCATGTTGCCAATAATATAAAGTCCCCAGCGAGCACGCGACAATGCCACACATACTCGATTCGGCAGACGTAGAAAGCCAATATTGCCAGTTGAATTGCTGCGAACTAGTGACAATAGCACAATGTTGGCTTCCAATCCCTGAAAGCTGTCGACAGTTGCTACCAAGAGTTTTTCGCGTTGCTTTTTAGAAAGCAGACTCTTGATGTAGTTAGCCTGCCCAGTATATGGCGTTAAAATTACAATATCGCTCATCTTATATTGTAATGTAAGTGCCAGTTCGACCAACGTTTTAGCTTCGTGCTTGTTAATGAAAGACAAGTCCATCTGTAAATATAATGATAATTAGACAAATTTTGATGTTATTGGAGGGAGAGGTATAATTCAAATTGTCTTACCTCTTGGTTTTCGGGATGATTGTGATTGACAAAGTACATGTTTGCTGACATTCCTTTGACGTTTTTGTAGGCTGTCACCGACGCGTCGTCGATCAATTGATCATAGAAAGTGGGCACAAGGAGCTTGGCAATGCAAGGACGCATGCGATACTGTTCATTAAGGACTGTGACAGGGAATTGATTGTTAATTAGACGTTCAAAGAGCGAGACCTGTAATCCCTGATGTGTATAATTGCCCGAGTAGGGCTTCAATTGCTTGTGATCACCAATTAGTATGACGTGCTCCGTGTAGGGTGTCAGGCAGGCCAGCACATGAGTTTCCGCCGTCTCAGCGGCCTCCTCAAAGATAAAGCATTTGCTTTGCAATAGTCGAAACAGATAGTTAAGCCGTGCACCACATGAGGTAGTCATTGCCAACAATGCTTTGTCCCGCACCACGTAATACTGAAATATTGTCCGTAGCGTATTTCTCTTTTCAGTCACCAGTTGCAAATCCTCCTGTGCCTTTTGTATTTTCTTATAATCCTCCTCAGTGCCATCAAAGTTCGCATGCAAAGCTTGCAATCGCTCAAACTGCTCCTTGTATTCACACTTGACCACCCACCAAATCTTCTTAAGGCGCGGTGGCACCAGCTGCTCATCAACCATGGCGCGCACATTATACTTGGCTATTTCCGGCAATCGTGTCTGACTTCCAAAGCGGATAATGCTGTCGGTGTGCTTGGACGCCTTTAGCAGAAACTTATCTAGCGAGTCATTTGTGTAGGTCAGCACTATAATGGGTCCTGTCTTTAAGGCAGCGGCATTCTGTAACAGCACGTTGAGCAACTCCACGGATAAATGCGTCTTGCCAGTGCCTGGCGGTCCTTGTATGAGGCAGAAGTCTTTGCAAATGGCCTCGCTAAATGCTTTTTGTTGCAATTTATTTAGGTGCGTAGGAGGATGAAGATTGCATTCCAACCGGACATTTGAATTAATGTAGGCGGGCTCCAAGACGTTAAGCTGCAAAATATATATTTAAATATCTTCAATTAATAGTCTTGTAGTGCTACACTTACACTACCATCGATAATATAGCGCCGCATGGGAAAATTATCGGCGCTGCAGGTGCTCAGATAGTTGTGAACGCGCAGATAGGGCTCAAAGAACACTGGCGTCTCGAACATGATCAACGGTTTTCCATAAATATTGCCAATATTGAATTGCTTGGCAATCTCCACACTCAACTAAAGGATAGAATACAGTATATTAGAAATTAATGACATCGTGTGTGTACTATAATCTTACATAGCCCTGATTCATCATGTCGAAATCCGTGTATCCAACGGTGGCCAATATAAGATTATCAAAATCAAAGCTAGTGATAAAGCACAACAAAGCGCCAGTTTTAAGATTATTGAGGAAAGCACGTTGTAATTTCAAATCAGCCCTTGACAGTTCTGTTTCCTCCATGCGTCCCGCTGGACGTATATCCATGAAAATAAGACTATGACGCTCCGCATCAGTAAATTCTGGATTCAGTACGAGCTGTGTGTGCGGCCAAAGCAGATGTTGTTTCACCAATTCATCGACATGACTTTTGTCACGCAGACGTTCCACGAATTCACGCAATGGCTGCGCAAAATCTTCGCAAAGAAGCTGTCGATGGCAATTTATGTAGCCCGCTGCGTCGCCGGGAACAAGAGTCGTGGCAACATTTGCCAAATCGACTGATTTCGGTCGTTGTAATTCTTCCAGCTTAGGATAGATTTCATTTTTCAAATTGGTTACGGTTGGCAGAGCGGCCAGTTCCTGGGAAAATTCAACGCACAACGGATGCTCCAATAGTTGTGGCAGTTGACACCGGGAGAGCAGCGTTTTAAAATGTTCGATCAGCCCGTATCCCAGTTCTCCCAGGACACCGAGTTTATGTGCGCGTAAAAGCAACCACTTAATGCTACGCAGCATGAACTTCGATTCTTCATCCAAGTTACCTTTAGAAGGAGGCGCAAAGAGTTTTTCAGCAAAGATCTTTACATGCTTCAGCAGCACCGCTTGCCTAGCAAAACCAGACAACAGTTGCACATCGAAACCGCCCAATTCCATTTGGCACAGAATTGTCAGTATTTCCACATATTGCAATATACGCTTCTGGGACTCAGAGGCAGACAATTGGTCCGCAAAGAGATCCCGCTGCTCCGACATAAAGTAGAGGAACATTTCCAGTGGCGTCATTTTCAGCGCAGCTGCCAACTCGCCTGTGGTAAAGCGACCCGTAGATTTTGCACCACTTTTGCTATCGCTCGCTTCCAAGCTGAACTGCGTCCCGAAATAGTCTGTTGAAGTGAACTCATGTATTCCCCATGTATGCCCATTTATTCATAGTTTACTCAAACTTACCGGCTTTGCTTACGAACTCGATACGCTCCTCGTGTCCCACATTTTCGACTGTTTTCACCTGTTGCTGCAGGCTTTGTACCATCTCATTTTCATCCTTATTGAACCAATCGTCATCTGAGTCAGACATTATTGAATTAACTGCTTGTGTGTCCGATGCGTTTCTGCCAATTTAATGGGAATACCCGCTTTTATATGTGGTCTTGCATCACTAGCTCCCTTTGTTCGTACTATCACTAAGCAAATAACAACGCCGTACCTTATCTGGCAACTCTGTTTGATGCCGTTCGTGGATATCGCAGCAGCGGAATTTAGACGACTAAATTCAGCTGGCCCCTAGACAACGTTTTTTTTATATGGAGTTTACCCTGGGGTACAGGAATTTATCTCTGGTGGAAACTAAGGTAAAATTCTGTTTTATACCGAACATCTCCATTTCATTTTTAATTGAATTTTAAAGTTTTCATACAAAATCATACAAAATTGTGACAAGTTACACAAAACAACAATAAAAAAGATGATTTTGTATGGAAACTTTAAAATTCAATTAAAAATAAACTAGTTGAGACCCCCAACTAATTTTTGGCTCTAAATTCATGATAAATCGGCCACTACGTGAGGTTTTGTTTTTATTCGATTTGGAGATGTTCGGTATAAAACAGAACTTTACCGAAACTAAGCTTAAACCAAGTATTGAAACACGATTAAAATTGCTTGTTTTTATTCTTTTGTGGAGCTTGTTCATGCTCACGAGCTTGTTCAATGTTCACTTTTTGTGAACATTTTCGATACTGTTGCCACAGCGCTGTGAGGCACAGCTTATGCCTCGCTAGTGTAAGCACTTTGACTGGTGTCCCAAGCTGGCGGAAAGTGCCACAGAATGTGGTGCCGTAGTAAACCCGCATAATTAATGTAAGCTACAGCCATCAAGAATATTGAATAAAAAGTATTGTTTTTGTTATTTGTAATTTCTTTTATATTTGAGAATTGCGTGCTTAATGAATATCAAGAGCCTTGATTTCGGTATTTGCATTACACTCAAAGCTGGCCACACTGAGTCTGCGAATTTATTGTGAAATCATGGTAAAGTTAAACGCGGGCATCGATTATTTCGATTGTTTTCAAACCAAAAGATGGATGTAATGTCATCGAAATTCTAAGTGGATCATAAAAAATAACAAAGGAGAAAAACATTTTTTTCCTTTATATTGTTTAATCTGAAACTTTAAACTTTTTAAATCTTTCCCTTCTGATTTGTAAATTAGGGAAAATAAATTCGAGGAATCGATTGTCTAAATAAATACATCGATTTTTTACCATAAAGGTACGCTTCGATAAAATCGATTGCTCATCAATGTTGTTAGAAGAATGCGCATAAAAATATTAAAAACCAGTGATTGCATGCTTATAAATAGTATTTGTTAGTCGAGTTAGCAGTTAGTGAATAGCACAGGTAAGTTCAATAAAGCAATGATCGGATGCCCCGAATTATGATATAAAATTAAATACATAATTCAGAGAAGACAAAATGAACCGCGCATTTTTTGCGCAGTCAACAGAATTTAACAATTGTTTATTACAGACATTCCAAAAATGGGTCGTGGTCGAATTCGAAAGAAACAACTGTCCTCGGACTCGGATAGTGAGGATTCGCCTCCAAAAAACAAGAGGTCCCGGCAAACCATCCAGTCCGACGAAGAAGATGAAATGGTTGTGGAGGCGTCAACGTCTGCTGCGTCTCGGAAGCGCGCCAACAAAAATGCAACGGCAAATTTTTACCGTAAGCCATGTGAAAATCCCTCGGTAAATCAGTATTATAAATATTATTTCGAATTTTTGTAATTTATAAATTCAAACAATTTCATTTCCGTAAAGAATGGACTTTCTGTTCAAAGCTCATTCAGCCGATGTGGGAAAATTATCTCAATACGTTTAAGGAACTTTATGTGCCATTCCAATTTATACATCGAATTCGGACCAAATATTAATTTTCTCGTTGGCAGTAATGGAAGCGGAAAAAGTGCGGTAATCACAGCACTTGCCTTAGGTTTGGCTGGGAGCGCGCGGGCCACAAGTCGCGCCAGCAGCATACAAAGTGAGTTATCTAAATTATCTAATGTATTAAATGGGGATCATCTTAAGATTCCTGAGTTTTTTAGAACTAATAAAAAATGGTGAGACGAGTGCGACCATTGAGCTGACCTTATGCAATACGGGACTGCGACCATTCAAATCAGAAATATTTGGTTCTCAAATTACTGTTGTACGCCACATCCGACAGTCGTCGTCGGCCTATGAGATGAAAGACGCTCACAAAAGGAGCGTATCTAAAAAGCTGGAAGATATTAGGCGCATGTTACTTTTCTTTGGCATTAGCGTTGAGAACCCGATCTTTGTCCTCAATCAAGAAGCTTCACGTGAATTCCTTAAAGAGTGAGTGTAATTTATATAAGAATCGGTAAAATAAATTCCAAACTTGAAACCTCAACAGCCTCGAGCCGGCTTCGAACTATAAGCTGCTTATGAAGGCAACGCAGCTGGATTTATGCGCAATCAGCTTAACACAATGTCACGAGCAACGCGAACGCTATAGTTATGATTTGGATATGCTTAAGATGGTAAGAAATTCAATTAGATACTCGTTCCTTCTAATTAACTGCAATTTCAACTCAACAGAAAAAAGATAGGTTGAAACATTTGTGCAACGAAGAAGAGGAAAAGTTAATAATCATAAAAAGTAAAGAGGCTATTAAGGTAATTTGTCTTAGTGCACTGTATATAACGATAATAATGGTATTCTATATCAAATAATACAGATTCGATTGCAAGAGGCTAACACCATGCTGGCCTGGTTAAAAGTAACCAGAGTTCAGGCTGATTTAACCAAAATGGAGCATACACTACAAATAATTGAGAAGAAAAATACTGACCTATCACAAAAAACAATGCAGAAAAACATAACACAGGACACGTTTTCTCAACAATTGCAGTATGTAAGCCAATAATTTAAATATTACATATAATACAATACTCCCGCCTCGCATCTCTTAGGAAATGTGAAGCAACGAAGCAAGAAATTCAGGAGAGATATCAATCTCAAGATGCAAAGCTCAGGACAGCCAAGCGAATTGTTCAAGATTGCCTTTACCAATTTAGTTCAATCCGATCTAATATCAAGAATGTTGAAAAACGACTGAGGGAAGAGCAAACAACATTTGACGGCTGTCAAAAGCATATGAAAAACTATCACGCAGACTATTCTGAAGTTAAACGGCTAAGAGAGCATAACAACGCCACACTAGCAACTCTCAAAGGAAAGGTAGAGGAGAGTAATAACCTTATTTCACGGTTGAGGGATGAACAGAACGATATAAAGAACCGAATACCGGCTACCAAAGAACGGGTTGAGTCTGTGAAAAATGAGATAAGCAACCTGCAAAAATCTGAGCGTATGTATTACTATTTCTCTTTAAAGAATCAATTGAGTATATCCTATTCATAACAGAGAATCTGCAATGGGAAATGGAGTCACTGCTACGCAACAAATCGAATAAAATGTCTGTTTATGGCGAGAATGCTATGAAAGTTGAAATTGCACTAAATACCCAGTATTCTGGCAGCAATGCTCACCAAATGCCGCGTGGCCCTATTGGCATGTACATCACTGTACCGAATCCCAAGTATCGTGATCTGATAGAGAATCAACTGGCTCATTGTTTGCGCTCGTACATTGTGAGCACAGACAAGGATCGTACATCATTAAGAGCTCTCCTTCAGAAATCCCACTCAGGTGGTATACCTACCATTGTCACAAGTGCCTTCACAAGCCGCGTCTACAATGTATCCAAGTACAAAGTTCAAGCTAGGTCACCAAATACGACGGTTCTGATGGATGAGATAAGGTAAGCCTTACAATAATTATAAGCGGATAATTTCCATATTAATCCCTCGCTGCTATTTATACTAGATGTGAAGACCCTGTAGTAATGAACTATCTCATCGATACTATGCGCATTGAGACAGTGTTGGTTACCGATTCCAAAGAGACCGCCGAATTTTTAACTTCGAATACTGAAAATGTGCCACCCAATTTGACTCGAATACTGGTGCCTAACTTGGGCCTTGAGTATTGTCCGTCGCCCAATTATGCTGTCTACTCAATTCAAATTTCAGCGGCACGTTTCATTCAGGTTAACGTGGATGATCGCATTCAACAATTGAAGGGCGAGAAGAATAGTCTGCAGGAGCGTTGTGCAATGATGCACCCACAGTATGTTGAGGCTAAAAGGAAGTTAGACATCGATATCCAGGAGATAAACAAGAAAAAGCAATTAATTGATGCCCACCATTCCGATAACGCAAAAGCAATGCAAAAAATTATGGATATTGAGAATTTCGAATACCAAGAGTTACCCGCTCTAGATGTGCTTGTAAGTTAATTCTAATCAATTATCGATTTTATAGATTAATATTCGGGTATTTTGTATTTTTTTGATCTAGGAAACTCATTTAACTAGTAGTCGAGAAAAAATGGACAAATGTAAACAGGAACGTGAGCAACTTGAAGAACAACTTCGTGATATAAGCGAGCGTAAAAATAAAGCTGACGAACAAGTAGCAAGTGAGCAAAGTGCTCTCGACTCATTAAATAAAAAAACATCAGAAATTGAGACAGAAACTCAGGAACTACAAAATAAACTGCGTGATTTGGATCGTCATTATGAGGAAAATCAACGTCGTTATAAGCAAACCAATGAGCTGATGCAGTCGATGTTAAAAAATAAAAGAGAATTGCAGGACGATTTGGAAAAGGCGCGCAAGGAAGCACAAAAAAATGGTGACTTCATCGAAACGAATAAAACTGAAGAGAAAATACGCGACAAAATAAGCAACTATAAAGCAAAGATGAAACATTTCGAATCAATGAACATAATCAGCGAGGAGGTAGAACACAAGTTGGCTACATTGCGTGATAATCTTAAAACACAATCCGATAATTTGGGACATATATTAAATATTGTCGAAAAATTGCGCATCGCATATCATACACGAGCTCAGCGATTTCAGCGTTCACGTTATCATTTCTTTACTATGGTCCAGTTTCAGTTTAAGGTAAAATTATACTTTTAGATTTGTGTCTAAAATACTTGAATACACTTCATTTTGCTTTTCAGCAAGCCCTTGTTTGCCGCCAATTTGAAGGTGATTTGGAACCTAATCATAGAGAAAAGACGTTAAATATCAGCGTTTATCCACCAAGTGGCAATAAAACATCAAATACGAGAAGTTTGTCCGGTGGTGAAAGGTCATTTACTACCGTCTCTTTATTGAAAGGCCTTTGGAGTACTTCTGATCATCCATTTTATTTTTTAGACGAATATGACGTTTTCACAGTGAGTTTAACGAACCCTTTCAATTAATTTATGCTTCAAATTAATTAATTTATACTTGCAGGATGAAGTCAATAGGACATTTATTACAAAACTGCTCATTCAAGAGGGCATGGACTTTCAAAACCGACAGTATTGTTTTCTTACTCCACAAGATACTAAAGTTGATGCAAACCATCTTATAACAGTGCATAAGTATGCATATTTTATGCTTTTCTTTAGTTTATCCCTATAATTGGCATTTTATTCTAATATTTCAGATTAGAAGCACCAGAACATTAAAATGAATACTGGATTTTCTAATGTTGCTAGACAACGACACATCTTTCCAAAAAAAATTTGTTTACGGTTTGTTAAATTACATAGTTTTAATGTTGTTTACTTTCATAATGTTCAGTTTAATATATTAATATAAAGAATTTGACATTTTGGCTTCTTTTTTCTTTTACAAATGGGCATTGCACGAGCAATTTATCGGCAATCTGTAATTTTATTCCAAAAATGTAGTTCACCAATTAATATATATGTATGTATATTGATTTTTAGACAGACACGCCCAAAAAGACAGCTGCAACAAGCTGTTTTGTTCTAACTGGCTTTGTCATTGTTTTTTTTATTGAGAAATAGTGAATTTAAATCGCGCGCCGGTTCGTGATCTTTCCGAGCCGGTCATAATGGTGTGGCAACCTTGCATTTAAAATAACAAAAATTGCTCTATAAGTGGCAACGCCAAAATATTGGGCATGATACGTTCAAGTAGTATGACATGCATGCTTTGTTTGAAACTTAAAAAAGTGCCAAATTTGGGAAGCTTGCTATCTGTAAATGTAAAGTCTGGTCACATTATTAATACAAATAGATGACAATATTCTTAGACTGGTCGAATATTTTTCACAAACTACTCGAAATATCTGAATGGTGGCATCATACCGTCTGAACGTTCATTGGTTCAATAACCTCAAAGCGATACCGGAGAGACACTGCATCGTTGACATTTTTGTTATTATTTGTAACTTAATTATTAAAATACAACAATGAGTCGAAATTACAAGGAAGATCAGAGCAACGAGGTAGAAGCGCTCGATTCCATATATTGTGGTGAAATGGATGGTAATTCGTACTCATTACCAAATACAAGATTTCAATAAAAAATACATATGGATCTTTCTTTTAGTTCTCCAGACAGAGCCTTTCCACAAGTTTCAAATTCCCATTGCCACGGAAGAGTACTATGCCGAAACAAACGAGGATAGTGAACAAGGATTAGCGTGCAAGCTTGTGTTTACGTATACGGAAAAGTACCCAGATGAAGCACCGCTGGTAGAAATTGAGGACGCTGAAAATTTTGAGGATAATTTTGGAGGGCAACTGCTGGAACACTTGCGTCAGACAATTGATGAAAATATTGGCATGGAGATGATATTCTCGCTAGTAAGCAGTGCACAGGAATGGCTTAATGTGCAATGGGATGAGCACAAGAAGAATCAGGATGATGAACGGGCGCGTCAGGTGCAAGAGGTCGAGGAAGCGGAAAGAAAGAAATTTGAGGGCACGCGAGTGAGTGTCGAAACGTTTATGAAATGGAAACTGGATTTCGAAGAAAGCACGGGTATTGCAGCGAAGCGGGAGAAAAATAATGATTGCAAAAAGCTGACAGGTCGCGAGTTATTCATGTGTGATAACACACTGAACGATTCAGATATCAAGTTCCTGTTGGAGGCCGGAGATAGCATTGAGAATGTTAAAATTGATGAAACATTATTTCAAGATATTGGCGAACTGGATTTGGATGATGACGACGATGAGGATTGGGTTCCCGGCGCTGATGACGACGATGATTAAACCTGTGCTGCGATATTAAAATAAAGTTTATCTAAGGCAAACTCGTGTATTGTAAAAAAAGCTCAACATAATCCTCATTGAGCTCTACAAATAAAAATCTAGCGTGTTATCAATCCAGTCCGTTGGGATTCTGCAAACTCATTTCGGATAGTTTAAGTCCATGGCTTTGAACAGATTGTATGTCATCCAAGTCGAAGAATTCTTCATCACTTTCATCGTTGGTTAGTTTGGGTTGGGCAGAGCTTTTCTTCGCAACTGGCAGAACTTCGCGCGGAAAATTGAGTTTTGGCCATGAACCTGGTTCTAGCTTGGGCAGTGTTATCTCCACCTTGGTACCATACATTTGAACGGAAGCCTTTTCTACATTTATAATCTATGTGGGGGGAAAAGTTGAGTTAAAAACCATATTTAAAGTATAATTAAGAATATGCATTCTTACACCACGCAGTTCCAAGTCCAAGTCAAACTTGGCATTTTCCTGCTCCGGAAAGACCAACATAACGTGCAGCCGAATAGGATTGACTTCAATGAGACTTTGAGCATAATGATATTTTTTGGCATAAACTGCAACAACAACATTCGTAGCCGTCTGATGCCAATCATATCGACATTGTACGACCTTTTTGTCTTCGTCCTGAAAATCAACATATTCGTGAATTTTATTATGACCTTCATCGATTATCTCTTACATCTTTAACCCATTTGTGCTGACCATAGACACATCCCTTTTGAGCCATGAACTGGGCAAAATCGGAGGTACGCTTCTGGCAGCACGACCAGAATTTCATGCCTTCATGGAATATAGGAACTCCAGGATGATAGGTACACTCGCTATAGTCGCTGCTTGTGTTTGTATAAGAGGAAGTGCAGCCGTTGTTTTTGCAGCTGGTTCCAATAGCAATACCACTACTTGAAATGATTGAAGTTAAATGAAAACCTTACAGAATGAAATAAAAATCGCCAGCGTTAGTTACCCATCGTTAGTTGAAGCTATAGTTGGGGCAGCGACAGTGCTGATTTTCAAAGAATCAATGGTCTCTTTTAATGCAGGGGCCACTGTCGGCTGCAAGGCAGTCAATGGCGTATCGACAGCGGGCCTGGGAAGTGATTCCCTAATGGGAGCGCGTACTTCAATTTCAACGTCCTTGTCGGCCTCTTCATTATCTTTGGCGGGCTTTTCAGGCTCGGGAGGTTTAACATTCGAATGCTTGGTCAATGTACATCCTTTGATATTAAGAAATTCTGTAAAGTCAACCGACTTTTTACTGCAACACGACCATCCTTTATAAGCATCATGGAAGAATGGCGCACCTGGATGATGCCGGCAAGATTCTGCGCAAATAAATAAACGTGCTGTCAGTGTCTTATGATTTCCTGTTATTGTGTTTTACTAACCATCCGAGTTGGTGGTCGGATCAAAGAGCTGGCCGCAACCTCTGTTATAGCACTGCTGCATGTTTTCTTTTAATATATTTAATAATTATTTGTCGTTTTAGGTCTAGAAAATTCGCTAATAAGAGAAGTGTGGAGGTCGAACGATTTTGGCGCTGCCAACTTTGGTTTCAGGCGTAAAAATTATTATCGATAAATTGATATGTGAACTGTATGAAAACTATTATCGATAAATAGATATGTTCAGTGTTGTTATGTCATTCTAACGACTTTTTGATTATGTTGTATCGCATCCGCCTAGAACACACACAATAAGAAACCTGTATTGACGAACCATGTGGTTAGATTCTTTAGAAAGGTAACTAGCAATACGAGAACAATTAAAAGAGATAGTCAATGCAAATTATGTTAATTATGGGGGGCTCATTTCGGGAGGGTCTTTAAACTGTTCGGTATGTGCTATTCAGTCGCAAACCGGAATTCAAATACAAATCAATTAATGCAAATGTAGTGAAGGTCAGTTCGGGTTTGGTCTACGTGATCTATTCAAAGGATTAACCAGACAAAACACTCTCAGAAGGTGTGTGTCGACAAATTGTGAGTCATGGTGCTAAAAAGTTAATTAAAAACGGGCATGGTAACAGTTTGAAACAGTGTCTGGAATAGGGCTATTTAGAGGAACAGGCTTTGTCTCAATCAAGATTGTTCGTTTGTCGCCATAAATACACATTATATTTACTTGCAAATATACGTGGGACATGCTTATGGTTTCGTTTATTGCCTGTGGCGACAAGACATAAATTTAACTAGCGTTCAGCAAATTGTCATTTCATTGAAAATTCTTGTGGTCAACAAGGTTATCAACGCCAATTGGCAATGCTCGATTGTGATTGCGATTGTGATTGTGATTGCGATTGGCCTTTGTCGTTTCAGTTGCACTTAATACAAATTATGACTGCATCCATATTATGACCATTCGATTTTTGGGGCAATTTGGTGGTGCGGTTGCTGGTGTGAATCATGCCACCTCCGCCGTCATTGCCGCTGCTAATGATCCGCAATGACTGGATGTTGTTGTTACTTTGCATTGTTGTGCAATTGTTCGAGAATTGTAGATTTTTTTTTCATATTTCGACGCCGCTCTGCAACTTCTGACAACTGCAACACACTTAAATAAATAAAGAAATATAAAAATTGGAACTGCATTTACAGTTTGCCGCTGTGTCCCAGTGTCAATGGAAATTAACACCGCCGGCACCGGCATGGTCTATACTAGGCGTATACGTAATTTAACATACAATGGCAATGGCAACACAGCAACAGCAACACAGCAACAACGACAACGTCAGCATGCAATTGTGTGTTGCAGCGTGTCATGCTGTTGTAAAATGCAAAGGCAAACGCTTGCACAGATTTCTGCCAATTCGCCTTGCCAACAGCAACAGCAACAACAAGAAACAAATAAACATTCCAAACCCAAACCCAAACCCAAATGCGAAGCCAAATGACGATGACGCGTATTCAGTTCACACTTCGGTGGCAGCTCCAGCTTCAGCCTCAGCTTCTGTTGTCGCTACTGTTTTGGCGTTGGCGTTGGATCGATAAGCATCACATTGATTCAATTGTTGTGTATACTAAATAAATACACGCAATTACGCAATTTACAACAACAACAACAACAACGACAAATAAAGGCTCGGGGGTTATGATAAGAAAGCTGATTTGTTAGCTTAACGCTTGCGCGCTTTCAAGTTCGTTTCCTGAGTCTTTGGTTTTGGTGCATGCATTAACAATTGCAACAGACTGTTGCACAGTCAGTCGACTACACGACAACATGTACAACACATAAGTTAAACAACAAATTGCATATTTTACACATTTATTTACAAGAGATTTAGATATTTTGCCTAGGCGCCTCATTAACTGACTACTTACACATGACTCGACTCTCGACTTTCGACTCTTGGCTCTCGACTGTTGGCTCTGAATACGAACCTCGCCTCGCCTCGCCTCGCCTCAGAAGTAAGTGTATCGCGTATGGGTATATGGACTGCTATAAAAATTGTATGTTGCATATGATGTGTCGGGCGTTTGAAATGTGGTGCTGAAATACGTTGGATCCACACCGCCAGCCGCTGCTGCCACCGCTGCCACAGCTGAAATATTGGACAAGCAGAAGGACAAGAAACAAAAGCAATATGTCAATTCATTTGGAGGTCATTTGCACTTGGCGTTATTACTATTACAATTACAATTACAATTACAGTTACAATTAATATTGTTAGGCTTGGGCGGGTGCACTTGGGATTAGTGGAATTGCTTAGCTGCCAGTTGCCAAGTGGTGATGGTGGTGGTGGTGGTAACAAATTCCAAGTGTGGGCGTTAACTGACCAGCGCACTCGAAGCTCATACTCGAGCATGAAGGTTAAGCGCGGCGTCAATCACGTCGTCAACATTCTTGTCAAGTGTTTGGCCAAGCGTCCAGTGGCAGTTGTTGTTGTTGTTGTGATAGTGATTGTGGTTGTTGTTGTTGACGGGGCGTTGGCATTACGAATCGAATTAGAATGCCCGTCTACACTCGATGTCGGTCGAATGCTCTCCATGAATTCAAAGGTGGGTGGGCGGTTGTTGCAACTGTTGCATCATTTATCTACTGCCGCATTCAATCGCGCTTTCAATCGAGCCACAACCGTCAGTCGTTTAACCACAGGCAGTCCTCATCAGGAAGCATATGTATGCTGCGTAACTTTTTGTTCGTTTGTTCACAGAACTTTGGGCATGCAAAATTAATTACACAATGACCATTTGGCAGTGGTATTGGCCATGTCGCTACCAAACGGCAATCGTGCATAAATTGTCAAATTGTAAAAATTATCTCAACTTAACGTCGCTCGTTGGTTTCTTGCTTTGTTCGTTTGTTCGTTTGTTCATTGTGAAATGTCTTTCGATTCATTTGTGTACTAAGTGAGTCCAAGTGACCAAGTCCTCTGGCTGCTGTTGGACAACTGGACTCTTGGCCTGCTGGCGGCTTAACCTACTGTTTACTGGCTGTAACAAAAAAGTTGCTCCATTTCGTTTTTCTATTGCTTTTCATGCGATATGCAAAAAGCAAATCAGCAAAAACAGTAAAACTAACAACAACAAACCGCAAACATATTTTCCAATGCATTAGACCCGCATATCATTGAGTGTCTCAAAGTTTCCATATGCAAATGTGTATGTGTGCGCCCATTGAATCTATAGACAGACATGTATATACATATATACTACGTTGCCATATGCGACTCAAGTCTTGATTGCTGCTGCAGCACCTGCGCCCAACACATTTGTTTTTCATTCAAAACTTTTCCGATTTTGTTGCTTGTAAGCATTTCTACCTTTTTCAGTAAGGTATGTATGATATTATAGATAGAGGGTTTAGAAAATATAGAAATGGTTGAAAACCTGTGTTAGACAACCTTTTTCAATTTTAATAATATAGAAAGCTGTACTTCTCCCGTTTCTTGAGATAGACGGCATCCTTTACTTTGAATTTGTATAATTTTATCAAAACTGAATAAATTTCCATGTGGAATATTTTATTAAATTATGTCTGCTTGATTTAAAAAAAAAACTTAAAACTTTATTTAAAGTATTTGTATTTCCTTGACTTTGAATTTGCATAACTTTGTCAAAACTGAATCAATGAATATGTAGAAACCTTTTTTTCTTCTCATATTTTAGTCGTGTCTGATCGTCTTTTAAAAACGTTGTCACCAAATGGAAAATATGAAAAAAAGAAACAACTATGATTTAAATGATTGTATTACCTTAACTTTGAGTTTGCATAACTTTCTCAAAATTAAATTTGATTTCAATGCAAAGTATTTGTTTGCGCACTGTTGGACCTATTAATTCATGAAAATTTTCCCTTATTCCTGTCCCACTCGACAATTTTCAAGTATTTTCTCCATTAATTCAATATATACTTTTCAAGTGACTCAAAAAGAGACTACAAAGTTGTATTTTTGAGGTGCCCACTCAAATGTAAAGCTGTTGTGAAGAGTGTAGCCCACGTCGGCACAGTTTTCGAATTTACCATCGTATTTCCCCCTGCCCTGCCACAGGGCCCGATGCCCGAAGTACGAGGCCGTCACAGTTCGATTTGTGTCGCTGCACTTCAAAGCTGGCGCTGTTAATTAGACGCTTGTTTTGTGTGCACTTACAATAATTGCTACAAGAAATCATAATCATACCAAAGCTATCAAAAAGCTAAAGTGGTGCGTTTGAATGTGAAAATAGCAAAAATAATAAAAAAAAACTAAATAAAATAAAATATACAAAAAAGATTTCGAATCTTTGTGTGACCAAAAAGTTGTCGAACTAAATAAAAGGAACAGAAAATATAAACATAAAAATACTTTGTGTGTGCGTTTGTTTATATGTAATTTGTTTATTTATAATTTAGTTTAAATAATAATTTTCGGTTTACAAAATAAATGAAATCAAAATGTGAATTTTCCAATTCAGAATTAAGAACATAAATACAATTAAAGGCTGGTAAATAAAAAGCAACATAAAAATTCATAAAAGAAGCAAAAAAAAAAGTGTAATCGGTATTTTGCAAATAGATAACAATAATTAATTTAAATAATACCTAATAAACAACTAATATATTTATTATTATTATTATTATTATTTTTGTAATGTTAGCATGTGCGTATGAGGGAGTGTGTATGGTGTGTTGGGTTGTTGGAATAGGACATGGGATTGCGGGTGGCGGATTCAAGTGCTGGGATTGTGGTTGATTGAGTGCTGCAAGCGCTCAAATTGCAATTAACTGTGACGCGCATTTCCGTTTCCGGTGCCGCTTGGCATTGCAAATGTGGGTTTTTATGTGTGGGTGTGTGTGTGTGTGCGTGTGTGTGTGTGTGTGTTTGCTTGTGTGTGCATTTAACCAAAGATTGTGCCTGTGAATTGGACATGGTGGTGGAGGGTACATTAAAAAGACAATTATAAAACAATTAAAACAACAACAATTGCATTAACTAAAAGACTGCATATTTAAACACTACTTCAATTGCACTAATAAAGCTTTTCGTGTATATTTGTATGTATGTGTGTGTGTGTGTGTGTATGTATGACTGTGTGTATTTGTGGGTGATTTGGCATTGGCCTAGGCTCTACAAATAAATTGTTTAGACCGTGCGTCTGAAAGTATTACTTTGTTGCGGTGGCACAAAGCCGAAACCAGAGGCGCCAACAACAACACCGCTCGACTCTTCAATTGCATCTGGTGGCGAGGGGGGGAACACAACGGGACCTGCAATGCACAAGAGTAATAAAAAGAGAACCGAAAGAAGAGAAGCAGAACGGAAAAGAGAACGAGAACGAGACAGAAAGAGAATTGTTATTGTGTACATGTAGTTGTTGTTGTTGTTGTTGTGATGAACTTTACCTCTGTTCTGTCGGGGATCGCGCACCTGAGCCGCCGATGGTTGAGCCAGCGCAAGAGGATCATAGGCGAAGCGGGAACGGTCGGCGAATTGTCCTAGAAAGTATTGCTGGCCAGCAGCAAAGGCCAGGCACAGGCACAGAGCAGCAATGGTGACTAACTGGAAGCAGAAAGAGAGACAGATTGATATGATTAACTAACAATATTGTTGGTAAGCAAATAAGAGTACGGTCAAAGCGATTAAACAATTGAAATGTGTGCCAATGCCAGAGTACGAGTATTTATAAAAAAAAAAACTATTAAGCAGCCTGTCACACACAGAATGCCAACTCGTGTGTGTACTTGACTCGATCCACGAGCCAACAGACAACAGACAACAGACCAAGTTAATAGACACGAGCCAGTTCTTGGCTTAGTCAGTCTCTCAGTCTTTCTCATTGGCCATTTTTCCTATGCAGAGCAATACGTGTAATTAGCGGCGATTGCATAAACAAAAAAATATAAACAAATTTATGACAATTGCAACAGTTTTTACAGCTTCAGTTTAAGTTATAGTTTTATTTTCATTTTCATTTTCATTTTTATTTTCAGTGTGGAGCTCTCTCATATTGTGTTTGTGGCACATATCGAATCGATGACCCAATTCGTTGCAGCAGCGCCAAAATGCATCCAATCAAATGCAGCGATAAGCGTGCAGCTCGAGCTCGTTAAGCTGAATGCTGACCACAAGAAGTCAGCTGGAAGCTGTGGCGGCGTTCATCAAATGCCTGCCACATGCTGCACGCTGTGCAAATTGGCTTTGTGGTTACACAAAACACAAAAAAAACAAAATAAAAACCTATAAAAGAGTGCAAAGCTGTCGGCGAGGCGCCTAAATTTATTGATTTCCCATTGAAAAGCTCAGCAGGCCGAAATGGAATGAGAAACGGAATCTCTTGCAACAAACTTTTTAGCCACGTTGGCGGGTGTTGTGCACAATGTCTTATTTTTAAAAAGCCGTCATGCAATTGACGTAGTCCGTACACTAATCATAGGGCTGCATGAACCTAATAGAACGGGTTTCCAACAACAGCTGTCCATATGCATATAAGCATATAGTAAAGCAATTGCACCTGTGCCCACATTTATTCACATTCATCCACATATTACCGAGTAATTGGTAGCCGCGTTTGCTTTTGTTTTGACTCGTACTCATTTCTTTTCTATGTGTTCAAAGCTTTTTGCTTCATTAATTGCCTAATGGGCCGCGCCTGCAATCAATGCAATGAATGCGCCACAGGGCGTATGCGCAATATTTGGTCAGTCAAATAGCAAAAATGTTTAAAATGCTAATCTCGTCCCACTTATAGTATATACATCGCATTACAACTAACTCTAATACTTCTATCAATACTAATAAAAATACTAATGCTCATTGATCTAATTGGGTTTTTCTGGGTTTTCCCCAATCCTTGCAACAAATGTTGGATCATCATTTTTGAATACCCCCAGCATAAACTTAAATTTATATTTTTCTTTTTCAGTTAAAAATTAAAATTTATTATATTATTTAATTTTACTTTTAGTTTTATAATTTGATTTAATATTTAATTAATCACTTCTGTCGACTGTTTTTAGTTGACGTTAAATAAAATAAAATAAATAAATAAAAAAAATAAATTAAAAGCGGTCGCTCTTGATTTAATATGCTGTGCAAAGTGTTTACGAGCACCCTACAAATTAATCAACAAAAAGACATCAGAAAAACATATGAAAAAAATGTGAAAAAAAAGAACAACAAACAAAATGGACAACGAGTTGCTGTAACAAGAACCAGCAACAACAATGCTAATTGCTGTTAGCAAAAATATGCATAACAACAACAACAACAACAGCAGAAAACTGAATTTAAACTAAATAATCAAAAAATATGCAAACAAGGCGAACAGTTGCCAACAAGAGACTGAGAATTCGACTTCTTGTCTAGACTTTAAAGTCTCGCCAACTTGTGAAAATGCTTTTAATTAATGCATGCTTGTGGTTGCCGTTGTTGTTGTTCTTGTTGTTGTTGTTGTTTTAAGCCAGACTCTGCGTCTATTACCACATCTGAGAGCTACTGTGGCAGTTTCTCAGTACCAGAAGAGCAGGTTGCTAACAGAGTTCTCTTCAGTGAGAGACAGAGAGATAATTAAGACAACTAACTGATAATTTGCAGCTTTAAAGTGTGGGTGTATTGATTAAGCCATCAACAGAAAACTTGCTTAACAAACTGCAAGTTAAAACAAAAACCACTATCACCTTTATAAATAAATAAATTATAATAAAATTAATTTCACATCGATGGCATGATTTGAAGTCCTAAAGGAAAAACTTTGCTCTTTACTCAGTGTATTCGTATGCGATCATTTGTGGTTGTTGTTGCAAGCTTGCACTGTGTGGCATGCAACACATGTTAACCGTCTAAATGTCGTCAGGCAGCGTCTGGCTGCGTTTTTTACATTTCCACACTGCACTGCATTTGCATCAAGGAATTCTTCGCATAGTTTTGGACAACTTCTCAGTTGTCTTTAACTTTAACTCTAACTCTAACTTTAACTTTAACGCTGACTGTGTGATTGTGTGTGTGATTGTCGGACGTGACAGGCGATTTGAAAGTTATCGTTTAAACTAATTAAATAAATTAAGCGCAGCACTTGGTTAATTTTTTTGTTGTGCCTTGCCGCAAGGAATCCACACGAACTCCACGAAACCGTGCAGCATGCTAATGTGTGTTAATTTGTTTGACTCGTTGAATTGATAGTAAAGAATAAAAAAAAAAAATAAAACAGTTTGTATTAAAATTGCTGTCATTCCTCATATGCTACTGCACCCCCGGCCACTGCCCCCTTATCGAAGCCATAACAAATTAGTTGAACAAATGACCTTAGATATGATTTCGTAATTGGGCGGCGCTTGGTGCTGGTAGCAGGCTGGTACAACAACAACTTGGCCCGATTGTTGGCCAACGGCGGCTCATGCGAAATCCCACCCACCCACAACAACAATGATTAAGTGCAGCAACATGTGAGCGTGCCACAGCCAGCCATGGTGCATAAAAACCTAAATAAAAATCACAACAACAACTGGACAACAAAGACAACTACATTGGCTTGTTAGCAACGGCTTGACATACCCTGCGGCAAGCAGGCAAAGGTATTACCAGCTACCTAACGAAACTTGCAACAAAGTCAGCAAACTTCATTTAAAATACAAGTCTTCAACTATTCATATCTAATTAATATAGTAAATATAATCTAACAAGCAACTGATGACAACCTAGCACACTTGCTTAACAGGGTATTTATCTGCAGTTCACTCCCCTTTTGCACCATTTTTTTTAGTGGTTTTTCAATCAGATTTTTCATTTTTGCGCTGGCATTTATTGGCGTTTAGATTTTGATTGGCTCAAATGTGCACTAAAAATAAATTATTTTTATTATTTTACGAGCAAAAGCAACAAAAAAAAATAAATCAAAATACACATAATAACAATTTCAAAAAGTAGGAAAAATAAATTAAATAAATAAAACCGAAACAAAATGAGAATTCCAACAGGTCGAAATGAACTTTCAATTTGATATTCCTGGCAAATGGACTTAAGATCGGGCCAATTTGCATGGGTCGAAAAGTGAGTCATAAGGCTGGAAAATGGAAAATGGAAAATGAGGCCTGTTGACTGCAGCTACAGAAACAGCTGGAGTGTTAATTAATCTTATTTAAGTAAATGGATTGTCATTTGGCCGAGCAGGCATTACAAATTTTGATGTGAACAATTTGCCAAAGCGCTGCAAAAAGTGAATGTTGAAACAATTGAAGTGCGCTCAAGTTTACGCGACTAACAAAAAAGAGAAACAAAAAAAAAACTGTGAAAAAAGTTGATTATTGTTATCTTTTGTTAATGATTATAACGCCTACAGCAAACTGACAGGCTAACAGATGCTAATAGTACTCGTACTGTTCAGGTTAATGCTCGATTGAGCAACTGTTCATTGACTTTCAACGCGGAAGCAGAGTCCCAACTCAGCCGCCTGGATGCGGAGAGACTGTGACTCTGTTGTACTTGTATTTAGTAGGTGCAACAAGAGCAGCAACAAGACCAACAACAATAGCAATAACAACAATACAAATAACAACGACTACAACTACAACTTGGCCGACGTCGATTCAAATTACGTTGAATTGTGTTTAATAGCTGGAAATGATGCCAGGCTAGACTCAAGCTGAGACGTGGTCAGTTGGTTGACTACTATTACGATTACGAGTTCCATTGCTTAAGCAATTATCAAAGATCAATTTGACTCAGTTAGTTGGTTAGGAAGTGCAAATTGCCGTGTGGCAGCGTGAGAATCAAGACACTTTTCCTTTTTCCTGCTAAATGGCTGACCCATAAAATCAAATCGAAAAACCAAAAACGAGTTCAAGTTCAAATTGTGCTGTGAGCAGAGCAAATTTGTAGCGTTTAGAGAGACTGACAAAATGGTAAAGAAAACGCACACATATGCACATACATACATACATACATACATATGTCCCCCATCCCCTTATAAATATGGTAATCGCCTGTCTCGATTGCCGTCCCGTGTCTCCCAATTCCAACGATAAATCTAACATAACTATTTTGCAAGCCAAAAACGTTGTCATGTGGGCAGCTCCACGCTCTCCAACTGAAGCTACAACTAGATACAAATGTATATATTTATAAATATACTTATAAGTAGTATAGCTGGGCATGTGAACATGTGTATGCCAGGCACTTGCCTTGCACATTGACTGACTGACAGACTTGGACTTGGACTCTGTCTTGGATTTGGACACGAAGTCCCAGACATGGCTCCAGCTTTTATTGCGACAGCTGCGCGCTAATCGCGTCGCACTAAACGAATTGTAATAAAAACGTGAAGAAATACGTTATCTTCAGCATGCCGAAGAATTGATACTCTGGCAAAAATATATATTTAAATTTCAACTGTGAAATTTGTTAAGATATTTAAAGATACAACAATGACTTTCAAACTAAGGGTTGATTTTTAAGCGATCCTTTCTATGGCAACTATATGATATAGTAGTCAAATCTTGAGCGAATTTGGTCAGGATGTAAAAGACCTTATATAAAATACAAAATCTGTGAAATTGTTTGAGATATATTTAAAAACAACAATTATTTTCATACTAAGTGTTGATTTTGAACCCATCGTTTCTATGACAGCTATATTATAAAATGATCCTGTATTTATTATTACACACTTACAAAATCTGTGAGATTGGTTGAGATATATAATATTTAAAAACAACAATTATTTTCATACTAAGTGTGGATTTTTAACCCATCGTTTCTATGACAGCTATATTATAAAATAATCCTGTATTTATTATTACACACTTACAAAATCTGTGAGATTGGTTGAGATATATTTAAAAACAACAATTATTTTCATACCAAGTGTTGATTTTTAACCCATCGTTTCCATGACAGCTATATTATAAAATGATCCTGTATTTATTATTACACACTTACACATTTCATGGCAAAATTATAATACCCCCTGCAAGGGTATACAAATATCCGATGCAACTTTTGATATCAACTGGACATGGACATGGACATGGACACGGCATGTAGCGCTAAGGAATAAACTAGCTAAAAAATCTGTGGAAATCATTGCACACCCGCTTTATTTTTTTAAGCCTGGCCTAGACACATATGCACAGGCATGACAATTGCACGAGCAGCTCGAGTTGCAGTTGGGCAAGCGGCATCTTCATTGGTTGCTACCAAGGCATAGGCCAGGTTAGCAGACCAAGCCAAGCGCAACGCAAGGCAACTTCGACATAAAAATTTATGGCAATTAATTTGAATTTCTACACGCAAAGCGTGTAAAATGCAACAACATGACGACGAGGACAAGTTGATGGCGATTGTGATGGCAACGATTAACCAATGAATTAAAGCGATTGTCGAGCAATTAATAAATCTTTTTCGCTGTTCAACATGGCACGCATTTGTGCCTCAATCGCTAATCGAGAGCGATTTGCCAGTCGTTGCCTGATTGCGGTTCCCAGGGTGCCTTTTTCTCGACTTGAACTCCAACTGCAACTGTAACTGCAACTGGGAATGGGAATGGGATGAAACGACAATTGCCAGTTGCCGACAGTTTGCAGTTGCAGTTGCATAACTTTGACTCTAATGAATTGAGTTGACTTGCATGGTTTTATTTTTTCTTTATTTAGTTTTATTTTATTTTTTAATTTATGGCCGTCGCACACCAGGCACGCATGCAGTTGTGACTTCGACACGCAATGAACAAGAAGTTGGTCAGCGCCAGTTTGGTCACTTGACTGTGACTGTGACTTGCACTAAGACCGAGACGGAGACCGAGACGGAGACTGCAAAAATCTGGCTTTGGCTTTGGTCAATTGGCGCGTGTGTATCGCACTTTTCAATTAAGTTACAAAACGCATGCCCAAGCACGTTTTTGTCAGTTTGTGTTGCCAATGCGTTGCCGTTGTTGCCTGATCTGTAAACAAGTGTCTGTTGCCTGTCTGGCATGGCCGTGGCCTTCAACATGAACTTGAACTTCTTTATATATGTATTTGTTATTACTATTTAGCTTGTTTGCTATTTTTTTGAGCGTGTAATTGTAGGCCGTTCTGCAGAATTGAAGTTAATAAATATAGTATACGTGCACTTGTATTTAATTTGTTTGTGGCGGAAACTGTCGGAAACTGCGTGTTACACTGCATAATCATGTTGTATATGCAAATCGTATACAATAAATGGCCTGGATGCTGGTGAAGCACGCCCAACGCCCCAGCCAAAGTCCATTGTCTGCGGCTAAACAGCTTAATAGTCAGTTACACACACACACACACACACACATGCACACATACATATGCATATGCATATTAAGATTTGGACAGATATCTATGTTTATTTATATATGCATATGTATGTATGCTTGCGGCGGCTTTGTTAAGTCTTTAATGCCGACAAAATGCTCGCTGCAAAAATTGACACACACGACAACTGGCAACAGGCGACAGACGGACAGACGGACAAACAGACAGACAGACAGTCGGAGTGGCCATAAATTCAAGTGCTCAATAAAATTATTCTGAATATTACAATAGCTTCAAAACAGTTGACTCAATTTGTGGCAAGAGTGTGTGCATTGAAAGTTATGGGAAATATTAATGCTTGGCATTGGCTACAATTCGAATTCAGTTCGACACACTAACAAAAGACTTAGGCAACGAACTTGCTCAAAATTGCGCATACGCAAAGTACTAAAACTTATATGTTACTTATAATACAAATTGCAATTTTTCGTATTTGTATGTGTTTTCTTTAATTGCAGTACTTACGAATTTCATGTTGATTGAGTTGGGTTTTTTTTATTTGTAGGTGTTGTTGTTGTGGTTATATATTTTTGTTGTTGTAAACTGTGTGTGCGTTGGCTGAGCTGCAATTAGTTAACAAATATTTCAAATATTAATTCGCTTTTAATGATTTATTAAGCACTGCACTGTTTTTATCTCTTTTTTCTCTTTTCTTTCTTTAAACAAGCACGAACACAATTGTTTTATTTTTATCTATTTCTTTTTTTCTGGTTGGTTGTAGTTTTTTTTTTTAGTTATTATTTCTTATTATTGTCGTCAACGCGTGAACGCGAGTCAAACGAAACTAAAAGCCAAATTCAAACGCGTTAACAATGAGTTGAAAGCTATGAGCTGGAAGCTGGGAACTTTTAGTGTCAACAATTGGGCTTACACGACTCTACGTTGCGCTGTCTGTGCTGTTGTTATTGTTATTGTTGTTATTGTTGTTATTGTTGTTGTTGTTGGTAGCCTGGTAGCGGGAACTCGGGCTCGGACTCGCCGGATCGTCGTGTCTACGTCGAGCTGTGCGGTAAAACGTTTAATGAATTCCAACAGAAATGCTCAGTTGATTTTATATAAAGCATGGCAAGCGTGCGCAGTCGCCGTCGCTGTCGACGTCGACGTCGTTGCTTTTGTTTGTTGCGTTTCGAGTGAGTTTTATTTTTCGATGTTGCTGTTGCTGTTGTTGTTGTTGTTGGCGTCACTTGAGTGCGAGTGTGAGAGCCTTTTTGTGTTTTTTGAGTGCAATTGTTGTTGGTGGACTACGTGCAGCACGTGATGGTCGTTGTTCTTGGTCGGATCATTGCAAAAATTGCAAAAAAAAGACAACTTTCTAGTGATCGACTTGCTTTCGTGCAACCAGTTTTCAGTTTCATTTTCAGTTTATGTTGCGAGCTGCACTTCAAGCGGGTCAATCGTCAGTTTATGCAAATCTAATGCAAATGGAATAGGAAAGCTGGTAACACCTTGGCTTGATTGCAGGTGTAAAAAGCAACAAAAATTGCATCAACAGCAACAGTAATAGTAACAGCAGCAATAACAACAACAACGATAACAACAACAACAACAACAATAATAATAATACTGCCTGTATTGTCGGCAGCTTAAGCTTTGGCAATTTCTTCCGCCTCTATCGTTTTTGACCGTGAAATTTTGTGTGATTGTTGGCCTCTTGGTCGGTTTGTTATTTCATTTGTTGTTGTTGTTGCTGTTGGTTTTTCTGGCCGCTTTTAGTTAGACGAGAGTGCCTGCTGGCTTGATTTAAATGACAATTTACATTATGTTCGTTTTGTATGATTAAAAATAGCAATATGCATATCATAATCATAACGCACGAA
Organism: Drosophila kuntzei; assembly: GCA_035042165.1. Lineage (NCBI taxonomy): Eukaryota > Metazoa > Arthropoda > Insecta > Diptera > Drosophilidae > Drosophila > Drosophila kuntzei. Next base: position 1,102,362 of record JAWNLU010000818.1, read on the forward strand.
CTGTCTGCCGGAAGCACTAAACAGCCGGCTTATAGCCCACAAGCCTGTGAGCTATTTCTGTGTGTATGCCAGCATGTATACATACATACATATGTATTTATATGCATATGTATGTAAATATATGTACATACATACATGTTTAATATTACGATTTCTCTTGTATAATGTGCAACATAAAATGCATGACATTTACGGCCCTTTAACTAAAAAAATCTATAGAGTAGAGTAGTAGATTTCGAGGGTAAACCCAGAGATAGTAACTTTATGTGCTAGAATTAAATCCATATATAAGTATACTGATATTATTTCTGAATTAATTTGATGCATTTTTTATATATATTTAAGATATTATATATGTATATAATATATAGTTAAGCTTAAAATGATCTCTGTGCAGTAAAGAGAAATAATAATATGGTCGATTAATTAATTTCCAGTTAAATATTATATAATATTCAAAAATCATTCATGTAATTAACTAAGAACATAACTAGGCATGAAAAATTGCTCAAAGATAGTTCGGTAAATACCGAAACTTACCCAGTTGCAAACTTTGCAATCTGTAGACAATTTCAATTCGATTACTTATTGAACTGCCCTCGTAATTAATGTCATTCATTAAATACGAATTGCACACTTGTCGCAGCAATGTTAACAATGCGTTTGATATTTTTTTTCCGCCAGCCAATGCAGTTAATCAGCCATGCAACAGAGCGAAGGCTATGGAGAGAGAGAGGGGCATAGAGAGAGAGAGAGAGAGGGAGTGCTATGACGATAGCTGGCTAATTCAAATACCAAGTTCAAGTTCAATTGTCAGGTGTCAGGCAACAAGTGGCCACAAAAGCGCCTTCGCTTTGTTGATGCAACAGGGAGCAGAAAACCGCAAAAAAATTTAATTGAATTTTAGATTTTCGATTTGTTATTATTTATTTACTTGTAGTTGGTTCTCGTAATCGGACTTGTATTGTCTTCAGTTGGCGTTGGGGTCAAGTTCAGTTGGCCAATTGTTGTAAACTATTCAATAATTAGCCCGTTTAATTGTCGATTGCCATTGATTTATGTCTGATCAATTAACAAATTGCCTTGCTCGTACTTTGCCATTGCGTTTGCCTTTGTTTCTTTTGCTTTCTTTTGTTGCTATTTTGCCATTTGCTTTTGCTTTTGATTTGCGTTTGACTGCTTAATTGAAATAGTTGAGCGTCTGACAATAGTTATCAATCATTTGAGCAAATTTTTGGCCTCAGCTTGACTTGGCCGGGCCAGCCTCAGGTTATTGCCACTTTGAGGAATTAAATAAAAGCGCTGAGAGTCGAGCCAAAAAGTGTTTTGGGCTCAAACTTGTCTGCACATGACAGCCCCGCCACTAATTAATGACTTTTTAAATGCGCTAAAAATAGTCGCTGATATTATAGTCCAACTATTCTTCGTATGATAATCAGTTGGCTTATCCTGAGAATTACAAGCCCATTAATCATCGATAGCTACACGCGCAAGTAATTATCGGGTTCAGTCATAAACATTACACATCAAAGTGCTCCCAAACATACATACATACATACATATGTACATATATGTATTTGCATGTAAAATGTATAAAAATTCAACTTTTCACAAGTCACAATTTGTTAAGGAAGTCAAAAGTGAATGAAACAAGAGCTCGCCGGAAACTCTGAGGAACTGAGACTCTTTATAAACTTAACCACAATTTGTGGTGATATTGCATGAATATAAATTTGTATTCCTTTACTTATTAAATTCTCATGACGTTTATTCTCGTATCCAAATTGTTTCATTCACTTTGCATTTGATCTCGAAATTCACTTCCTCTCACACGAGTTATTTTTGGATATAAGTGACAGAGCTTTCTTTTGTTATAAATTACCAGTCATTTTATATGTGTTATCAAATTTATATATTTAATAAGGAAGAACTGGAGACTTCAGTTTTTCGAACTTGGAATGCCCTTCCAGAAAGAATAAACAAATTATTTCTACATGAGATGACTTTACAGGTTATCCAGTACAACTTATCGACTTGGTTATGAATGTATATTTACATAAATGTATGGTATATGTACATATATAACAAATTTCACGATGATATTATAAGACTCTTCACAAGTGTATAGCATTTATTTTTGATTTAGCTGATGGGATTATCGTTGATTGTACTCCATTATCATATCAATTTGTCAAAACTTTTGTTTTCTGTATTCATGTGGATGTTTTGTTTTTTGTTGTGTTTTTTGCTGTGCTCTCAAAGTTATCGATGAGTTTCAATGACCTTCGTTTATTCCGTTAATAATTGAGCACATGATAGAGGTGTTGCACTTTGATTTTGATATAATTAAGTTTGTTATATGCCAATTAGCGACATGTCGAGGAAGCGATGCTAAAGCAGTTGATTCTGCCTTAGACGGCTTGCAATATTTTACAGTTATTGCAACTGCAGTTGCCAATTAACTAATTGTGCCCAAATAAATGTGCATAGTGAATTATGAAAAGCGATTGCAAGTTCAAATGTTTAGCATTCCAAAGTTCCGGTCCAATTCAAATTCAATTTGCATTATACATATGTATATAAATCATATGAACACATACACACATACATACATATGCATGAAGCGTTTAGCGTTTATTCTCACGACATCGACCTTGACAATGCCCCGAGTCTGTGAGTATGAGTAACGCATGCTCAAGTGGCTTGCGAGGAAGAAAACTCTTGAGGCTGGGAACTGGTTTTTTGATTTTCCATTAGGCGTTATTTGAAGGCGTGAATGTGCGTATGCAATGAGCCACTGCATCAACAACATCGCAAGCCGTTACTTTGACAAAATGACACCCAAACTACATTCATAAAATTAAAATGAAACTGGTTGTCGCCAATGTTATGCATATGCGTGGTTAACTACTTTCGATAGGGAAGAGTTTTACTGTTTATTTACTTGTCAAGCGCAGCAATTTGCATGTCTATAACGCATACATAGTTGTTTTGTCTAGCATTGTGGCGTTCATATATATTTGGCGCCAGTAACTTTAATTGCCCGCTGGCGGCAATGCGTTCAAAAAGCAACGATTAGTGCTGTAAAACGTGTAAATATGTAGATTACAATATATCGAATGAGCCGACATGTCGATAGCGGGTCCTCACATCATTAGTATTTATCGAAATATCGAATTAATACTGTTCAGAGCTATCGATATCGATATCGTAGCAGCTCGTTTGTTTACAAAAAAGTGAATAAGAGAGAGTGAGAAAGATCTATGTTTGCTGCTTAGTTGCGATGCTCTTAAAATTAACGAGTGGAAGCGAAACAGCAACATATCAATGCACAAGGCAGGCGCGTAGTGTTGCCAACAACATTTTCAAAAAGCTAGAAAAAGCTAGAACATTTTTAAAAACATCCAGATAAAAACCCATTGTAGTTTTTAGTTGATTTTGTTATTATTCAAGTAGTGAAAGGCAATTTGGAGAGCTCAACAGCACCTTCATCTCCCTCAGCTCTGCAGGATTGGTTTGACCAAATTAATTTTATGCACTTTAAAGGCACTCTATAATTATGATAACATTTTCTTGCACTGTGCAATCCATATCTGTTGTATATATAAAATTATTTATAACACTGTGTGGTGGCCTTGTTTTGATACCATGCATTGGTATTACGACATGCTGCCAGAAAATTTGTAAAAAACAAAAAAAAAGCAATTGCAGCTTTCAATAAAGCTAGAATTCCCGTCATCCGCTAGATCACAATTCTTCCCGCGTTTGCTATTCGAAAAACGACAGATCTGACGGGAAAAAAGCTGACTTGGCAACACTGCGGCCGGCACAAGCAATCGAAAAAGCGAAAATATTTGTACAATCTTAACAACATTTTCTGTAGAGAAGACGCCAACGCATGCAAGAATGACGCATATAAACACACAGTGGCTCCTTGCACTATTCGGCGCTTTTTTGGCCTTGGAGCTCGTAACGAGCTCCGAAGACAATGAGTATATGAAACGGGAACATAGTTTGGTGCGTCCATTTCAAGGTATGATAAGCATTTATTTTTACGATGCATTGAACTCTGTCGCATATGCTAGGCATAGCTTAACAATGATTCATTACTTTCCAGGCGTTGGCGTTATTCTACCACATTGGGATTTTCTGGGCAACACGATGGTCACCAGCAACTACATAAGACTGACGCCGGATTTACAATCAAAAAGCGGAGCACTTTGGAACTATGCGGTATGCGGGCGCGAGAATTAAATAAATAGGCATTTATTGTTAATACAATTATCTTACAGCCCATTATGGGACGCAATTGGGAGGTCCACGTTGGGTTCAAAGTACATGGCAAGGGTCATGAACTGTTTGGTGACGGCTTTGCCATTTGGTATACAAAGGATCGCATGCAAACGGGTCCTGTCTTTGGAAGCAAAGATCATTTCTCCGGCCTGGGCATTATACTGGACACGTACAGCAATCACAACGGTCCCCATAATGTAAGTAATTGTAAGGAGCTGCAGAATTCCCTCTATTATCAAAATTTGTTTTCATGCAGCACCAACATCCGTATTTGAGTGCCATGGTTAACAATGGCACCTGGAGTTACGACCATGATCGCGATGGAACACACACGCAGCTGGCCGGCTGCGAAGTGCGCTTCCGTAACGTTGACTACGATACGTACGTCAGTATACGCTATGAGAACGATGTGCTATCCGTCTCGACGGATCTGGAAAACCGAAACGAGTGGAAGAATTGTTTTGTGGTAAACAATGTCGAACTGCCAACAGGTTATTACTTCGGCCTATCAGCAACAACGGGTGATTTGTCAGATAATCATGACATTCTTAGCTTCAAATTCTTTGACATTGACAAAACGATTTCAGTAAGTGGATTTGTAATTGATGTTGTTACAATCACTTTTTATTGACGGTTTCTTATTTTTTGTATTGCAGCAAGATGAGATATTGAGTCGTAGTAATATTATCCCAAATGCCAAAACATTTGAAGCACCGCGAGAACATAAGGAGGATCCAAAGCCTGGAATGTCAAATGCCAAAATATTCTTTATACTTTTATTCGTTGTGCTGGTGACGGCGGGCGTGGCCATATTTGCCATATCATACTTCAAGGATCGCAATGCGCGAAAACGATTCTACTAATGGAACGGTGGCACCTTCGGCAACTTGAAAAAGAACTAAAAACACAACCAAACCTAGGCATAGTCTACCGAAACATCATGTTACAAAGCAAATGCTGACAAGTTTCAAGTCCTTTTTACAATTAATTTATATTGAATGTACCCATTACGACATTTGTTCATAAGTTATCTAGATTATCCGGTTTTCTTTGTTGAGATGTTCTTTTTTAAATGATTAGGCAAAGCAACGACACAAGACAAATGGGCAATTGTTAAATTTAAGTGCAAATTTTTAATCAGAACTATAGACAAATTGAGACCGTAAGAATATTATTGCAGTGTGTACATTAATTATATAGAGAAAGATAAAGAAACGACCAACCAACTGCAAATGTCCTCTTCAATGGTTAGACCCAATGATGATGCTGCCGCTGACGACTTGCGGATGTGGAACGTGCCGACGGTGGTCGGACTGTGGCCAGCATGGATTCTATCTGTCGCACTTGATTGCTGACAAATCGATCGCTGGGCGGATCATTTCGTTCGCTCTCCAAAGTATCATTGGACTTGTGCATTCCACTTAGAATGCACTGTTCAAACAATGACTTTGACTGTCCGTCATCAAGCGAATCATCGGAGCTGTAATCAGTCTTGGCACCATCAATGGTTTGTCTCCTGTGACCATTTGGTTTTGGCAGTGTTTTTGTATGACTGGAGCTGGTGCTGGCGCCACTTGGAGGAGGTCTGCAGCTGCCTGCAGCAATGGCCTGCAAAAAATACGACAAGTTGGTTAATTATCCAAATAGGTACAGTTTGAGCAGAACTTACCTGACTCAGCAGATTGCAGTCATCATCAGAGTCCATGGACAACGAGCTGAGCGAGTCACTGCGCTTGGGTAACTGTCGAGGTTCTGTCTCCACTTGCACGGCACTTCGTCGTGGTGGCAGCTTTGGCGCTAATTCAGCATTCCGTGGCAGGAGTTGTGGTGGCTTCATGGGCACACGCATCGGTCCAACTTGAGCAGAGCCCACAGTCAAATTGGATAGTTCAGAGATGACGGAGAAATTGCACGGACTGTCTTCGACATAGTATTTGTTCATTTCATCCGTCACTGGCAAGTAACTTGGCAATCCGCCGCAACGCATCTTAGAAATGGGATCTTCAGTAACGTTCATTTCTGGATCGAGGACTTGTGGCAGAGGGCGTGGGATTTGTTCATTGGCGTTGTAATCATTTGTAGTGGAAGCTATTGACAGCACCGACAGATTGCTATTGCTGCATGCCTTCGAAAGCAGCGCAGGAGTATCCTCGGTGCAGTAATTACGTGGATCATCGTTCCCATTAAGGTCATTGGCATGAGAGATCCTCATAGGCGTCTGCTGCTGCTGCTGGGGGTTGTCCTTGCGATCCCTGCGTGGTGACTGCGGCATGATCTGCGTAGGCGAATCTGGGAGCTCGGAAGGCGAGATTACGCCACTCTGCATCCGACTGTAGTCGCTGATAACAGATGCATTGTCATCACAGGCAATTGTCTCATCATTTACCAGTGAGTCCATGGAGCTGTGCCTCGAGAACATCAACGGCGTTTGCATGGCCGAATAAATTAGCTGGCTAGCACTGTTGTTGTTGTTGTTGCCATTGCCATTGCTATTGCTATTTCCGTTGACAGCAGGAATTGGCTCTGCCGTTGGAGTTAATGGATCTGGTGTCTTGGGCACAACAGTCTGCTTTTCGTTCTTGGCAGGCGCCACATCCGTTAAGCTGTTGAGCGAATCGAAACGACTGAAGCAACCTGGTGTGCCTTCCTCACAATAGTTGATAGGTCGTTCGCCAATCTCCGGTTCGGGATTGTCCAAGCGGTCATTAGACTTATCGGTTGCCAGATTCTCTATTGCAGTGCTGCGCAAGTTAAGCGTCTTTGGCCGCTGCACTCGATCGCTGCTCAAATCACAAGCGGAGGCGGATTTAGCCAGAGGTTGAGCACATGGGGATGAAGTGCCGGTGCCGTTGCCTGTTTCATCTAATATGAGCAGGATTTCGCTGCTGTCTCTGTCCTCAGTTGTTGTTGGCTGCGGCTGTGCAGCTTGCGCGGATCGACGCTCCTTGTACCTCACACTAAAATCTGTGGGTTGATCCAGATCAATGGAGTTATCAAAGCTGGCCTTAGGTGGCTTATGCTCGCTGTAACTATACTTCATTGAGTAGTCAATGGGTTGCTCCTCCGTTGGCGTCTCGTATTGACTCTTGGCCGTCGTCGTGTTCTGTTTACGTTGCTCGAATGCGCTGTCGGATTTGGTTGAGTATTTCGTGGAATCTGAATCAGACTTGCCGGAATAGATCGATTCACGGCTTTCGCATTTACGTGGTAAGGTGTTGCTGCCATTGCTATTGTTACCAGCCGTTGTGGGTCGCACCTTCTTTAGGGATCCCGTGGGATTGCTGCTCAAACGCATGGAACTGTAACGTCGAGGCAAAGTGTCCGCATGACCATTGGTTTGTTCTTTCGCTGGCGTCTCGTTGCGAGGCGTCAGTTCCAGAGCGGCCCGATAATTCACCAGGTTCTTCAGGGCAGATGCGCTACCCTCGGCTATCATGGTGTTTTTGGAGCTGATAAGAGCCCGCAACAGTGGAATGGCATTGTGATCGATTAGAAATTGTTGATCCTCGGGACACCGTGCAGATAAGTTCCATAGCGTGCCACAGGAGTTGCTCACGACCGTTTGATTCTCCGACTTCAGCTGCTGCAGCAGAATGGCCAAGCAGTTGTGTTGACGCAAGATCTGACGATATGACTCACAGACTGCAATGTGGCTGGACACGTTGCGCAATATGCCGCCAGCATTTTCGACAATCTTTAGCGTCTTGCTGGGTCCCTCGTAGCTAAGCATTTGTACAAGGAATGCCAATGCTCCATCCACGGCACAAAATTCCGCCTTGTTGGTGCTGCAGTGAGCCGAGAGATTCCACAAGGCGGAGAGAATTGCCTTTAATGTATTCTCACTCTTGTTGTGCATGGATGCCAGTGCCAGAGACGTCACCGTGCCAAGCTCATTGAATATGGTCTTCAGATGTTTGTCAGCGCGCCAGGAGAGATTTCTCAAGACACTGGCGGTGGCTTGCAGCAAATCATCAAGATCAGTCGAATATGTGTCGAGTTGGGCAACCAGCGCTTCCATGAACTGCTTCTGGCCACACAATAGTGACTTGTTGTTCTCCTCGCCGCAGGTGAGATTGGTCAGCGTCATGAGAGCATAACGACGCAATAAATTGCATTGCTCTCGTCCCGTTGCCGGTCCATGGACCGCATGATCAAGATGAACCAGATTTGGTATGGCTTTCAAGGCACCCAACTCACACATGGTCTGACGATGCTCCTCATCGAAGCTGGCTTTCATCAGTAGCTTCATAGCCGTCAATGGATGTCGTTCCTCGTCGTCAGCAATGGATTCACCTCCACTCTGCAGTTGCGTGCGCAGAAAATTGCAACTGTAATCATGTATTTGATCCAGCAATCGGAGAACCTTCACCTCCCGTTGATTTCCATGTACAATGTTATGCAGTGCTTGACTGGCGTTCTTCCTTGCTGCTCCTCCTGCGCCGGCAACGTCGTCATTGGCGTGCATAATTTGTACCAAAAGTTGTATGCAGTCGGAGCTGCGCAATGCGGCACAGGTGTCGGCATTCCTCGATAACTCTAGAAAGTTGCGCGTCAGCTCCAGTTGCTTGTGAGCGTCGCTCTCGTTCAGCGTCATGGTTTCAAATGATTTCGACTTTAATGATTTGGTTCGCGTTAAGTACTCTCTAGTCTGGAGTTTTCTTTGAACCGTATTCCGGGAATTGCAATTTGTCTGCCTGTTTATAACATGCTGTTAACACACGCAGGTAGATTTTTCTGTAATCTGTCCATTTCAGCACGTTTGTTGTTGGCGTAGGTAGACGAAAATAATCCTACGGCGCAGAAGCAGCTGCCTTTGTTGGTGTGACCGTTTTTGCTGTTACATGTTACTAGTTTTAAATATTTTCAGGTAATCGATAGCTAGTCCATGATACAAAGTTGCGACTGTGCGCCAAAATATTTAAATACTATTATTTATTTGTATGTTTAAAATACTGGATTACTTTACTTGCAGTATTAGTGCAGCCATTCTTATTCTTTAATTTAAAAGTGCATTATCGAACAAAACATGGGCCGTGAATAAATATGAAATGTAAGTGTTGACTTCACAGTTTCTGCGTACCTTGTCACTTTCATCGTATAAAATACCATCACTAATTGACTCTAGTTACGTCACGAGCTACAGCTGTTTGGGCACACAGCTGAAAGCCGCCAGGTTGTGTTGGACGTGAAAAACAATGAATTTCTTTAAAAAGGTAAATGAAAGAAACTAAAAAGATGTTATTTAAATTTGAATTGTTTATTAGGTGCACTCACAGCTGTTGCCTATAGCTGAGGCACAGCTCAGCCTGAGCAACAAATCGGCCGTACACACCAGCGCTGTTTGTTGTCGCGTGCAGTCGGGACGTTACCGCATAACCACAAAGCGGGACAGGCCCCTTACCTATGAAATGGCGAATCCGCCGCATTTTATTGGGCATCGCAAATCCTGGAACTCTTGGAATACATGTAAGTTGGTTTATTTTTATTTATTTGACTTGTACAATTTAATAAGCGTATACTTTGTGCAGCCACCCTGAAGGATTCCCTGCGTCCATCTCAAACAGCCGTTGAGGATGTCTTCCTTCGTAAATTTATAACTGGCACATGGCATGCGCTGGTCTGCTCCGAAATCATTATAAAGCGGCAGCACAATACAATCCGTATTGCAGCCATCATACGCCAGGCAATTACTCCACGAAAGATGTACTTCCTCATTGGCTACACGGAGGAGATGCTGTCCTATTGGATGCAATGTCCAGTCACGCTGGAGCTTCAGACGGTGGCCGACAAGAAGGACGTGGTCTTTAAATATATTTAAATCATCCTGTTTTACTTGTCCATTATATACATTTATACTAGTACATTCAATTGTTAGTGTTACTCAATGTGCATACTCGACTTCACTATTATTGCTATGCCAGGATTTGATGGCCTTGTTAACAATCACACCATCCAAGTCCTTTACCTAGAGGATAAAGGCAGGCAATTAGAATACCTTCAAATGTGACCATTAAGCGTTATACCGTTTCAATCAATGCTTTTAGTTCATCCAGAGAATTCAGATCAAATATCAGCGACTTGATATCTTTCACCAGCTCCACAAAAAGGAAAACGACTATCTTCTTAGCGCCTCCGCAAACCTTATCCCAGACCTTGACTAACACAGTCTCGCAGATAACTCCGGCGAAACATGTTGTGTACCAGTTTTCCAACAGCTTTGAGTTCTCGGCAAACAGGCCCAAGTTTTCCAATCGACTGTAACCACACAATTCAATAAAAATACAATCACAATAATGATATTGTGAACTTACTAAAATACGAGCGAGAGGACAAGGTCTCGCTTAAGTAGAGTTTGCGTCAGTTCCTTTAGCTTTGCACATTCCTTCTTTAATTCGCGAGTGTACTGGTAAAACTCCTTGGCCATCCAGTAGGTCTCCACATCGTCGTCGAATATCTTAAGCAGTGCGCGCACGATTTCAACAAAGTGATTGTCATCTGCTTGAGCTCCCGCTCTTACGTTGCTATGCCACAACCGATTGTTTTCCAGAAGCCACATTTTGTGCAGCACAATATCCTTGGACGAGTCCATATCCAAACACTTCATTACAGTTACGGCTCGCAACAAATCCTCGTACACCTGTCGCCGCTGTTCCCGTACATATTCAGTATTGCTCTTATGGAGTGGCATTATTCCCATTATAAGGCTCCAGAGCAAATTACGTTGCTGTGCTGGAACCGTATAGTTGTACACAAAGTGTTTTAATTTGGGCAAATTGCGAATATCATCCTGCAGTAGTTTATTAAGTGATTTCTTCTCCTCGACGCTAAAGCAGCCAACCTTTTCATAGTAACTTGATCTAAAGTTGCGTTCGTCTGTGGTCATCTTTAAAATATCTTAGTGTTGGGTTCAGTGTTGCCAAGTCAGCTTTTTTCCCGTCAGATCTGAATTTTTTTGAATGGCAATAGCGTTCTAGCATTTTTTAAATTAAAAGAAATTCTAGAAATATTTCAAAACTAGAATATTTGAAAACTGTTGTATATAGTTTTAATTTAATATATATAATATAAAGTCAACCTAAAAAGCATAAAAACTTTTTATCTGGATTTCTTCTAGATTTCCCAGCATTTTTAGCTATTTTTAAATGTTGAAATAGCCTTTTTAGGCGTTGATGAGTTGGCAACACTGGTGTTGGGGTGCTCTTAGAGGTGGAGAAATATCGATGTATCGATGATTTTTATATCTGGTTTAACATCGATGTTTGATTGCGACCATCGATGTTTCCCTTGTTTCTCCACATCTAAAAGTAACGGGAAAATCCGACGCGGCGTCTATTTTAACCGAGCTGCATCCCAGAAAATACTTCTGGCAACCTTTCCATAAAAAAAACAGTGCTTTTTCAAACATTTGATCTGTGCGCGCCGGTCATTTTTAACTCCGGAACCGACGTTGATCAAATCGATCCGATTAAGTTCGATTTAACCATTCATCGCCAACTGACCATCGCAATAATTGAACTAAAACAATGAACGAATTAACTTGTTCCGAATGATGCGATAGCAATTCAGTGTTGCCAACTCTTTAGAAGCAAAAAGGCTGTTTTTGACGGGTTTATCAAAATAATATGAGCTCCAAATAAATTTTATGGAAATTAATTATTTTATTTAAATAAAAATCCCAGAGTTGCCATTAAAATTGTAAGCGCAAAAACTGCTTTAGTGATCTTTAGGTGCTAATGCTATCTTTCGGTGGACTTTGAAAAAAAGCCAGATTTGAAGGAAAAAAAGCTGTTCTGGCAACACTGATTCTATTGTTAACACACTTTACTGTAGTCCGCAGCGTAAAAATGCATAAATAAAGATAAATAATAAGTATAATATAATTATCGAAAGACACGCAGTGCAGTCAACATCAGCAGCATTACTTGGAAACGAAAAGTAATACGAAGGTTGAGTGACACAGAAGGGCCGAGTTGCATGAACTATTTAACAATTTTGCTGTGCAATCGAAAACCGACGATGCTCTCGCGCCGGAGCAAGGAAAAATCGCAGGCACATAAAGAGGGCGTAGTGGGAAAGTATGTGAAAAAGGATACACCGCCGGAGATACCGGTGATCAATGTATGGACTTCCTATTCGGATCAACATCAGCGGGCAAAAAAGAAATCGCTACAGAGATGCGCAAGTAGCTCGCCAAGCTGTGAGTTTAAGCCGCGCAGTTCGAGCACTAGTCGCAATACGTACTCTTGTAATGATACTCAGCCAGACTACTACCATGCGCGAAGAGCTCAAAGCCAAATGCCACTCAATAATCCACATGTACATCAGCCACCTCCAGTCGCACAATTTCGAGCTGGCAGCAATCAACTGAGCCAAGGGAACAGTAGCAACTACGTGAACATCGAACAGATCGACCGCATGCGGCGTCAACAGTCTTCGCCGTTGTTGCAAACGCCAACGAGGGGCTTTCAGCGAAGCTACTCCACCCAAAAGCACTCGCATCCGCATGTTGCGACCACCAGCTATGATGCCGATCAGGGGCTGCTGAGTGCCTCTTATGCAAATATGCTACAAATACCACGGCGACCTCCCTCGCCAGCACATTTCGCCATACAGCAGCAGCAGCAACAGCAGCAGCATCTCCATCAGCACCAACCACTCCAACATCCTTCGACTTATGGATCGATGTTACGTTTCGAGCCTTCAACAATGCCAACAAAGGATCATCAGCCACTGTATCCTCAGACAAGGTCATGTTAAGTTACATTACCCACATAATCAATCCATATTTGATTTATCTACAATATGTGCCATTTATATCCTTCAGATCACCTCTGGAACAACAACATCATCAACAGCAGCAGCAACAATTGGCTGCGCATATGATTGGTAGCTATTCTAGCGATTCGTATCCAATCTATGAGAATCCTTATCGCGTCTCCTCGATGCGCGTAACACAATCACAGCGATCAGAATCGCCCATCTATAGCAATACCACTGCATCATCGGCTACGCTTTCAGGGACTCCACATCATCATCAGCACTTGGCAGTGCCTTCAAGTGGTTCTCTGAGAGTTAGTGGACGAGATGGTAGCTCTGGGAGTGTGCGTGGAGTCTCTACCTCAGTGCAATCCCTGTATGCACCACCACTTACTCCGCCAGCAACCAGCACTGCAACTGGTGGCGATAACAATGGTAACGGAGCATTACAAAAGGTCTCATCACAGCAGTCGCTAAATGAAAGCGAGGAACTGCCACTGCCGCCCGGTTGGGCCACACAGTACACGTTGCATGGTCGCAAATACTACATTGACCACAACGCGCACACCACTCATTGGAATCATCCACTGGAGCGTGAGGGTCTGCCTGTTGGCTGGCGCCGTGTGGTCTCCAAACTGCATGGCACCTACTATGAAAACCAGTATACTGGCCAGTGTCAACGGCAGCATCCATGTCTCACATCCTACTACGTTTACACGACATCAGCAGAGCCTCCCAAAGCTATACGGCCTGAGGCGCCATTGTACGCACCTCCTTCGCATACCCACAATGCGCTGGTGCCCGCCAATCCCTATCTCCTTGAGGAGATACCTAAATGGTTGGCTGTCTACTCCGAGGCGGACTCATCCAAGGATCATCTGCTGCAGTTTAACATGTTTAGTCTGCCCGAGCTCGAAGGCTTTGATAGCATGCTGGTACGTCTCTTCAAGCAAGAGCTGGGCACAATTGTCGGTTTCTATGAGCGCTATCGGTGAGTTTGTCCTATATTTGAACTGTCACCTATTTCTCTAACTTTTTTTCCCTCTTTCCTATTTCCTTTAAAGTCGCGCTCTCATACTCGAGAAGAACCGTCGAGCTGGTCACAACAACCAGCAATAACTCACAGATAGATGACTGCAATGAACGCCTGGAATACAAAGCAGATACATGAACACGCTAGGATATTGCCGAAATATCCTGAGCCTTTGCCTACACACATGTATACGCCGCATATCACATACATAGGTGCTTGTTAAAGATACCTATTTATTTATTTATTTTTTATATTTATTTTCGAGCCATTCTTTCAATGTTCTGTTGTGGTGTCAGTTTGTAAACTGTGATATAATTTGACTTAAAGCTGTGCAAAACTTGATCAAGAATATAAGTGACTTTCAGACACCAATCAACTAAACTTTTAAGAAATGACCCATGATTATTTATGAAGTATATTTTCTCAACTTTGGTGTAATGTGTCTTTGCGCCTGGAAATTTATTTACGATTTATTTAAAACTTTAGTTTTATGTATGTTTCTTGCATTTTAATTTATTGTTTAGTTGCGGTTTGTGTATTTGTGTGTGTGCCTAATAAATTACTTTTCAGGATTTAACGAATGAGAATTGAGTTTTCTATCGATCGATCTTCAAAGAAAGGAACTCGGAGCTTGCAGAAAAGTAAGGTGAGTTATTCAAGCTTAGGTGGGAGACTGTATGTTATTTGATGGTTCAGTTTATTGCTTTTATTTAGTTGGATATTTATGAATGCACATGTACAGTAGTCAGTATATAGTGCAAAGTTTAAATAATTAATAACAAATTATGTTGGATGTAATTAAAATCAGGGATTAAAACCTTAACCGAAACCGTAACCTTTAACCGATAATAACCGAACGAAATTTGTAACCGTAACTGAAACCGTAACCGAAAAAATATTCTTCCGCTGTACCGAAACCCATAAACCGAAACTCTTTAAACCGAAATAACCGTTTAGTAACCGATTCATTTATAAGGGTTAATTTCGGTACTGGCCGTCGCAGGTACTGATAACTTTGAACTGCCATAACTGTGTCAAAAGTCAATCAATTTCTATGCAGAATGTAAATTTGAGCATGATTTTACCTCCAAATTAGTTCTGCATTTAAATTTTGTTCATTTTGAAAATTCGAATTTTTTCGAAAAAATCAAAAAAGATAAAGGGGTAACACTGTAAAATTTCGAAAAAATTAGATTTTCAAAAATATTCTAAAATGAAAAAATTGTAAATGCAGAACGAATTTGGAGGTAAAATCATGCTCAAATTTACATTCCGCATAAAAATTGATTGACTTTTGACAAAGTTATGGCGGTTCAAAGTTATCAAAGATCAGTAAAATCAAAATAATCCAAATTTTCAAACCAAATGATCCAAATTTACATGAGATCAAATTATAATAAAATCTACGTTACACAGGAACATTCCAGTAACTAGGTAACATTATTTTCCAGGCTAAAAAGAGCATTAAGTCTTTTTTATGTAAAACAATGAATAAAGCGTCTTATTTTGGTCAACCGAAAACCTTAATTTTTATTTTTTTGTAAACCGAAACCATATCGGTATTTTTAAACCGAAACTTATAAAAAACCGATAACCGTAACGAAACCGATACTCCAAGATTTTGTATAACCGATAACCGAAAACCTTAATTCGAGCATAACCGAAACCGATATTCGTTTCGGTTTTAATCTCTGATTAAAATTATTATTTGAGATTTGTGAACCAATACTCAATAGTCATCGAACAAAGTGCCGGCAAATCTTTGGGTGTTTGATCATAGCCGGCATTCTCGAAGGCAATCAGATACCGGCATTTCCCGCTTGAATATTTATAGAAACTCAACTACACTCTCCAACTCAAGTCAACTACAAAGTGCAAAAACAAAAGCTACATTCGATTGAAGATAGAGCAGAAAAGCAACACCAGCAGCAACATCCACATCAAAACCAACAGCAGAAGTAACAGAAGCACCAGCAGCAGCAGCAGCAGCAGCGTCGGCGTCGTGGACTTCATTTATAAGTATTGACGCTGTGCACTTCGCCTCAGTATCTTGACAGACGCCTCGTTGTCACTATCGTTGAAACACATAAACATACATTTAAGCGTTGGCTACGTTAATTGTTAGTTAACACGTTCTTTTACAGTACTAAGAAATACTTTTGTTTATTAATGAGCAAACATTTTGATGTCGAGAGGGCAGTTCCAACAGTTCTCGTTATATTTTGATCAGTGTTGTGGAATTCAATGCTTGTGCGGATATACCCAGTGCTTTCGAAATTGGCGGCTTACAAGTGAAAGTTCTAATCCGGCTGCAAGAGACTCTTGAATATTGGTTTTATGTGTTGAATTATTTATCGTTTATTTATACAATTGGCAAACTCTGCAAATGTTTAAATGTGTTTGTGTCTACATAGTGTCACATAGATATACGTATATGTATATATTGTTTATATGCGCTTACACATTTACATACAAAATTGGATCATAACAAGAAAAAATAGTTATCTGCATAGTGCCGAATGGCTAATACCCTTTTATTATAGCTATTCAGCTGGTTTGATAACTTAATCAAAACTTAAGTTCATAATAAAGAAATCCAATTATGTATTACCATGATTCGAACATGTTCTATAACAAGACTAAGTGCCTATTAAATCTTTAATGATTTACTATTAACTGATCATGTAATGATACAAATTTTGTGAGATAACTATAGTCAATACAATATGGAAGGGTATAAAAATGCATTCTTTTAAATAAGAGTATGTAAGACCGTCATTGTCGTCATTGACCTGTTATTATTTTTTTTGTACTGTTTTGAAAATTCGAAAAATATGCAGATTCTGCATATGCAGAGATTTTTGTAATTTTTTTATTGTACAATCGCATTTGTCGGCGTCTGAGTTTCCCAATTTATGGCAATTGAAATAACTCGATTAGCATTATCAGCACAGTGATAAGCCCATTCTCAGATGTTGTATACTTATACTTGTATTTATTTTATAGTTTAGACTGTTCTTTAAATTTTGCCAAGTCATTCGTTACGTTATAAATGAGTACCTGAATTGGCAGTCCAAAAAGCTCGTTATTATTTATTGAACCGCGACAAGCGACAACTCATAGTCAAGGCGGACCGACCGACTTGTAGAACAGCCCCAATATAAGTTTATGTACTCGTAGTTACGAGTGCGAATACGAATGCCTTTTGATATCATTGTGATACGTACTGCTATGTGAAATGTTGAAGTTAGTTGCGAGTTGGGCTTGTGAGTGTAAAAAAGCCCGCTTTAATTGCGAATTGTAACATTGAATGGGACATTTGTTTAAACAAAAAAGGTCGACGCGAATTTTTATCTGGAGCAATTATTCGCAGGTATTTAAGTTGACAAGCGATATCAAATTGTTAGATCATTAGTTATTGGTGAGCAAATAAGCTCGTCAAAATTTTAATACTTGAGCTATAAATATTCTTTAATTGCTCTCTCGCTTTTATCAAAATTTCAGATACTTGAGTTGTGAATATTCTTCAAGTGTTCGGAACTCGTTTCTTTTCCTAGTACACACTAGAGTACACAGTGGGTCGCTCTATAATTAGAGAATTGTAATTTTGAAGAAATGATTTTTATTTATTTCAAAAATATTTGTAATAAATATATTGTTCAACTTCTAAATATGCGAATCTTTGGCAAGTTAAAATTATCTTTGGAACGTAGAGTTATAGTTTCCGAGTGAACACTGTACACTCAATTAACTCGTTGACGATGCACTTAACTTACATATTCGAACATACTGACTAACTTTGTATATGTTTATACGTTCTCTTACATATATTGTATATTGAAATATGACGAACTTCCTTTGATTGCAGTAAATTTTACAATTTATTTTCACTGATTGCTGCTGTAAACACAAATCAATTGTACGAAATGAATCACTTCAAAACAAGCCCACTTAAATCGGCCAATTCCGCAATGAATTTTTAGATCAAAGTACTTATATACCGTGAGGACTTTGGTAGAAGAGTATTACAAGTTTGAAATCTGCATCTCCAATTGGTCTAAGAGATTACTGCTAGTAGAGATATCAAATTGAGTTGGGATTCCCCAACTGACAACGGTCAAACAAGTTTTTCTCTAATTTGAGATACCAAACGAGTTGCATTTATAATCTAAGCTGGAAGTTTTCTTACGATTGAGTAATAAATATAAAAATTATTCAATGAACTATTTGTCTAGGTGCCAAGCTAAGGAAAGTGTTGTGAACTTTTTACAGGGTATCATCATACCAAGAATGTTGTCGCGACTCTTACATCCATTTAGTTCGTCATCAGACATTGATTAAAATTTGTTTAGATCTGTCTGCGAATTATTTTTAAATTTATTTTATTTAATGAACACTGCTGTTATAAGTTATGAAGTAAATAAAGTTCCCTTATTTACAGGTGTTGCAAAAGCGAAATAAATAATAATGGGACGGGGCTTGAGGTATTTTCTTCAAGTTATTGCCGTAGTCGCAAGTAGTAAGTATTGAATAAATAAATAAAAGAAATGTTTATAATAGATAAGTTTAATAATTTGAAATAAACAGTTGGATTTGGGGATGCACAAGTTAGTCGAGGCTTTACTGTAAATACTAATGATCTCACAGTATTGGTGAATGGCAATAAAACTTTTGAGATTTATACCAGGTTAGTATAAATTAAATATTATTTTAAGCTACTTATTGACCAAGTACAAACACTTGCAGCAACCAACTAGATGACAACATTAATGTAAAGTTAATAAAACAACATGAGGAATATTTGGATCTGCACCCCGATTCATTTGTCTACCAGGCGGGCAGTTCATTCAATCAAATCATCACTGTAGTCGGTCGACAGGCGGGTCATGTCGAGATCACCGCCAGCAGCGATCCCAGTGAAAGTTGGATGTAAGCAAAAAAAGAGAGAGAATTACAATTTTGGGTAATCACTTAATGAGTCCTCTTGTTCTCAGCACTAATGATATCTTTGTGCGCGTTGTTGTGGCCAAATCGGAAGCTATTATCTACACATCCATTATATTTGGCTGGATTTACTTTGTTGCGTGGTCGGTTTCATTTTATCCCCAAATATGGATTAACTATCGCCGAAAATCGGTTGAGGGATTAAACTTTGATTTCCTCACACTCAATATCGTGGGATTTACGCTCTACAGCATGTTTAACTGCGGACTGTACTTCTTCCAGGAGTTGCAGGATGAATATGAGGAACGATATCCACACGGCGTAAATCCTGTCATGCTGAACGATGTCGTATTCTCATTGCACGCCATGTTTGCAACATGTATTACCATCGCGCAGTGCTTTATGTATGAGGTAACACTAAATCAATTATATAATCTTTTCAGATTATCTATCTTATCTTCTTTCTAGCGCGGATTGCAACGTGTTTCCAAAATAGCATGCGGTTTATTGGCAATATTTGCACTTGTCGTGATAATATCAGCTGGTCTGGCCGGCGGTTCAGTGATCCATTGGCTGGATTTCCTATACTATTGCAGGTAATTAAAATTTATAACATTAACAAAGAATATATTTTAATAATAATAATCCCTTAGCTATGTAAAGCTGACGATAACAATCATTAAATATATACCCCAGGCCCTAATGAATTATCGCAGAAAGAGTACTGTGGGATGGTAAGTAGTATACCATTTATTAAAACTTTAATATGATTATAATATTGATCTATTTTGTAGGAGTATTGGTAATATTTTATTAGATTTTACTGGTGGTTCTTTGAGTATGCTACAGATGATATTGAATGCGCATAACTATGGTAAGCTCTTCTATCAAAAACTGAAAAGATCTATTTTTATATGTCTTTTGAAATTACTTTCAGATGATTGGGTTTCATTATTTGGAGATCCGACTAAATTTGGACTTGGTTTATTTTCCGTGCTGTTTGACATATTCTTTATGCTACAGCATTATGTCTTTTACAGGTATTTTAATATTTTAATATTCTATATCATTGTACGCCACTTAATACCAGAAAATTCATTATTGAAATTCATTATTTGAAATGTTATCAGATGTTTTCCATTTATTTGCTGTAATTTTTATTTTGCTGAGTCAATTTTGTTTTCGGTTTTCACAGACGATCAAATGAATCTTCTAGTTCTGATCTAACGACTGATACAAGGGTCCAAAACGAAGCTCAGAACGAGGCGATTGAGAAATATTAGACCTTATCTTACTTATTTATATTGCTTTAAATTTGTATAACGATTAGTACTTAATGCTTATTTATAATTAATACTTTTGGACTTTGTGCACTGTAGTCGTCATACTCTTAATATCTACTCAACATTATTATTTCAAGTGCCGTATCTATAAGTGTATCTATTTATTAATAAAACTTATTCTCAATAAATCAACTTTTACTCAACAGTTTGTTTTGCAAATAATTTTGAGAAAACCCATGTGCCGTCAATATTGCTCGACATATTCCCTTATGTCAGGGATTTTTTTTAAAGGTGTTTTTTTCCATTTGTCTTGTCCGGCGTAAAAATATAATTTTCTGATATGGGCATTTCCCGGGTTTTAATCGCGACATTCGCGCAGCTTTAAAGTTCAGTTGAAGCATAATAACAAATAAGTCGAGAAAGAAATAAGAGAGAAAGAAAGTTGGAAGATTAACCGGATCGCTGGCATTACAATTGAATTGTGAAAGATTCATTATCTTCCCAAACATTTTACTGAAAACAATCAAACATTATAAAAACCTCTTGGTCATTAAATCATGTGAAAATTGCAAAAAATTATCAATAATATGCTTTAGGTTGTTTAATTCCACCAACAAATTTGTGATAAATTTGCATGTTATTAGTCTTGTTTGATTTCTGTTTGGAAATTCCAATGCTTTATAGCAGCGATGCTCAAAGCTACCTTATGGATGTGCACGCACCAATACAAATAAAGAAAATCACACGCACACATGTAACGAACTTTTTTTTATTTCAATGAGTGCACGGAAAAAAATAATAACATGTTTCTAAAAAAATGAAAAATGTTTTTTTAATGTTTTTTCAAAAGCTCATCAATATCTATTTTAATTTTAGTTTTTATATGAAATTGGCTCTTTTTTAATGAAATTAATCTTTTTTAAAATTTGTTTTATCGCATTTCTATTTTATTTAGTAGCAACAGTACACACGTTAATGTTTTTGTTTTCCAGTGTACAGAAAACGAAAAGACAACAACAAAATACATTCGGAATAATGACAGCAAAACGAAGCAGTAAAATTGTTTTTGTTTTGCCAGCAAAGAATCTTGACGGAAAGCGAGAAGTCAAAAATTGTTATTGTTTTACCAGTAACAAATTTTGACGGAAAACGAAAAGTGAAAAATTGTTTGTGTAATTTGCAATGTGTACCAGAACCTTACCAGTGTGTAAGCTCACACACTTCCATATGACATGTGCAATACAAAAACAAATGTGCGTCGTGTGCATAGGCTCTGTACACCTCTGCTTTATAGCATATTCAAATATTTAAATCTAACCGGTAAGTCGTAAAATTTCACTTTCTTTAAAATCCCTGATGCAACATAAATTGTGGCGGAAGGTCGATATTCAATTTTGGTATGTACATTTTATTGAATGTTGCCAGACGTTCATTTTTTATCATGGGTGGCAGCTCGGTTAAAAAAGTTGGCTATATTTTTGTTGCTATTTTGATTATCTATATTTTAATGCTGAATATTTGCGGCGCGCAATTCAAGTTTTTGCTTATCTTAAAATCAAATTAAAAATGTGATGAAAATTAAGCTTACTTTTTTTGTAGGGGTTTGAAGTTCGTCACTCGTCGGGAAAGAAGTTGTATTATTTAATTTTAAAAAAATATATCATAAAATTGACAAGATTCTAACAACAATTATCAAAATTCTAGCTTCAAAATTCAGAAATATAAAAGAAAAGACCCTTTGGAAAAATCACTGTTTTTGTGACTGTTTATGGAAAAGTTGCCAGACCTTTTTTTCTGGCAACTTTAGTCAACAACTCCTTTCCGATCAATGATTCATAAGCAACCCAGCCCTAGAAACAGCTGTTTTTTCTTTAAAAAAGTTGGCAGCACTGGTGTTCGGTAATTTGAGTTTTGAAACATAATTCGCACATAAAGATTAATAACATAGGTATTATAATTCTTAGAAACAGCTGCAAAGTATGTACATTGCAGAATCAATGTCTTGGAAAAAAGAAAGGTATTATCTCATGTGCATGTTAAAGCATATAAGTATACACACATATGTTACACATATGTATGGCGTGTTTAAATTCAAGTTATCCGGCTTTGATTATAATATTTGTTGTATTGCCAGATTAAGCATTGATACTGCAGAGGAGCAGGACATTTTCGAAGCTTCCGGCTCAGTGACTTTGGAAAATGCAAATACCGAGCCAAATACGGAGGAAATGTAAGTGTTGTTGTTTTGCAAACAGGTGTGCAGCCCTCTACAGTTACTCAAGTAACTGTTTTGCCAAGAAAAAATTGCACATATTTGTTTTTAGTTTTAAAAAATAGTTAAACCTGGACTTAAATATTAAATTAGAAAAAAAGAATTTTATTTTCAAAATAAGTAAATTGTTTATTTTTCCAATCCAATTACTTGAGTAACAGTATGTTATCTTACACACATATATGTACATAATAATAATCTACAATAATTAATCATATACTTTCAGGCCCAATGAGCCAATGGCATTTCTACAAGGTCTTAATGTAAGTACAAAAAATGATAACATATTTAATCAATTAATTAATGGATGTGTATTTTATTGCAGTCGGGCAATTTAATGCAGTTTAGTCAGGTAAGATTTATATCAAGGAATCCTTCTAAAGCTTAAAGCGCTGCGATAGATCCGATTGAACAAGAATGAGCGAAAAATTAGCAACTGCGGAGAGCATACTGTTCATCAGAGAAATGTCGATTTCAAATAGTCCCATTGGTTTTATTCTGTACTTAATGGTGACAACTTGAAGGGTAAAAGTGTGAACACTCTGCTGATAACGCCAATCGGCCTCATGCACATCCATATCTTGTAAGATGATGCCTGTTGATCGGGTCTCAACCAAGACATCGTTGCTCAAATACGTCAGAAGTGCCAATTCCAGAATTGATATTGTCAAGAATACTAAATTGATGAACGCACCGAAGGCATCGTATGACTTTTTACCAATGACATACTCTGCTAT
Source organism: Drosophila kuntzei (assembly GCA_035042165.1). Classification (NCBI taxonomy): domain Eukaryota; kingdom Metazoa; phylum Arthropoda; class Insecta; order Diptera; family Drosophilidae; genus Drosophila; species Drosophila kuntzei. The sequence goes on from JAWNLU010000818.1 coordinate 1,125,681, forward strand.
GGTGTAATACTGATTATAAAATCCTACAGTAATGCCGAGTAAATGACAGATCAGCGAAAGAACAATCGAAAGCGACATCAGAGCCATGTAATCTGTACTCTGAGAGCATATCATTTTGTATTTCGCCGACAGATCGTCCAGCTCATCGGCCAATGTGCAGAAGCGTTGAGTGCGATAGTATTTGGAGTACACATTCTTGTTGTCCTCGTGCTGCATGAGATTCACCTGTTGCACTTGCAATTTTAGCTTCGCATTTAAAGCCTCCAAAATGTTTTTCGCAATTATCATGGCGCCAAAATAACAGTTGTTTAAAAAGTTGGAAATAACCATTGGAAACAGATTGTAGAGAGTCCAGGTCCAGTTAAGATGCGGCTCGTTTCGTTTTTGCTGCACAATTAAAGCCACCTCCAAGACAACTGGAAATCCAAGAACTTTTACCAATGCCATCAGCACGGATGTTATTATTGTGCGACCGTCAATGTGAATAGAATTCATCGTCTCAAACAGTGGCACATTACTCATCATGTGAGCAACAGTCTTGCTCATTAGCATTTGGGTAATGAAATTGATAATTGCCACCGTAATGTTCATATAGCTGTACAATTTGACGGCGTCTCGCAGATTCAGCTGATCCGTCGTGTAGTCCAGATACATTTGACGTACATAGATGCTAGTGAAGATTGTGGTCACCAGCATGGCATATGCCAAATATTTTTTGGAAAAGATGAAACGGTTGCGACCACGCAGCGTAAAACGATTCGCAAAAAGTCCAAACAGTGTTAACATAAATATAAGTGTAACGAGCAGGACATGAACTAGCCTGGCCGTACCCCGTATGGGTTTACGCGAGAATCGGATGCCAAAGAAACCCATTGACTGAGAAGGTCTTTTACCGACTGACCACCTATTCAGTACCAGACAGCTAATTGCTGTTTAATTGTTTCTCTTATCAAATGACTGCAATCTGACATGTTAAGGATAATCAACGATTGCCCTATATTCAAATCATTAACCAACAGGGTGGAAAAGTGCACAACGACTGTAACTCAGCTGAGTTTAATGTATTCTTTCCTGCCTCTTTAGTTATTCAAATAAATTGTAAATACTTTGTACATTTTACCATTTTTCTATAATCCTTTATTTATTTAGCAATCCGTGCTGCGTGAAATGATGCTACAAGACATTAAGACAAATATTAACTCATTACCCAAGTTGGAAAATCATAATAATGGTGATTATTGTTTTGGCATGGTGCTGGAGGAGCCGCCCAAGTCACATTGGATGTTCTCAGTTCCATTGAATAAGCTCTACATCCGCATGAATAGGACCTTCAACATCGATGTTAAATTTCGGATCAAAATGCCCTTTCAGCCGTTAAACTTAAGGGCTTTCCTCTGTTTTGTTAAGGATGTCAGTGGTCCCGTGCTGCGCTGTCAAAATCATTTGAGTACAGATGCCAGTAAGTTAATATTTACCTATTTGTAAATTATCTGTGTAAATCTATTCATTATTTTTTGTTCCTCTTACAGTTAAGGACAATCTCAGTATGCGAGAAAATCTGCTGCGCTGTGAGAATCCTAATACCACTTATTGTGGAAATTCTCAAGGAAAGAGTATTACGGAGAGATACTCTGTACTTGTACCATTGAATATGAGCCGTTCTAGCCATCAAGGCGGTGGATTTATTAGACAAACACTTGCCTTTAGTTTCGCCTGCCAGAACTCGTGCTTTGGTCGCAAAGAAACCTGTTTGGTCTTCTGTTTAGAAAACATGAAGTACGTTAAAATATTTTTTAAAAGTTAATGCTAACAAACTGCATTTTGTTTGCAGCGGTGATATACTTGGCCAGCAGGTGTTGTACCTGAAGATTTGTACATGCCCAAAGCGCGATCGCAATCAAGATGAACGACACATCGAGAGCAATAAACGCAAACTATTGTCTGGTGCATCGGAGGATGAAGATGTGGACGAGGAGCGTGGCAGAAAGACACGTCGTCGCACGCTGCAGCGTGAAGTCAAAGAGGAGAATGAGAGCAATGATAGCTCCGATGTTCAGCCTCTCCCTACAGATTGGGATGTTTCGCGTACTGTAGATGGCAATTATCGTCTTGTTGTTAAGTGCTCCAAGAAGGACCAACTCTTGGAGGGTATCGAGGGGATGATTGAAAAGACGGCTGTTGCAATGCTTCGAAGTCCACAAAATTCAAAACTGCGTCAACATGCAAACCATTTGCTAAATTTAAAAAGTAAATACAATTCTACAAATTTGTTTACAAGTTATAATTATGTTTCTGATTACAGAATGCGCAATTAAGTTGTCGTAACTTGGATTACAGATGAATTCTACCTAATTTATAAGATGAAAATTGAATACCTGCGAAAATGTACAATCAAAGTATCTAAAGTTAACACAATATGCTGAACTTATCATAAATATTGTTAAATGACTGTGCTGCCTTTATACTTAAGTTATAAATTATAAGCATTAAAGTAAATTTTCTAATAAATTGATAATATGTACCATGTACATACAGACTTACAGTAAATATGTATTTATATCCAGACTTATACACGGAATAACACTAGGCATTCTCCTCTGATTCCATTGACTTTACAGTTTGCACGGTCAATGCTCCGCGGCAATAATCGACTGTTGACTGTCGAGTTGAACTCGTAGCTCTATGCTGCAAAGATGTCAAAACTGAAATGTTGGATTTTCATATGCATATTTATACTTGGATTTTCATGTTTTGTTTCAGGTCTATGCTAAAAAAGTCAAGCAAATTGCACATATTTCCTTCTCAATCTGCACGCACATGTGCGAGATGGCAAAGATCAGCAAGCAGATGTTGTAATGGTAGGCGTTCTTCTGCCACATGTACATATAATACATATAATAATATGTATGTATATACAAAAAAACTTTAATATTTACATACATACGCGCATGCTTGCACATTGACATAGGGCAGTGCCAAATAAGGCGTCTCCAGACAGACGGTATTTTAATTTTAACGGCTTTCTCTTTCCCAGTTTGGATACGGCTTGTTGAGGTCTCTTCAAGCGTATTTACTTACTGGTTTTCTATAACGATTGAGTGGAGTTGAGCGATTCTTTTAAACGTTTTTGAAAGTAAACAAAAAAAGCAGGTATTTCCGAACCCATGTATGAGGAAAATTTGACTACGCTATTATTTTTAAGGGCATTTATTAAAATCAAACAATTTAAAATATATAAACATGTTTGACTGTTTATTTACTTTTAGGTATTTCATTTTTTTATTCAAGTAAAGAGTTAAATTATAAATGCGACGATTTGAGAAACTTTAAGAGTTTGAATTTCCAAATTTGTTATGCATATAAAGTTAATTTAATATTAAAAAAAATATTTATTTGTCATTGCAGTGTATTTCTGTTTTGCCATTTTAGCTTATTCATTATATCATATTTTAAAATGGAAATACTTATACATTTTTCTAAATGCTTTTAGCCAAATATGCATATTGCATTATTTGCAATTCAAATGTTCACTTTCTCGTGGTCGAATGAGCATAGTAAAAAACAAATCGCGCAATAAAATGCATTTAAAAATCTCTCAATGCTATCTTTATCAAAAGGTTTGCTTTAAAAATGTATACTATTTAAATATAATGAAAATTTTGTAAAATTCACAGATATAGATTGCATGAAATATTTTTAAAAATTACTTAAAATTTTATTTCAGCTGCTAAAAAGTTTTGTAAGTTCATCTCTACTTTAAGTATTTAAGTTAAGTAAAATAAAAAAATCTCACATTTTTATTTTATTTGAATATTGAGTGCATTTTAGCTTAGCATTATTTTTCTATGTACCAATATTTATTTATTTTTCAAATATTGAAAATTTTAGCTATCAAATTCTGGCAACTATATGAATCGAGCAGGAAACAGGATATTTTCCCTATACAAAATCTACATTACTTTTAAATACATTCAAACTGAATTTTAAAGATCTGGCGTATAAAGGGGTTATAACGCTACGCACAAAGTGTTGAAATTCAATTTATCTCATCATTTATCTCTTGAAATCATTTTAAGCAATATCCTAATTATCCAGTTATGATTTCGTTTAGCTACTGAGGCCTTAAAGAGGCCTTAACAGGTAGGCAGTATGGAATTCCATATCAACAAAGGGTCACTCACTTACGTGATTTTTTATAGCTCAGTAAGTTTGGGCGGCTTCCCATAAGTATACAGAGTTATGGGAGAGACATAAAAGGTATGTACGAGTATTAATGTATGTCCAATGCTCATAAAGACAAGTCAAGTCATCAGGTGAAAACTTCCCACACACACAGCCCCAATGCCAGATATTCGATTCCACTCGAGAGTCGAAGCACCTAAGCTATTGACATTGGGAGCATTGAGCGAAAGAGAAACCGAGAGAGAGACTACAACAACAATCGGAACGATCAGTTTTGCAGTAGCTTTTCAGAAAACAAGACAATTCGGCGACAATGCCAAAGCAGTGAGAGAGAAACAGAGAGAAAGACTGACAGAGAGAGAGGAAGTGAGATCTGCAGCTTGTCTACGTTGTTGAGAAAGAGTGGGAGAAGAGTTGCACTGTAAGCTGTGCGCGTAGTTTCAGTATTGTTTGATATCGGTTGGTTAACACACGTGCGGTATTTATTATAAGTTGGCTGAAACGCCATTTAGCAAAATCAAAGCAAAGCAAAAACGAAAACAAACTATAAAGGAAAACAAAACCATAAAATAAAATAACAAATAAATAATAATATTTAAAAGTCGAAATAGTTACTGGCTGTCGTCACATCTGGTTTTTAAATGCAACTTTGTGAAAATGGTTGAAACGGCAACAACAACAACAATCACACGTACCACATCGACTGCTCCGGCAACAACCAGTGTTGCCCCAGCTGCCACGCCCACTGCTGCATTGGTGCAACGCAACGATGAGACGACACGCGCCATATTCAACTTGAAAGTCATTCTCTTCCTACTGCTGTTGCCATTCGTGTTATTTGCAGTGTTTCTCAAACATCTATTGGATTATCTCTTCTCTCTTGGCCTCAAGGAGAAGGATGTGACCGGCAAGGTGGCGCTGGTAAGGCAGGATAAATCTAAGCGTTTAATACACCAAATATGTATATAAACATTCATATAAATATGCACATATACAGAAAAGTCCGGTATTCCGGGATAAGTACACCAAACACTTGATTCAAGCACGATTTTTCTCAGTGCAATATTTTGATTTTCAGGGTTCAGTACATTTTTCTTTTAACTAATACAAATATGTTTTTAATGTAGAGTTGTTGCCAATTTATATGCATATTGTCTTAATTTAACAATAATATCCTGAATTCAGACTTAAACAATTCATGCTAAACTAAAGAATTTTGAACTTGAATTTTAAAATGTTTCTTTTTTTATAATTTCTGTATGCTTATAAAGCTAAGCGGCCATTAGCGTCACGTCACGCAGTTTTCTTTTTAAGTCCCCCCGATCTCCCTTCTCCTTGTGACATCTCCGCGATGGAATCATGGAATGGGTGTGGCCCGAGAGCATTGCTTACCTAGCATTTTGTTAATAAAACAAATATTTATGCTTTGCTATGTTCCCTTATAAACAATCAATTGTTTATATAAATATATTTACATAAAAACATTTTTGTTTGTTTGGCGCTTGGATTGGATTCCAATAACAAAATGTATCTCAAACATATACGAGTATCTTGACAATTGACACTTTATCTGCGCATGCATACATACATTTTTATGGGAAACTCAATTAATGGTCACGACAAGGTCAAGAGTGTTGCCCAAAAAATGACAAAGTGTGTGGGCGCCTTGTGACTAACAAAAAATGTATCTTAATATGTATTAATATTGTCAATGTTTAATTTAAATTCCATTTGCATGCTGTAGGTGTGCCAGTTATTTTTTTTTTGCTAAATATGTAAGATATACACACATACATATGGATACATATATGCGTCATTAAAGCGCAGCTTGTTCTATACTCTGGCAGATCGTTCACACAGATACTCGTACTCGCATACATATGTATTTCGCAGTCGCGAGCGAATACAAATGCGCTCTGTATAAAAACAGGTTTTATTTTGTTATAGATCTGAGAAACTTCACTTTTGTTTTCTTTGCCAAACAGAAATGATGACGTTTGCACAGCTTCGTTGCGTCTCCGTCAAATGTAAACAATGTTGATAAAAGAATGAAGATAGAGATACTTGTGTATCTACTAGATATGTATGTATATTGGTGTATACTTTATAGTTAGGTAGCACAACGTTGATTACATTATTTCTTTATTTTTCCATGTAATTGAATTTTATAATAACAGTACATAAGATAAAGATACATAAAATAAGATAAAGCATCAGGTGTTGATTATATTTTCATATATAATCTGACATCATTGCATACTGATTACAAATTCTTGTTAATTTGTTTGAGAATTGAGACGATGTATCTACAAGATGCAAATGTTCTGATTCCGTATCTTTGATTACATATTCTAACAAATTTAGCACATCTAAAAACTGACATCATAGAATACTCATTAAATATTCTTATTAATTTAACGACATAACTGAATTTATCAGAAATAACACTACATACAATTTTACAACAATACATACAATATAGAAGAATGCGACTACGTATGTATGTATGTGCACATCATGGGTTGTGTATTGTTTTGTTCGCTCAGTTTGTAACGTCGCACACAGAGGTCACGTTATTTTAATTACGGTCAAAAGTCACTCAATTGTGGTAAATGGGAACTAATGTGTACAAACAGTTGTACATATGTATGTCTATGTTTGTGTGTATAAGATCAACGAATCTTTAACTAAATTCTCCATAGGCAGCAAATGTAAATCATGTATTATAGGTATTTGTATGAGCATATATTTATGGCAGTAAGTTGTTCATTGTTTACAAATAAAGCCAATTAATTTGTACTACGCTAATTAGTACATATGTTTATGGGTCATTTATCTACATACATATGTATGTATCTGTGTACATGCTAAATTAGTGCGTATTTCACAGGTGACCGGCGGTGGCAGCGGTTTGGGTCGCGAAATTTGCTTGGAGCTGGCAAGGCGTGGCTGCAAAGTGGCCGTTGTTGATGTCAACTCAAAGGGATGCTACGAGACAGTGGAATTGCTATCCAAGATACCACGTTGCACCGCCAAGGCTTATAAGGTAAGCAATAATGTTCAATCAATTAACAATGACAATCAATTAACATTGCCCTACTTTACACCACAGAACGATGTGTCCTCGCCACGTGAACTCCAGCTAATGGCCGTTAAAGTGGAGAAGGAATTGGGACCTGTCGAAATTCTGGTCAATAATGCCTCCCTGATGCCAATGACATCGACGCCGCATCTGAAAAGCGATGAGATCGACACCATTCTGCAACTCAATCTCGGCTCCTATATAATGGTATGAAACAGAGCTTTAGTATGTTATCATCTAAATGAAAATGTTTCTTTCGATTACAGACCACAAAGGAGTTTTTGCCAAAGATGATCACACGTAAATCAGGTCACTTGGTGGCTGTAAATGCATTGGCTGGTAAGCCTTGATTTTCATCTGATGTGTTACAGGACTTAAATATAAATTGTATCTCTGATGTTTAGGTCTGGTACCGCTGCCTGGCGCAGGTATTTATACTGCCACTAAGTATGGCATTATGGGATTTATGGATTCTCTACGCGCTGAGTTGCGTCTCTCAGACTGCGATTATGTCCGCACCACAGTTGCCAATGCTTATTTGATGAGAACTAGCGGGGATTTGCCGCTACTCAGCGATGCTGGGTAAGTTTTGATAAGAAAATAGGTATCAATAGTTGGTCATTAAATCATAAAATGTTAAAATTAAATATACAAATATTCTATTTATCTAAGATCTTTCAAGTGAATGTTTATTTCATATATTTATGTTTAAAAAAGTTCAATTTTTAAAATGGTTAATCCGATCTACAATTAGTAGGCTATTTTAATATAAATTGTAGTTCTCATTAGTATGTCTATATATGTATACTGTATATTGACTTAAAATTCTAATTTCGTTCGAAATTTGCGGAAATTAATTTAATTGTTATTCAGAATGCTTCAATTCATTGTTTAGCAGCATTATACAAAATAAACAGAATTTAATGGAATTAAAATTCGCAACGCGCTTCATTGATTTCCGTGAATAAGCAATTGATCTTTTTTCATTGTCTATTTTGAAAACGTTGATTTATTATTTCTTTCTTTTTTTCGTAGCATATCTCAAAGCTATCCTGGTCTTCCCACACCCTATGTCGCCGAAAAAATTGTCAAGGGCGTGCTGCTAAACGAGCGTATGATCTATGTACCAAAAATATTCGCACTCAGTGTTTGGCTGCTCAAGTAATATAAATTAAACTCCACAAATTAACATTTCTATATAATATCTCTGCTTACTTTCTAGACTATTGCCTACGAAATGGCAGGATTATATGCTCTTGCGTTTCTATCACTTCGATGTACGTAGCGCTCACTTGTTTTATTGGAAGTAAAAGGATAATGGATTGCAAGTAAACTTAAGTTCGCTGTTTCCAATCCAGTTGTTCAATTCAATTTATTAGGATAACCGTTAGATATTAAGCTCATTATTTATTTATATAAATTGATGATCGAATTAATTAAAAGTTACGAAACAAAAAAAGTTGAGTGAGTAAAAGGATTACTTTTGAAAATGATTTTAAACTTGAGTTTGAATTAATTTGAAATCATTATTAAATTGTTATTGGATCAAGAGGTATTAAGAATTAAGATATATGGAATTTTAATGAAAAGGTTGTTGGTAAATAGGGATACAAAAATAAATATTTAGGCACAGGCTGTAAAGATATTTAGAGGAATGAATAATGAGATAAACAGAGAGATATTGGAAAAGAAACAGAAAGATGGAAGAAGGCTGAAACACTTCGTTCCTCCACACACAGACATATGTATACTTACATATGCAATTATTTATGAAATAACCATTTTCATAGCATACTTTTGCGAATCGTTAGTTAATACTGATTAAGAATATATATCTTTGAATAGCAGAGAGATGCTTTTACCTGCCCTTAACACACATTTACAGGAAGTTTTAATACCCGACAAGACTTAAAATATTATCTGAGTTATCAACCGTAGCTGTGTCAATGATATCCGCCCAAAATGATTACAGCCGCCTCGAGTTGGCCATGTCGTCACTTAAATATTCGATGAGATATTCATAACTTATAATTAGGCTTAAAGGCAAAAAGAGCGTTGAAAGTCATTTATATATGGGTTTTTATTTTTACGTAAATTAATGTGGAGCAATAAGTGCAATGCAGATTAATAAAAAATTAACACGATAAATGACCGTCAACAGCCGCAGTGAGGACATACAGATATATAGTATTTATATATACATATATACTCATGTATGTATGAGCACATATACGTAACATGGAATGCACATTAAACCCAATGCTGTCAGTAGCATTGGAAGATTGCTGACGAGAGCGATTGAAACAAATTAAAATATAAATTATTTTTAATTAAATGCTACCGAATATATGCTTGTTTATTATGATATTTAAATGCTATTATACAAGTGAGTCGGTCAAAGGCCAGTAGCACAGTAGCAGTAACAGGTTATCAGTACTGTTCTTTTTTCGTTTTCATAAAGAAGGGAGTAGGGGGCGGGGGGCATCCCACAAAGGACCCCATATGGCGCACAGTGCAGGCTCAAGTGAAGGCTCGATGTGATTAAGTGAACGTTGAAATTTCAAATGCAATAAGTCTATAGAAGCGAAGCATAATAACAGAACCAGCGACATGTGCATAAACAAACAAGAACAACATAAAAAATATGAAGATATGAAACAACGACTAAGAGATACCACTTACATTTGTGTTTTGATGTAACCAACTTGATTGTTGGATATGTTTCAGAAGAATGAATTTCGTTATGACTTTTAATGTGATTATGCCGAATAATAAATGGAAATTCCTAAAATCAGCTAAACAATCACTAAATCCCATACAATTCTTTAGCAACAATTTTTAGCAGTTGTTTATCGTCCGATTTGCTTAACATTTTTTTTTGGTTGAAATTAAAACTTTTCAGAGATACAGTGACATAGTTTAACATTGTTCGACCACTGTGCAAATCTAGTAAAGTAAGTAAATACCGATTTGTATTTGTATTGCAACAATCAATTCGACAGCTAGGTCTACTAACTAACATACCCTTTTCCGATAATGGGCATTTCTCGCTTGTGGAAACATAAACAACTGTGAGGCACTGAGGCAGCGCCAACAAATACAACCTGCTGTCAGATACATATATGTATGTATTCCCCAAAGACTAAGAGGTTGCCGTTATTGTCGCGTCTCTGAAATAAATTCTAATTACAATTATGACATTTGCTGCTGCACACAAAGACCCCCAGCACCTGAAGATGTACACACTCTCGCACACACACACACACACATGTGTACACATAAAAATAATAAAAAGAAGACTACACCCCTACCCCGCCCCTCTACGCGATCCATCGTTTCTTGAGCTGCGCATGCGCAACTGCATCGTTCCATAAATAAAGCGCACTAATTACTTATGTGCTAGGGTTACAATTACACCAGCCGGCATGGACCGAAATCGGGGGCCTGTCGAGAGTTTTATGGTCTATGGGCTCATCATGTGCTCTTCTTGCCCCCGCAGAGTTGTCGACTCATAACATCGATTTCTTATGGCATCTATGTGTATCCAAACATTTTGTTTGATTTGCACTCCTTTGGAATTCTGTTTATTGTTTTCCATTTGATTGTCTTCTCCCCCATCTTCAGCTTCAGATCTAGCGACAGCACCAGCTTCTACTGCAGCTCATGCACATGCAACTTGGATGCGGCATGCCTCTCATTCCATGCACGTTGCATCGCGTCGTCTGCTCAACGCTCCATGTGGTCTACTCCTCCCGCCACTCGGCGCAGTTAAGCTGCGATGCTCTCGGAATAGTATCTAAATCGAAGTCGTCATGATTTGTGTCGTATAAACATAACATAGGTATTTACTCATGCCACTTAGAATCGGTCGAAGGGCTACAGTTGAAGTTTCCTTTCGTTTTGAACACTTGTTTATTTTTATTAATATAATTCAATTTATAATATTGCTATACAGTGAAAGATTAACTAATCTATTGAAATATTTCACTTATTATTAAATTGTATTCATTTGGGTCGTTGCCTAAAAATCCTAACTTAACTTAAAAATAAAGTCATAATTTTTATACATTTTGGCAATTTCAACAAATTAATTTCTTCAAAAAAAATATACATATATTTTATCAATTTCTATTTACATTTTCTATGGCCAGTATTCAATTTCAAAGTTTTACAGTAGAATCTGTGGTTAGACGAACAGCTATTACATATTATCATAGTTCTTAATTGATTTTTTGAATTCTTCCTTAAAAATCTCAATAATTATTAAAATTAAGGAAAAGTTTATTTTTGACTTCCCATATTTTTTGTTTTGCAAAATAATACAAATTTTTCGAAAATCCACTTAGAATAATTTTCTTTTATAAATGCTTTAAATACTCAAAATAGTCCAGCCTATATCCTTTAGAAATCTCTCTTCTAAAAAAATCTGACGACCGAGTTATCGAGTTTGAACTGTACTTACTAGGCATGTCAATATGATTTAGTTTTCGTCAATTTAAAACATTTCCAAACCAATTGGTTATTTTTAAAAGATATTTATTAGAAGCGCATGTCAAACATCTACAAAATGTAGTTTATTTTTTTCAATTTCAACTAATTGATTTTTACAAAAATATAGTATATGTTATTTAAATTCTTATCACAATTTTGAAGCGCATAAAGTCTTTTAAAATGGTATACAATTATGCAAATGTGGTCAGCTCGTTTATTTCATCAACATGTATGAGCTTATCCATTATAAAATTCTCGTTTCACTTGCAATATTCATGTGGACTTGTCAAACTGTCAACTGAAAATAGAATATTTATGCATTTTTATGCTGTCGCCGATGAATGTGAGCATGAGTATGAGTTTTATGAACTCTAAAAAATGCACTCTATATATAGGAAGGCAGCGTGGCGGCAGGGCAACCGGAGTAAAAATCAATTTGGCCCCATACTGCGGTTGGTTGTAAACTTCACTCCGTTCCATCTATTGGGCATTGCAAGGTGAAATTGGGATTAAAAAACAGAGATGCTTAAATAAAAAACAACATGAATTTGTGACACTTGAGATAATTCATTGGACTTATTATGGGTCGAGTGTAAATTGCTATCAAATTTAGTTAAACGATTTGCTGCTTAAGCAACAACCTTGTCAAGACAGAATCTAACAATGGTCAAAGAACCAGTCAATGGGTCTGTCATTTGCATATGTGTGCAAATGGTTTGTCTATCCCTACGCATTGTCTGGCCCATTATTAATGCATTGAAATGGACAAGAAAATGCATGTCTAGGACACACTCCTGTCGCACACACATTCACGCATGCATAAATCCTTAAGGGAACATTGTGGTACATGTTTGCCAACGTTTAAGAGATACATCGAGTGTTGAATCTGAAGGAGAAGAGATGGAGATACTCATGGCTTGGACTTGTCAAAACCTGTTGCTTATGTTTCGACACTTGGTCTTTTATATTCCTTCTAGTTATTTTATACATTCTCAATGGCTTTCGGACTAATCTGGTTTGTCAGCATCCACTACACTGTTGCTGGGACTTCATTGTTGTCCATCTGTTGTTAGTCCTGTTGTTCTTGTTTCTGTTGTCATGCTCGTAAATGCTTGTAAAGTTTATGAATTTGTTTAAAACTTTTTTGGTTTCAATGCTGTTGAAATTTATACTATGATTCCTTACAAGTCCATTAATTGTGTATCCGACACGTGCGATGTCAGTGTACATTTATCATCCTAATCGGCAATAAACTTGCTTTAAATTTTAGATTAAAGGATACACTTAAGTATGGTTTTCTTTTCTCTTTTTTATTTTTCTTCAATTCAATTTTATCTCACACAATAATTACATACACTTTTTGGTTGCACTTTTGAACCTTTCGATTTTATTTTAAATTTGTCAGTTTCTCGTATCTTTCCTTACACGCCTTTCATTTATAAACATTAGTTTGAGTCTGTGTGCATCCTTTGGGATATAAAATGTTTATTTTCATAGTGTTCCTGTCTGTAAATAAAAGTTGTTAACTAGTTTTGAGACGCACAGTCAGGACACACAGCTCTCATTCTTGTCATTTTGTATATATCCAGTATCCTGTAAAAATGTATACAAAAGGGTATGTAAACTGTGAAAAGACAGATAATCCTTCAAAGCAGAAATAAGTAAGCAGAAATATGTATATAAGTATACATTTGATGAGCCTACAATGTTATTCTCTATAATGTTATAAAACATAACTTGATGTGATATGTTTTCTGGAAAATTATAAAGAAGGATATCTTTCAGTTTGTTTATACTTGAGATGAGCAAATAAAATCGAAATAAAGTTTTAGAATACGTATACGTATATGATGAACGAATATATTCAATTGTTATATGATTCATATTAAATTTTATATTTTGTAAATTAAACCTATTTCACTTTTATAAATCATATTAAATTGTGGAACAATTTTTTTTTACAAGGTAGCTCTAGTCGAGAACTCTCTCTCTCTCTCAATTTCGCTCTACCTCTGTCTCTTGGATACATTTCTTATTTGTTTGCTGTAAACTCGTTTCTATTATTTGGACCTTGTGAAATTATTTAATGCCCTCCCGGCTTCTGTTATTGTCTGGACCCACCCAACTACGAAGTTAATGTCTCGACTGCCTTTTCAGTGTTCTCTATTCATACGTTTTTATCATTTCGCTTTTAATTGTGCACTGACATCTTCTACACTTTCCTGAATATGTGTGTATGTATGTGTGTGCATATGTAGTTTGTATACTTATGTCGGTAATTTGTAAGTGTTGTCACTGTTGTTGTTTTTGTGCTAATAATAGCGTTAGCTGAGCCTCAACACGGTAGCCTTAAAGTGTTTGCGTTGTTGCTGCTCAGCTTCTGCCTGCTCCTTAAACGTCATTAGCATTGTTTTCTCCCATGTGCTGTGCTTAGCACAGTGGGACGAGAATAATGCCTCACATCAACTAGTGCCTTTTTCGACCCTGTACTTAAAAATAAGAGTCAGTGCGACAGCAACATAAAATCGCAGCAAACAGAATTGGATAGGTTGAATCCCTCTAAACATAGTTGCAAGTTGTCAATAAATAAATTAATAAATAAATGAGTAAATAAATAAATAAATAAATAAATAAATAAATAAATAAATAAATAAATAAATAAATAAATAAATAAATAAATAAATAAATAAATAAATAAATAAATAAATAAATAAATAAATAAATAAATAAATAAATAAATAAATAAATAAATAAATAAATAAATAAATAAATAAATAAATAAATAAATAAATAAATAAATAAATAAATAAATAAATAAATAAATAAATAAATAAATAAATAAATAAATAAATAAATAAATAAATAAATAAATAAATAAATAAATAAATAAATAAATAAATAAATAAATAAATAAATAAATAAATAAATAAATAAATAAATAAATAAATAAATAAATAAATAAATAAATAAATAAATAAATAAATAAATAAATAAATAAATAAATAAATAAATAAATAAATAAATAAATAAATAAATAAATAAATAAATAAATAAATAAATAAATAAAAAAATAAATAAATAAAAAAGCGCAGACGGTTCTTGATTTCCTAATCCTGAGCTCGAATCTCATATCAGAAGATTTCGTAAATGCCTTATTATTTTTAAAAAATATTCTTATCTTTTTGTATCATAACTTTGCAATACATTTTTTAACCAATTAGTGCAGGGTCTCTCTCTGTAAAGTATGCTCGACTGTAGCCTTTCCTACCTGATTGTTATTGTATGTATCAGATTTATTACACATTTAGATATAAGACACAGTGTTTGTATTAATATTCACTTCACGAGCTAGAAATTAGCAATCCCAAAATTAACAAAAGAGAACACTTTCAGTAGAGAGTGTGAGACTAGTAGATTTAAAGAGCCCTAAGCTATCGTAACTCTTGTATATTTTACACTCACACACCTATTCTGAAATGCACTTCAAAATCTGTATGTATGCTTTCAGACTTCATAAATCACATGGTAAAAATGATTATGTCAAAATTGAAGGATTTATCTCAATACATTTGTAAGTGGAATCTATCGATTGCGTTACAGGTGCAATCAGTATAGTCTTAGAGTTTCTCTTTATTTGGCATATCGTTGCGTTTTAAATCATCATTGGTAGGCAAGCTGATTGTCAAGCACTTGACTAATCATATATTTTAATTTTCGAAAGGATTGAAATATGTTTATTGTATACCCAAATGTTGGAGCAATAGACGATGCACACATGAGTGTCATTAAAATCGGTGGTGTATTGTTTCGGGTCTGTTGCTACCGATCCATGCGATACCCAAAATTCTCATTTGGTTGCTTGAACCGTGCATAAATATGTCAATAAAAATGTTTGACGCATTTTTGTTGAAGCCATAGCCGAGGATCGGTTTTTTTATTATAAAAAAAACGAAGGATCAAGACCTCAGCTAAACAAATACGAGTAGACGGAACAGGAGCTGGCACAGCTGTGTGTGTGTGTGTATGTGTTTTTGTATGTTGCGTTTATCCTTGCAACAAGCCACACATTTCAAACTGTTAAATTATGACATACAACTGTCAGCTCAAGTGGTAGAGCTGCTGTTGTTGCCTCTGTTGCTGATGCTGCGTGAGAAAATGTTATCCTTAAACCTAAACAAACACATTTGCATTTCCCTGTAGACTCCCTGATGGTGCTGCAAGTGCGTTGCAGTAGCATATCCTTTGTGGCTGCCGTTTGTCCTGACTCTCTGTCTGTCGGTCTGTCGGTCTGTCCTCACATCGGTATCAGGTTGCTAAGTAGTTATTGTAGTTGTTCTTCTTTTTTCTCCTTTTCACCCAGCTAATTTATTTCCTTTCGACTTTCGACTTACGAGTTGTGTAGCTTTTCTTTTCGAACTCAAACTAAAACTAAAACACATGGATAAACTCGTAATCCATAGTTGTGTTAGTTGAGAAAGTAGCGTCAAACAGGACATCCATTTCGCTGTGTTATTAGGTCCTTTGAGTACAAAGTCAGCTTCCCCGTGACCTGCCCTAGCACTTCAAAATTGGTGTTGACAGCCGCGCTGAGAAATTGCCTCGCCCTTTACTCATTTTTTAGACCGATTTTTTTAATTTTTCGTATTTTACATCTTTTGGTTTCTGAGTGCTCGAAATGCTTATGTAAAATATGAGAAAAGTAATTAACATTAAGGTTCCTAAGCGCGGTTGCTCAACACTCAACACTCTTCACTTTATGCACATTTCTTGTCAGCTGCGACATCTGCCGCGGCGCCGCTTTGTTTCGAATTGCGTGGGAAACTGTGGAAAAGTGGAAAACTTTGGCGCACAGGTTTAACCAGTTCTAATCTTTCACCTTAAGCACTTTGTGGCACTTGTTCAGAAGTCAGAAATCGATTCAGTTTGTCGTCGAAAATGCACAATAAAGTTAGCTTATCGAATAAAAATGCGAAAATAATGGAGAAATTTGGCTTGTATAATTTAAAAATTTAATTAAAAAGAGAATCTAATGAATAAAAATTTGTAAAAAATAAAATAGAAAAAATCAAATCAAATATTACAAAGCTTAATAAAATTAGTTATCTAAATTGTAAATATTAACACACTTGCTGGCTTGTATTAATTAAATACTGTGCTTGAATTTATAAGTATTAATATACATCAGCAAAAAATGTTTTTTGATTAAATTAGGTCAGTATTTCAGTCTACTGTCAAATTTGCTTCGATTCTGTCTCAACTACTTATTGGATCAATTGTAGTTTTAGTTGAAATTGTTCAGTATTTTGGGAAATGCTAGAAAAATCAAGCTTTCAATATATATTTATTTATTTCCCTACCAGTATAATTTTACTTGAGATTTTTCTTACAATTAAAATATTACTTGAAATTTTTCTTACCAGTAATGTTTATTTTTTCATCTCCTCTATTTTATTTTTAAATTTATTTAAAATAATTAATAAATATATAATGTGTCATCTCGAATATAATGTGTCCGTGTCCAGATTCGTTGTTTACTTTGTTGTGTACACATTTTGCAGATAGCTGGTGAGTTGCAAGGTTGTCTGATGTGGCATGCGACATTAAGCGTGTCAAAGAGCGGTTACAACAAAGTACTGTCTCTATAAAACCATATGTATGTATGTTTACCGTTGCCTTCTCAGGGCCATGTGCTTCTTTTTGCTGTTGTATTACTCTCGCATGTAAATATGCATGTCTGCACATAAATCATAAGTCTCCGATAGCTGCAAAAAAATACTGAATTCTACATGGAACCGTTGCAATGAAATGTGACCCGATTTTTGGGCAACCAAATCGAACTGAAAAACGACAGTTTTTGCGAATTATTATTAATTGTATCACGTGCAAGACTCGCTCTGTATATATATACATATATGTTGAAAATTCTTAACGGGAGCAAAGAGTAAATTATGAGAATGAAAAGAAAAAACTGATATTCGAAAGTACTCAAAAACAAATTGAACAGAATTTTATAATTATATGTACAAAGATAAACAAAAGTCAAAGACAGCACACTCACAAAAGTGGCTGATAATTTCCTTTAGCATTAAAACATTCTAATATATTGTTACAAATGTACAAAAAATCTAGTTGAAGGCCATTGTAGCCATTGCTATTAATATTACACTCATTTTATGGTTTTCAACCATTTTCTATGTTATTAAAATAAAAATTTCCTTTAGCAGAGAACAGTCCGAAAGGTCGATCGATACCATACCAGGCACTCAAATGCTTAAGTTCTGCTTTTAGAACAAGTTTGATGCTGAAACACCTTATAAAATTAATTGTATTCATTTTGACCTCTTTGCCCGAAATTATCATAATATGGTCGGGTCGAATTTGATATTTTGAAGCAATTTGGGTTTAAGGTGCCTTACTCATCACCTGGCGATAGTCGTTAAAAAATGCACAGATTATAAAAAATGAATTTTATTATAGATACTATAAGTAGCAAAAATGATCTCCTGTAAAATTTGCTTTACCACATAATTTCGACATAAAGTGATCAAATAAATACTCTTTGAAATGTTGTTTCTGGCTGGTTTAAGTTTTGGATGACCTTGAGACAGTCAGAAACCACATTTTAACAATTAGAAATGTTGCCCAAATAACTGAATTTAAATAAATTCACTTTTTGCACAAATGATTGTCCCGAAATGACCTGAAAATTTCATCACAATAAACTCGTTATTCAAGAAACAATTTTAAGCAGATATCCCAAAATAAACATTCACATGCAAACTGATGTGTTGATCGTGAATATATTTAGACTTTATAGGGTTACAGTTGCTGTCTTTCGCCTCATAAACTTTATAACATATATGAATATTTGAACGCTGCAGCTTCAACTTTATCTTTTTTTCCTTAGGATCTACACTGCAAAAAATTGTTTTTTGCATAACTCTGAATATATTAACAAATCGTGATCATAATAAGAACATATCATATGTGCAAAATCACAAAATATGTAATTAGCCAGATTCTTAAGCATCTGCTTAAGATGTGCTTATAGGGAAACCTACATATTTGGTTTGTTGTTTCCAACTTAATATAGACATGCCAATACGAAGCAGTTGTTGATGCTAATCAAAATATATAAGCCTATGTAAATTCTTTTTTGATTGGGTTATAATACCTTACTTTCAATCGTTATAATTATGTACAGGGTATATTTTAAATACTGCAATATGTTGTCAAATTACGTCGAAACGCCTAAGCTTTTTTCAAATCATTCGTGTTTAAGTCGTCGTGCGGTTCACAAATAACAAACGCATCGCTAAGCAAAAAAATCTAAACAAATTAATTTGTTAATTAAGAAATAATCTATTGCGACTGCGAATATGATGATCACGAACGCGTTGACTACTCTGATTTCGATATTGCTCATTTCAGGACTCACTCTTGTCACTCCGTTGTTGTTGTTGGTCGCATTGCTAACCAAAATTATTGGCTGTTTAGTTTGTAACTCGCCCAAAAGTGTTGCCGGTGAAGTGGCCGTGGTAAGTACAAAGATCAAAGTAAGCATCGGAAAGAAGAAGTTACTAAAGACCTAGCAGAACTGGTACTAAGAAAATTGATTTTGACTGTCATATTTTAGGTGTTAATATTATATTAACCTAATGTTATGAAGCAATAAATTTTCAGTTGTGTAGAGAAATACCCTGTGTAGATGCCCTAACACATACAATTGTATAATCCCTTCAGTATGAAAATTCCATTGCGTTAAAAAAGTGTTTTCAAAATATGACAAGCGTGGAAATTTCCTAGAGATACATTATTAATAGTATGTACATATTTGCTATTCAGATCTTTTTCTTAAGGTAAAATACCTTAAAGTGAAGGTTGAAATTTAATGACTACAATAAATGATAAATAGAAAGTTTATTTCGTTGAAAAAATTACTGGTACTCACATATGTTAAAGTAATTATTTATTTAGTTATTTAATTGTAAGCTATGTATATAATTTTCAATAAAAAAAAGGTAACTGGAGCTGCTCACGGACTAGGTCGAGATATAGCTCTGGAATTAGCTAAGATCGGTTGCCACATAGCTGTTGTGGATGTTAACATAGAAGGCGCTGAGGAAACTGTTAAGAAAATCAATGCGATATCCGCAGTAAAAGCAAAGGCGTATAAGGTAATTGAATTTTTTGTGTGAATTGCAGACTATTAAATATTTTGCACCCAAGGTCAATGTGACCAGTTTTACAGAGATATCGAATCTTAAGCTGAATGTTACCCAAGATCTAGGACCCGTAACGATTCTCATTAACAATGCTGGCATTATAATGTTACGTAATGCCTTAGACCCCGCACCGGAGGATGTTCAACGGATGATTGACGTCAACATGACATCGCATTTTTGGGTAGGCATTCAGATTGAGAGCATAAAAGTATATAGACGCTTATAATAATATAATTCTAATTGACTTATGTAGTCTAAGACTGTCTTTCTGCCAACCATGAAGAAACTACGTAAAGGACACTTTGTTACAATCAGCTCCGCTGCCAGTAAGTGATTTAATGATACTCGAGCTAAAGATATTGAAAATACAAGTTACAGTACTTGTGATATCATTACTTCAGTGCTCATCCACAAGTCAGAATCACACATGATAGAGGCAGCACTGTTTCACATTTATTTGAACATTCTCAGTGTATACCCTCATTACTTGCAGGTCTATTGCCCATGCCCTATAATTCCACCTACACTGCTAGTAAATTTGGAGCGACCGGCCATATGAAGGCTCTACGCATGGAATTGATGATAGAGAATCAGCACAACATCTATGTGTGCACGGTAATGCCATCGTTTCTGAAGACCAATGACGAAATGAAGGAAATTGTCAAAACTACTGGGTTGAATAATTTATATCCGTTGATCAGCGGAGAGACGGCAGCTCGTCGCATAGTTAAGGGAATGCTCTCTGGCGAAAGAGAAATTAAAATGCCTCTGCTTGTCGATGTTCTTTGTCGTAACTTAGGGTATGTTAATAATCTAAAACTTATTGTTTGATATTAATTAATTATTTCATTTATTCAAAGTGTACTTCCAATCAGTTGGCAGGAGAGAATTATTGTCTTATTTTCCCAAAAAATGCTACGAAAGTTTTGTGAGATACACACCTAAATGTATATTCGCTAAATACGGTACTAAGCAAGGTTGCCACAATTTGTTGCCTACACAAAGGCGTTTACAATAGTCGTAATAAATTGTTATTTAAATTGTGGTTTGTTCAAATATTTGTTGTTTTCCTATCTTTTTTCCCTTTTCTCTATTACGATGTCGCAATAAAGTGTTTTACACGCATTTAAAATGAATGCCACCTCATTCGTAAGCAATTTATCTGCCTTTCAGGTCCGCTTTGCATTTCCGTCACCATCTCGGATACCCAACCGTCGACGCGTTGCAGTAATCAAGGTTCCCTTTCATATTCTTATTAATGATATTCTTAAATAAAATATTGATTATAATTATTATATCATATATTAATAACATGTATTAAAAGGATCTACCCTTTTTCAAGGTTTATGTAAATTTTTCAAGATAAACAAATTTTTTTATACACAAATGTACAAAACATGGTTATTAGTAAAATAAAATAAAACAATGGGGCTCGGCCCCTGCTCTCTTCGCTCGCGGTGAGGTGCGGCTACAGTCGAGTGCACTCGACAGGAGAATTCCCTGTGCCCAGGCACGCCGAAGATATTATAGTTGATATATTTCGTTTTTTAAATGCTAAATAACGGCATGAAATAAATTTTGATTAAAAAATTTTTATTATAGAGAACATACCTAAAATAAACAATTTTGTTGAAATGGGAAATTAATTAATGGCAGTCCATTTTAGGGACTTTGAAATATGTTTGAAAAAATAAAAATTCTGTCATTTAAAGAACTCCAAAATTTTGAAACGGTTGTTTTCAGAAGCAGTGTGATATACACTGCAAATTAAAGGTATTAAAAACAGTGTTTTTTTCTGCAAAACGATACGAAATTTTCAGCCAAGCTTAGAAATTGCTCAGTAGAAATTTTTGTGAATCTAAACACACTCCATTTAATAATAAAAATATACTACAAGGCACATCGTTAACCTTTCTTTCTACCAATTGTGAGGATTAGGATTAAACTAGACGGAAGGTTATCTTCGCGATGCCGAAGATTTGATACCCTTGCAGAACCCTGTGAGTTAGGTTGAGATATCTTTAAAAACAATAAAGAAAAAGGTTTTCCCACAGAAGTTCTTATGGTTCTATGACGCACACATTGACTCAGCTCGAGGTCCTGATTAAAAATATATGAATATATATAATATATTAATAATATTAACCTGGTCTTTGAAATTCGCCATTGTTATAAAATCTCCATAATAGTCAGGAAAATATCTATTTATCGCATACATTATTCTTAATATTAGAAAGAATAACCCTAAAAAGAGAATTTTTATAAATATAATATCTAAAATATATATGTATAATCGGTTTTTTTTCTAAGAAATTAACCCTTTTTTCAAAAATTAAGAAAAATGCCATTATGAAAAAGAGCCATTAAAAATATAAATTTGTTGATAAACTTTACAGTACAAAATCATTTTGTAATTTTTATAAATAATTGTCATATGATAGATGACGTATTTTCTTGATATTAGAATTTTTTTCTGATTGCGAGATACACATATCGTTAAAACATTATAATACACAACAAGCGAATTATTTTTTTTAATCATTCGTGTTTAAATCGTCAAGCGATGCACAAATAGCAAACGCATTGCTTAACAAACGAACAGAAACAAATCGATTAAATACTTTTAATTTATAAATTGGATGTGGTTGTGAATATGACGATTATCAATGCATTGACAATCCTGATGGCCATATTGGGCACTTCAGTGCTGACTCTTCTCACTCCGCTGTTGGTGTTGGTCGCGTTGTTAATCAAATTTTTTTGCTGTTTAGTTTGTACTTCGCCCAAAAGTGTTGCCGGTGACGTGGCCGTGGTTAGTAGTTCTATATTCTAAAAAATATAAAATAAATTTAAATATAAAATGTCTTCTGTCTTCATCGTGGATCTTCAGCTAAGCTAATATCTTGAAAGCTCTTCTTCCTGAAGATGAATGCAGATCAAGCAAGAGTCTTAATAAAAAACAAAATTAATGGCAAAATATTCTCGTACCCACAATAATGCATTAGGTTAATAAGACTTAAGGCATTGAAAGTGTTCCATTTCATACATTTTTTGATTTTTATTAGCAATGCAATGTACTCATATAAATCGCATTCAACTCAATTGTCTGGGTATGTTGTCTTCAAAACACGGGTAGTAGCTTTAATGGTGTTTCTATCGCTATCATCAGTCATTTTATTAGGTTACATAAGAATTTTCATGTATAGTTTTTTTTGGTGAGATAATTCTGAATGTAATGTGCTTATCTTGCTCCAAATAAAATCCATCAGTCCACAGTGTCAGCCAGGATTCATTTAAACGACTTAAATCACTCAGAAGTTGATCTCCACTAATTCTTCCAGCCATAAGGAATACGTTTTCTATGCATAATCTAAACTGGAAATTATCATTATATATCAGATTATAAATAGTACAATTGCGACGAGCTTTAAAAGCGGTATTTAATTGTTGATGTTTAATTGAATTCAATTACTTATTCAATATGCAATAGGTGACTGGAGCTGCTCACGGACTAGGTCGAGCTATAGCTCTGGAATTAGCCAAGATCGGTTGCCATATTGCCGCTGTGGATATTAACATAGAAGGCGCTGAGAAAACTGTTAAGAAAATCAATGAGATATCCACAGTAAAAGCAAAGGCGTATAAGGTAAGTGAAATCAATTAAATTTGTTGTCAATTACAGACTATTAAATATTTTCCAATCAAGGTCGATGTGACCAGTTATACAGAGATATCGAATCTTGAGGTGAATATTACCCAAGATCTAGGCCCCGTTACTATTCTTATTAACAATGCTGGCATTCTAATGTTGCGTAATGCCTTAGACCCCGCACCGGAGGATGTTCAACGGATGATTGACGTCAACATGACATCTCATTTTTGGGTTAGCATTCAGATTGAGAATAATTAAGTATGTATAATAATCTGATTCTTAATAACGCATTTAGACTAAGGCTGCTTTTCTGCCAACCATGAAGAAACTACGCAAAGGATACTTTGTTACAATCAGCTCCGCTGCCAGTAAGTTATTTATACACAGAAAAAAAATAATTTTCAAATTCATGTTTAATATTCTTGATTTTTTCATGCATTTTTTATTTAAGTATGTATTCAGGATATTATTTTTCAAATTACCACAATATGCGAATAAAATTGCAACGACACAACATTGAATAGTAAAAGAAGCCTAAAATATTTAAACTAACTAAAAAAATGTACACAGCCCCGAAAATAAATATGTTGCTGAGAAAAATAGTGCTTGAATTAAGAAAATCCGGGATTACCGTACTTTCAAAAACGCATTGGATTGATTTTATCCCGGAATCCCGGATTAATTTTCTATATACATATATGAGTTCTCGACTTGAAGACACACACTTATTTTTGTTGTTTTACTTTTTCTGTGATGTAAAAAAATATGGTAATTCTGGTTATATTTTCTTAAATTTAATAAAAAATCGATATTTATTATTATAGGAAAGAATAAGTAAGTTAGTATGTATTTATACATTATTCGAAAATTGTAAATTTTTGGTCTAAAATGTGGTATAGTTTCTTAATATTTATATTCTTATTGTATACTTTGAATATATCTAGGTCTGGTGCCTCTGCCCTATAACTCCACCTACACTGCTAGTAAATTCGGAGCGACCGGCCATATGAAGGCTCTACGCATGGAATTGATGATAGAGAAACAGCACAACATCCATGTGTGCACGGTAATGCCATCGTTTCTGGAAACCAATTATGAGGTCAAGGAAATTGTCCAAACTACTGGGTTGAATAGTTTTTATCCGTTGATCAGCGGAAAGTCGGCAGCTCGTCGCATAGTTAAGGGAATGCTCTCTGGCGAAAGAGAAATTAAAATGCCTCTGCTTGTCGATGTACTTTGCCGTAACATAGGGTAAGTCGAAAATCTATTATGATAATTATATGTATGATATTAATTGTTTATTTAATTTATTCAAAGACTACTTCCAATCAGTTGGCAGGAGAGAATTATTGTGTTAATTTCCCAAAAAATGCTACGCAAGTTTTGTGAAATACGCGCTTAAATGTTTATGTGGGAGAGATAAAATAATTATATAATGATATGATATGGAATTTGTGAAATAAAGATGTTTAATAGTTATGGACGACTCTGTCGTTAACAGGAACATATTCGTTTCATTTCATTAAAAGCGTTTTAAAGATACTTAAGGTCCGTCGGGTGCCACCGTTGTGGCAGTTTGTTTTTTTTTGTCCAACAAATAATTATGCTTCATTCTGTGGTTTGGTCCGGCTTTGTATCCAAGCCAGGCGTTTATGGCCTTATTGTCTGCATTTGTCAGTTGGTTGCATGGCTGCCTTGCAGCATGGTTGCATTGACTGCAGCCTTTGGGTGGCAGCTTCAGTTACTGACTGAGCTGCTGCGACATGCAATCAACTTGTCAGCAGACACACACAACGTATTTCCTGGTCCTCGCTTTGTGTAAGAGTTGTCGTCTCCCGCTGTTGCAGCATGCTGCTGCTCATTATGCAGCTTTTATGGGATCATTGAGGGTGCGTGATTTATATATTTTATAAAATTAAAAACCTTAACAAGGTATTTTTAAATTTTTCATCAACTTATTGCCCGCCAATCTCAACCTACTAATGTAACACTGCCATAATTTGTTACTTACAATAAGGCGTACATTTAAATAACATTTCTCTTTAGATGGTGTACAATACTAGTAATAAAAATTCTTTAAAATGTTTTTTTTTTTGTAGCCAAAATCTCTTTTGTTACTAGATCTCTTTCTCTTTCTTTTTGTCTGTTGCGTTGTCGTAATAATAGCAAAGTGATTTTCCATGCCTTCAAAATGAATGCCACCGCATTCGTAAGCAAATGTAACTGCCTTACAGTTCCGCATTGCATTTTGTATCTTTATGCTTTCAGAATTAATGCAACACATTAAGAAAAATGTTGCAAGCACTTCTGTTACCGTCACCGTCTATGACACCGACACCGTCAGCGCATTGCAACGTTTGTCGTTGCCAAAGAGCTGCAGCTAAAATTTTCCTTCCTTTTATACTCTTACTGAAGGCATTTCAAATTTGAAGCGAGACATGTGATCACTTAATGAATTTAATAAAATAATGACTATAAATATTATATTATACATTCTATTATCTATACACCAATAAGATCAAATTATTGTACATTATTCTCAGTTTTGCAAATACTTGATTCTACATAATTAAGAAATGTATATTTTTGATAAGGGTACAAAATGCGGAAAGAGGCTTAAGTTTAGTGGAAGGAGTGTAAATATAAGATCTACAAATGTTGGAAATGGTGTTTGCTATTATTTCCATTTCACGTAATATTGTAATGACTTAGTGTATGTTAGGGTATTCCAACTTTCCGCTTTCGTATTGTACATACATACTCCTGTCATGCGTTTCCTGCATATTTTCACCTTCTGCTTCTGCTCTATGCGACTTTGTTGTGTGCTCCTTGCATTTTACAAGATGCTGTTCCTTATTTTCGGTTTTTATATAAGTATTTAAAACATTTTTTGCTATCAATGCAGCTTGAAATTTGTACACATGCAAATACATATGCAAACATACGTAGACATGCATATATGTACAAGGATGGTCGACGTGCTTCCATTATATTCTTGCTGCGTTTGCTATTTCTTGTGCCAGTGAAATACGAAAACGAGGACGAGACGCTTTCACTCACATTCCAGCTCGACTGCCAGGAAATGCATACAAGTTTTTGCAAAATTAAGAGTAATAAAAAATACACAAACAGGAAACGCTTTACGCAAACGAAAAAATAATTCTATAAAATGCATTAATAATATTAAAAAGAAAAGAGTCATCTTTGTGTCAGACCAGAAGATTGCAAGTTTGCTTTAAAGTTCCGCCTTAGTAATGCTCACAATTTGTACATAAGAGAAAGGTAGAGCTCTGAAAAAGAATAACTTGGTAAGGAGATTCAAATGTATAAACAAAACTTTTTCTTTAAGATGTAATGTCCAAGTGCAAATATGTATGCATATTTTTAATTCAGCTTTTTACATAATGTTTGTTATACTCTCAATAAATAAGTAAGCGAAAGTAAAACTCTCATCTCTTGGATAATTGTGGGAAATCATTGGCTAATAAGACTCTCACAATTATGTGCCCCTCGACTTTGCATAATTTCCTATTAAAAAGGCGTTAATGATGCATAGACAGTCGAGTCCCCGACGTGTCACATGGAACGCCTCAATGAAATTCTGATTGAAAAGTGAAATGTGCTTGTGTCAGCGGGTCGGTTGGGGCCCTCTGAGCCGACGCAATAACTGGATCGACTTCTTGGAGTTTATTGTTTGTTTTTGACATTAGCGTGCACTTTTTTTATAATCTTAAGGGGCTGCGGACAAACGAGTCGTTTCCGTGCCTGATTATCGACCCAATCTCCGCTGGGAGACATTCGATTTTCACTATTTGACGAAGGCGTGAATTATGAGCTCGCCTCAATGCGTGGGAAGATTGTTCGTTCAGGGTGCGAGAACGATATGCATTCTCTACTTACCTGACATTTAAAGTACCCCATTTTATAAATGAATAAATACTGAAGATATACATTATGCAAGGCTCAAAATGCGGATTTATAAGAGTACATCCTAAATATTACTTTCTTTGTAGGGATCTTAAGTGTGAACTGCATCTTGCCTTTTCTTAAGGAAATTCTTTCCAGCGGGCATTATTTATTTACTTATTTTTATATATTAGTTAACTTAAGCATATTATTATAGCAATCTTATTAAAAAAAAGAAGATACACATTTTTTAATTAAAAGAAATGAAAATAAACTAAGTTAAAATTAATCATATTATAAAATTAAAAAGTTGTGAATTGCTTGGGAAGTTCAACTTTCGAGTGATTTAAGCTCGATATTGCGCAGTATTCATCTTAAAAAACACTTAGCTGGCCAAGCTACTAACTCAATTTTCCTGTTAACCTGAAATTCAGAAGCTGAGTTGTTGAATTGTGTCTATGTTTTCATTTGTACGAGTAAATAGATTAGAAATTATTCCTTCGTGACCATGAGTTGGAAAACCAATTAAAAATTGTTAATGACATTTTCGCGGGTTTTTGGCAAATGTAGCAACTTTTGATATCCAATTGATTTGGTATGCAAAACACAGCTGGACCATAGACAGGCATACACAGTCAGGTCTAGAGTGGAGATGTACTAGTTGTCTCTGGGATAATGTAATTCGGGTATTGCCAAGCACATAAATCACATGTTTACCTAATTAAACGGAACAGTAAATACAGATTTGGGGTCAGCTGACACGCAGACGGGCAGACGGACAGTCGGTTTAACGTGTATTCGAAATGCCACCGAAAATCTGGAGTTACACGCCCCTAAAGGGATGTGGCTCGTAAAGTTGCTTAACTGCCTGCTTCAGGGGCAGTTTATGTAGTTGGAACAATAATCATAAAAATTGCATATTAAAATGCATTTGGGGGCGTTTACACACACACACACACAGATAATTACACATACATATGTACACATGTGTGAGTTTTATGCGTGGCATTTAAATGTTTATAAATACAGTCAATTTGCTGTCAACTTTTGAACTAGGCACACATGTTGCAGGTCCACAGCGACTCCTTAACAATTGTGTGAGTGTGTGTGTGTGTGTGTGTGTGTTGTGAGTAGTTGTAGAATGTCAAGAGGTCAAAGCACCAGCACATTATAGTACATGCTAGTGTGATCAGTCTGACAGAGTGACACTTTTCCAGCGCTAAACAGAAATTTCTTTTCTTATACCCTGTAGTGTGTGAGCTGCGTTTAATGGGAATAATAAATTAATAATAAGTTAAAATATACCTTCTCACTCGTATATTTTTTGTATAATAATAATAATATTCATAATTTTTTATACTTAAAGAATGATTATAATCATTAGTTCACTACAGGGTGTCTTGCTACCCAACCGTTAGCCAGTTGTGCTAGCTCGATTTAAATTAAAAATCTTGTAAATGTGCACAAATCAGAGGCAAACGAAGCAACTTTTACTGCGACCATGACACGCATGTCAGCGCAATCATTTGACATTTTGACAGACATATCCCTGGGTGTATTTGTGTATGAGCCTTGTTCAAGTTCAACTCTTGGCTCCGATTACAAATTCGAGTGAGTTTGGAGAAATTTGAGTTCTTCTCCTTATTGTTGTTGGTGGTGCATTAAAGGGTGACAAATTCGCTGATGTGTCAAGTTTCTGGTAAACAAAATTAAATATGCTTAACGATAGAAATGTTGTGGTATATATTAAATATTTACGGAAAATTTAATTTTAAACAAATGACAACCGCATATTCCATAATTAACTTCTTTGATCTGACATTGTGTCTAGAAAAATATAAATTAATCGAATAAGTTTATTAAAAATTCGTCACCTCAAATTCCCATTATGTTGGGAATAATAAATTAAGTTTAGCCTAGTTATTCTTATATAATTTATTTATGCTTAAAGCATAATTTGAATGATTTAAGCTCAGAGTTTATCGATTTAATTCCAAATGGAGGAAAAAATTTTAAACTGGAAACATAAATCTGAAAATTTCATTAACAAATCGTCACTGACCATTGTCGTTATTGTGAAAAAATAAATTGTTTTAAGCAATTGTATGCTCGCTCTTTTTTATTGCAGTTTATTTACGATTTCATTAAAGCAGCCATGCGTGGTTCTTCCCTGTCCTGCCACACCTCCCACCCATTAAAATTGTAAAGCCCAGAATGCAAACAGGCAATTCATCGGTGACCAAACAGGTCGACGTTGTGTTAACTCCACAAATTTCAGTATATAAATACAAATTTACATTTCAACTCAACTGTTTGCAGCATAAAAATATTAAACATTATTCAGATTGATGGGCATTCAGTTAAAGCGTTAAAGTTTATAACACCTATAAATTTGATAATTTTGCAGACAGACTACAGTCTGATGATTAAAGTTCTTGTTCTCATAATTTGGTGACAATCTGCAGATGAAGACGTCTTCCGCCAACGCAATTGACAAATTACCATATATTTTGTGAAAATTAATAATGTATTTGAAAATTGAGTGGGAAAAATCGTTGAGAACGAAACGGAAATGGTTAAGTTTTTCCCAAGAAACGCAGACAACGTCGCGCGTCATTTACTGAAAATAAGAAAAACAATAAAGAATAGCTCTTGTCGAAGATTTAATACTCTGAGTGTTCGTTCCGAAGGCATCCATAAGATTTGGTTGTTATGTGCTTTAGATATGCCTTACACATTTCTTGCTAACATCATTATACCTCTTGTAAGGGTATATAAATAAAATCACATTAGTTCATAAACATATGTATTGAGAAACTGGTCCTTACCTCAGTTCTTTGGACAAGTAGCCGCTGATTCGCGGGCTGTGACGCCAAATTGTGCCTGAAATCTACTAATTTTAACAATGATGTAACTTGTCGCACTTTTCGGACATCGGGCCAAACGTTCAGCGTTCACTCTGTTTGCTTTTGGACACGCGCCCAATTTTTTTTTATTTGCAAACATTGTTCTGAGAAGAGGAGAAAAGAATTGGCATCGCCAGCGACAACGCCAGAGCATATCCAGTGGCGTAGAGGTAAAATACATTAAGGGAGAATATGACAATATCAAAAAATATATGTAGTAGAAATGAATTATGCTCGTTGAGAAATTTATTAGATCTCTTTGCACGGGATTTATTTCCTGAGTGATATTGGAAATGTGTGGCAACATAATTTGAAAAATATGTTAAAGAGATGAATATACAAAAACTAATTTTATTTAAATGAATAAATATTATTCCTACAATGCACATAGTAAAATTGAGAAATTTGATCAAATCGCTTAAATCCCTTCAAAAATAAATACAATCACACCACTGTTCGTGCAGATAAATGACAAACGCACAAGTGGTAAAATGTTGTGTGTTAAACGTTTTTGAATTGACTGAATCACAGTGGGGCAAACAGCTGCTGTCATTGGGACCAGAACGTGCGCCAAATTGCGGCGTTTGCCAAAAAATAAATTTCAATTAAGTTAAAGACGTTTTACGCGTTCATAACTGAAGTGTAGGTCGGATTAGTGTGTACGTATATGTGAACGATGTACATATCCATGGATATAAAATAAGTATGTATAACGCATTCGAAAATAATAAATTATTTGTTGTCTTTTTTCGGTTTTAACATTTCAGTTTCTATATTTTTATGTAAAGTACTTTATATAAACAATTTTTCTAAAATATAATATTTGAATTATAAGTCGAGGATTGCAAAGTTAAATTTCGCATTCTTCTTCAAAAATTTTTGATGCTAATTTCTAGGAAACTGTTTTGTATATCGTGAAATTTTATTTTAAAAAAAAATTGTATTTTTTTGTAAATATTAAAATTTTTACACTTTATTAGGAGTTTGATAAATTTAATTATCTTAGTGCTTGCCATTTAAATATAATTTATTTTTAAACTTTAAATTTTTGAAGAAATTTTGTGTCTATCGTTAAGTGACTAATTTCAATTCATTTTTAAAATGATTAAGCAAATTACAAAATTTATATTTCAATGTCATCATTTTAATATAAACCGTCATGCTAGTTAATGATTTAAGTAAATTAGAATTGGTGTCAACGCCACCTGATCGTACGTGTAATGCAGCGGATATGCCGCACAAGGGTTACAGTTCAATTTCCATTTCAATAACAGCATAAGACAAAAAAAAAACAAATAAATAAATAAAAGGAAAATGTGAAATGCACTTAGCAAAAATAGTGCAGCAAATGCATTTTTGCAACGCAAATTAAAAACATATTGTCAGGCCGCTTGCCTCGCCTGGATAAAATACTAAAAATAGCCAAAAACGAGCAATGTGAAGTTATAAGTAAGTGTGTTCATATACATATAGGAGGCACTGTTGTTGGGCAAATGTGGGCAGGGGGAAGACGCATGCACTTGAGGCCAGGGACAGGCCAAAGTGATCAGCATCAACACTCTTTATCTCTCTCTCTCTTTCTCTGCTTGTGGATGTGCGTTATTTGTCTCATGCCGCAGATGAAATGGTTGTTGGAAAATGAGTTGCGTTAATAAATTTAGCTCATAGTCATGCCATACTGTATTTTAATGCACTGGCTCAGCCTGGAGGAGAGATGCATAATAATATTGTGTGTGGCAATAAAAAATAGTGCTAAAACATTCGACAGGCGTTCACCGTCTAGCAGCTGCAGCACTCCATCCAAAAGAAGAGGCAGAGACGGCTATAGGATGAGTGGGGGGAAATTGGAACCTAAAACAGACTTGCACCATGTGTGCCAGTGCCAAGATCATTGCGGCGGTTCGCTGAAAAAAGGTCCACGGTCACGCGCTCAGTTGCAAAAGGAGAACATTCAATATCAACTTATTAATTTATTATACAGTAATTGCACAATTAATAATTAAATTAATTTAAGTAAAAATAAAAAAAAGTAAAGACATTAGCTTCAGGTTCTAGCTAATTTCCTAGCGGGTCTGAGCATTAATTTCTACATGTATACAAAACATGAATCCAAAATTAACAACAACAACTAAAACATGCAAATGAAAAACTACAGACGGACGGAAAAGTGCGTCGATCAGGGCACAGCGTGCGACAGAGAGAGAGAGAGGGAGCGTGCGCGTGAGCGAGAGGGGAAAGTGACGCACATGTGCGTGTAAAGATGAAAAATCCAAGTGTAGCGACAAGATAACAACAACAAAAGCAACAGCAACAGCAACAGCAACAACAACAACAGCAACAACAACACGAACTGATCATGACAGGGTGTCGCTGTGGCAGCGACGGGAGCAGAGACCCAGCGCAGGATTCAATGTTCCCGTTCCGGGCATTTAAATAACGTGCAGCCACCGAACTGCGGGTTATTATCAGATACAACGCGGTGGCGTGAACATCACCAAAGAAAGACAACTCAAAGAAATAGAAAAGAAAATTAATACAAATTGCGAATAGAAAAACTCACTCTCACTCTCGTGTGTGTTTGTGTGTAACTGTGCTTTGGGATTTCCCGCGTTTTGTCGCCAAAATATTGGCAATTGGCCGAGACAGTCAGTCATTAATTGTGGTGTGTGTGTGAAGTGCCGGAAGTGCGAATGTGACAGCGACTGACACTATTGATATATGCACATGTGAAAGGGAAAATCAAATTTCAAATCGAAAATGTCTTCCACAATGAAGCCGCAACAATTGCCACTGAGGATTTCCAATCACGGCGGAGATCTACCGTACGGTAAAGCAACAGTTCCTTTAAACAAGACATACGATGAGCATGATGCATGTTACGATGCCTTCATGTCGCCACCATTGAGTGCCAGCATCCATGGAGGCCATGGAGGCAAACAGGAGATGTTTCAGGCACCAAAAGTTGCCTTCTCCTCCGGCCTGGATACGGATGCCGATGCGGATACGGATACGTCGACATTTGGCTGTGGCGAGTTGCAGTTTCCGGATTTTTCGCACCTTTGCTTTGCCACAGAGACGCCCAACTCGGTGTTCAGCGAGTGCCACAATTACTCCGGGCCAGAGCAGGATCGGGATGATATTGTGTGTGCGACCGCAGAGCAAACGGGGATGCCCTATCAACAGGGACAGTACACACAACTGAATCGCGAGGATGTCTTTCGCTTTGAGCCAGAGGACATTGCCCGACTTACAGGAGACAACAGTAGTGGGTGTGGCAGTGGCAGTGGAAGTGGCAATGCCTATGCCGAGTTGGCTGGCATGTTGCAAGTGCCACAAACACCTTACACACCCTGCAGTGCACAGTCCAATCAGATGGTCGTAGGTATGATGCCGGCACAGGTTGAGGCAGGTGACACCTTCAATCAGGACATTGATTATTTTAATTATGACGAAGTTAATTGCCAATCAAAAAATCAATCCCCGTGCTCTTCGCCCCACTTGGAAGCCTGGCTGAACTTCAATCTCAGCGAAATGTCAACGTCCGAGGCGCCACGCGAACCTTCACCAAAATTATGCAACATTTACGAGCAACAGTTGCAGCAAATTAAAGTCGAGGCGACTCCAACGAAGTTGCCGTCGATGAACTCCACATTTGGCACCCCAAAGTGCACTCCCATGTGTGGCAACTACGGCGACTACTCCAATCTTTACCAGAGTTCGGCTCCCTTGCAGGAAACGGCTTGCCTCTATGAAAATATGAATGAGTTTTCCGGTGAAAATTTGCAGAATAACATTTCACAAATTATCGAGAAGCCGAATCGTGAACACAAAATCATTTGGACAATCGACGAACTGGATGAACTTGTGTTGGCTGATCAAAAAGTGG
Source organism: Drosophila kuntzei (assembly GCA_035042165.1). Taxonomy (NCBI): domain Eukaryota; kingdom Metazoa; phylum Arthropoda; class Insecta; order Diptera; family Drosophilidae; genus Drosophila; species Drosophila kuntzei. The sequence goes on from JAWNLU010000818.1 coordinate 1,160,011, forward strand.
ACTTTTCCGTGGATCATTTGGCAGGAACTGATGAGCCGCTGTTAACTGCCGGCGACAGCGAGGAGGAAGACGAGGAGGAGGTGGATGAGGAGGAGAATGACGAGGTGTTTGCCACGCCAGCAGAAAGCGAGCGAAAGTCGGAAGATGTTGAGCCCGAGCAGACAGTGCCCCTGATCTGCCGCTGGACCGGCTGCAACATGGAGTTTCCGCAGCAACAGATCTTCGTGGAGCACATTGAGAAGTGCCATGTGGATGTGCGCAAGGGTGAGGATTTCTCCTGCTTCTGGTTGGATTGTCCCAGGCGCTACAAGCCCTTCAACGCCCGTTACAAGCTGCTCATCCACATGCGTGTCCACAGTGGCGAGAAGCCCAATAAGTGTCCGGTGAGTTAATAAATGTTGACTGTACTGTGTACAGTCAATCCTCGCTAGTTGCAGCTGCGGGCTATTTATATTTTCAATTGTTATTGTTTATGTTACAAACATCAAATGGTACACGAGTTGTTCGCTTGTTGTTTATCGTCCTAAAGTCATTTATCATGGCAGAGTTGACAGTGTTTCCGTCTCACTTGAGATGAAGTTGTTGACAGTGACACAAAAAAAAGTAATCATACTCGAAATATGCTTTCAGTGCTAATTGTAGCCTTACCTCTCTCGTATGCACTTTGATTAGCGGCAACTCTAACAACGAAAAAATAGTAGCAAGTGACTAGAACCCGACTGAGAGAGACCCTGCACTTATTCTGTAATAAAACCCCGCAAGATTTGTCATTTTAGCGTCGGTGTTCTCTTCTTCCTCTTTAGGCCAGATTGTTTCTTGAATATTTTTCGAGTTTTTATCCGATCGTAATAAAATACTTATCGTGTGAGCCAATATAAGACTCTAAAGTTTCCGCTAGTATTTGGAATTTTTTTACAATTGCACAAAACAAAATTCATCTGTTTATTATATTTAATTTGGAGACCCTAGCTCTTATATTTATTTATCTATTAATAAATTAAATTAATTAATTTTTTTTATTGTCAGGATACAAGCAACAATATAAATTTACATTAATTATTGAAGTGAAACTATTAAATAACAATTTAAAAAATAGTTAAAAGTTAATATATTCTTGGGGTACATAAAATCTGAGATGTTGTTGAATCGGACCAAGACTATTTATACTTTATGAGGTATATGTTAAAATCTGTAATATACTTGTCTTGTCAAAATCTTTATATGACACTGAAAATACTTTAGGTAGAATGTAGCGTGCTCACAATAATAAATAATGTTTAAAAAAACAAGAAAATACAATTTTTTTAACAGACCTATTTTACTTTTTAAGTACAGGGTCTAAATAGGATTGAAATCTAACACTCGAGTGTGACAGGTTGGAAGCCAATTAAAAAAGATTTGCCTCACAGTTGACCTTTTGCCTAGTTGTGTTTTTCAACAAAGTTTTATAATTTGCATTTTTTTTGAGGTGGCAACCAATTGCAACACTATGTGGCATGCAGCAATTCGAATGCCGCTAGCTTTCAATTTCAATTTCAATTTGACAGAGGACTCCAGTAATGGTTCACATTCAATTGACGACTTTTTATCACTTTTCATTACAGTTTCCGGGATGCAATAAAGCATTTTCACGTCTGGAAAATTTGAAAATTCATCAACGCTCGCACACCGGCGAACGGCCTTATGGCTGCCAATATAAAGGTTGCCTCAAAGCTTTCAGCAATAGTTCGGATCGTGCGAAGCATCAAAGAACCCATTACGATACGGTGAGTATACGCCGCGTATGACGCTAAGAGAGCGTTCCCTCCCTCTCTCTCTCTTTCTATGTGTGTGTGTGTGTGTGTGTGTGTGTGTGTGTGTGTGGTGTGCATGCAATTTGCGGCTCGTGTCAAAGGGAAATTGATGAGCCCGCGGCATTGGCCGCCGAGTTTCCTGCAAATTCAAGCGCAGTTTTAAGCTTAAGTCGCCCTCGTCATTGTCATCATCTCCGTGCTGCAGATTTTAAGCTTAAGTCAAGAGCGCTACATAGCAAACAACGAGCAGAGGCATCGACAGCTGAGACTGAGTCACAATTTCTAAAAATGTGGCTGCCACATTTGCTGTCGCTGCCTCCATGACATGTGCACATTTCGCATTTCGTTGCCTGATTGATTTATAGTTTTTACGTGTGAGTGTGTTTGTGTTAGGCCCAATGACAGAAGGAGCAGCGGCCATGACAGCCGGAAAAAAGGTTGAAAAGCCAGGGAGAGAAAGGCCAGCCAGGAAAATGCTAACAGTCAGTGGCAGCAGTCAAATCGAATAAACTAAACGAGTTACTTACATTCTCCACGCAATGAGCAGGACTCCAATCAAACACATATGTACATTCACATCGCGAGAAGAGTGTAGATGTATAAGTGAGTGTGCGTGTGTGTGTGTGTTGTGTTGTGTTATGTGTGGTTTTTGGCTGCCTCTGTTGCTGCCTCACAATTCCAGTGCAAACAAATGCAACATGCATCATGGCATTTCGCAACGATTTCACTTGGCAAATATGCATGACCTCTGCTCATGAAGGGAAGAGAGAGACAGAGACAGAGAGAGAGAAAGAGAAAGAGACAGAGGGAGCAACTTGTTAAAAGCAAAATGAATTGCATACTTTTGGGCTGCAACTTCAAATTGCGCCTAGCTGCTGCGGCTTCAATTGAAGTGAGCAAATAATAATAAAAGCTAGTAGGATAGACTACACTCGACTACTAGAGACTCTATATTTTTTTAAAAAAGAAGGGAATTAAAACAAGATGCTGTAGTTGAGACCCCGACTGCGGATCAATTTGCTCGATTTTGTTGCGATCTTAAGTTGGATGATAGATAGTTATTATAATTAATCATGATAATATTAGATAACGTTAATTACCAAAAAAAAACGTAGTACTTAAAAACTCTGGTGGTTTTTCGTGGAATGGTGGGAGCGAAAGGGGGCGTGTCAAATATTTGAAACCAACTGGATCTGAATGGGGTTCATCTGTGTGCACTAGCTTTTATAATTGGTGAAAGGACAGAAGGAAAGACAGTCTCGGCTGTTGATGCTCATCAAGAATATGTAAAAGTATTTTACAGGGTCTCAGGTGCCTTCTACTCCCTGTAATATACTTTCCAACGCATACAATTTGCCCTTAAACTTATATTTTAATTAACGGGTACAAAAATTATGCAAATGTGATAAACAGAACACAATTTAAGTACATCAACGATCCAATGTTCCCACTGTAATTCATCCTTATAAGTTAGTTCTGTTGCGTTATACTCTCTACATTAAATGTCATGATTAATTACATACTTTGGTGTTTATTATCCGATTGCAATCAATTGGATATCTGTGTCTTTTAAATGGTCCTTGTAAGTTGATTTTCCCGAATTGCGAGGAATTAAGAGGTACATATTCTAAAATGGAAATACTAAACATTTGCTTTTCATTTTGCTCTTCTCAATAGAAACCTTATGCCTGCCAGCTGCCTGGTTGCACGAAGCGTTACACGGATCCCTCCAGCCTGCGCAAACATGTGAAAAATCACGGAATAATGCGGCGGAAATCTGCCACCAGCGGCGGTGGCGGCGGCGGCAATACAACAGCCGTCACATGCAATAAAAGGACGGGCAAGACACGACGCCACTCGGAATCGGCATTGAGCCTTCGGGGACAGGGTCCGTCCGCTGTGGCAGGTGAACAGCGCCCGCAGCGGAGTAATAGCTGCAGTGAGGCAGCACTTTTGATGCAGAATGGTGGCCACGATGATGACGAGGAGATGGCCGTGCAAGGGCTAACGGGAATTGGCAACCGCAATGCCTGCACCATTGACAATGTTGCAACTAATAACAATTCAATAAAATTTAATGAGTTGTCAAATTGCATTGTCATCATTGAGCACAACCAAAATGATGTGGCAGCAACAGCAACAACAACATCAGCAACATCCATGGCAACGACGACAGCGACAAACAGCTGTGAAAATGAGACAAGTAGATACAATACAACAATCGCATCATCGACATCAACATCGACATCGACATCGTCATCGGCAACATATGCCGGCATTGGTTATTACGGGGGAGAAAGTGTTGCAGCGGAAACGGATGCGCTGAGCACATGCAGCAGCAGCAACAGCAACAGCAACAACTGCAGCAATTACAAGACCAACAACATCACCGACTGTTGCAGCAATGATAATTTTCATAAATTTAATGAGCTTGAACAATTTCTCAGTGGCAACTCAGTGGCAAGTTGCGAGCAACAACAAAATGTTGCCGCTGTGTTTGATTCTGCTGCCAATAAATGCCAATTAAATGAGTTTGTATCTTTTGAATATGTGCGAAAGTATCTAACGGATGCATTTGACTCCCCATTAACAACGGAGACAAACAAGAGCTTAGCGCCAAATTCAGAAACTCAAACATTGCTCGAGAACAATTTCGAGCAATATGATATGCAATTTATTTAATTGCGATTGCAATTGTTCTTAACTTTTAAGTGTGATTCTCACTTTCTGCCAAATAATATTAATTATCTACAACCCATTGTCCAAAGATCTCAGTCGTATTGAGTATATATCAAAAACTGTATATATATGTAGTTATTTATAAGTATATTAATTAGCCACTCTTTCAGCATATAATTAGCTTTTTTAATTACTTAATTACGGTTACTTAAACAACACATAAGACGCACAAAAACGTTCCTCAATTCAATTTCTTTCAGTGATTAGCAATGTCTTCCCAGCGAAAATTTAGCCTAGATATTTGTAACTAGAATAAAATATATAAATTGTATTGTTATGCTCATAATACTATTACAAAATATTTAAGTTAAATAAAATATGAATTTGTTTATATTCTATTGAATCGAATATGAGGGAAAATGGGAGACAATTGTTGTATAAAACTTTGTTGAACTTGATCCGATCAAATTGAACGTCATTCTGAAAGGGACATGTGTATATATCTCATAACATTTAAATTGCCATTTGTCTGGAAAATAAGAGACCGGAAATATGACACCACAAGACATTAACAACATGGCAGCATTTCCGTGGTTCATTCAAGTTAAATATTGCACAGGCAAAAACAATTGACTGCAATTACAATAGGCTTCGATGATTAATTGATATTTAATATATTTTTCGTCATTTACCCGATTTCCATGTCCCTCTTAATTAACGCATCATATTTTATACATAAAGCGGCTTAAGTCCGAAATCAGTTGACATGCAGCACCAGCATTAATATCCTTTTAATTGATTGCATTGCATTGACGCATTCGAATATTGTGAGATTGAGCACAAGATAGAAAAGTTTATTTTCATTAACTTTTCTTAAATATTCGCTTTCGTATTCTATACCCTATTTATGAGAACAATATGTATAACAATAAATTTTAATAACTAAGTGAGAGCTGCAGTGAAATGTGTTCGAATTTGAGATACCCTGTACTGCACAAGTGAATGAAACTCGAATGCTAAACCACAATAATAGTAATAGCTTCTTAAAGAGGATGTTCTGTTTTTAAATTGTTCAAGTTTTGACAAAGTTATAGAAATTTAAAGGTATTAAAGCTAGAAAAAGTAATTTCAGATTTCAAAGTTTAATCGTTTCTACATTTTTTTTTATAAGTTTGTAGGATATTCGTTGAGTTTTGGTGTAGTTTTCAGAGTATTTACGATATACACTTTGGTAGTATTTTTTATTTTCAGCACCTCTCTGTAAAGTTTGATGTATCTTAATAGTAGTAATTGTATTTCTGCAGTTCAAGCTAAATGCTATTTTGCTGTTCATTTTGCATTATATTTTAAGGGTACTTTTTTTTATGCTGCACATAATAAGGCTCAAATGTGCAATTGCATTAATTGCTGAGCTGGGGGCGGGGGCTTAAATGAGGGGTTTACACATCAATGAGCAAGGCCAGCAGCAAATGCTCATAAAGTGGCATGGCAACAGCCTGCAAAATGAGCAGCATTCCATGCCTTGTTATGAACTTTAATATTAATAACCATTTATGCTTATGACAGACAATGAAAGCTCTGCTTAAAATTTGTTTTCGCTAGCTTGCGTAGTGCCCCGCCCCCTTACAACCTGACGCTCTGTTTTCGTTGTATGACAATAACACTAAATATGCTTAGGGATGTTGAGGGGGTAATTGGGAGGGAGGTAGAAGAGGTAGGAGAGGTAAGCTGTACTATGCATTTAAAAGCGCTGCGAGATTGTCAGTTAATATGCAGGCCGGGAATGGTATTCACTACTAACAACACACACACACACACACACATTAACATGTTGACAATGGCAGAAAAATAAACAACAAAATGTAAAGCAATTAAAAGCAGGGCCACAGAACATGCAACGCCAAACGAATATGCCCATAAAACATGAGCAGCAGCAGCCCAATTTTGACTCTATGCTTTTCATAAAGCCGACTGCACGCTGTGGCTACAAGTGGCAAGTCCCCCCCCTCCCTTTCCCCTACACTATCCTCTCTAACCATCTGCATGGAAGTATTGCTTTGTATTGAGAGTTGCCATGGAGTGAATGGATTGTGGGGCATTTGGCTTCTCTTTATTTGAGGTTAAAGTGCAAAAGTTGATAGCAAGTACATGGAACGTCGCACACATACACACCCATCTAACAATCCACACTGTACACACGCTTGAGGCCATCAAGCTTTATGAAAATGACGACTGCGTGGTCCAAAAGTAATTGCTATTCCAAAACGCTAAAAATTTATTTTTGTTAACCAGCGAACGAAATTCTACAAAGCGAATAGGAGTATATGTTAGCTAGTATAAGTACTTGTTCTAAGTATTACTCAAGGGTACTTCTAGTGCGAGCCTAAACAATTCGCTATAATACCCAGCCATCTGTCAATGAAAAAGGGCAACAGATTTTAAGTAATGACCATGTTACTATCTTGTCCTTTATTTTTTTATTTATTTAATATAAATTTAAGTCGACAATTAAAATAGCATTAATAAATACCAATTGAAATTCAGGTTACAAAAAAATGTATATTTAAATGTGAATGTATATTTAAATGAATGAATGTAAATCTAAAATGAAAAAAAAAACATTTTTATGTGCACAGGGTATAAAAAGATTGGCCTGAAGTTCCGACAAAAACCCAAAGTATCCTATATAATATTAGTTAATCCTTGCATCAAATTTTGGGCCAAACATTTTCTTTTTAATTTACTAAAAAATTTTTGAAATTTTAATTTTCATCTAAATATTCATTATTGTGTTGGCTTGACAATAAATAAATAAATAAATTAGTTAGACATAATAATATAGAGGCTTTAATATCATATCAGACAACAAAAGTAAATATAATTTAGGAGCGATTGGTCGAACTTAAATTAGATATATGCAAAATTATTTATACCCTGTTCCTATAAATATTTATATTTGTGTAAATGGAAAAATAAAGCACTGCCAATCAAAAAATGAAACTGTTATAGATCTTAAGTTTATTTGTACTCTCATCTATAAGATGACATACATATTTTTTTTGTATATATGTGTAATGACAGGCTTAGACAATTCCTAGAATAAACAGGGTATCTCCCCGCCAAGTTCTCCGACAATCGCAATCTGACAAGAGCATACTCACTTGTTGGTGGCTTTCGGTTTTAATTAAAAAAGAACCTGCCCATGGAATCGGGCTACCAAGGTTGAAGTAACTCTTATTCCGTGGCATCCACGTGTGCTGTGTTTAGATTTTTGATATTTATGTGGCGCCTCCCGCCCTTTTAGCCCCATTGGTCAGCGGTCGAGTTCGAACGGGATGGTAGACCAGCGAGAAGTCGGTTACAGGGATTTACAGTGCGTTTGTCGTTATCGTTGGCAATTATGCAAATCGGAAGATGGCAACGCGGAGATACCTGGAAATTCCATGCATTTACAATTTTCTAATCAATGAAATTTTAATTTATGTGCCTGTGCTGCCTTTTCCCGACAGTTTTCGCCTGATTCTCGCGCGTGATTTTGCTGTTTTGAAAATGTGAATAATTTTTACAAACATACATATATATGTACATATATCGAAACAAAGAATATGAAATTGTGACATTAATGCTATTAAATTTGTCTGCAAATTATGCATAAAGAATAACGATGTCTGCTTATTGATTATCAACTGATGTGTCAATTAATGTATCTTCGAATGAAATGGTGAGCCAGGGCATCCTCGCTGAATGAATGAATGAATGTCACTTGAAATGACGCTTTATGAATGCAGTTGCATCCGTTTTAATGCAATCAAAGCTGGTGACACCTCTTCTGCCTTCTGCCTTCCGCCTCCCGAAGGCCTCGAATGTAATTAAGTTTGTCCATTGACAGCGTGTTTTTTGCCCATGTTGCAAGTTACATTTTATAATTCAAAAAATCGGTAGCAACATTTTACAATTTCACAATTTGCGTGTTCTTCTGGCTAGCAGTTGCGGCACGTTTTAATTTTTAATTAAATTAATGATTTCCATTGACGATTCCAAATATTGGCATATGGAAAATTATTTAAATATACAAAATGCACGCCAGCCGCCAATATGTTACATTTATTTACCTTTATAAAATTAATTACCTCGGCAGCAACAGTGGCAGCTATAAAAGAGAATACTTGCAACACATGTTTGCTATGAAAAATTAATACCCTGTGCTCATAGCAAAAAAGAGCCTGCTTAATGTGGTAGATATCATATAGTACTCTGACATAATATTAACTTTATTGTATAAAGGAAATCCAATTGATAAAGTCATGCCAGCTTCAAAATAAATATGTGAAAATATTTTAGCAACTGCTTTGATTTTCATCAACATTTTTGCAGCAATAGAAAATGCTCAGTACCTATATTGAAGTGATACCCCAAATATCGAATGATTTTCTCTTACTTTACTAAGATGTTTGGATTTTCAAACACATTTAAGAAAGCGGAGTGCAGTGTATTTCCCAGTTGAGCAATCTCATTCATAAATCAGCTCACTTACGCTTTGTGCATATATCATAGAACAAAAAAGTTTTTCCATGAGCGTAATTAGAAGGCTTACTGAACTGAATGGCTGCCGGCAGTGTGCTTAAAATGCTCTTTTGGCATTAAATTTATGAGAACCGCACATGTTCGTTTCTGTCGCACTCAAGGGCAACAACAATAGCAACAATTAAAACAGCAAGAGCAGCAGCCACAACAAAAGCAAAGGCAAGCAGACGCTAGAAAGTTTCAAAGATTGTGTGGGCTCCCTTAGGGAACAGCTGCGTCATTAAAAGATTTTCAAAATTGTTGCATGCTGCTACTTTTGGCACTAGCCACAATGTTTCCAAGTTCGGGCACACTCTGCGTATGAGCGATGCTACAATGGCTACGGTGAGCACAGCAATCATACGCCGTGTGGTCCGCGCACTGCATAGACTAAAGTTTGACCTATAACCTTGGAGAAAGCACAAGTTTAGCTTGCGAAAATGTTGCAAAGACTTAGCTTGAATTATTTATTGCTCTTAGCTAAATCTTTGGTGCCCATCTTAACTTGGCTGAGATGCCCTTTCATGTATTAGAAATTGTGTGCAGTTGCAAATTGAAAACTTTGTTGAAATTGTGTTGATTGAAAACGGATAATTATACATAATTGTAATTGGAAAACTAAGGAGGAGGTTCGCGGTTTCATTTCAGAAAATATATCAAGCCGCTTTTATGTAGTATGCTCTTCAGATTCTTGTATTTTTTCATAATTTAAGGACTTTCTTCTTCATTCAACACACGCTATCTTCTTGAGCTGACAGCATCAAGCCGTTTTCACACTAAAAAATCACTAGTTTCTTGCTGTAGTTGACTTTTGTAGGATCTCTCATGCTTCTAATTTCATCAGCCGTATCCTTGTACTACGGCTAAGCCTATTGGTGGTCTAGTTTGGTTCGCACTTCTCGAATATAATTAATTTGAATTGAGCTTTAGAGATGCGGCAAGCGTATTTGACTCAATGAGCTCTACCAAACTCATCGAAATAATTGCAATGCACCGCAATTGCAACTGGAATCGCAGTCGTAATCGCAATGGCAATCGACAAGGCCCTCATTACAGTTACCAATGCCGTTGGCGGACTTAAAACACTTAAAGCCATGGCAGCTCAGTAGATAATGAAATGCAATTAGAAAATTTGCCAAGTACAAACTTATAAACAGGCAAAGTCGATGTCGATGACGAAAGAGAACTGTGGGAAAATATGGGGAAGCTGTGTTTGTAGAAAATGTAACAATAACAGCAATTTACACCATTTCCTGTGGCATTTCTTCTTTTTAATTCGCATTCCACCCAAGGACTTTGGCCTGCACATCAACTGAACCTGAATAATAAAGCATAGAGACTGTAATTAAAGTTTGACGAAGTCTGCAAAGTGCCAAGCTATTGGATTGGTTGGGATTGGAAAATCAGTATGACTGTGGCTTTTCTCTGCCTTTCGCTCAACTGCAGCAGTGGCATCACAAAGCCCCTGAAGTGAATCAATCGCCGCATCACGAGGCCGACGACGTGCAGGAAAATAGAATTCAATTAACGCGTTTAAATTAAACTGCCACTTCCGGTTTTGATGAGGTTTTAATCTGGGCAGACGTAAGAGAAAATTGCGCTCAATCTACTTCAACTGCTGTTGACAACAAGGGCGCTATATTGTCACCGGCTTTTCATTGGCCATTGGCAATTTACTTAAAGCCAAACTTATAGTTTGCAACAACAACATTTATTATTATTATTTTTTTCCATTATTTATCAAGAATTTACATCAATGTTAAAAATGGTAAACGCATAGTTTAATGGTTCACTGTTATTGACGTTCCTTTATACTCGTAAATACATATTGTTGTTATGGACTATACCCTATGCGAAATGTTAAAAAGAAAATGCTTGCAACCCTATAAGTGTAAAAGTTTGATTTACAGACTTGCAAAGTTATGACGAGCGTTTTGCAATTAAAAATGTATACTGGGTAGAGCAACTATCCTCTTAACAAAATACAAAAATACAGAGAACTTAATTAAATAAATATTTCGAAACCAGGGAAAGCATAATTATTTAGTTAACAAATATATGGGTGAAAAGATAAGATATGTTTGTCTAAAAAATAGCTAATGAAAATAATTCTTTCTATTAAGAAATAAGTACTGGAAAAATGAAGACGATTACTTGTAAATTTTAAAGTTTTTAATACAGGGTGTTTGACAGCTGAGCATACCTTCTTATTAAATTTCAATCAAAGCATCTGTTGCTGAAGGCCGTGACTTTAACAACCACGAAGCTGGACAGAAAATTATTCATCAAGTTAAGACTTGATATCGAATACTCGAAGATATATACATTTTCCCTTGGAATCTATCAGTATCAATACCTGGTCCCACTTGGCGGTACATCGCTGCCACTTCGAACTTAGTTTACCGTGGTTATTATTAATGAAACTGCATTGCATTCATGAATGGGACACTCGAAACAACAAAGAGTCATTCAAGCGTTCAGAAATGAATATATTCACTTGGTCAACTTAAACTGCAGTAAAACAGCACGAGTTCATGAAAAGACCCAGAGATAGAGAGCGAGAAAATGGGAAAACGGTGGAGAGCGAGAGAGTGATAGTCGATTACATTGAAGAGGAGAGCATTTTAGCATTTGCTTTTATGCACTTTGTCAGCTTGAGACCATTGAATGTCTTTGGGCTGAGTTGAGTTGCATTCGTTGATTCTGGTCATTTGTTTGACGGGTTCAGCGATAAGAAAGTTTGCCAAAGCAACTTGAATCTAATTTAATTAGTACAAGAAAAACTGAAGGACTCAAGTCCAAAGCGTAGAGCTGATAAGTGCTCGAAAGCTGATTAAGTTGGTTAGAGCGCGATTGCTGAAAGTAAAGAGAAAAGCGGATTTGTAAGAACATCTCTGGCACTAAATTTGGATCCATTTCCGGAGTATTTGCATGGTCAAAGACAGTGGCTGAAGTAAAACAGGGGTTAAAGTGATCAGTAATATTATGTTAATATACTATTATATATTAAATTATTTAATTTATTCATAACTCCGTTTTAAGAGTTTTGATGGGGTTTAACACAACATTAACAATTTATACCCTTCGCACGCCACTGGTCGGTGATGTAAGATTGGGACAGGCAAAGCACTTCGATTGTGCCTTGACAGGTGGGTCGGTCCATAACTCATTGACAACTGACGGGGCAGTTGCAGCCATGGCCGTGTTTTGTCCGCCAACAAGAGGCAAGTCTCCACTACGCTGAACAATGTCTTGTTGGCCCAAACTGTCAGCCGCATTGCAATTGTCGTTGCTGCCACAATTCTTGTCTGCCTCCAGTTTGGGTTTCCTGTCATCCGCCGCCTCCGGCATCTGTTGTAAGTCATTTGTGCATTTTAGCATTGATGTCCTCGTTAATCTTGGCTCAAGTCCCTTTTCATTGGACCCTTCCAATGGCATCACGTTAAAGCTGTCGATTGCTCCGGCATGCAACAACTTGGCCGAATTGCATTGGAAAAGATTTTCCAATGAGCCAGCTTTGGCCTGCAACAATTTCGTAAGAATTTTATTTGTTGGCAGCAACGATTTGCGATGCTTCAATGGCTCCCGGCAGCTACAGTGTTCATTGGTTTTAGCTTTGATTAAAGCCATTTCACCGAAAATCTTATGCCGCAATTTCCCTTTCCGTCGGCAATTTTCAAAGGCGCCCGCAATAATCGAATATATATCTTCGGCGACACCGGATCGAATAGGCGTGAAGAAGCCCCGGCACATTGGACACTTCTCCGAGCGTATGCGGCACTCGAGACACAGCAAATGTCCATTCTGGCACTGCATAACCGGAGGAGTTATGGTCACATTGCACACGGGACATTCGATAACCTTCAGAATGCTCTCCACAATAATTACAAGACGCTTCAGGGTGGTGGGCATAGGGGCACAGCAGATGCTCTGAAAATTGATAATGTTAGCATACGGTATAGGTATATCCTTGAGATGATGTTCATCTTATCACGTTTTCATCACAGTCGGTTTTGCAGTTGCTATTCCAGCACAAGAATGTAACGTCAATTTCATGGCTCTTAACTATTTGAGCCACATCGGCTATTCGCATGCCAAGTATATCGACGCCATTTACCTGTAAGATATAATGTATCTATATCGTTGTAATATTTATAATTTTATTAGTTTAAACTTTAAACTCTTAAATTGAATTAATATAAATTGTTTTTATTATAATTAAATAGCTAATTGCGCAGCATTGAACTGCTTGCTTGCTTCATATAGTGCGTCAAGCAGTTCAACTGCTTGAGATCTGTTAAGTCGTTTGGCTGGCGCTGTTAAACTACAGCGAACTGTTAACTTAGCTGGCGCGCAATTTAAATTACATTTATAGAGTTGGTTTATTTGTTAAATAATATTATTTTTTAAAACACTGTTTTAATTTAAAGAATTTATTTCCTTTTTCAATAATATTATTTTTAATTATAAATTAGATTAAATAAAGGTGACCATTTGAATAAATGTTGTGGTTCGTCAATCTTCGGGGAGTGAATTTGTGTTAAGAAGCTCAAATAAAAACAGAAAAAATACTCGAATCTTAACAAAATTCTAACAAAATTAATGTAAGAAAAAGAAACGAAAGAAAATTTTGTTGTTGTCATTTTCTTTAAATTTAAAGGTAGACCCTTGAAAACCTTTAAATTTAAAGAAAATTACAACTACAAAATTTTCTTTCGTTTCTTTTTCTTATATGTTATGGCGTCATCTTTTGTCTGCTCGTGTTACATAAACACGACACAAACGGGGCACCTTTTGTTTATTTACAAAAAACACATCCACATATGCTTTAGTTTAACGATCAACGTTTATTAATATATGTTAATAATAGTAAAGAAATTCGAAATTCTTAATACAAGTAGGTACTAGATTATTTTTGTTGGAAATAATATCTTAGCTTAATTAAGCTTTTCATCCAGATAACAATTGATTAATTGATGTGTTTTGTTTTCTATTTTGTCTCAGGTATTTTTGTTGATTTTAGATAACGAGTTGGATATTACACTGAGAGATAAATAAGAAAAGTATAATACGAGTATGTGCATGTAAATGATGAGCCTAGAAATTAATTTGTTGTATCTGTTCTGTTATTTATCTGTCCGTATCTTATAGTTTTAAACAGTAAAGTAGTGTATTTATTATTTTAAACAACGTTTTTTCTCAGTGTAAGCAATTAGTGAGAGCAAACGATGGAGCACTCACCCCTGACTGGGGTTGACAAACGACAACAAAAGTATAGAAATATAAGATCGTAAACCATATGGCGAGCCAATATTTCACTTGTGCAATTGCACGAACTGACCTTTAAAATGCAATCGCCGGTCTTGAGGCCACATAACGAGGCAGGTGTGCCCGCTGCCACTTCAGAAACCTGGTTGAAGTACATGCAATTAGCAAGACAAAGATACAATCCCCAAAAAAAGAGATCATACCCATGGATACGGATCCCACTTGCTGCGCGTAAGACGAAATCCATACTCTTCAATTTGTGGAGCAGCGCGTGGTATTTTTAAGAGACGCACTGATGACTCTTGGTCTTGACGATTAGCGTCAATTGTGGCATCACCATCACCATCACCATCACCATCTGCACATACGTTGGTCCCTTGCATTAAACACGTGTGGCCCAAATTTCAGGTGCTGATTATAAACTCGCGCTGCGGAGCATTAAAAGACGTGTTCACCGCACGCTTCCAGCAAACAAACTGCCTCAGAATTTAAGCTCAAAGCGATTTGCTCTATTCACAGTCTCTCAGCTAAGGTTAACTGACTGACGCTCACAGCATCAACAGCATTTTCTCATTTAACAACAGTTGTCGTTGTTGTTTTTACTGCTTTTTATTTTGGAGATATTTTAACGCAATTGCCAACACACACATTCCATATGCGACTGGCTAAGAGCGGATTTGTACAATGGCTAAGGTCAATAATAAAAGAGACAGAGACACAATGAGAGACAGATAGAGGTAGAAAGATATAGAGACAGAGAATGAGAGAGAGAGAGCAAGCTTGCGTGTATGTAAATTAATCAATCCATTAGTTTAAAAATGATTTGGTTTGAGTTTTTGACGAGTGTACGAATCGGTTGTATTTGAACAGTTGAACACATTTTTTTTGGATATTGTTGGGCAAATAATGCAAACACGATTGTTTGCTATTCAAACAAAGATACCCTGTATGAGTATTAAGAAAGCCAATCTTAATTTCAAAGTGGGGAAATATATGAATTTACTGAAAATAGTTTAATTTTGGAATACTGCTGGCATATATTTTTTAACGTCAGCTGTATATACGTCTTTGTTTGTATACGATAAATATTTTTAATCTTGATTAAATTATCTTAAGCAAATTTTGATTCTTGGTCTGCAAGTATAATAGTAAAATAAGATAAGCTTATCATATTTTTTATCTTTTAGAGTTCAAATCTCCAACGTCAGAGAACAAAGCCAATAAAGTCGCAAAATAGAATGAATTCCTTTGGGGATAATAAGTCGACTGAGTGGCCACTAATTGAAAATCTTCTGATTAAAAGTGAAAAACACTCCGAATGCCTTCAATAAACTTGCACAAATCATCGCAGCCAAATTAAATGAATTAATTTATATTTATATATTTATTATTTATTATGACAATCAGCCGTATTTAAAAATTAAATAAAAAATATTTCGATTCATAAATTGTTTTTGGTAAAGCAAATTTAATTGAGTTAAAGTTCATTTAAAATGCAGCATAAGGTTAAAACAATATTATTCTCGTAGTGACGCCAAAGGTGACGACTTACAACAAATAAAGAGCATAAATAAATAAATAAATAGACCAAGCGCGTGTGTGCTTGCACTCTTATTAACAAAAATAATAGAACAACAAATGATGGAATATAAATATATGTACATACATAATACACATATATGTACATACATGGCAAATAAAACATTTTAAGTATTTTGTGCTGGTTGCTTTGTTTTCAATTGGCCCTGATTCAGCATGAGCTTTGCTTGAGGATTTTAATATTCGTTTAATTGGATTTTATTTAATTTATTAGCCCAATTGTGTGCTGAAATTGGTCGACGGTTATGGCTGTTGCCATTGCTGTTACTTACTGCCTTTCAACTTCAAGGAGCCACAGAAGCCAAGTCGAATGTCAAAACGAACAACTTCTTATGAAGCACATAACATAAAATTTCATGTTTTCAATTAGTCTATTCAATCGATGTGAGTTGAGTCGAGTTCATGGCTTGACCGCGACGACAATTGATTTTTATTAATCTCGTAAAATATACAAATACTGGCCAAAAGGCAAATAACCAATTTCAAGTAAAACCACGCCAATATCCAATTTCAAAAGTTTCTAAAATACTTAATATAATTTATAAATTATAAAACTTCCTTGAACAAATATTAACAATATTAAGTAGCTTAGTAATTATATGAGTATTTATTTCGTAAAATGCATTTAATACAATTTAAAGTAATTTTATACTACATTTTGTTCTGGAAATACATATAGATTACTTTTTGAAAATTTTTTGTAACTTTTTTTGGTTGACGTTAAAAAAAATAATATAAAAATAAAAGGCTGCGATATTTTCAAGTCTTCATAGATACATATACTTTGAAATCTGAACAACTAGTTTTAACTAATAATAATATTAAGACCAGGGATTAAAATTTTAACCGTAACCTTTAACGGATAAACACCGATTGAAATTTGTAACCGTAACTGAAACCGTAACCGAAAAAAATGTTTCCCGCTGTTCCGAAACCCATAAACTGAAACTCTTTAAACCGATATAACCGTTTAGTAACCGATTCATTTACAAGGGTTAATTTCGATTCTGGCCGTTGCAGCTACTGAGCAACTTTAATATATTTGAACTGCCATAACTTTGTCAAAACTCAATCAATTTTCATGCGCAATGTTAATTTGTGCATGATATTACCTCTAAATTTGTTCTGCATTTAAATTTTTTTCAATTTTGAAAGTTTTTGAAAATCGAATTTTTTCGAAAATTTACAGTGTTACCCCTTTGTCTTTTTTGATTTTTCTCGAAAAAATTAGAATCAAAATGAACAAAATTTAAATGCAAAACGAATTAAGAGATAAAATTATGCACAAATTTACATGGAGCATGGAAATTGATTGATTTTTGACAAAGTTATGGCAGTTCGAAGTTCTTAAAAATCAGTAAAATCAAAATAATCGAAATTTTCATTCCCTTCCAGTAACCGATAACATTATTTTCCAGGCTAAAAGGGGCATTTAGTCTTTTTTCATGTAAAACTATAAATAACGGTTCTTTTTTTTTGTGAACCGAAACAATACCGGTATTTTTAAACCTAAACTTATAAAAAACCGATAACCGTTACGAAACCGATACTCCAAGATTTTTCATATCCGATAACCGAAAACCTTAATTCGAGCATAACCGAAACCGTAACTGAAACCGATATTCGTTTCGGTTTTAATCCCTGATTAATACATATGTTTTTAATTGATTTTATCTACGAAGAACTCTGCTGCTGTTAAGGAATACCTCAATAATATATTATATAAGCTCTAATTATTCATATTTGAAGAATTATAACAAACTACTATAACTGCCGATCTGTCAGTTTATCTGTAATATTATAATTTGTTAAGCATATTTAGACTGTTTGCAATGCTCAAACTACCGTGAATGATCTGCCACCAAAAGCTTCAAGTAGCAATGTTCGTTTAAGCTGCCGACAGATGTCGCTTTACGGTTCAGCTCAGCGCAGCTCAGTCTGTCAGCTGTTAACGTTGGCCGCCGCAGTTTGCTTTCAGCTCTTTGAGTCTGCGCAGGCGCCGCTCGCAAGTTCCGTTAACGCGTCGTGGAAGTGGCGGTACCGGCGATCGCAGATTTAGATTTAGCGTGTGCCGCGAATTAATTGATCTAAATAAATAAGCATAAATAAGTAAGTGTTAGCCACTTGAGACTATTAACTCGTATATATACATTGTATGTGTTGAACGGTGTGTAACGATTGCAACATTTTGTGGTATCGCCAGCCTTGAGGGCTCTGCAAGCCATTTAAATGTTTTGTGCAATAATTATGGTTTTTTAATGGCTTAAACGACCTTGCACCTACGGTTAGCCCTAATGCTTTTACGTCGCTGCTTGGCTTGAATAAAGCTTGGCCAAATCAAGCTTGGATTAGAATGCGTTGACAACGGAAAACCAAAGCTTTGTTGTCCACTTAACAATTTAATTGAAAAAGCTCTTTTTAAACAAGGAAGTCGCAGTTTTGCGTCACAGTTGATTGCTATAAATATAAAGAAGTTATTTAATTATAAATACATTAAAAATGATCGAATATTTGTACGTATGTACAAATGTGTGTATGTCAGTAGAAACGCTGCTAAAAAAGGAAGTCAAAGAAAAAACACCCAAGTACATATATTTATGTACACAAAACACTAGTTACCTAAAGTGACCAACAAAAAAGGCTTTAGCTGAAATAACAACAAAGTGCGCAAAAATATTGTACAGTAACAAAAAATATTGCAAAAAAGAAAGTTTTTGACCGATCATTTCTATTTCAAACGTTTTTAAGAGAGACTATTTTGCATAGAAACAGAAGGATTGGGGATTAACAAGCATCCTTTAATGCCCATTGAAAGAGTATAAAAAATATTTCGTTAGCCATTAAATAAATAAACCATACATAAAAGATTATTTCATGTGCTAGACTCATTTGGTTTTGCAGATATAGCCACTGTAGAGAACGTATCTAATGAATTGGATCGCACTGTACGTATTTCTATACGAGTACAAGATTGTATGTAATTGCCGTCAGCGCTGGCAGCGACGTTGGCAGCGACGCTGACGCTGACGGTGGCGCATGCGCAACAACTTTTGGACGTTTGGGGTTTCTGGGTCTCTGCCATACATTTCATTTTCTGTGTTGTTGTTGTCGGTTGTTCGAGTGTTTGTTGCTGTTGTCGTTGTTGTTGTTGTTGTTGTTGCATTTGTGTAATTGTGACGCAATTCTCGTGTGAGGTTGTTTTTGTTTCGCCTTGTTGGCGATTGGCTGAAAACGAAAGCGGTAAAAAACCCGCGTTAATTTAACAGATATATTTATACACACATACACATACACATACACATATATATACAGTATTTGAGTGCATGTTTGTAAATGTGTTGCATTGGATTTCAAAAGCGCCTGCAACAGTTGTCGGTGATTAAGTATCTCGTGTTTTAGTTATTATCCACGCGCGACTATGATTAGTTCGCATTGCTTCCTCCAGCTAAGACTACGACTAAGTCTAAGTTAATCGCGATTGAGAAGCTTACAAAATATACATATAGTATACGCATAACGGTAAGCTGTTGCAATGTAACTGATTATTGGAGCATTAAGTTGAAAGGCATTAGCCAAGTCTAAATAGCGTGCAAGTTCTTAGCCAAACTATGAAACAGACTCGTGCCACATGCTCATCGCATTTGCTTGCAACTGTTATTAAATTATTTTTTTGAACTTCTTTTTATTATTATTGTTTGAGCTGGTGACTTCATAAACATTTTAATGTGTATTGTGCGTATTTAAATTGGCTTTATTAATTTTAGAACTAAAATGTGCGAGCTTAGATAATGCGAGTAATTAAAATTGTAATTAATAAAACAATTGTAATGCTACATTCCATATTCTATGCATATTCATTAACAATTTTGCAATTTAAGCCAATGCCTTTATTTCTGGCTCAATTAATGTTATTTCATTATTCGTTACTTAGCTTTCGGTCGCGTCTACTTCACGTTTGCGACGTCATAAAACAATTTCATGGCCAATGTCAGTAAGAAGTGAAGTGGTCTCTCGTTTGGCTCGTTATTTTCTAGATAAATATATATATTCGCATCTATATGTATGCGTACACTTGTATTTTTATTTGTAAAGTTGCTCTGCGACTTTAAAGAATATGAATTATAATCAATTTGATTTTGAGAGTCGTCATGACAAGTTACAGCAACTAGGGAGAGATGCGAGAGGAGGAGGGGCTGTCCAAACACGGATGAGAATGACAACAAGAAAAACAATAACGATATAAATGAAAGTGTAGCTTGATATTGCTGCTGCTGTTGTTGTTGTTGTTGCTGTTGTTGTTGTTATTGGCATGGCAACAATGAGACAGCATTAGCGGATGCTGCTCAGTGCGGCCTTAGTGCGTATACTTGATATACTTGAACTTGCGTTACCCGCAATACTCACACCACTCATTCATGAAATTACACGCATTGAATATGCTTGGGTTGTCGCATTTATTTCAATCTCATACTTGTAGTTCCGGCTGTGACTGTGGTTCAGTGTCTACCTGGGATCTTAATTGATTTAACGCGTTGCTCGGTCTTTTCTATATGCGTGATTGAATGCCAGGCCAAAAGTTTTTGCCACCGCTTTTGATTTATTTGCGCAAATTTTACGCTATTTTGCTGAAAATGGCAATGGCGTTGACGGTGGCGGTGGCGGCAAACGCGGCGTATACTTAATTGCCAAGCAGCTTGCAAAAGTTTCTCGGGCCTATGTTGGCAACCCTGGAACTTTCAACAACCTTCTAATTAATTGCGCTTCGACACAGGTGCTGAAAGGTAACGAAAAAGTTAAAAGAATTGCCCACAAAAAAGGTGGCAATATCTCAGAGTCCAGTGGCCTCTCATACTCAAGACGACAGATATCGAGTATACGCCGTGTGGGCTGCGTACGTGCAAGGCATGCCAAAGAGCATTCGCCTCGCCCCGTTGACACGCCCACTGGACTAAACGAATAAAACAGTTCAACGCCCATTTTCAAAAGTAATACCTACATACATACGCATGTGTGTGATTGTTGATAATTAAATACATATGCGTGGACTTCCCCACCTCTCTCTGTGCGTGTGTGTGTGTGTGTGTCTCGTACATATCTCAAGTGTTGAAAATGGGGCAAATGTATGCGAGGCAACCTTCGAGTTGGCTTCTTAGAGATGTTTGCTGTGATTGTGTACGTGTATGTGTGTGTTTGATGCTGTCTCACATAAATTACATACTTGAAATGCCTTCGTGGAACGTGCGACCTTGAACATGACAACAATAATAAGATACTACATATTTTACAAGTCTTTTGTGTCTGCTTTACAGTTACGCCTTTAAGATGCTGCAGCAATGCACAATTAAATCACCGAACGGCGCTTTGGGACTGAATTTGAGTCGTGCACCTTGGGATCCGTATCCATGGGTCAGCGGAGTGCAGGCGGAGTCAAATGCACAATTGGCAGGTGTTTGCATCGGTGACACCTTGCTGCAGCTAAATGGCATTGATGTCTTGGGCATGAGGATCAGCGAGCTGGCCAATAAGCTGCGGGAACATTGGCTAACAGGCGCTGAGCATGCAACCATGATGATGTGGCGACAACAACCAAACTCTTTGGGTTCAACTGATGACCCCAACGAGGCGGCGCACGCTGTGGTAAGTCACCATCAGTTGGCAAACGACAATTATGTAGTTCCCAGACTCAGTTGCTTGGTCTTAACTCTATTGGCCCCGTTTAAATGGGTCAGGCGAGAGAGAGAGAGAGAGAGAGAGAGACAGAGAGAGAGTACGATATGCTTGCAATTGTTGCTGCTTGTTATGCATTGTTGATTAGCTTAGTTTGTTTGTCAATTGACTGCATTGTTGCAATTGACAAACAAGTACAAGAAGGAAAAGAGCAGCTATTTGTTTATATGTACTATATCTATACTCGCACTGGTTAATCGATTTTTATTGACATTTTCAGTATATTGTTGAAAGAAATTAAAATTGTAGAACAATAGGATGCTAGTAGAGATATCTTAATTTGGCTTAATTTAATATAACTCTATCCAGTTTGGATGAACAATATATTTTTTCCATAAATTCTGCAATGTTTATTTTTAGTCTTGAGGTGAAATTATTAACTCTGTTTTTTTATATCATTGCATTTTTCTCTTAAAGTTGTCTTATTTCAAAAATAAAAGAAAATTTTATTCCTGTTTTTAGAAACTGATCTGTACAATTAAAAATTGTAACCAAAATACCATCAAAATAGTCTTGATTTTAGAAAGTGATATTTTGATCAGTTTACAATTAAAACTTTTAACCGATATTTCATCAAAATATTTAAATTTTGCTAATTGACAATGACCACAACTGTATCTAATTTTCTGACTATCTGTGAGTGAGTCTACTTGTATTTAAATCTATTCTATTCAGCTCAAGACTGTCAGATACTTAGATTCAATAATTTATTTTAGACAGAGATATTCAATTAGTTGATGTTTCTGCTCCTACAAAATGCAACATTAGCTAAATATTGCACAATACAATTTTAAGAATTCTTCATCTAGAAATTCTTCTTTCAATATTCATCAATCATCAATTATTCATCAATAAATTTGCGATAGTTTTCAAACTTAATCACCATAACATCATAATATGCATTAATACACCTCAGGAATAACTGTCAATTAGCCTAATGAACACACACACCTGACTCAAACTGATGTACTCCATGTCGATGTCTTATTTATGTCTACGTTGAATATTTCACAACAATATTGGTGCTAATTGAATGTAAAGGCATTTCCGACCATCTAAGAGTGTCCTTTTGAGACAGTTGAGTAACTTTGCTACTAGGGCAACAACTATCAGCTTCTTCTTCTCTCTGAGGTGTTCATCTATCGGTCGAATTGCTAAGTATTTTATTAAATTTGACACATTACGAGTATGTGCTGTACTGCCTTACAAATTCAATTGACCCAAATATTGCATGGATGCAAAAACCCAAAATTACACACACAAACACACGCACACAGGCCATCAAATATAAACGTGTACACTTACATACTGCACTGCCTGTATATCATTTCCATATAAATTCCCAATCAATAATGCTAAAGGCCATGCTTAAGCTCCTGCTAGAGATGGGCACGTGTCGTGATACAAACATTTGACAAACTTTACACGGCGATATATGTATGTGCTATGAAAACTGATTTTGTGTTGCCCATTTAATAAATACAGGAATTCTGTAAGTCTGTCATGCTCCGATAATCGTAAAATTTAATATTTTTGCGATTTGGGTTTTAAATCCTTAAATTAAATATCGTCTAATTGCGATATACTTGTATTTTGATATAAACAAAGCAGCTGATTTTGTTTTGTAGTTAAATGATGAATGAACATCGGAATTATTATTGTAAATTGGATATTGATTATAATCTTAGACAACTTATTGTAGTTGTTCATTGAACAGACGCTGCTGACTTTAGACAATGAATTGAATTTTTGCATATCACTGAATAACTTAATTGAGTTAAAAACCATTAAATGCATTCTTTTCAACATTTATTATATATTAAAGATACTTAAATGGTTCAATTGATGACATAACTCATAAGAGCACACATTTTAGCAATCATAATAGAAAACTTAATTCATTTATTCTGAAATTGAAAGTATGTTATAACTATTGTGTAAGGGTTTAGCTATCATTAGATATTTTATTCTTATTGAATGCTACGATTGTAAAGTTCAATTGATATATTATATTGAGTCCAATGACGTAAATTGGGCATACAATAATTTTATTGATTCTGTTGATGACGTTTGCAGTCTTATGTTAAAGATAGGCCTTAATTCAGTTCCTTTGTTTATTTCTCTTTGCAGCAGCATGGCATTAATCAACAGTCGCTGCAAAAGTTTGCAACATGCCTGCAACATATTGCCCAATTACTGGAGTGTCCTGTTTGTTGTGATGTAAGCAAACGAGTCTAAGTATATTTTCTATTCTCTTATTATTTTTGTTTGTTGCTTGAGGCAAGAAACTAGCGGTAAGTGGATGCTGATGCTGAGTTGCATATCGATGAGGTTGTCGGCCGTTTGGCGTGCAACGTCAGTTGCTAGTTGCTAGTTGCCGGTTGCCGGTTGCCGGCATTAGTTTTACTTCGTCATTATCTAACTCAACTAAACTGAACTATGGTCTGGCCAAACTTAGTTGGCAGTTGCCGCTTGTTTGCCTTTGTCAGTCGGCATATGCCTGCCTCCTGCCTCCTGCCACCTGCCACATGCCACCTGCCACCTGCCACATGCCACTTGACACACGCCACTCCCTCTTCGCCTTGTCCCATGTTACTCTTCCGGCTTAACGTTGATTTTGCTGCGCAAGTTTGTTGCTAATCACTTGACCGTGTATAAAGTTGAAACGTTGAGCTGCACCAGTGATTGCGTGTCCACGCCCATGCTCTAAATATGCTCTATGCTCCAACAATGCTCCAGGTATAAGTCTACATACATATGTATGTACATACATATATGTATGCGTCTATACATGTGTCGTGCTTTTGTTTACACTGTTACTCACAGCTTGACGATGTCATGACTACAAATATGTAACTGCCGGTGTTGTTGTTTTTAGTTAATACCCGTTAGTTTTGTTGTGCGCATAGACACAAAAAACATATGTTTGCATTCATGTACTACGTTTTTTTTCCATACCCTGTAACTATAATAATCAATTTTAAAACGGATAAAGTGATTGTTTAGATAAATCAGATCGCTCAGCGGAGATGTCGACTTCGTCTAAAGCTCTCAATAGTTATTATGCTGACTATTGAAGTATAGTATAGTATAGGTTATATATAAATCCATTGCTAACATTCTAGATGGTCGAAAACTTATGACTATCAATAAGAAATTCGAATATCATTTATTAGTAACAAAGGTGCATTTTATGTTTAAATATTACGAGGTATATTATGTTTAAATAGCACAGTATATATTTAAAATATATAAGTATTATAATAGCGTACTTTAAAGATAATTTTGTTACAGGGTATTTTATTGTCCACTTTTATTACTAAAATTAGATTTGAGTGTGATATACTTCGAATACAGTAACAAATTGTTGCTTTTGCTTTGTGACAGGGTACTTTCTAGTCGTTCACATTCAACTTGACTTGTTAACATTTGATTTGAGTGTGATATATGTGTATGGAATTCATATATTTCGTATGCTTGATAAATGTTTGCCATCGCATGTGATTTGATTAGCTTTGTTCTACTGACTGGCGGCACTTTGGCAAAATATATGGAGCAATACGGGTATGATTGATTAGGGGATTTAAAAGTCAAATATTGTCGATTAGGCGTGCTAGGCAATATAAATGGGCACAGTTCAATTACAAGTGATTGCATACCCTATAGATGTACGTCCAACATATCTACATATAGTATTTAAATAGTAAAGGTAAAGTGCATTTAAATGTGCTCTAAGCTCTTTGTTCTATTTAAATTTTAAATTACAAGCACGTTGCAAGGAGCCAGTTACAAGTGGCAAGTGGCTAATGGTAAGTGCTGAGGTGTAAATTTATTTATGGCCACCATGTCAGCAAAAACATAACTTTAATTAATTAGACAAGATAAAAATGAGGGCAGCCGCAAGCCTGAAACATCCCAAGGACTGACTTGCAATTTAAATTCTAAACTTATCTGCAAATGAAATTTTACATGCAAAACTCAGTTGTTTGTCTCGTGTGCGGTGTGTGTGTGTGTGTGTGTGTAGATCTGCTGGCCATTAATTAAGCATGCAGGCTAAGACTAAACCAGGCAACCAGAGCAGCTAGTTAGTTGCATTGTCGCAGCACACAGCTGAGCACAGATATACATATGTACATACATATTCTCATACCTCATACATGACACATGCAACATGCAACACTATGGCCCCAACTGGACCATTGAAATCTCCAGTCTAGTTCCAGTCTCTACTACACTAAATACATAATTTGTTTATTAACCTGAAATCAGTTTATGCAGTTCGCACAGAACAGGAGAATAAGTGGCATATAGTCTAGCTTACGGTTTAAAATCCGGTCAGAACTTCCATTTCATATTTGGCAATTATTATTACTACAGCACGCATAAAGCATTACGAGCATTAAGTGTACTGTACACGTACATACATACATATATATATATATATGTATGTACATATGTGTGCGTTTATTTGTTATGCAAACAGACAAGTCCATTAAGTTATTAAGAGATTTTGTTTTGCATGATTTTCAATAGTTTTGCAAAACTCATCCCCCTTCTATTTACACATACATACTCACTTATATGTACATATGTACATATACATATATACATTTATGTCCATAAATTTGCATTGAGATTGCCGTCTAGCGTGCTCCTTCGAGATTTGCTGTTGACATTAAATAACACCCGAATCGAGATTTTATTCAATTAAATATGCATAAATTTGCATGTTCATAAACAAACAAAATTATCTAGACAAAGTGCTTAATAACATTCACAAAGAATTAAAGCTGATATTCTAAAAATCAACAGTAAGAATGGCAGCATCTCTATTATTGATTATAGATATAATAACAAAATAAGTCTTTCACTTCTATTTTACTACATACGAACTTCAAACTTTAAGATTTAAGTACTCTTTTGAGTATTTATAGTCATAGTTAAAACTAATCATTGCTTGACAATTGATTGTTTTTAGTAAATCCGTTTAGTTGACATATCAAATTTGTATACATACTCGTATGATGAGAAAAACATGAAACCAAATTTATTTATCGATGAGTTTCCAATTCTTTTGTACAATTTAAGATTGTTGCTTTTGTTGTCACGTATTATATTCAGGCCGGAAAAAGGATTGCAATCAAATCGCTTTACATTTGTAATACTTCAATTTCATTTTTGTAAAATAATGGCAAAATACAATCCAAGCTTCTGTCCGAAATTGTATCTTTATTGCTGCATATTTGCAACAGCTCTGGCGCACATCGAGATAGATTCAGATACAAATGCACATTCGTAAATGCACATACATATGCACATTCAGACAAAAAGCATCAATTGAATTTCTATACATATTTTCGATTTCTTTTTTTTTTTCATTTTTCTTTTTGGGAATATATATTTTTTTGTGATTTTTTGAGACAATCCCAATGTTCCGGCGTGAGCATGAAAGAACATTGGGGAGAACTTTTTGTGGGTCCGAGCTGTAGCTTGAAAAGCGCAAAAGAGTTTTTGTGCACATCAAATACAGTTGTATTATTTTAAATCCGCTTGCAATACTTCCAATTTGATTTTCAATTTAAATGGAAAGCTTTTTGCCCGGCCAAAAAGTTGACTATACTAATACTATATAAGAGTAAATCAAGAAAATTGTGATATCAAAATCAGAGGCGATTTCAAAGTTGAGATAAGTGATGGCTTCAGATTTACATATTAGGTAATTTTGATAAAAACAATGGAGAATACTCCAGTCAAGAGTGATCGACTCACAGCTACCCTTTACTGATTATAACTCCGGCATTTGTTATTCATTGTGGATATATTTCCTTCTTTTTTATATGCCTTTAACGGTTTTTTTCCGGATTTCCTGTATCCTTTTTTATTATGGACTTTCATTTCTTGATCTTGAATTAAAACTCCTTTTCGATAGACAAGTCATCATTTTGTTATTCTATTATGTTGCCATTAAAAACAGAATATATGTTTCGTTACAGTCGAATATAGTTTTTACATGTCCATTTATATTTATTTATAATTAATTTGTTTTTCTTTTGCATAATATTATTTCTTGATGCTGCTGCCATCTTTGTTGGCCATCGTGACTGTGCATATTCTTACTGCATTGTTGGTGCTGGACGGGAATCAGGTCATCAAACCACCTGGCTGGCAGTGCTGCAACGGACACGTGCTTTGTAATAATTGCCGTAACCGCTCTGTAAAGTGTCCGGTTTGCCGGGTGCCTTTGGGACCTCGGGGACGCTGCCTGCTGTCGGATAAATTATTTACGTTGCTAGCGGAAAATTTCCCCTGTGATGGAGGTAAGTACAGCTCATATTTAATGGCCAAACAGTCAAGTTTTGCAGTAATGATCCCAAATGCTATTCCGTGCTCCAACTTATTAATATGTCTTCAGTGCGTCAGTTGTTTCGCAAACTTTTGGGATATCTCCTAGTAATCTACCTAAAATGGTGCCTAAATTAGTGTTGTCATTAGTAGAGTGTCCCTGTTCGGGACCATTACAGAGGCCTATAATCTGTTGACACAAGGGGCGCGAATGGAAATGCCTTTCAATTTCAAGCAAACGACAAAGAAAACCAAAGCGAAAACTTTGGATTCCCCATTACTCTCTCACCTAGACATCAGTTAAATCAACAACAGCTTTGTACAAAAGTTTTAACCTCCACAACAACAGTTACAACTTAAACAATTGTCAATGTTTTACTTAAATCTCGACAGATACTACAAAAACAAAGATGAAACAAAAGAAAAATCATCAGTGACAACCACTCGAAAATTAGTGGCTATTAGTCCATATTAAGAATATGCTCATGCCACTCGGATACTAGCTATAGGGTTTATTAAAATTATATCATGCAAGTAAGGTATATTAAATGAAGTTTCGGTTATCCTCAAAGCAGAAGCATTCATGGTATCTTTCACTTTAATTACGCTTTTGTAGAGTGCTTAATAGAAGCTTTCTGTGATTCTTGTTGAAGAGTATTAAAAAATAATATATATATACGATCTTCCCCATGATCGTACATATATGCGGATTATGTCTTTTAGATGTCTGCTCTTGAAATATCATTAAAATAAAAAAATAGTAAATTACAAAACTTCTAATTTCGTTATAGCAGTACATAATAAAAGACTTCGTTGAAGACTCTTAAATGAATATAACCTGTGGAAACGATATAAAAATTATGATATTGGAGTATATCATTTGATATATATTTCTTTTCCCCTTTGCTTATTTTTCGTACCCTTCTCTTTTGTACTATTATATCTAATGGTAAATAAGGTATAACAGTGTTCATCAATGATGCATTTCAATCTTGTTTCCCTCATTTAATGTAACGCACTTTTGGGATTACAAACTCTGTTACCTTTTCCGTAGGAAACCTTATAGCCGCACTTCTTTTTATTTTTCTTATTGCAGTTGTGCGTTGTTTTTGTTGCTCTTTTTATGGCATAATTATGTCGCATAAATTGCTAAAGTTTTTCACGCTTTATGCTTCTTATTCCATGGTGCTTATTGTTGACATTGCAGACTCTTCTTCTTCTTCTTCATCATCTTGTTATTGTTGTTGTTTAGTTGCTGCTTTTACTTTTTAAGTTTAGCTGGCCAACAAGTTTGCCGTATTTCTGCCATTTTCAATCTGTGCGTTTCCATAAGGGTCTCTGAGTGTTGCCAACTCGAAGCGTAGGTAACAAGTGCCAACAACAGCAACAACTTTTGTTCTTGTCTGTCTAACAAACAGGCTGAACATATTTTAATACCCTTGTTGAGGGTATTCCAGTTACTTCAACATATATTTTTCAATATAATAATATTCAGTGTAGTTAATGTAGCCATGTCACACCTTCAGTTTACCTGTAACTTTCTGTACTGAATATTTTCAGCACTTTACGGATATATAGATTAAATTTGATAAATTTTAGACCAATAATAGTAGTATAACTACAATGTGTGACACATATCAGACATGTCGATAAAATTTGTATATATAACGATTCATTGTGGTGAAGATCGTATAATTACATTGCTGACATGTAAGCATACATATAAACATATATATATATATTTATTAAACTGTGTCAGTTCAAATTACACTTTATATTTTCATCACACTAAAATATTTTAAAGCTGAAATATGAACTATACAGATAGATCCGTTTACTTAAGAGATACTTTTTTCAGCATAACAAATGGGACAGGCTTTAATAAATAATTTACAAAGACTAAAGAAGTGTATCCATTCTTCAACAAACGAAAAATGTCTACTTTTTCTAGTATTTTCTTTTTACTTGTTGCCCTTTCGAGGTCCTTTGCCATCGCTGTCGCCAGTACTTAGTGCGTTTTATTGCTATTACATTAAGTGTGCATTTGTTGTACTAGATTCTTTCTATTTGCAGCTTGAATTTTGTTTTTCTATTTTTGTTACGAGTATTTATAATTATTGTTATTTGCCAGTACTTACCAGTTAAAGTTCTGGCTAATGAACATTTTCAATTGTAACAAGAACTTTTCACTCTCTTAAAGTGGCCAACAACTTCATAATAAACTTCAATACATACGTATGCATGATAATATAGTTTGCTTACCTTTTTCTTTTGTATTTTTCAGTGAAAATCAACAAGAATGCGGGGCAGGAAAACAACAACAACAACCGGAATAACATCAAAGCCAACCCGATGGCCAAATGCACGAATGAATATCATAATCAACCAAAAATGGCACTGGCCAAATCAAACTCTGGCAAAAAGTCCAGAAAAACATCCAGCCAAATGCAGGAGGATACTCTGATTTTGGTGGTGAATGGTGCTGCCGAGGTGAAGGCAAAGGAGGAGGCGAAGAAGGAGGTGGAGCAGTGCGTTAAGCAGGTTCCGGGAATGCCAAAGGGAAATGAGCAAAGTGCGCAAATACGAAATAATGTCAACGATGCAGGCCTGCAACGTGGAGTGATAAAAGCACATCAGGCGGGGAATAGTTCAACGGAAGGGGAGGAGGTGGTGACGAAGGAACTATTCCTTGAGAGCAACAATATGCTCGTTAAACCAAAGTTAAAGTTGAGTAAGAAAAGTTGGCAGATTACAGGCCGAGATCAAGACGAATTGCGCTGCGATGAAGTTGCAAACATAAATAATGGCCAACAGAGCTTGCAGGGATTGGGATTGGGATTGGGATTGAGCTTGGATTTGAGGTTAGGGGGGCAGGTGTTGATGCCAAGCAAAGGCCAACAGCAATATCAAAATTATCATTGCCCGTCTGGGAAATCATGCTGCAGCCAGGCGAAACTTTTCCAGCCAGCGAGCGCCAACAAATTGTCAACCGTCAAACTAGAGTCTGCCACCGCCAACACCACCGCCACCGCCACCGCAAACACCGACAAGCAGTTGGGTGCAGTCCTCGAAATTGCATTTGTTGTAACAGCAAACAGTGCGGCGACCTTATCAGCGGGCAGCCACAAAGGGGATCCCAAGGCGGACGCGGATGCGGATGCGGTAACGTTGAATGGACCATCAATAAAAACGCTTTTGCACCCGCAACTCCCAAACACAGTCGACGAAAAGAGGAATGTGGATGAGGAACAACTGCTGGAGCATCTGAGCAGGGAGCATCACCTGAATGTTGTGCACTTCGACGGCACTTTTGGCCAGCGATTGCATGTCCATGTCCAGCTGAGGCCCCAGCAGACACAGGTCTGTCTACGTCTGAGTGAGCCATCTTCTGGGTCGCTCGAAGTGCACACATTTTTCTTGGCCCTGCTGCCGATCCACGCTGGCGAGGTGGAAAAGCATGCCGTGTTCCTCTGGCACCTCGACTCGACGCAACAACACTTTCACACAGTCATCGAGTCCCAGGGCAGTCGGGTCAAGTGGTTTGGCCAAGCTCAACCCCTCACCCGCAGCTGGGCAGAGATCTGCGCCGCGGGTCAATTTCTCACCTGGACGGATGAGGAGCAACAGTCGTGCACGGGTTTCGATATCATCGTAAAGAGAAAATAGTCTTACCATCTCAGTTCTAGTTAGAGTTCAAATATGCACTGATAATTAGTTGGTTTATAGTGAATACATAACGGATAATTAATGGCTAAGTACACAATAAACATGTTCACAATGCATTCTTTATAATAAATATGTCAATTTTAAAAAAATTTGCATAATTTATAAATTATAATCTGATGCGTTTTTTCATATCTGGTTTCTCTTGACGAACTGCCCAAACAGCACGATTTGTAAATTATATTTGCATTTTTTCGCGCCTTTCATAAATTTATTTCAAATATGCAAAATACAATTTTACTCGCAAATGTGTTAAGTTTGCAGAAATTTTAATTAAAAAAAGCATTTAGAAATGTGCTGGCCTGGCACAGCTGCAGTACCAGGGGATGATTGTACATTCAACTCTTTACCGCGTAGAGTCATTTTGTTATACCCTACGAATGTGTCAAATAGGGTTTGATTAATTATACCACTTTCTATGACATTTCAAAGTACGTCTTTAGAGTTTCAGCAGCCACGTTCATATACATATATGTGCAAGTAGAGGGTATCTGTTAGTCATTTACTCTGATCTGTCGCATGCACACTTGTTTTAAAATTATATTGATGCAGCTATATTTGCATAAAAACAACAGCAACAACAGCTTGCCGCTGCCTCCTGATAATTGACTTGCACGCAAATTAATGTTTTTTTTGCCTTAAACATATACACATATACATATATATATGTATGTTCGAATACATACACATACATGCACGTGGAGAGTGATGTTGCTTCCTGTGAGGGCGTAAATTGCTGCGTTGTTTGGCAAACACAGCGAACACGAGAGTCGTGCAGTTTCCATCAGCCGCATTTTCTGCATGCTTCAAAAATTAACAAACAGGTAAAAACACAAAAAGAAATAACAAATAAAAAAATCCGAGTCTGTGCACTAAAAAACACAAAATGCATACACATAATTACACTTACATTTATAAACATGTACAGTGTCAGTTCTTTATAACGGCCAGAGATTTGGGCTTTCATAGAGTCAACGAGTAAGAAAATATAAACGAAACAAAATAAACACCCGGAATAAGATAAACGTATATAAACTTATCACACTTGAATTTCTTTGATTAAGCTAGTTACTATTAAAGTACAGCCGTATTCATTAAAAGACAATTTTGCAGAAAACATGTTTCAATGTTTGACAATGACATGAATTCTTTTGACGCTCTCATAAAGATTACACAAGATATGAATAAATAAGAAGTATATGTATTACAGGATATAAAGAACATTTAATTAATTAAATAGAACGGATGTAAAGATGTCACTAGCGAGCATAAAACTGTCGAGTGTGCTCGGCTGTAGTTCTTTCACACTTCACCGCCAGCGAAATGAGCAGGGGGCATACCCCCCTTGTTTGAGTTATGACAGTCTAAAATTTAATGAACAGTGCAGGTGGACATTAATAGTCTCATACCCGCATAATCGATCAGCCGATTGTGTTTTTGCTTGTGAGCAACGAGCACTCGTACATACTATACTATACTCGAGCATACTATATAGAACCATATAAAATATAGAAATATACGTCAAAGCTTGTGTAGTATGCAAACGAAGACGCGAAGTCAATAGAGAGCATACATACAGTAGGTCAAGTTACTGTTCTAACAAGATATAAAGTTAATATATTTGTAGTTTATTGGTAAAAAGAGTCAAAACCCATGAATCACACGATTTATTTATTTTCATTGTTCTAACAACCATAAGCAAAATTTAGAAAACTTATATACTTATATACATATACCATATATAAAATAAATGGTATTTTTTCAAAATAAATAACGCGAGTTTTTTATTTGTCAAAACAATTACTTGATTAACTGTACACATCTATATATTTTTATTTTGTTTGGAAATGGCAACATTTTGGAGCGCTCTCACTCTCCCGTTTTTTCTCTTTCGATATACCCTAACATTTAAATAGACAAGAGAAGTATTCCGACTGATGAACGAAAAAAGAAAATTTGTAGAAATTCTTAGCCTAAATGCAACGTGAAAAAATACATTTTATTAAATGCTGTAAAGTAAAAAGTGAAAACCCGAACAGACCTGTACATTTTAAAATACATAAATTTGAATTGTTAATTTAATTATTTTTCATGTAAGCGGTATGCTTTAGTCTGTAATTAGTGCAGTTCTATTTATTGGCTCTCTACATTTTGTGCCCTTTGGTATTATGTATGTGTAATGTGTGTGCGTATGTGTCATTTGTTTGGCAATTTGTTTTAGTTGATGAAAATCACGGTTGCCACAGTGCGAGCTCGTGTTTAAGCACACTTATGTACATAAATACGTACAATTGTTTATACACATATCGGTATGTATTTAGTGCTAGTATTATTTGTTTGCATTAGGCTTTTTAATTAATGTGTTGACAAATATATAATGAAAACAAAATCAATCGGTGTGTTTGCTCACAACTTGTAAAAAATCGCAGACATTGTGGCCGCCATTAGCATTAGAAGGCGTTGCATTGCCGGTGCTCCGCTGGCGTCGTTAAGTTCATTTTGCTGTCTCCTCTATTTTCGCTTTTGCGACCGTATTTATTGGTCTTTCCCTTTACTCGGCGGTTAATCGATTGCGTCACATTCGTCACTTCAAGTCATCTTCACGTTTTGTTATCGTTTTTTGTTTTGTTTTGGCTTGCAGTAGATAAACATGATTAGACAAACCAGTAAGTTCATTCATTTCGGTATTTCGAGATTGATTTTTGTGTGTGTTGATAATTAAAAAACTTGAAGACAAGTGTACACACTAGAAAGAAAATAAGTTTCTAATATTAAGAGCAATTACGATTACGGCTCTAAATGAAGAGAAATGTCATTCGACATAAGGAAAACTAATGGAATTCAATTATTTTATTGTACTCAAAGTATACACAATATTTAAATAAATTAAATAAAAACTTCATAAAGCGTACTATAATAAGGATTGCTGGAGAATGGTCGGCTAAAGGATAAAGCTATTTTGTAAAAATAAATTACTAATTGATAGTTAAGTTTATATTATTTAGTAATTTATTATTGAGAGAAATATGTTTTAATTCATATTATCGCAGACCTAATGCATATTTTTTTTAACTTATATCAGGTAGTTTTAATTCTTGCAAATTCTAGACCTTTTTGATATAGTGGCGATCAACGACGGACCGCAATTGCAGAGCTATCGGAGAAGTTCACTGAATGAGTTTAACAATTCCAAAGACCCAGAACAAGTGGAAAACAATAAAATGCCGGTGGAACTGTTGCGACGAGCCAGTGAGACTGCAACGATTAGCATTCTTGATTTGGAATCGGAAAATGAGCATCTACTGGGTGAAAAGTTGGCGAGACAAAAGAATGAAGGCCAAAAGCGTCCGCAGCCACCGCCGCGAACCAACATGTCCAGCAAGGGACAACAGGGCACTGGAAATGGTAAGTTTATTTCAATAACTAAAATATAATACAAGGGATATGTACATATGGGATGGAGTCTCATGGAATGGGCGATGTTATAAAAAGGGAACACATTCCGAAATCAGTGCAAATGGTGCGAATATGGCATGGAATTCATCTGACGCATTTCAGAAGCGAAAAAAATGGTCAAAGCTATTTGCAGAATGCATCGCATAGCAACGCGAACCAAATCAAAATTATTTTACCCGGAAATGATTTTCTTGCACACACGTACATGTGTGTACGTCTCTGTAGGGAATACTTACAAACAAGG
Source organism: Drosophila kuntzei (assembly GCA_035042165.1). Classification (NCBI taxonomy): domain Eukaryota; kingdom Metazoa; phylum Arthropoda; class Insecta; order Diptera; family Drosophilidae; genus Drosophila; species Drosophila kuntzei. The sequence goes on from JAWNLU010000818.1 coordinate 1,195,405, forward strand.
ACATTGGCGCCAGGATGACACACAGACATCCCCTTCGATGTCAGAGATGCCGCCGCTGTTGGATGCCACAAAATGCACATTCGTTCATATGTACATACATATGTATGTGTGTGCATGTATCGTGGTGCACATTGTTTATTCAAAGCTTTTGTTTCTCGTCGGCATTTTCCAAGCTAAGTCTGATCCGAAGCTTGTTCACAAGCGTTGGGCACACTGTCTGTCCGTCTGTATGTCTGATTGAGGCGTTCCATTCCATAGTGAACTTCAATAATAATGTAACATACTATGAGGCGATGGAGACTCTACTCCCAAGTTTTGCAATGGCGCCATCAGGGTTATGCCTCCCGGGCGCGTCCTGAATAAATGCCAGCACTGTTTTGGCTTACACATATCCAGATAATAACATACATATGCATACGTATGTCTCCATCTACATATGAATCTGGCCGTTGAAGCTTAGCAGTTTCGACATTTCCGGGGCTGAGCTGAGACTACTTCAGCGCATACTGACTGGTATTCATTTCCTTTAGCCGTAATATGAACGAAAGGCGTATCATTTTGATGGATAAAGCCAACGTATAGTCGGAGTAAGATATAATGCTCAGAAACTCTTAGTTTTACATTTCGTCAGGTGGATTTCTCTATCTATAGTTATGTTTCAATGTTGTGTACAGGATATCTGCTAGTCGATCACACTCTTGTGGAGCTCTGTGAGTTGTTTTTATTGTGGGAGCATCAAGTTTGTTGTTACAGCCGCGCATATTTCCAGCGTTATAATAAAGTTATTCGCTTGTTGTTTTTGGCAAGAACTCAACTATCATTATTATTATTGTTACATTGCTTCTACAATTTCGTAATGGTTTTTTAAGCTTATTATTAGTTTTTTTTTTTTTTTTTTTTTTGAAAATTTTTTAGTTTTGGCTTACGAATTTGCACATCGTTTCACATTGCGAATTTTACATGAATAAAGTGTAAATAAGCCTCGAATGCGATGCATCAAAATTTGCGAACCTTCAGGAATAAATTAAGATATTCAGATGGAATATTTTTGTGTGTGGAAAATTCAACTGAGTTCTTGCTGCAAGCAAATCAATGTATGTACATACACAGTACGTACGTATACATATTTAGTTACGTATGTACATAATCCATATACATATAAATATACATATATATTTGTATGAATGTTTAAATGCATGAAAGCATGTTTATTTGCACGACTCGATTTAAATGTGGCACAACGACGAGTTTTTCTACATACATGCTTTGGGAAAATGGAAATGGTTTTAACTCTCCACGTGGCAAGCTGGGATGTCACGCCCCCTCTATAAATACAGCTTGGGGAAAATGGCGACATTTCTGTTTACTTAAATCTGCAGCATGAAAAACGATTTGCACTCACAAAGTCACCATTGATAAATGAATCTTGGCAACAGCAACAACGAATGCATTTATACACAAGTACAAACTGTGGGTACATGGATACACAGTGAGTACGCGTGCATATGTTGATATTACGTATACGCAGCGTTTGCCCAACAATTATAAATGACTACGTCGGCTCAGCGTGGGCGGCATGAGTATTTGCAACAGTTTTAGCCAAATGAATAGGAAAATTTCAGCACACACATGATACGAGAACGAATGCGAGCAACAACACAGTAAGTGGCAAGGCAGAGAAGGGAAAGACAAGAAGGGAGAGGCGAAGCAAGGCAGGCGCCCATCGCTTCATTTGACGTGCCACACATAATCCTCTTTCAGATGCTGCACACAGTCTCGCACATGAGACGAGTTGCTTGGTTTCACTTTGATACCATTTGCATTGAGTCACTGACGCTGACTTGCTGCTGTCGTGCTTAGACCCTGTGGCAGTTGTACGTTGCACATAACACACAACACAACACAACAACAACACAACAACAACAACGAACATCGCACTCAGCTGGATTTTAACTTGCCCAGAGTCACTTAAGTTGAATCGAAGCAGCAAGCGGAGGTGGCTCCACTTAGAGTGGCATCTGTGGGTGGCAGCAGCCAATTACTAAACTACGTTTAATAGAGCGCTTTACATTTGCACTATGACGACTATGACGACTATGACGACTTTTCAGTGCCTGTGAAAGCATGCTTTGCCTCACAAATCTTTTCTTTTATCCAATTTTCAATTTGTCCCCGTATTTATGTAGCTTATGAATGGACATGGATGCATTCCAGATTGCGTTTCATAGTTGACCTGCTTTAAGCTCAAACTGCAACTGAGACTGGGCCACTGATTATGGTACGAATACGAATATTAGAGCCAACATCAACTTTACTACTAATGATATATGCTATAAGCTATATTCATGATGCTGTGTCGCCTGACTTCGGATCGAATCACTGATGCATAACCCCAGTGCGTCAAGAAGTCACAGAGTTTTCTATAGGATGTCTGGAAGTGAGCTTAAAAGCGTTAGCTGCCTTCACAGGGTAAATCACAAAGCTCGTCAAGTGGAGCCCGTTCCTGCACTTCTTCCTGACTTTATGCTAGTGAAAAGAAATTATATTTAAATGTGCTGACATTGCAACGCGCAAAAGTCCTTCTTCATACTTTAGACGCACATTCAAAAGTCTTTCTCATACTTGTATGGGTAAACATACATCCTGCAGTCATAGATATTCATAGAGCAGAGCCAATGATATGCTTAAAGCTGGCATACCTCAACAAATAAATAAAATGCGTTTTTCTTCTACGACTTTACAGAAAATGCAATAAACCCCAAGATATGCATGTACAGGTTGATAACATACACTACGCAACTACGAGTACTACATAGTGGGTACTTGTTGACAATAAGCTTTGACCAATACACATTCAAGTGAATAACAGATGAATAATCTCTAGTTGACTGAGAAATAGACTGTACCCGGGCGAAAAATGAAGAAGCATTCATTTCAAAAAAGCTCGACTTTGAGATACCTTGTAGCTCAGCCGAAAGACATATTTTTCTATGCGATGTGAGCTCATTTCAAATATATTTGAGCTTACAATCTTCTGTTTGAAGACCGATCGAGTGAGAGTTAATGAGGCTGTAAGCGATTGACTTGCTCAATTCTATTCAATTTGACTGTAGCAAATACATTACTTCAAATAAATTAGTTCCAACATTTCTTTGAAATAACTTATTGGTATTTTTTGCTCAAATAGACTCAAAAAGCCAAAATGTTTGTCTGCTCTATCTCCCTCTTTATGAATGATTTTCTTGTCTTTTAAGTTATTTTTTTATTTGCGTGGGAAGTTTTGCAATAATTGAATTCCAAAATTTTGTTCATTTATGCACTTGGCTGTAAAAAACTTTTGAACTATTTTCTTTACTTGCCGGTGGTCAGTTCCACAAAATAAGGCAAGTTTAAATGACCAAAAAGAGCCACTGGCAAGAGCTCAAAAGGCAATGATAACCAAACTACGCATATAAATAACTCGGAATTCTTAACAAAAAAGTAAGATTGAAAAAAAATAACTGATGCGGAGAATGCGAAGGAGGAGCAGCTACAAGAAATATTTTCCCGACTGTCCGAATGCCCTGGAGTGTTCTTTGTGCTCTTCTCAAAAATTGACTTGGAAGAATAATATTCAATGGAGTTCAGTTTCCCGCTAGTCTCGCCGTAGGTGTTTATCAAAATTTAAGAGCGTATATTTTAAAGTTGCTGCCACAGAAGAAACCTAATGACTTTGGCAACTTGCAGTTCCACAAGTACATAACAATTTTTTGTGTTAAGTGCAGTGCATGAATATGAAATATCACTAAAATACACACACACACACACACACATACACTGCCGATTGCAAGTGGCAACTAAAGCTTGCCGTCTTACCTGCCTCATGCAACTCGGAGTGCACACTCCTTTTGCTATCTTTGCTGACACCTTGCGCAATTTATGAAAGGCTGGGCAACTAAAAGAAAAATTGAGGGGAGGGAATCGGCAAAGTAAAGGAAAGGGCAATACCGCAAAAACTTTTAAATGCGGCACATTATTCATAAATGTTGAAAGGAGGAAGAGAAGGCAGAATCCCAAAGGGGCAACAGAGAAGGGTAGGGGGTGGCTAACTAACCAAGCGAGCACAGTTTGTTATTGCTCTGTTCAACATCGCGGAGATATTTTAAATTAATTAAGGAATGTTAAATATTTGTTGCACTTCAAACACGAACTTCGCATTGAACTTGTAAATATTTGATATAAGCCTAGAGCCGAGCCAAACTCTAATATACGAAATAGAAGTGAACCGTACTGTAACGGCAAATATTTGGCCAACTCACATAGTGTTGATTATGGCTAATTAATTGATAAGCAAATGCTTGTAAACGTAATTTTAACGCAATGCCGCGTGGCTGTTTGTATTTTTGGCTGCCAAATTAAAGCATCTCAGACTATCCATGGGTTCTTAACATCCCCAGAAGTTCGTTCTATTGATATATATGTATGTACCCATTTCTGTATTATTTATGTAATTTTCCTAACTATCTCTGTGTAGATTGGACTGTTAATCCAATTATATTTTTATCATAAATTAAATATCAATTTTGTTTGCAAATCATTAAAAATTATGGAACTTTT